>CM023485.1:40624931-41273534 GCA_013339685.2 Hyalomma asiaticum | reverse complement strand
GATAGCGGAGGAGGAACTAGGAGAGACACCCGCAAGGAGGCAGGATGCGCTGGCTAAGCTGGCGGCTCTACTTTCAGGTGAGGCGCTGCGGAACAGCTCCGATAAGCAGGACCGAGCTGAACGGATTAAGGAATAGTCATTCAAATGAAGTGAAGTTCATAGTCTGTATCTTGCAAATTGAATTTGTAGGGCGACCTAAGCCGATGGCGAGTACGCATATGACGAGTACGCAAAATATGAAGCATATAGCTGCATAAATGGCTGAGATAAGTAAATCAATGCCCGTTCAATACTGACATGGAAATAAAGTACAATATAACAGCCACGTGTTCATCTTCGATTTATTTAAGTACATGGAGCACGCAGACCCCGCCCCCCCTCCCCCTTTTTTTTTTTTTTCACCAACTGGCACACTTTCCCGCCAAACATTTAACTACGTTAGAAACTTAAAGAAGTAAAAAAAAGGGGAGCGAGAAAGGTGTGTGGAGAGAGCAGGTTTAAGCATCGTATATTTAAAAAGGTGTGAGCAAACACATATTTAGAGCTGCTGCGCGTATCATCAAGGAATACACGTTAAAGCAATTATTTAAGTTTCCGTTGCATAGCAACGCTATTTATAGCGTACGTAAATATTTTCGTGGCGCGCCAATCAAATACCGTGTTAGGCCGAGTCTAATTCAACGAAAGCAACAGAGCGTGAATCGTTGGCTCACGAAGCTGCAGGATTTTCAGATGGCGTTAGCTTGACGAGAGAAAATTAACGCGGGTGGCACGCAGTAGACAAAGGTGACGCCCTTCTGTATCCGCCCCTCAAATATCCGTGCTGTGTTTGTGCCAGTTGCAAGTTCTGGCTTTGAGCTACTTTACGTGCTTTCCCGCCCGCTCGAGCGTTGTTGCTGGGAGCTTGTGTGAGCTATGCGGTTTTTTATAGCCGATCCGTCACCCGACTTAACCTCGGTGCCAAGAGTATAAACACGCGCACCAGCTGAGCACGTGTTGCTCTAAGTGCGGCACGAACACGCCATATAGTTAGTGTTGTAGGAGCTGTTAGCAGTTGTGACAGCCATACCGAAACGCACTCTGCGCTACTTCAAACGTTGTGGTTTAGTAATGCACGGGGAAAAATAAATTCAAGCCAGTTAAACGCCGTGAAAACCGTGTCAACAGCGAAACTGTGCCTTTTATTGCTAATCCTGACGTAAGTGGCACGGGTGTCAAGTTCGTTATCATGCAGCACCCTCACGATCGCTATAGTACAGCGATGGACTGAGGGCAAGTGCGTAGCTACTGGGTCGAGTGCGACTGCGGGACCGCTTTTCCCTTTTGCTTAACCTGAAGCAGGAGATGGAATACAAGGCTTTCTTCTTTCTTTCTTTCTTTCTTTCTTTCTTTCTTTCTTTCTTTCTTTCTTTCTTTCTTTCTTTCTTTCTTTCTTTGCTCCCTTATTTCCGTCCTTCTTTCTTTCCTTCCTTCCTTCCTTCCTTCCTTCCTTCCTTCCTTTCTCCCTTTCTTTTTTTCTTGTTTTCTTTCTTTCTTTCGTTCCATTGGCTCTCGCATAATCGCTATCCTATAGCAGTGAGCTGAGGGCAGGAGTGATTCGGCTCTTGCCTTTTGCGTAACGCGAGACCACAGTCATATGTCGTCAAGGCCCTGCCCTAGATAGCGCCACTATATCAAAGCTTCTCAATGCTCTCGACATAACTAGCATGAAGCTATTGTACCGATGGCTTCATGTTAGGGCAAGCGATAGGGAGAACAATTCGGGAAGTGTGCGGGTTATGCACAGACTTTGAACATCATCATTCGACAAACTTCAACATATTGATAGTTCTGTTTTTCAGTAAACCGACGGAGACAAGAAAAAAGAAAGGCGAGGAAGAAGAAATTAACAAGCTTGACGACGCTTAAGCAAGCTTCGCCTTGAGAAGTGGAATGCTGTCGCGCCACTATTGGGTCCCCTTCCCATCGCCTCCTCATAGAACTTTCATTAAAATTGGCGCCTTCTACATAAAACTCTGGAATTATTTGAGTTTTCTCGTAACAGAATTAAGTCTTCTCTTACCTATCATAGCCACAGGTTTCAGATAAGTCGTAGTTTACAATTTTGTTGATGGATTACACATTGAGAAACTGAATTTTGTTCACTAAAGCACCCGCACCATGGCGGGGGTGCTTTAGCGTCCTGGAAACGGTGGTAGTTCGGAATGATTATTTCGGCCATGGACGCCTACGCCGGATCTTTTATGACACGAACTGCTTAATGCTATCGCGTTAGAACTGTACGCATACATCTAAACCTTACTTCTTTGAAACGGTACTGACAATTGCCTTTTCCATAGCTTTTTCAAGGCGTTATCACAACACAAATTAAATCAGTTTCTGGGCGAGTTCTTCTTTTATGCATCAAATTAAGGAGCAGTGACGTGACTCCCTGCTTCGTGTGCTACAGCTGCCGCTCTCTTGCGAATGAAACTCGCGCATCCGAAAGTTCTATATAGGGAAACAAGCGGCGAACACTACGTGATTCGCATTGTTCGAACGCGCCTTACCATATACCGGGTCGTTCTGACTTTTTTCTATGTTTTTTTATTAAAACGAATAACGAACTGTGCCTTGCACGTGGAATTCCAACGTATATAGGTACGTTTCACTTAAGTTCATGGAATCGCATTCCATCGATGGTTATGTCGAAGGAGACGAAGATATTCTGCCATACGTGTCATTTGCACCACTGCCGTAAAACCACGTCGATGCAGACTGTATACATGTACATTCAGAACGTTCTCTTTTTTTTTTTTTTTGTGACCGTCGTTGTTCTTTCTCTGTTATGACTCGCCACACTAAACCGTCATTAGGTCGTCTTGCTGAAATATGGCCGCTATGCCTTCAACATAACGTTCGCCGTGAAAACGTGCTTGTTTATGCCATACAAGATGCACGAGCGCTGCCTACAAAATTCCCCTTTCCATTTGAGTTATGAGGAAACAGAGTTCAATGCCTTCCGTTTACTCCTGCGCAGCCGACGAAGACCTGAACGCGAGAAAAGACGCCGAGTTCCTTCTTCGCTTCCTGCGTGTTCGGAAGTACGACGTGGAAGCCGCGTTGCGTACCATTAGGAACTATTACGGGATCCGCAACACGAGCGGCCCGGTGTTCCAGGACTTCTCGCCTCGCAAGGTGACCTCCGCCACTCGCAAACTAATGATGGTCATGCCGGACACAGATGTCCATGGGCGTCCCATATTCCTCTACAAGCCCGGTGGGTGACGTCACAGTAAGGACATTTTCGATGCCGCTGCAACTGCACTGTAACCCGTTTTCGTGTCCGTTAGTGAAATATGTCGTGTCCGTGATTATATTTCTGATGCAGTGGTGGGAGGGGCGGCTGCAAGACATCTAAATACACGTACTTCAGATGCTGCGTGCTTCTTCACGCGGTCTTTTTCTCAGAATCAGTTCGTTCATGTCACTGTTTGTCAAGGAACGAAGGTACTGCACATACAAGCCCGTTTAGAAGGTTTTTGCAATGCAGCATCGAGAAGGAAGCATCAGCTGGGCGAGCTATGTGGTTCTCATAGTTAGCGAAGTTATGTATCACTCAACACCGTGAATTAAAGTTAAAAACTAATTAATGGCGTGCAAGAGAGGACTAGAAGGTCTGGATGCTTCTTACCAACTGTAGTCGAACACACCACGCACACGAGGTTAGCCATCAACGCAAAATGGCTGGAGGGGCAAAGAAAAAGCAAAACGACTTTTGTGTATACCTTGTGCATCGCACTACAAAAATAACGCCGCAACTGCAGCGGTATCTCAATTCTGCGGTTCATCGCTACAAGCTTCTTGATTGCAGGAAACTACTACACAAGACGAACCTGCTTCTTAATTTCAAAACAAATTTCGACGCTGGTGAAAAAATTGCGGTCACCATTACCGCAAACAGAGCTGTAACCGCATAAAACAATCAAATGATACAGTTGATTGTTTGATGTTGATTGATTTGCTTAATCCTTCTTTTTTTTTTTTGTCTAAATCTGATTATGAAACCCCAACACTTGTTCGGAGGATGAAAGAAGCTTTATATGTCAGCTCGCAGTTGAATTAATGCACACTTCTATAGGATCATGGATCCTCAATGAGACCTCCTATGTCGAGATGCACCGGGCCCTCATGCTTTGCTTGGAACACTTAGCCAAAGACCCTGCGACACAAACTCTGGGCATGGTGATCCTGTTCGACTACGCCGGCTTCACGCCAGAGAAGTTGCTGGCCTTTAACATGGGTCTCATAAGAAGAGGCGTCGAATACTTGCAGGTGAGTGGCATTCTGTCATCGGCCTTAGTAACAGCATTGGTGAGGACATCAACTATGTCACTCATTGCTGGGCTAGTCGTTTCATGCTTGAAGAGTAGCCGTAAGAAGCGGCTAATTAACCATTGTGATGGTTGTTCCTTAACGAGTAGATGAAGCTTGCTGGAGTGACTGCGTTCGTGCAGGCCGTACGCTATCTTTTGATTCTGCAGCACAGGAAAGCGCCTAAATTTTGGAATGCCTAAATGCTGAACGCTTATTCGGCCCTTAAGTATTACTCCGTAGTCCAGCCTCTGAAAGGGCTGTGCGTAAATTCGACTACGGATAATGTATCGGGAAAATTCAAAGAGAAAGGGAGAAATATGTAATGCGCGAAAACAGGGCGGTGAAGCTGACTTTGACCAGTTTGCTACCGTGTGCATCATGTTACCATGAGGGGGTGTGGCTGGGTGGAGGCGGGGGTTGTTACAGAGGAACTCCTGATAAAACGACATAGAGTGTCAGCTCTAAACTGTGTTGCACTAGTTCCGTGCAGCTGAGCCGAGGCTATATACGACGCCATCGAGTGCAGATTCTTGCGAAGCGACATTAGTGCCAACGTTCGGAGACGCACCTGCTCGTTTGAGTGGATGCAGGTGGAGACGCACCTGCGTCCACTCGCTTGACCTCCCCCCCCCCCCCCCCCCCCCGCCATCTCCTTCTCCTCCTTCCAATGGCGGGCGCTGCCACCTCAGCGCCCGCCATTGGTAGACGACATGGTGGTGAAAGATCCAATTAAGATGTGCTCGCCCTCTTGATTGGTCGAAAAGGTCCGTAGCTTCCACAGTGCTGCACGGAACTACTGAATCAAGGAATAGGGTGATTATGGGAGGAACAAGGGGGATAGGGTGGTGTCAGAGGGGCTAGCGCCGGCTCAGAGGTTTCAGGTTACTCTTCATGAGTGAAAAAAGGCTGGTTAATAGTTATTACAAGGGAAGTCAAGTGTAACGAGAGCTTCACTTAATTCTTTATAGGACTGCATGCCAATGCGCCTGGAAGCTGTACACACCGTAAGACAAGGCGTGGCGTTCGACATGTTTTTTACTATCATCAAACCATTCCTTAAGTCCAAGCTTGTTCAAAGGGTGAGTTGTTCGTAAGAATATAAAGGCGTTATTATATTTATGTGATAAACAAACAATAAAGAAGAAGGTGTGCGGGCTAAATTTTGATATATGCTGGCATTAGAATGTGCGTTGGTATACATACTAAACGTTTGCTTAAGGCTGTTATAATAAATGAACACGTGCATGTCATGTGTGGGCTGCAGGTTTCTGTGCTGTGCAGTGACGACTGCTAAAACTGGCGCGATTGCGGTGCACAACGTTGGCACATGTGTAGGTTGTAGCTAAGTCGTGGTTCAGATTTTTTCTTGCGGATGTTACTATGAGAAATTTTGTTCACTAACGCAGATGCGCCGCGGTGGAGGGTCTTCATGGTCGGGGTATAAATACGGAACTATCTGTATACTGAAGTAGTGAGGCCCAGCATATCAAATTGCATGAAAGTTGCCTTAGAGAATGAGGGCGGCACACAACGTAACAGAGACCCATGCTTCGTACGGTTGGTGTCAATTTGGCCTTCGTGAGCGCAAAAGCGTAGCTTTGACGAAAGGCTGTTTTTAACCACTGCGTCAGTGCGCGTTTGGTGCTCGCGACTTCGCGTAGGACATTGCAAGATGTGTTTGGATTGCCGTTTTCTCGTGCCTGTTGCTCTGATATCTATTAATAGACGGACACTCCCACACATCCATTCCCTTGATTCGGTTATTTGCTTCATTTTAAGTATACTTACACGCTGTGCCCGCGACCGTACAGCTTCCCTGGCATGTCGTCAACCAAACCCCCTACCGTTTCTGCGCACAGTTTCGTCTGTACGGCGACAAGTTCGAAGCCCTACACAAGGAGATACCACCGAACGTTCTGCCCGAAGAGTACGGGGGACAGGCTCCACCCGCAGATTTCGACGGCTTCTGGGACAAACTGGAGGGACACGAGGACGAGTACCGAGAGGACAGCACCTACGGCTACGTCAGGAGGCGAGACGAAAACTTCGCCACCGATGCAGAGATTGAGAACGAAGTCACGTTCTTGTAAACAATAATAAAACTAAATACGATCATGAAGAAGGTTATACCTCGTTCTGGTTCACTTGTTCACTAGCACATGGTTGCACGCCCGTCGAGTGTTGCAGCACGCTATGAAATGTAGCCGAACTGACAGGCATCGTAAGTGTTCTATCTGCGTCTTGGGACGTGAAGTACGCTGCCGTGGTGCAGTTATTATGGTGCTCGGCCGCGGACCTGGTGGACCCGGGTTCGATCCCGACCGCGGCTGTCGCATTTTCGACGCGGGCGAGAATACTAGAGGTTCGTGCACTGTGCGTTAACAATGCATTTTAAAGAACCGCAGGTGGTCCAAGGTTACTGAGCCTCGCACTACGGCGTGCTTCATAATAACATTGCGGCCTTGGCTCCTAAAACCCCTGCAATTGTTGTTACTCTTATTGGAAGAGGGTATGTGCTAAATAAACTTAATTTCATTGGTTCTTTGACACACACACACACACACACACAGAGAAAGAGAGAGAGAGATAGAGCGCGCGCGAGAGAGAGAGAGAAATAAGAAGGAAAGGCAGGGATGCTAACCCGAAATAGACTTCCAGTTTGCTGCCCTGCACTGGGGGATGAGAAAAGGGAAATAAAGGGGGATAGAAGAGTGGAGACAAAAAGAAGAAAAAAAAGGCGGGGGGGGGGGGGGGAGGGACTAACGAGGGCATTACGCATTACAGTCTTTCTAACAGGCCATTGCCATGGGGAAACGTCAACACAGCTTTGACCACTTTCCGCTGCGATGTCGCTTTTGGAATAGGCACTCTAACATAGGCTGTTTGAACAGCGCCATGTCGTCAAGACGGGCCAGCGCGGTCGCTATAGTGACAGTCTATAGCTTCCTTCTATAGCGTGTTCCATAGCTTCCCTGCTGCCTCTGTGACTGCAAGCGGCGCTATCGTCCATGCTGATCCTGAAAGTAAAAGATTTTGTCAAAGCGACACCAAGATACAGCCGGCAAAGAACGGCGGTCTCGAGCTTCGCAATGAATCTTTTGTCGCAGCATATAGGCTTTCTAAACTGCGAAATTATCAAATAAATTAGAAGTACCACGCTTTTGCCCAGCGGTAATTCTCATTTACTGTGGAAATTACATCCCGTAAGCTATTCTGGCCTGCTGCACTTATAGCCAGAGAGTGGAAACAGCTGGGCAGGTACCACCACACGGTACGTCGTATGCGACAACACGTGTTCAAGTTGGGAATCCCGAACCTGACATTCAATGTGGAATTTGTGAAATTTGTCAAAAACATCGCACCTAGGTGCCCTCGATGTCGGTCGAAGCTTGACGCATATGACGTGCAAGGTCTTTGCTGTTTCACCAAGCACGCGACCCTCGTCAAGGCACAAAACGCAGGAGTACAGCGTTTCAGTACAGTTCATGAGAAGACAGCACTGTTTTTAATGGTGTATGTTCGCATACCGTGCACGAATATGGCAATAAATGACCTAAGGAAGCATGAAAGGCAAATGAAACAGCTGTAGATTGTGCTCCGAACAATTTGAACTTCTCATACACGTTTTTTAAAACGAATAGTTCAAGTCTGATGATGTTTACTTCAGTTTCCCTCAGAGAAAAGTCAGTGACATCGCATTAATTGATTACTTTATTGGGCCTATCTTTATTGTTCTAATGCAGATAAGTTTATTACTCTTAACATGCTGTTTTTGAAATTACTCTGGTCGAAACATTACAGCCTAGTAATTTGGGATTTCCTATAATACATGTTTGCAAGTTATCTGCATGTCATGAAAACGGTGATAAATGGGTATCATGATGACAGCGCGCTAGGGGGACATATTCGTCGCCATTGGACGGTTTCGACTTGCCATTTAGAATGGATCACTTGGTGATTTATTCTGTAACAAAAAATGTATTGAACTGTGCTTCCCTAACACACGATTTATATTTACAAAAAGAAGGTCGAGGCTCAGTATTTGCGTCGCTTAATAAGTTTTGCACGAGAAAACGCAGAGCATATCGTTGGCTGGTGCTATTATTATTATTATTATTATTATTATTATTATTATTATTATTATTATTATTATTATTATTATTTGGAATGGATAACTATATATTATTATCTGTAATAAGTTCAATGTGCCCCCTGTAAACGTCTTTTTTGCTCCCTCTCTCTCTATTTTTTTATAGCGGTAAGGCATGCCTGTTTCGTCAGCGAGTTAGTATGCATCATGTTGAAACTGCTGATTTGTACAAAGCTCGAGATCCGTTGTCCTTTGGCACCTTAAATTCTTGCTACGTTCATTCCTCCACAAGGCTCAGTGTTCACCCCGAAGTAAGGAATGTTAAGAAAAAAGGCGGTAAGAAGAAGTAATTCCGCGAGTTTTCTATTGTTCAGACGCACATTGTAGGCAGTAGTAGAAATGAATGGCCCTGAAGGTAACGCAGGACGTCAACCTTAACACAACGATCTGTCGCATAGGAACACGACGCAAGATAGATCGTGATACCGGAAAATTTATAAACTGCCACAGCAAGAGCACGTCTCAGTTGTCCTCCAGGTCGTTGATAGAGATAGTCTGTATTACACCGACCTGCTTGTTACTCTGGCAAGGGATAATCAAGCTTTCTACCTCAGCGTTCAAAAAAAAAAAAAGAAAGGTAGGTTGTGAGATATACCTATATCCTAAAGCATCAACGTCACAATTACCACTGGGCGTCGTGCTTGCCCCTGTGAAGGCCACGCTTTCTTTTTTTTTCTTTTTTTTTCTGATTTGTGGGCTAAGGGGACGCTCGCACGATGCCTCCCCTGCTGCCCTCTGGTCAGACAGCTGTCGTCTTTCCTGTTGTGATTGCCGCGCTCTTGCCGAAGCGAGGTCTCTGCTGCGTGTCTAGCAAATATAGTATTTAGCTTGCCTCTATCACCGACTGGTTCCTTATTCCATGCCCCGATGTCGGGTGTTTTCACCAAGAGAGATTTCGACGACGCGTGCGAAGCATCGGAGGGTTCGCTCCCTTTGAAGCTGCAGCGAGCTGCGGATGAAGAACTGGGTGAGACGCCCTCGAAGAGACGCGATGCTCTCGACAGACTCAGGCAGTTGCTGGAAGGTGAGGTGCAACTTATGTGTAAGGTTACGCGCTTGGCTAAGCTTGGCATTATGAATCGTGAAGTGACAGTTCTAAATATTAGGGCTATTTACTTAGCTAGGGTCTCGCGATTTTTGTGGAACTGAAGAAAGAATCGAACGCGTGCTGTGTATTTTCACTTATGGCAACCAGCGCTGTCAACTTCAAATGGCACTCTACAGACCGGGCAGCCGGCCGTTTTCGGCAGTCAAGGTTCTTAGACCTTCGCACACCGTGTACGCAGGTGTGCGAAGGTGCGCTACTGACGTACCTGAAGCCGACAGGTCTATAAGACCGCCTCTGCACATTGCGTTCGTACGTGTGTGTGCGCAGTTATTGATGTTCTTGCCTCTCTGCCTCTGTCTTTCCTTTCCGTTCTATTTCAACCTTTATCCCTTCCCCCAGCATAGGGTACGAAATTGGACGTGTGCCCTTGACATCTTGGGAAGTGTACGAATCCGATATTGAGAAGTACACGTTGGCAAACTCAAGTACAACTCTTAAGGGGCATTTCTTTTTTTCACATGTTACAGTAACGTGTGATTTCACGATAAGTGCTTTAGAACGAAGCTGGATGTGCGTTTGTTTGCTTGAAAAGCAGGAAAAATGCTTCACCTTTGGCAGAGTTATTGACTGGACTATATGATCTTTTTGCTACTCGAAGCGATATGCCCGCTGCAAGCGATCGGGGTAATCGCTATACATATCTCGTATTGCGGCGACAGTCCACACATAATGCTTGCTTGCACCTCTCGAAGAAAGCAAGCTTTCTCGCTATAAAGCATGGATATGACTGCACACCGCTACTGTTCGTCAAGATAGTGCAGAGTGGAGGGTAGAAAAGGACATCTTCAAGAGAGCCTTACATCGAGGGCTCCTATAGTGTCCACGCGACAATCATTACGTTAGGTTTGAAAGCTGCGGGTACACTTTCGAACGACGTGTGGACTATTTGGTGCACGTGGTACTCCAGAACATCACGATAATGTTGACACGAATGTAGTTCGTAACTTTATTAAATTTTACAAAATAAAAAGAAAACGCAATTGCGAATCCGCGTGAGTCTTCGAGAGAGAGAGAGAGAGAGAGAGAGAGAATTTACAAGAGAAAAGCCGAGAAATCAACCTGAACTTAGTATGGCCTTGCTTGCTGCTCTCCGCATGGAGAATAGGGAATGAACACGAAATACTCAAAGCACACCGCACACAACAACTGTCCTATATAGTGTGCACAGATGGCACGTAGCTCGTCTCACCGCCTATGCTGGAAAGTTGTTGGCAACGAAGCGGACGTAACCTAAAATGCACTCTCACTCATGTTTCGCACCAGCGAAAAAGTCGCTGTAATTGCCTTACACAAAGGCTCGGAAGGAAAATATTTCACTTTGAGATTTCACGTGCCCAAAAACGACATGATTGGGAGCGATGAGATAGCCGATGAGTGCAGATTAATTTAGACTATCTCGGGTCCCTTGACGTGCAACTAGATCTGAGCCCCACGCGTATGTTTTTACATTTCGCCATTGTCTAAATCCGGTTGCCATGGCTGAGAACCGTGGCTGAAATCCGTGGCTGAAATCCGTGGCTGAGAATCAAGCCCCTGTCGTCGAGCTTAGCATATATAAGAAATAGACTGCCCGCTTCAGTCAACATGATAAGCAATTTCTTTTCTGAGTATCTTTGGAACGGCCACTTTGTCACTTTAAAAACCGTACTAGCGCCTTCGTTCTCTTATGCAGCAGTGACTTATTAGGTTGGCATTCGAGAATGAGCTGTTCTGGCAACGGTTCGTGATCAACGCGAGCTAGCGTAGCCGACAGCAATTTTTCTGTACTCTTCAGCGAGTATGTCCTTGTACGCCTTCTTTCATCTTGTCTTTTGATTGCGCCATAAACAAACCTACTCGACGAACTTACTTGCGAATTAGGCATGGTGGGTTTTCCCATTAAAAGATTACACTTAAAGTTAGTTAAACATTATAACTCGTCGACACATGTTGCCGCTCTAATAAGCGGGTTTCGTCGCAGCTGAACCGGATCTCAATGCCAACAAAGACACGGAATTCCTGCTCCGGTTTCTGCGGGTTCGCAAGTACAACGTGGAGTCGGCGCTCCAGACCATCCGGACATACTACAGGAACCGAGCGTCCAGCGAGTCCCTTTACCATGATTTCCTGCCGGGCAAAGTTCCATCGGCGGCTCGCAAGATCATCCTGATACTGCCAGAAAGAGACGTCCACGGGAGGCCGGTACTGCTCGTCAAACCAGGCATGGCTATTCTGCGCCATATATCGCCTCTTTGATGTCTATTTCCGTATCAGTATGTCTAAAACAAAGATGCGGAAGTTTGCGCTAAGCCACGCGAAGCTTAAGGCACGTCAGATCTGGCGGATCCTCATGCCTTGCAATCATGCGATAGCATAGTCAACCAAAAGTCAGCCTAGATGACATACCAAATCATTCGTGGTAATTCCCAAGTTTTATCGATTACTGAACGATTGCGGATTAGCTATCGATCGGCTATCACATAGTATCGCCATGCTCCAGGGCTAACCCGGGCACCAACAACTCATTCCCGGCAATTTCGAAGATTTGTCGACTACTGATCGATTATAAGTTAAACATCCATTGACTATCGATCGACTATCACATGGTATTGGCGTGCACCAGGGCTAGCCCAGGCACCGCCGAGTCCTTCCCAGCATTTTCAAAGAATTATGAATTGTTCATCGATTATCGCATAGCTATTGTTCGGCTATCAATTAGCTAGCATTTAGCTATTATGTGATATATACATGCTCTAGGGGGCTAACCTAAGCATTGCCAGGTCATTCCCGGAATTTTCCCGGGTTTATAGATTATTGATCGATTGTCGATTAGCAATCGATTGACTATCACAGGCTATCGACGACCAGGCAAAGCTTATCTAGTGTCTTAAACATGCACGGCTATGCGATGTCGAGCAGGTGTTGCTCCAGCTGTGGCGTGGCTGGTTGCCATAGGCACGCGAGGCGAGGCCTTGCTGCGCCGACAGACTTTTTACGCCGACCTGCAACAGCTTCCCCGTTAAAAAGAAAAAAAAAAAGATCCGTTAGAGCGGCTTTAATTTGTGTTAGTTCGTAATAACTGCACGTTGAGCGGATGCAGCAAACTTTGGATGCACGGACGAAAGAACGAGATACGATGACGCTGCCGTTTAACACTTTAACATCCGACGTTTCTTGCAACACTCTACAGAATATAAAAGTATTTATTTAACAAAATAACATTTATAGAGAGAAAGAAGGAAGGAATGAAATCAAAACAGAATGTAAGGAAATCACGCAAAAAGTTGGAAAAGCACGAAAGCAAGAAAATCCCCTCTCAGTATGAACATCAGCGCGTCGCACTATTTCGATAAGGTGACAGTATGAAATGGGCACATCATAAAATAAGAAAAACACAGCTGTTTTCGAGCGCGAAGGAACACTGTGGCTGCCTTGTCCGCCGTCCCCCGACTACGCTCGTACGGAGGTGCCAAGATCCGCGGTTGGCAGTTGTAGCTTCGAAGCAAGAGAAAACATACTTTGAGAATAGATATAGCTCCAAGCGGACCACTTCCAGCGATCCTGTCAGCTTCGCAATATGTCGCATGTCTGTCTGTACAACGCACCGCATAGAAGAAACGAATAGGAACGGGAAAACGATGGCTTTGGTCTGCACTCAATGAAGTGTCGGAACGTCAGCGTGACGGTCCCTGTCCGTTCAGCTAAGACTGCGATGTGTCCACAGGGTAGCCGAGCTGTAACGCTTGCATGTGTGCGCGCGCAGTGCTCATATCAACAGTGGAAGGCAGAACGCTTCCGTGGCTTATCTACAAGTACTCCTGAAGAGAGTGGCAGTGCATCTCGTTTTGAACTGCAGAGGGAGAAGCTACCCTATATATAGAGTCACGTGGCCTGTTTCCTGATTGATGAAGAACACAGACGTGTGGACGCCCGCTCAGCATGTTGGTTCAAATGAGCTACCTCGTCCCTCTTCATTCTTTTGTTCCCATGCACATTTGAAGGTGGTGCTAGGCCTTGGATTCCATATCTACAGAGGATAGCGCCGCTTTACTTTCCTCACAACGACCACTTGGCCCTCCGGATGCACAAAGCTTTTCGTTCCTAAATGCTCTTTGCCATCGGATGGACGCTTGTCTACGTTCAAATATAATTAGTTAGGTTATGCGAGTGGGCATGTTGCTACAAGCTCACTATCAAAAAGAAAAAAGAAAAAAATACAGCAAGCTCTAAAGACTTGAAAAAGAAAACCTCTAGTGTAGTTAATTTCAATAATGGAAGATAATTTCAGTAATGGAAGGCAAAACAAAAGTCGAAGTTCTCATAAAATTTCGCGCCGAAATCACCGCAAGCGAACGGCAGCGTGTCGTCACTTATTTCTAAGTGTCTTTCCGTACGTTGGCCACATTGGCTCAGTAAAATTTCCTGAAGCGTTGTACGTTAGTTGCTCGCGCTCTCAGGGGACACTATTTATTTATGAATTAGGAATTACGTAGGCCATAGTAGACCGCATAAAAATTTATGACGTCACACCAAACGTGTACGGAAAATAAATGTGACGTCGGCATTTACACTTACATTTCGCGCGTTTTCTCGTTCACAGCAAAAGTACTGCTTTTGATATTGCGATACGGTAATTTACTGTACCAAAAAAAAAAAAGCGTCCTTCTTTCTCTCTTTAGTGTCTCCCTAAGGGCAAATACATCGTAAGAGGTCTTTGCAGACACGGGGCCAGTTTCAAAGCGCCGAGTTGTGCTCTCTAAACGAGTGCGGTACATAGCACCTGTTCTTTGCTTCTCAGGTTCGTGGATGCCAGACGAAGTGTCCTATTTGGATCTTCATAGGGCCGGCCTGTTCTGCTTGGAACATTTGGCCCAGGACCCAGTTACACAGGTTCTAGGAATGGTTCTACTCGTAGACTACGGCGGATTTACGGTGGACAAGCTTTTGTTCCTCAACATCACACTCTTGAGAAGGGGCCTGGAGTACTTGCAGGTTTGAAAAAGACCTTTGTTTTTTTTTGTTTTTTTGTTTTCAGTATTGTGAATCGTATAAGTGTATCATGGCAGAAGGCGGTAAAATGTTCGTGTGCGGATGAGATCAAGAATTTTGCGGAGAAGTGACATGGCCGCAGTTAGCATAAGACTGGGTTGATTGGAGGAGTATTGCGAGAATATTGCTCTGTAGTGGACGCAGGCGGCTGGTTCTGTTGCTGCTGCTGATGTGCTGTCAATAACACGTGTTCTTTTATTCCATGTAAGCGTTGTGATACGTTAATAACTCCATTTATTTATGTGGTTCAAGGGACGCTACGGTGAAAAGTGATTTTTCTTGTACTAGGAAATTACCTTTGCACCTAACCAAGGACACTGCTCACGAGCAGAAAAGACACTTGATAAGTTAAAAAATGAGCAATAAGGAAATACAAATGGCGGCGCTGGCTGATACGCTCAGCGTCACAATCTTTGATGGCTTCTACTAAGGCATATATAATCTTTTACCAGTAAAAGGTATAAGATCGAGCTCTCAGGAACTCAGAGGCTTAACATGACGTGTTTCGAAGAATTTGACAATTTCACTGAGCCAATCTGGCGAGAATACAACAACAACTACAACAACTACAACAGGGGCCGGATGGTTTTCGTGATGTCATTTCCTCAGTGTTTTGGCGCAGAATTGAAAGATGAGCTTTATCTTGATTTCCTCTTCTAATATTGATTAAACTGCAACAATAGTGTTCCCAAACAATAATTTTCTTTCAGTATAGACCGCTTTGATGTTTCACTCTGATGCCCCTTTAAGTCATCTCCGTACCCGAACTCACGCGCACTCAAAGCGGCGATGTAGGAGACGTGTCAGGTGTCCCGATGCGGCTACGTTCTCGCATTAACCTACATCATCTTAGCAGGCTACTTGCGAAACAACAGTCTGGCGATATTGGGAGTTTGTTTTTTCTTTTGGGTACGGGAACGTAGCCATCGATAGTGCGATGCGAGAAAATGAGACTGCTTGCAAAATGCACTCGAAAATAGGTTAAGGTCACGTTTTCTTTCTTTTCTGTTTCAGGACTGTATGCCGATGAGGTTGAAGGCCGCCCACACCGTTAGGCAGTCGTATGCTTTTGACGTCCTCTTCGCTCTCATTAAGCCATTCATCAAAAAGAAGCTAACTGAAAGGGTGAGTTAATGCAAGCGTCGAAATAAAAGAAATATATGCGAAATAGGAATCATGCCCATCGGAGCGTTTATGTTTACTCACTAATATTTTACGATAAAGTATATTGCCTGTTTGCAGGTTAAATTAGCAGTCAGAGGTGCCAACGTGAAGACGGTCAGGGTGACCTTTTAGCAAACAGTAAGCAATTAAGGGATAATAGTAGATCTGTCGGCAGAACAGTGCATATTAGCAGTAAGACATACCCACTCCTCATTCGGTCATAATCAGTGCGCACATTAGGTGAACGCGGCTTATGGTTAGTTGGAAAAATTGTGTTATTGGTGTTCACAGGACTTAGATAAGAGAAAAAGAAAGCCGTGTGTAATTCATAAGACGAAACATAATGACCAGTATTGTCACGGCTATAATTTGCAGCAAGGCAGTCGAGGGAGGCGAATAGAAGCATTAGCGGCGACCAGTACTAATATAGTAATTGCGGTTTGGCTAAGGAAATGGCGCCATTTTGTGCACCCCTTTCGGGAACACGTCTCAGCGTCCATGAGAGCAGGGGAAAGGGAATGAATGAGATAGAAAAAAGGGGAGGGACCCGTAGTGGAGGGACCCGGAAATTTTGGCTACCTGCTGATGTTGTTTAACGCGCATTGACCACGCACAGTACACGGGCCTTTGGCATTGATTGATTTGTGGGGTTTAACGTCCCAAAACCAGCTCTGATTATGAGAGACGCCGTAGTGGAGGGCTCCGGAAATTTCGACCACCTGGGGTTCTTTAACGTGCACTGACACCGCACAGCACACGGGCCTCAACATTTCGCCTCCATCGAAATGCAGCCGCCGCGGCCGGGATTCGATCCCGCGACCTTCGTATCTGCAGCCGAGTGGCCTTTGGCATTTTCGCTTCCGTCGAAAATGCTATCGCCGCGGCCGGGATCGAACCAGATTTTTTGGGCTAGCTGCCGTGCGCCATAACTACTATAGACTACCGCTGGGCCGGGACAGCGCCCACCGGCCTTTTGAGGAAGAAGAAGTTAATATGACTGATCCTGTGGTCTTTTGGAATACAGATCCTCTTCAGTCTCATGCAGACCACCACCGCCACAATTTTATCACGAACAAGTTTACGTAGAGGCGATGCATTCAGACGTTTACGTGACACGAAACATGCTCGAGCTAGCGAGGTGGCAGCGATAAATGGCGCATGATACGGGCATGACCTCATCGAATGTCGCTTTCACCTCTCGTAGACGAGGATAAGTGCCGTATGCGATGCTTGCCAGAGGCAGGTTGTTGATGTGACCTGCAAGCATGCAGAGGCACAAACGCATCGCGGGCTTCAGTAATAAGTGCGTCAGAAAATGACGTGCCTGTTTTGAAGAGCAGTACAAGAAAAGGTTCACCTTTTGGATTCAGACAAGTAGCCGTGGACATATACCACATGGCGAAAGTTGCCTTCTATCTCGGAAATTTTGGAGAGAATCGCCAAACTAATCTGAACTGCATAAGAAAGTTTCCATCTACGTGCGCTAGGGTTTTGGTGTGTAGTCGTTTCACTGTGACGGTTGACTGGCCACAGGCACTGGCGACTGAGAATTCGACCACCTAATGTGCACAATGTCGTTTTACCACTGTGAATTTGCGATCAATGTCGGGTGTTTGACGCTCTGCTAACACTCGCTTGCATGCTTAGATAAAGACAACAGTGGATTGGATTGACTCCACGCCTCTCCTCCAAGCATTGTCTCACTGCCAGCAGCTGAACTTAGCCAGACCACCGAAAAGACCTAATAAAAACGCGAATTACAATCTAGATAGCATCCGATGTGCAACTGAATGAGCTTCGCAGACGCAATCTGGCGAAAAATCTCGACTTATCCAATACTTGTGCGCCAGATCTATTGACATTTTGTACTAGTGTTCATGCTCAGACTCGCTACGATGTGCTCAGCGTCATAGTGTCAGCCAACATGCCGATCTCGATACAAGAGAGATCCTGAGCCTTTGCCCAAAGAACCCCAGAGGGATAAACTCTTCTAAGGCGCTGACACACTTCGTGAAGGCGATATAACTATACGAGTAGAAGGGGTCCTATACGTGAACGAACAATGCTCTGTATTGGGCGCATAGCGGGCTTTTTGTTTGTTCTTATTTTTTTCCATTTCTCCGTATCCAGCACGAGGGAGGAGAATAACATCACAGTACTCAGGCAAAGCTCCCCTGCCTTTTTCTTATTAGATTGTGGGCGTACTTACAGGGTCAGCGTAATTAGGCAAGTACCTTATTAGTGTTCAAGAGCTAATAACAGATGAGGTTAAACACAAAACTCGGGCAAGTAGTCTTTCATATACCGACATTACTAAAGGGCGCCCCGTAATATAGGTAACATTTCATTAGAGTTGTAGAAGTGTCGCAGCTATGCCGCCTTGAATATTTTAGCACCATCGAGATGTTTCCTCTAAATGTGGTCAACCCTGTGTGCCAATCTTTATTCATTACTTCGTTGTTGTTGTTGTTTTCACAGTTACGCCTACATGGATACAGTTTCGAATCACTTCACGCGGAAATATCGCCAATGGCGTTGCCCGAAGAATACGGGGGTCAGCGACCACCGCTGGATCCCGAGGAGTGTTGGAAGCGAGTGGAAGCCGACAAGGATTACTTCGCCAGTTGTTGCCGCTACGGATATGCCACTAGCCACGAAGACGACGTTCCTTCAGAACCCGAGCCACTACTGGAACTCACTTGTTTGTGAATAAATCAAAACAACAGAATTATCGTTTTACTCTGAAGGGTCATCTTTATCGCTAAGTGGCTAAGAAACATTGTGCTCGGTGAGAGGCAGTACAAGCACTGCCCACAAAATCATGGTGAACGTGCCCTTCACTTCGCCGATAGAGCCAGCTCGAGTATGTTCGCTCTGCTAATGTATACACCAGACTTATTGGACAATGAAAAAAAAAAAGGGGGGGGGGGGGGGCAGCTTCTATCTGAAGTGCGAAGACTGTGCAAACAGATTGATTTGATTGATTTGTGGGGTTTAACGTCCCAAAACCAGCTCTGATTATGAGAGACGCCGTAGTGGATGTCTCTGGAAATTTCCACCACCTGGGGTTCTTCAACGTGCCCTGACACAGCACATGGGCCACAACATTTCGCCTCCATCGAAGTGCAGCCACCACGGCCGGGATTCGATCCCGCGACCTTCGGATCAGCAGCCGAGTACCATATAGCCACTAGGCCACCGTGGCGGGGCGCTTTTGATGAAACGCTTCCGCCGTTATGTAGTAGTGGGTTGAATGCATGAGCTTGCAAGAGAAGGAAGAAGTGCGCGCGCAAATGCTACAAATTGGGCGCGCACGCAGTTACTTTATGACGATAATCATTTTCTGCGCAAGCCTGAACGCCTTCCGCTTCGCTACTAAAAGGAAAACGTTCCTTGCCTTCAGCGAAAATGTTATATTTGACTGAGCACTGAGATCATGAACTCCTGCAAAATATAACAGGGCGTTCAACTTTCAAGATATCGACGTAGAGTCAAATAGATAAGGAGCAATAAACGGCATTAAAGGCGGCAAGGCGCTTGAAGTTGTTGAAATTAGCGAACGCACTCGTCACGGTACACGAGGTAGGGAGATGCCGGTGCAAGGCCGAAAGCCACAGCGCGCAGCGTCTTTGCGGCTGGACATGGCGTTTGCCAATCTGTCTTCGGCTGCCCAGATAAGTGACCAGCTCGAAGCAAATGGTGTCGATGCTTTTTTTAAGGAGCTGACTTGCTTTTTTCGCATGGCGTGTGTGAGCACTAGTCTCACTGGTGTCATGCTGAAGGATGTAAAAGATGACAAGTCTGCACTCCTCGCCTCTCTAGTCCTTACTAAGCTTTATTAAAGGAGGTATGATATTTAAATAAGCCGCTTTCCCTCGTTTCTTGTATGGACGAGTCATAGTGCTTGGTGCATTGCTGCATTTTTCATAATTTTGCATCAAGCCTCTGGATAAACAACTTGTATCGGCGCAGTTATAGGTATTTAGTGCATATGCTACTCTAATGCTTGCACATGTTGGCTGTTAGCAATTACCTTTGCAACCGCACATCAGTGTGGCCTTCGGTTGTCGCTCGCTATATGTTTAGCCTACTTGAAATTCTTAGCTTGGCATCGACGGCGGTAGATTGGATAACGGGCTCTGGCATGACACGAAACTCTTGAAAAGAATAGAACACCAAAGAACGACAGCACATGTTTCTACATGTGGCTCCTTAAACTTTCTCGCTGCAGGTACGCTTTGTTGGGAGTAACTCCATTTCCGAAGTGCGCTGCTCTGGCTCGTTTTCCATTACTCTGAGCGCCTTCAGATATGGACACGCTAACAGGTACCGAGTATTTTCCTTTTTGTTTTCAGAGAAGGTTTTATGTGATGTGTGCATATCTTCCGACAGAGCAGAATAAACCTTCGATTTGGGAAATTTAGAACAGATGTCCGTGCTATGACATTCACCTAAAGTTCTTACTTCACCACAGGTAGAAGGGAACCTCCATATGTTACAGCTCTTAGAAAAGGTCTACAATTCTAAAGCTAGCACACCGTCCCCACCAAACTTCTTTTTTAAAAGTTGTTCTATAGCAGTAGTGCTGTTCGCCCATGGTAAGTGACATTTATATCACACATGAGACATTCATTCTGAAGATCGCCACACATACAGCAGCTTTTCCCAAACTTTTAGCAGATTTTCTATCAGCTGCCTGTGGCTGACCCCAATTTTGGGGATACTTTGCTTTTGTAGTTAAGACAACGAAACTGAATGTATGTTTGTCGCGTCTCCTAAGGCCCTCCTCCAAGTTAAGATTAAAAAAGAAAAATGCGCGAATACGTTAAGTATTCGTCTCGTTGTAAAATCACAAATATGATGTCAAAGCTGAAGAAATAAAATTGGGAAAATTTAAGAGCATTTAAAAATAATTATTGCTGACTTTTATAAAAAAAATCAAGAATGTGGAACCATGAATCCTAAGTGTGCTGCTGCGCAAATAAGCTGCGTTATTTTGCTCTATGCATCGTTACCCAACGAATGTGCTCCACTATAATAACAACCTACAATGTGCTGAACTCTCAAGTGCCTGTAGTCAAACTAATCAAATTCGTATCATTATCACTAGAACAGATGCAGTTTGTACAACACGAAAAGCCATCGTTGGAAAAAGCAGTAGAATGCATTGATCGCAGCCTGTGCAACATGTCATTGAACGAAGACGTGCAGATGAGACAAGATACTGCAGCCTGCTGCAGCTGCCACAATGGCACGAAAAGATCGTATCGCAATACTCTGGAGCTTGTTTACTTCGCAGTGACATACACAGGCAACACAACAGCCGCTCCTTTCATCCCCCCTCTCATTGATTTCCCTCAACGCACCCTCCCTCCGCGACTTGCTTGTTGTTTACGAAGGTCATTTACGGAGGTCACGGCGTTGGGAAGGACGCCGCATTTCGCGCGCCGCCTCCCGGGCTTCGCTGTCATCGCCACCGCTCTCATAAAGCCATATCTTGCACGAAGTCTGTGTGATCACGTCGACTCCCGTGATGTCCGGCGTCTACAGAAAGGCATGTCCCGACGAAGCCTTCGATTCCGAGGACGACGGCGCACTTCCTGTCGAGCTGCGGCGCGTAGCGGAGGCAGAGCTGAGCGAGACGCCCGAGAAGAGGCGGGAGGCGCTCACAAAACTCACTCAACTCTTGCAAGGTGAGGTGCAGAAGATTCATGCAGTGCGTCCGTCAGGAACAGAGCTGACCATAAGATTCTTCGTCCGCTAATGCTGAGCGGACCCAGGGGTGTGGTAGGCAGTATGTTGTGTCCCGTTGGAAAACTGGCAGTACATTATTACGGCAAGTCGGCATCACATCGGTAGTGCGGCGAAGACCACGCCGCTGCAAGCGTGCACAGAGGCCCAACACTTACATTTCAAGTTAAGATAACATCAAAGGAAATACCATAATAGCAATAACAGAGAAAATACTGTGACACATACAGAACGAACACGCTGGTTCCCAGCCCCGCAAGCCGCTTTTTCGCTTACAGCACTCACGAGTCAAGTCACTGAGCGCCGGACCGGATGCGATGCTAGCGTCGCGTCTGTGTGTCCAACAGCTGCAACGGCCTTGATTGCGTGCAAGGAGGAAGCCTCCCCCCTCCAGGACCGCCTGCGTCGTTGAACTTTCGCTTTGCTTTATCAACTCCACTCGCTTACCCTCTCATGTTTGCCGCCACGACTCCCTTCGTACCGCCGTCGCCATATATGGTCTATATTTACCCGGTCGCTGCCGGTGCGGGATAATAACGTACCATTTTTCGCATTCGCCAGTCTTCTGAACGGCACATAGGTTGCAACCGCTGTAACATGAATTGGTGTTTATATGCGCATCGTGGTTATCGAGTGCAAAATGATACTCCGGCCCTTGCCGCTACCGTCGATGCACAAGTAGCTGATGAGTGCCGACAAATGCAGCGGCGCTATCGCAACAAACGGCACTGCCACTACACGGGCAAACAGTGGGCTTACTATCCATCAATTTGAATACCGATGAATGGCTAGTCGTTCACTGTGAATAAATAAACAAACGGGTATGTGCCACAGTGGACACTCATGTGCCACGCAGCTCTCAGCACTATAGCACAGTTTAGTATAGTAAGGAGGTGGGAAAGAAGTGAGGATGGGGAGGAGGCAAAGGATGATGGGAGACGGTAAAGAAACAGGCATCCACAGAAAGTTGGCGTGTGCCAAGCACCTCGCATCACAGAATAGTCACGCACAGTATAGCAAGGGGTGGGAAAGTGAAGTGAAAGTGAGGGACAAGAGGGCGGGAGAGGGTAAGACATCTGCGTTCACACTGGTGGCGTCTGCTTGGGCAGGCCAAGTTTCGAAAGTAGCCTAGCAGTAGTCATTCGCAGTAGCCTCGCAACAGCCAATCGATGGCCAATAAAATCTGGTAAATGTTCGGTTGTGCTTGAGCCGGTTTCAGATAGCATCGCAATACCTCCCAGTAGTAAATCGATAGCAAATTGAACCTTACTGGAAGCCGCCCAGCTCCGCTGTGACCCAGCCTTCTGCCGCTTCGCGCACACTGATCCAAACATTTGTTTTCATGCAGGTTGGAGCGACTAAATTGGCTCTTAGGTGCAGTGAAGGCTCAACTCCGATTTTTATTTTCCTCCTTATAGTATCGTCTTTAAATTTCTTTTTTTTTTCGTGCCCTTTCATGTTTCTAGCGGGAGCATGATGAGACTTGTTAATATTTTGTGCCTCCCATAATTGCTACGTTTGCGCTTCCTAGGCGCTTCTGCGCGGTTTCCTATAGAACACCTTCGCAGTTCTTTGGCCGTTCTTTGGCGTGTGACATAAAGGACAGCGCTTGGACATCAGGGAAGGAAGGAAATAGTAGAGAGGCAAAGGCAGGGAGGTTAACCAGTGTAGGACAACCAGTATGCTACCCTGCACGAGGGGAAGGGGACGGGGGAGATTGAAAGGTGAAAGGAAAGAGGGAGAGAGAGAGGGCATCAAGGGAGCGCTATAGTGAGATAGTTGCGAACTTCGTATTTAAGTTTACTTGTTTACCCACATTTGCAGATGAACAAGATCTCAACGCTAACAAAGATGCCCAGTTCCTGTTGCGTTTCCTGAGAGTCCGCAAGTACAACGTGGACGCTGCTCTAAGGACTGTCCGCAATTACTACAAGAACAGGGCATCCTGTCCTTCCTTGTACGACACATTCCTGCCGCACACTGCGCCGCCACAGGGACGCAAGCTCGTTATGGTGTTGCCTGATAAGGATGTTCACGGGCGCCCTGTGCTCCTGTGCAAACCAGGCAAGTCACGTGCTTGGTAAACAGAGTTGTTGTATAAGGATAATGTCTTGAACGACTTAGAGGATTGATTTTGAAAAACAAGCAAGGAAACTAGGAGTACTAGGACATTTCTGGGGTTTTACGTCCCGAAACCAATATGCTTGATGACAGACGCCGTATAGCGGAGTGCTTCCGAAGTTTCGACAACATGGGGTTCTTTAACGCGCACTGACATCGCACAGTACGCTGTTCTCAACGTCTCGCCTCCATCGAAAATGCAGCCGCCGCGGCCGGGATTCGATCCCGCGACTTTCGGATCCGCAGCCGAGTGGCCATAGCCACTATAACCGTGCGGGGTTTAAGTAAGCCTATGGCACCTGTAGTTGTAATTATGGGAAATTTCGCAACGCGAATTGCGCTTCCAATGTGTGATAAGCACTACCATAACAATTCGTATGTTCTGCTACCATTCGGCACGCTTTTGTGCAACTTTACTTGATCCCGAGGAATACTTCAACGAAACAACGCTGATGATACAGTAAGGAGGTGGGAAAGAAGTGAGGATGGGGAGGAGGCAAAGGATGATGGGAGACGGTAAAGAAACAGGCATCCACAGAAAGTTGGCGTGTGCCAAGCACCTCGCATGACAGAATAGTCACGCACAGTATAGCAAGGGGTGGGAAAGTGAAGTGAAAGTGAGGGACAAGAGGGCGGGAGAGGGTAAGACATCTGCGTTCACACTGGTGGCGTCTGCTTGGGCAGGCCAAGTTTCGAAAGTAGCCTAGCAGTAGTCATTCGCAGTAGCCTCGCAACAGCCAATCGATGGCCAATAAAATCTGGTAAATGTTCGGTTGTGCTTGAGCAGGTTTCAGATAGCATCGCAATACCTCCCAGTAGTAAATCGATAGCAAATTGAACCTTACTGGAAGCCGCCCAGCTCCGCTGTGACCCAGCCTTCTGCCGCTTCGCGCACACTGATCCAAACATTTGTTTTCATGCAGGTTGGAGCGACTAAATTGGCTCTTAGGTGCAGTGAAGGCTCAACTCCGATTTTTATTTTCCTCCTTATAGTATCGTCTTTAAATTTCTTTTTTTTTCGTGCCCTTTCATGTTTCTAGCGGGAGCATGATGAGACTTGTTAATATTTGTGCCTCCCATAATTGCTACGTTTGCGCTTCCTAGGCGCTTCTGCGCGGTTTCCTATAGAACACCTCCGCAGTTCTTTGGCCGTTCTTTGGCGTGTGACATAAAGGACAGCGCTTGGACATCAGGGAAGGAAGGAAATAGTAGAGAGGCAAAGGCAGGGAGGTTAACCAGTGTAGGACAACCAGTATGCTACCCTGCACGAGGGGAAGGGGACGGGGGAGATTGAAAGGTGAAAGGAAAGAGGGAGAGAGAGAGGGCATCAAGGGAGCGCTATAGTGAGATAGTTGCGAACTTTGTATTTAAGTTTACTTGTTTACCCACATTTGCAGATGAACAAGATCTCAACGCTAACAAAGATGCCCAGTTCCTGTTGCGTTTCCTGAGAGTCCGCAAGTACAACGTGGACGCTGCTCTAAGGACTGTCCGCAATTACTACAAGAACAGGGCATCCTGTCCTTCCTTGTACGACACATTCCTGCCGCACACTGCGCCGCCACAGGGACGCAAGCTCGTTATGGTGTTGCCTGATAAGGATGTTCACGGGCGCCCTGTGCTCCTGTGCAAACCAGGCAAGTCACGTGCTTGGTAAACAGAGTTGTTGTATAAGGATAATGTCTTGAACGACTTAGAGGATTGATTTTGAAAAACAAGCAAGGAAACTAGGAGTACTAGGACATTTCTGGGGTTTTACGTCCCGAAACCAATATGTTTGATGACAGACGCCGTATAGCGGAGTGCTTCCGAAGTTTCGACAACATGGGGTTCTTTAACGCGCACTGACATCGCACAGTACGCTGTTCTCAACGTCTCGCCTCCATCGAAAATGCAGCCGCCGCGGCCGGGATTCGATCCCGCGACTTTCGGATCCGCAGCCGAGTGCCATAGCCACTATAACACGTGGCGGGGTTTAAGTAAGCCTATTGCACCTGTAGTTGTAATTATGGGAATTTCGCAACGCGAATTGCGCTTCTAATGTGTGATAAGCACTACCATAACAATTCGTATGTTCTGCTACCATTCGGCACGCTTTTGTGCAACTTTACTTGATCCCGAGGAATACTTCAACGAAACAACGCTTATGATAACAAATCAAGGCACTGTATAGTGCGTTTTTCTCCGACAAAACAAACGTCTCTGTCTTGAACTATAGCGTAAGTGCCAACGTTACGTCGTACGATGAGCTACGATTCAGTCGTCACGGTGCTGTCGACGTTCCTGGTTACCCCACGTTCAGCATACTCATGAGTGGGTATTCATGCGCTTTGCACAAAGACCCTGATCCTACTCGTCACGGTTGGCTGAAGGCCTAACGATTCGTCATAGAACAATTTTCTCGCTGACAGCTTCGCATGACACGGATTCACACAATGCATGGGATCTTCAGGATATTATCGCTTACTTTTCTTAGCGCATCAGACAAGGTACGGGACCACTAGCGTGCGTTTAGTAACATGCGACCCACTGCTAAACGCTTCGCCTATTGTTGTGATTCGTGTAATACTGCATGTTAGAATAGCAGACGCGGAACTCCATGCCATCGCCTGGTTGGATTAGTCTAAGACAACCATGCTCTAATAACTACACAGATGACTCAGGTAGTTTCATTTCGTACAGGCGCATGGATAACAGGCGAGCTTTCCTACGAGGATTTCCATAGGACCTGGCTCCTATGCATGGAGCATCTGGCCTCCGATCCAGCGGCTCAGGTTGTAGGAGTGGCGCTACTTTTGGACTACGCTGGATTTACGCCCGACAAGGTCTTGTCTCTGAGACCGGGTCTCTTGAGAAGAGCAGTGGAATATGTTCAGGTGCGAGCACGAACCCCCTGTACAGGGTCCCCCCCCCCCTTTTTTTTTCCCCCTCTGCCAGAAAGGTTTGGCTCTCGTGCGATACACCCTTGCTCGCATATTAAGGTGAAAGCCTTAAGGCCGACTTACGCTCACGCCGCAGTACCCCGCTTCACGAGGTGGTGACTGGGAGATGGAGAGCGATGCTTCCACATCATCTCGCCCTCTTTCTCGGTCGTTGGCGGTGCGGCCGCCGCCTCGTGAAGCGGGGTCTGTCTGTCTGTCTGTCTGTCTGTCTGTCTGTCTGTCTGTCTGTCTGTCTGTCTGTCTGTCTGTCTGTCTGTCGCGTCTCGTTCGCTTAGGTGTACACCAAAACTGGAATGTAAGGGTACGAATGTATGAGTAACATGAGTGACACGGCGTGGCAGCAATAAGCTCGCATCCTCGCCGCTTACGTCACGATTAATGATAATAAAATCATCTGTGGCTCGTACCTGCTTGCCCAGCGAGGGATATGCATCACAGGTAATTCAATGTTAACGTTTACAGTCTCTTTGCAAGTGACGTTCACGTGGTGTGAAATGAATTTAGAGATAAACTAATGCAACCTATATAGGTGACTTAATCTTTATGACGGAGCTGAATGGGTTTGAGCGTCAAGTTGTCTTAGAATATGATGGGGTATCGGCAAATTTCGAATTAAAGCTTGTGCTCTGGGCTGCCTACTTAGTATGCACACAAGTATGGAAGGGTGAGTTGATGAGGAACA
This sequence comes from Hyalomma asiaticum, assembly GCA_013339685.2. Classification (NCBI taxonomy): domain Eukaryota; kingdom Metazoa; phylum Arthropoda; class Arachnida; order Ixodida; family Ixodidae; genus Hyalomma; species Hyalomma asiaticum. The sequence continues at coordinate 41,246,232 of CM023485.1, read as the reverse complement.
ACAACTTCAATGGCTCTGTTTTGTCCCTTTTGTTTTGCAGGACTGCATGCCGATGAGAATGAAGGCAGCACACATTGTGAGGCAACACTATGCCTTCGATATGCTTTTCGCCATTATCAGGCCTTTCGTAAAGGCGAAGCTAGCCGAAAGGGTAAGCATAACTCTAATTGCTTTTCTAAGCGACAGTCGAACGCTTGTTTGAATAGGAATATTGAAAGGGATAAGGTTGACGGAGATAAATGCGTATTTTTGTATATTGACAGTATAAGACGGCACTTTCTTGGTCTTGGAGCTACTGAATGTCAAATTAAGTTTTCCGTACAAGCCTGTGCACATTGGACATAAAAACTGACCTAACAAATAGAAAAATATTCTCAGAAGCTTCATTAAAACTGGTTTATTTGTAGCTCGAAGTAAGTAACCAGTATTAGATATTGCAGTAAATGGTTATAAAGCTGTATATTGCCGCTTTTAATTTCATTGTCTTCCGACGAGTTTATGCTATTGTAAATATCGTCAAGAAATGAACGTTGCTTACGAAATGCTCGTAAGCGAACTGATAAGACGAATGCGTCATAAGGAGCGCATCACAGAAATCAAATACTTTCAGGTTAGAAGAAAAGCACGTCTATGCCGGCGCAATTTCGGCATAGCACCCATCCAGCCGAATGATGGAAAATGGTAGCGCCTCCTTGGTGGCCTCTACAGAAATCATTGTCTGATGACTGCAATAAGATGCTAAGCGCAAGCAATGGGCAAGCTGAAGGTTTCTGCAGTGTAGTATACCGAAGCACTTGACGCATTGCACCGCAAATGCTTAATCAGCACGTTTCGTCGTGTTCTTATAGTTTGTTATGTATCGATATATTAGGCTAGCTGCTTTGCATAATGAGAAATATGCACGAGAAAAATCAAGTGTTACCGACTTCATGTATTCGAGCACATCAACGCTGTCCTCGTTTGCGTAACGATATTCTTTAATGAATGCACTTTCTGATCCACGCAGGTTCACCTGCACGGCTCAAACTTTGAAAAGCTGCACGAGCATATCTCACCTGGTAACCTCCCCGCAGAGTACGGTGGTCAGGGACCACCCCTCGACCACGACAACTATTGGAAGCAAGTGGACGACGAAGAAGAACGTTTCGCTGCCGCCAATCGTTTCGGCTACGCTTCGAAAAGCCGCGACGACCCTCCGGATGGCACTGAGGAGCAGCAAGAGTTCACATCACTGTGATGAATGGAATAAGCGAAAAGCCGTTGGACAGCAGTTTTATCAGGGAAAAGCTGTACTGTGATAATAGGAAAAAAGTGAACGCGGATTGGGCAACTGTTGTGTAATTTCAACAGTTCCACGTACTTTAGAAGTGCATAACGCCCCCACTGGTTACTCCCCTTCACCTTTTGTTAGAACATAAAGGCAGGATTTCTCCCGATGCCCGTTTTGTATAATTTGTCCGGTCGTGTTGCAGATTCCTGCCATTAGGGTGGTATGTTACGCGAATAACGTTGGAAAATAATGCTCAACGAAAGGGATACTTACAAATAGTTGTCCATGACCTCTTATTTTGGGAAATAAACTAGGAACGGGCTAATTCCGGCTGCGAACAAGCTGCCAAATTAGTACTTGTCTTTGTACTTTTCAACCCTAGAAAAACATTTGGAGCTTCGCTGCGGAACTCGTATCAACGATGACTCAACCGGAATGAGTAATACGTGAAGACAGCTGACGGGATTCCTGTCACACTGTCACCAGCTAGTAGGCAATGCTACTGTCTTCTAGAGAAAGCGCGTTCGGCCTGTAGCCCTACCTGCAGGGAACACGACAACGTGAGTACATCACTTCTCGTGGTGTTTATCTATCTATCTATCTATCTATCTATCTATCTATCTATCTATCTATCTATCTATCTATCTATCTATCTATCTATCTATCTATCTATCTATCTATCTATCTATCTATCTATTTACATGCCTTTGAGAAGGCATTGGGTAAGGGGGACGCACACAGTTATACAAGCAAAAAGAAAAGCGTTAGTATATCAAAAACAATGTCACGCAATGCAATTCACGCAATGCAATTCATCGGTAGTATTATGAGAACAGCAGCAATCAACAGAACTAGCAAAAATAAAAAAAGGAAACATGCTACTGGACCGACTTGTGCGTCTGCATGTTCCAGCTACTAAAATATAACGTTTTTATTTACGCAGTGCGTAATACAGGCGGCAAAACAAAGCAATGTGGGCTATACAGAAGAAACAGAAAAAATGTTCTACGAGCTGGCCACAAGATACACCGTCTCTGGGTGTTCAATAAAAAAAAATGAAACAGAGAAGAAAGGTAGGTCTGCACAGCCATGGGGCACACCTTGACAGTGGCCTGCCTACGACATTTAATTGCGAGCGAGGCGTGACTACCCGTTTTGTAAACGCATACACTTAGGCATAAAGAACACCGTATATGAACTTTCGAAAACGTGAGAGACAGAACTTCGAAAGACACCCAACTGCCCGCGCAGTAACGCTTTCGGTGTGTGCCGCCAGAGTACGAGTGCCCGGAAAAGGCCCATGGAGCAGCCGTACTGTTCTTGAAATAATGACTCACATACATGCGCATACAAAACTCGCTTCTTCAGTATCGACGCGAGGTGTGAATCAGCAATATAATAATAATAATAATAATAATAATAATATAATAATAATAATAATAATAATAATAATAATAATAATAATAATAATAATAATATAGAGGGAGCAGAAAACTAAATTGCATATTGAATGAGGCGAGGCTCATTCAACTTCACCGGACCTGCACAAACTAGGTGTCGGCTTCAGCAAGGCAAACGACGTGTCTCGTTTCCGTGGTGTAGTGGTTATCACGTGCGCCTCACACGCGCAAGGTCCCCGGTTCGATCCCGGGCGGAAACAGATTTTTTTTTCTCTTCTAGCGTGTATTATTTTTCTTTTTTTTTTTTGTCTTCCGCTTGTTTTGTCTTCCCAGCTTGTCGGCACTTTTTTTCTTTTTCTTTTTTCTCTCGCTTGCAATGTGCGGTTGGTTACGATTCTCATGACCGGCTACGAAATGGTTCAGCTATGGTTCATGGTTCAGCTATGTATGAAAGGGGGGAGAGGAGGAGGACAAGGAAGAAGAAGAGAAGGGAGAAATGTGTTTTGATTTGACAGAGCAGCGTTTAAGATGGGCGGTCCGCAGGCCTGACACAAATGCAACCACTTAAGATCATTCCGTGGCGAGGGTCTGGCTGGCTCTACCCATGGACTAGAGCACCGAGGCCCACCCTTCTGGTGATGGATTGATCCGGATATGGGAGAAGGGTGGTCCGCTCTACTGCCCCAGATGATGCGGTCACGCATGAATCACCCTCCTCTCCCTATGGAGAACTTCGCGCATGCATATTCCTAGGACGTAAAAACAGATAAGTGCCCACTAACATGAGGAAGATTTCACTTTACAATAGTGACCTGGTTCTGTGGTTGGTTGCGCTTTGCCGCTTGCTTACATTATCCGTGAAATGAATTGACATAAAGCAAAGAAACGATAATCTCGAGGAAAACGAAATAACACCTCATACTGTATTGTGAATTGATAAAATAATGAAAATTTCTAGGGCTTTAAGACCCAAAATCACGCTATGGTTATGAGAGACGCCGTATAATAGAGGGCTCCGAAAATTTCGATCACCCGGTGTTCTGTAACGTGCAATGACATCGAAAGTACACGAGCATCTAGCCGCCGCGGATGAGATTCGAACCCGCGACCTTCCGTTCAGCAGTCAAGCGCCATAGTCACGGTATACCTTCGTGGCGGGTGAAATTCATAAAGCGATTGCTTTGATACTGCGAGAAATTCCTTCACCACAGAACAAACGTGCAAAAGCGCAAGCATGGGCTCGCAGGAAAAAGAAAAAAGAAGGTACGAGAAAAGAAGAAAGAAAAAACAGCGAGCAGATGAAATGGCACATCTAAACTGTCTTTATTCCTTACGCCCGTGACAAACGAGGAACGATCGACAGCTGCAGCCTTCCGGCATAACAAACACAACAAGGAGGGGGGTCGGGAGATGGTGATAAACGGCCTTGACGCCTTCTTGAAGACGTGCCAACAGCATCTCCATTTCTTGTTGTTCAAAACAAACATACCGTCACGCACGAGAGAATTTCGAGGTGAAGGCTACGAAGGACAATAAACCATTCTCTACCACAAACTCTCTCTCTCTCTCTCTCTCACTCTCGATGTGCAGTGAGGTGTATGCAGTATTAGTCCGGGGAGGGTTTAAAAGGCCTGGCCGTCCGTTGCCCTTGGCTGAGTTCTACACGCAACCAGTTTCTCACATGCCCCCGGCAAAGTGTATCAAAGGACCTTTGCCTCCGGCGGGGCGTGTGTTTTGAAGCCACGGCTCGACTCGACGCCCCTGTCATCGCTTGCAAAGAGTGACGCCGATTTCTCTCTCTGCCGCACCCCCTGGCGGGCGCATCCACTGAAGGTCGTCTGCCTGTGCTAGCGTGAGCCGCCGTGTTGATCGTCAGTCAGTGCAGTCATTGTTTACAATGTCGGGTGTTTACATCAAGAAGCACGAAGACGACGTCTTCGACACCTCCGAGGGTGCCTTGCCTTACAAACTGCAGAGGATTGCGGAGGATGAACTGGGAGAGACGCCTGCCAGGAGGCAGGAAGCGCTGGATAAACTGGCGGCGCTGCTCTCAGGTGAGGCGCTTCGGAACATGCGCGTTAAATAGCAGATAGCTAAGCAGGTTTGAAGCAGACATTGACGCGAGGTCTGGTTTAGTTTAGTGTCTGCGTGTGCAGACTCAATTCATTGGGCGCGCTAAATACCCTAGGCGCACCTGGTGAATATGCGTATACTTGAAGCATGACTGCAACGGCAAGATAAGCAGAAAAAGTATCGATATCAACTATAATGTTCCCTAAAGTACGATACAACAGCCGCACATGGAAATTTGGTTCCTCGAACCGTCTCTAACATGCGATTCTGTTCGCAACTTCCGAATGCGACCAGAGATTTTTGGGCGAAAACACGCAACTACAAAAACAAGAAAAGGAAGAAAGAGGAAAAACAAAAAGAACGCGTGCAGCGAACTCAGGCGTCTGCTAGTTTAAAAGCCGTTTCGTTGAGAAAGGTTATTCGGCAAATGCGTATTCGCAGCTTCGGCGAACAGTCAAGCCATGTCGTTAAAACAATGGCTTCGACTTCTCCATCGCTCCCCACCGCGGTAACGCATTGCATGGTTATGGCGTTGGGCTGCTATCCCGAAGTACGCGGGCTGCTGGACGGAGGGACGCTCATGGCTGTGGCGGCCACATTTTACATGGAGGCGGAAATGCTAGAGGCCTCGCGTACTGTGCGTTTCAGTGTATGCTAAACAACTCCAAGTGATTAAAATTGCCGGAGCCCTGCACGCCTTAACCACATGGTGGTTGGCACAGTTATCATATACAGCTCCATCGCAAGCGCAGCTCATCGGTAGGTAAAAATGTTCGTGGCTCGCAGAACAAAGGTAGGCTTGGGCAGAGACAGTCAAATTCAGCGAAAGTCGTACATGATAAATAAATGTGTCACTATGCAGTTCATAACCGGAAGTAGCAAGGGGCGACGCAACTGTTCACGCGGTAGGAAAAACAAGCGCTTGCAGGTCCGACCTTCAAATCGCGGTGTTCAGCTTCGCCGAGTTTATGACGGTCCCAGGTTGCGACCTCGAACAAAATGAGGCTGACGTCACGAGACACACACGTGTATTTGCGCGCTCGCGAGCGCTGTTGCTTGGAGCTCGTGAGGGCTAGGTCTTTTAGAAAAAAAAAATGCACTCGTCATGTGAATCAATATCGGCACCGGGCGAACAAAAGATGCACCTGACCTAACCACACAGGCGTGTTTTGTTGTGCGTGCCACGAACGCGTTAGAATAGTTTATTTATTTATTTATTTATTTATTTATTTATTTATTTATTTATTGTACCCTCAGGGCCCAAGGGCATTACAGAGGGGAGTGGGGATACATAAACAAAACAAAAACAGCAAGGCATAATGGAAAAAAGTAAAAGTACAAAGCGCATGGTAAAAACTCAAAACAAGACAAATATTTAAGATACCAGCGACGATACATGAGAATAATTTTAACAATAAGGAGAAATTATACAATAAGGGACACACACACACACACACATATATATATATATATATATATATATATATATATATATATATATATATATATATATATATATATATATATATATATATATATATATATATATATATATATATGGTTGAAAAGAGGCACACGTTCAAAATTCTTGCTTTATTAACGTTTCGGCCGGTGGGCCGGCCTTCGTCAGAATGACAACAATACAAGGGAAGGATGCACACACTATTTAAAGGTACATAGTATCACATTGTAAAGCAGATGTACTGCGCCTGGCAAACACAGATTGCCACCTTCTCTAACAGATCGCCACCTTGTCATGCACTACAGCACATTGTGAAGCACAGCACATGGTTATCATAACTCTTTTGAAAGAAGATGCGATATTTTTCAACAACAAGGTGCGGCAAAATTCAGATAGAGAATGTACAGGTACAGATACAAACGTATATGAGAATATGCATAGAATATCGAGTTTGACATTTTAGAGCGCGTCACTGGCCAGTGATGTACTAAAAAAATGAATGCGGAGATTGTATCTGATTTAATGACAATGCGAAAAGTTCACTACGCACGAAATGTAGTGTAAAACAGCAGTGAGTGGCGAGGATGAAATAAATGAAGCGCATGCCCAAACCAACCAGACATTATTATTGTCGTCACACATGAACGCATACAACTACGTAGGCACGCTGGTCAATTTTCCCGCGCTTTCATTTAGACCGCGTGAAACTCCCGTATTTCGCGGTCATGATGTGATGCGAATCCGGATTCTAAAATTGTGGCGCTAAATGATTCAAACTTGTGACCAGTGGCGGCGACGTGCCTAGATATCGGCAAATGAGGGAGCGAGTGGACATGAGCTTTATGGTTGTTAAACCGATACCTAAATGCAGTTTCGGTTTGACCGATATACTGCAACTTGCAAACAGAGCATTCAAGTAAATAAACAACATTCTCTGTGTCACACGTAAAATCGCCACGAATTTCCACACTAAAGCCATTAGCTGTGCTTCGAACCATAGTGGTTGTCGTCATTTGAACACATACTTTACATCTAGGTTTGTAGCACGGTTGGCAACCGGTAGTCTGAATGGGAATGCTTCTCACTTTGGAAGACGTCAGGATATCTCGCAAATTCCTGCAACGTCGGTACACTACGCGGGGTGGCTCCGGGAAAACCTTTTAAGGCGTTCGCTCTGTGTTAACATATTGTAGTGCTTCCTAAGAATCTTTGCTACATTAGGTGCCGATGCGCTGTGCGTCAGTACAAGGTTAGCATAATTCAGGCCAGGAGGCCGTCTGTCTGCGGTAAGAAGTGCGCTACGGTCAAGTTGGTCCGCACGTGTGACTGCGTCATTTATCATTTGAGAAGGGTACTGTTGTTTTAAAAGGGCGACACGTAGTTTCTCGCAACTTGCTGCGAAGTCCGCATGGTTAGAGCAAATACGTTTAAAACGCACTGCTTGGCTGTAAGGGATACTTGACTTGCAATGTTTAACATGGCTGCTTTTGAAGTGAAGGTATTGTTGTCGGTCAGTAGGCTTGCGATACAGTTTGGTGGACAGTTTGCCATCTGTCAGCTGCAACGTGACGTCCAGGAAGTTAATAGTTTCCGGCGAGAATGAGTGGGTAAAGGATATGGATTGGTGAGCCTTATTGAAGTCGGATATAAATGCCAGGAGTTGCGATTCACCATGAGGCCAGATAAAGAAAATGTCATCAATGAACCTTTTGTAGCAAGTTGGCTTCAAAGTGCTACTGCACAGAAATTGATCTTCTAGGATTCCCATGAATATATTTGCATAATTCGGCCCAATCTTAGTTCCCATAGAGGTACCACTAACTTGCACGTAGTGAACTTCATTGAATTCAAAATTGTTCAGCTGGAGAATTAGTTCGAGGAGCGTTGCCAGGGTGGTACTGCATATTGGTTTTTCGCCAGAAAACCGATCGTACGCTTGAACTACATCCAGGATTCCGTCCGAATGAGGGATATTAGTATAGAGTGATGATACATCCAGTGTCACGAGAAGGGAACCCTTAGGTGGGGCAACGTCACTGATTGCCGAAAGGAAGTGGTTAGTATCCCTCACGTAAGATTGAAATGTGGCCGGAATTTTATTAATTAGCGAGTCAACATACCGAGACAAATTTTCTGTCACTGTTCCAATGCCTGAAATAATGGGACGGCCTGGATTGTTCAATTTGTGAATTTTTGGCAACAGATAAAATCGGCCTGCAGATGGACTAAGCGGGACCAGCGTAGCAGCTACCTTGTCACATATTTTTTTATCCTTTACTAAAGCTTTTACCTTTTCTTCCAATAGACTTTTGAAGTCGTTGGTGGGGTCAGCATTAAGTCTTCTGTAAAAGGAACAATCACTCAGTTGCCTGTTGGCTTCGTCAATATAATCAGTGGTGTTCATTACCACAATTGCACCACCCTTGTCAGCTGGCTTGATAGTGATGTCGAAACGATTGCTTAATGTTTCAATGGCATTCACCTCTTCGTTCCTTAGATTTCGACAGTACGACGTTCGCTTCTTGTACGCTTCGATTATATCGCGTTGGATTGCACTTATGTATAGGTCAAGGTGTTTCTCGCGTTGTGAGGGTGGTGTCCAGCGTTTAGCAGAAGGTAATGCCAAGGAGCTATTATTAGTTGCTGATCTGTCATGAAAGTACTCCCTCAGTCTTAGGTTGCGCGAAAAGTTGTCCAAGTCGGCCAGCAACCGGAATTCGTTGCAATGGCCCGTCGCAGGGCAGAAATTTAAACCACGTGACAGCACACTCATTTCGTCACTAGACAGAATGACGCTCGATATATTAACAACATTGGAGGCTTTACTGGAACTTGAGCTTTGGAAACGAGATAAGAGACTGCTGTAGTTCTTCTGCAAGTCCATGGGCGTGCAATTAGCCATCACGCCGTCACGGAGCAGCTTTTTACATTTTACAGCGCATATTTCATCACGTTTCTTTTTTTCGTATGTGATAAGCAAGTCAATTTCTGCGGAAGTAAGATGACATCGCTGGAGCTAGTTCGTATTACTATCAACCACTATCGCTCATCTTTAAAGTCACTAATGAACACGGAGAAACAGGTATTCAGTCAATCCAGTCTTACTTCCGCAGAAATTGACTTGCTTATCACATACGAAAAAAAGAAACGTGATGAAATATGCGCTGTAAAATGTAAAAAGCTGCTCCGTGACGGCGTGATGGCTAATTGCACGCCCATGGACTTGCAGAAGAACTACAGCAGTCTCTTATCTCGTTTCCAAAGCTCAAGTTCCAGTAAAGCCTCCAATGTTGTTAATATATCGAGCGTCATTCTGTCTAGTGACGAAATGAGTGTGCTGTCACGTGGTTTAAATTTCTGCCCTGCGACGGGCCATTGCAACGAATTCCGGTTGCTGGCCGACTTGGACAACTTTTCGCGCAACCTAAGACTGAGGGAGTACTTTCATGACAGATCAGCAACTAATAATAGCTCCTTGGCATTACCTTCTGCTAAACGCTGGACACCACCCTCACAACGCGAGAAACACCTTGACCTATACATAAGTGCAATCCAACGCGATATAATCGAAGCGTACAAGAAGCGAACGTCGTACTGTCGAAATCTAAGGAACGAAGAGGTGAATGCCATTGAAACATTAAGCAATCGTTTCGACATCACTATCAAGCCAGCTGACAAGGGTGGTGCAATTGTGGTAATGAACACCACTGATTATATTGACGAAGCCAACAGGCAACTGAGTGATTGTTCCTTTTACAGAAGACTTAATGCTGACCCCACCAACGACTTCAAAAGTCTATTGGAAGAAAAGGTAAAAGCTTTAGTAAAGGATAAAAAAATATGTGACAAGGTAGCTGCTACGCTGGTCCCGCTTAGTCCATCTGCAGGCCGATTTTATCTGTTGCCAAAAATTCACAAATTGAACAATCCAGGCCGTCCCATTATTTCAGGCATTGGAACAGTGACAGAAAATTTGTCTCGGTATGTTGACTCGCTAATTAATAAAATTCCGGCCACATTTCAATCTTACGTGAGGGATACTAACCACTTCCTTTCGGCAATCAGTGACGTTGCCCCACCTAAGGGTTCCCTTCTCGTGACACTGGATGTATCATCACTCTATACTAATATCCCTCATTCGGACGGAATCCTGGATGTAGTTCAAGCGTACGATCGGTTTTCTGGCGAAAAACCAATATGCAGTACCACCCTGGCAACGCTCCTCGAACTAATTCTCCAGCTGAACAATTTGAATTCAATGAAGTTCACTACGTGCAAGTTAGTGGTACCTCTATGGGAACTAAGATTGGGCCGAATTATGCAAATATATTCATGGGAATCCTAGAAGATCAATTTCTGTGCAGTAGCACTTTGAAGCCAACTTGCTACAAAAGGTTCATTGATGACATTTTCTTTATCTGGCCTCATGGTGAATCGCAACTCCTGGCATTTATATCCGACTTCAATAAGGCTCACCAATCCATATCCTTTACCCACTCATTCTCGCCGGAAACTATTAACTTCCTGGACGTCACGTTGCAGCTGACAGATGGCAAACTGTCCACCAAACTGTATCGCAAGCCTACTGACCGACAACAATACCTTCACTTCAAAAGCAGCCATGTTAAACATTGCAAGTCAAGTATCCCTTACAGCCAAGCAGTGCGTTTTAAACGTATTTGCTCTAACCATGCGGACTTCGCAGCAAGTTGCGAGAAACTACGTGTCGCCCTTTTAAAACAACAGTACCCTTCTCAAATGATAAATGACGCAGTCACACGTGCGGACCAACTTGACCGTAGCGCACTTCTTACCGCAGACAGACGGCCTCCTGGCCTGAATTATGCTAACCTTGTACTGACGCACAGCGCATCGGCACCTAATGTAGCAAAGATTCTTAGGAAGCACTACAATATGTTAACACAGAGCGAACGCCTTAAAAAGGTTTTCCCGGAGCCACCCCGCGTAGTGTACCGACGTTGCAGGAATTTGCGAGATATCCTGACGTCTTCCAAAGTGAGAAGCATTCCCATTCAGACTACCGGTTGCCAACCGTGCTACAAACCTAGATGTAAAGTATGTGTTCAAATGACGACAACCACTATGGTTCGAAGCACAGCTAATGGCTTTAGTGTGGAAATTCGTGGCGATTTTACGTGTGACACAGAGAATGTTGTTTATTTACTTGAATGCTCTGTTTGCAAGTTGCAGTATATCGGTCAAACCGAAACTGCATTTAGGTATCGGTTTAACAACCATAAAGCTCATGTCCACTCGCTCCCTCATTTGCCGATATCTAGGCACGTCGCCGCCACTGGTCACAAGTTTGAATCATTTAGCGCCACAATTTTAGAATCCGGATTCGCATCACATCATGACCGCGAAATACGGGAGTTTCACGCGGTCTAAATGAAAGCGCGGGAAAATTGACCAGCGTGCCTACGTAGTTGTATGCGTTCATGTGTGACGACAATAATAATGTCTGGTTGGTTTGGGCATGCGCTTCATTTATTTCATCCTCGCCACTCACTGCTGTTTTACACTACATTTCGTGCGTAGTGAACTTTTCGCATTGTCATTAAATCAGATACAATCTCCGCATTCATTTTTTTAGTACATCACTGGCCAGTGACGCGCTCTAAAATGTCAAACTCGATATTCTATGCATATTCTCATATACGTTTGTATCTGTACCTGTACATTCTCTATCTGAATTTTGCCGCACCTTGTTGTTGAAAAATATCGCATCTTCTTTCAAAGAGTTATGATAACCATGTGCTGTGCTTCACAATGTGCTGTAGTGCATGACAAGGTGGCGATCTGTTAGAGAAGGTGGCAATCTGTGTTTGCCAGGCGCAGTACATCTGCTTACAATGTGATACTATGTACCTTTAAATAGTGTGTGCATCCTTCCCTTGTATTGTTGTCATTCTGACGAAGGCCGGCCCACCGGCCGAAACGTTAATAAAGCAAGAATTTTGAACGTGTGCCTCTTTTCAACCATATATATATATATATATATATATATATATATATATATATATATATATATATATATATATATATATATATATATATATATATATATATATATTGAGCCCTCGTTATAACGAAGTCGCTTTATTCGAATTATCGCTTTTATCGTAGTGTCACGCAGTCCCGACGCAAATGCGTGTATTTCAGACCGGATTACTCGAAGCATGTCGATAGCTTGCTCCGTTTAGAGCGAAGTAACAAGTTGCGGATGAGTATTCACGGCGGGTGCAAATTGCTTTGCACATGCTGGATTTTCCCGGTCGCACGCAGAAGACGCTGATGATGACTGCGAGGACTGCCACGATCTCTACGAAGCTGTGAACAGCATCGTTGGCGGAGATATGGAAGGCAACTTCGAATCGTTCGCGATGGCTGACGCAGATGTACCCGTCGTTGCCCCAGCTACGGATGCGGAAATAGTCGACTTGCTTGGAGGCCCCGATGAGGAAGGTGAGCCGCTAGACGAACAGACTCGCGAAATTACCAACAGTGGCACAAACGCAGGAGTGCCTCCGTCTGTTGCGAAATACAGTGGAGTGCGCGGGCTGCGACCACGATATCATAATTTGCCTGAACAAACCGGAGCAGGCACTCTTCGCGCCCAGCCGAAGCACCCGACAAAGCCAGCTGACTGACTTTTTGTGCGTGGATAAAAGTTTGTTTCACGGAATACCACTTCTGCGAAGTTGTCATGGCTAATTTAGCTGTACTTGCTGAGCTCTTATGGGGCAGTCGCGTATATGGAATTACCGCTTATATCGAATTTTTTTGCCGTCCCGTTGACTTCGTTATAACGAGGGTTTACTGTATATATATTAAAAGAAGAGCAATTGTTTTGCGAAACATAGTAAAATCTGTTATATAAGCAATGTCATGGGGAAGGTCATTCCAACTGACACAATTCTGGGTATGGATGAGTTATGAAAACATCTATGAACAAATCGCAAAGTACGATTTAGAACAGGGAATTTCGCGGGAGCCAACGTTTCGACAAGCGATGAAAACATCTAGTGTGACAAGATGGAATCCCAACTTTATTGCGGTGATCAATGCGAGCTGATATGTATGATGGTCTTGTTAGTAACTTTTCTCTCAGAGAGCTGTTGTAAATTTTATGAAAGAGGCATAAGCTACAGACTTGCGATGGTCTGTCTAGTGGCTATGACACTCGGCTGCTGAGTCCGAAGGTCGCGGGATCGAATTCCGGCCGCGGCGGCTGCGTTTCGATGAAAAGGAAATGTTGAGGCTTGCGTACTGTGCGATTTCAGCGCATGTTAAAGAAACCCAGGTGGTCGAAATTTCCGGACCTTCCACTACGGCGTCTCTCACAATGATAGCGTGGTTTTTGGAACGTAAAACCCCAGCAATCAATCAATCAATCAGGATTGCGTGTATTTTGTGTGGGCTCTAGTATAGAGGCAATATGCTCGAGGATGCTGCATGATGAATTTTATGTGATAAAATAAAGTTATAAAGGGTTTATTGGCGGACACGTAGGCGCGACAGCAGTGTTCTACGTATATATAGATTAACATATCGGGCAGTTCACCAAGGGCGTCTCATGCCTTGCTATGTTGCTTTTGTATAACACGGCATTAACATCTATGTAGACCAATTTTGAAGTCTTTTCATAAAAATAAACGCGATTAAATACGATATACAATAGATGGAATAAGCATCCTACAGTAATGAAGTCGCTTGAGCCATCGCGTTATTCAGTATATGTCTTAGCGCAGCAGCCTTCGAGGCTTCAGGTTCACTTCCGGCAGCGTTGAACTCTGTAAAGACCAAACGTGAAACGGTTGCTTACCTATGTTTAAGTGTACTTGAAATAATCAAGGTGGGAAAGCTTAATCTGTAGTATACCAAATATAACGTGGCGTTCCTCAATTATATAGCAGTGTTGACACATGCAACAGTGTTTCAAAACTCTCTGGCGAGCAACACCACCGCTTTATTAATGCCGTCACATAAACACAATAACACCGTGGCCGACTCATAAAAGGAATGTAATCTAAAAGCAGCAGTACACTGTTCACAGACGAAAGTACAGCTGCATCACTGAGGTGGGGCGGCAAAATTCACATCGCAATAGATTAAACAACGTCTTGAATTGGGAAGAATACGCCTAAAATGCTCGTCGAGGGCTTCTTATTATAATAATCTGTATAGCTTTAAATATAGTTGCAAAATATCTCATTTGATAATAAGTGGGGGAGAAAAAATCGGTACCAAAAATTCCCCGACGATTGCGACACGTACGACCTAATGCGAAATTTGAGAGCAGCAGGATTACGGAGTCGGCGGCGTTGAGAATTCGCTTGCTTTATTTAAGCTGCTCCTTGAGCGTAGGGACATGTGAAGCTCGACCAGCGCTTGCCTAGCACGTCGTTCACGGGGAAAAAAAAAAGTGTGAACACGGCAACGTGTGTCTTGTACGGAGTGCAGTCTGCGGTGGCGGCATCGGTGGGGGTGACTGTAGCGAGTGCGCAGTGGGTCCGAACCCCACGTCAGCGCTCTGTTTCCATATATGGTACTCTGTGGTGGCAGTCGCCACATGGCGTACTATTGACGTCACTGCCGACCGCGTGACTACACACTGTAACGGCGCGCAATACCATGGCTCCGTGTCGAAGCGGGACACCGCCGTGAAATGCGCCTCGTGCGGCCCTCAGATTTCACCCTCGCCCCTTCGGAACAATCTCCTCCTTCGCTTACTCATTGTACTTTACCATCGTCACCTCTCATACCTCCCTCTATCTCTATTATCCCTTTTCCCCTTTGAGGAGTAGCAGGCCAGAGACTTACTCTCCAGGCCGACATCTGCTCCTTTCCTCTCATTAATGATGATGATGATGTTCCTGAAGAATTACGGCACTTACCCACCAGGGGGGATTGGCCAAGAGGTGATTACGTTTTGATTTTAAATTATTGGAAGGAACCGATTCCGTACCACCGTCAGCTGCGCTAGATTTCCTCTCTCTCTCTTCCTCTTTCCTTGCACCTTTCAATCTCCCCTGTCCCCTTCCCCTCGTGCAGGGTAGCATACCGGTTGTCATACACTGGTTAACCTCCCTGCCTTTCCTTCTCTACTATTTCCTTCCTTCCTTCCTAGGAATTCGCTGCCAATTGGCTGCATCTCGTCAAACTGACAAATAGAAAAAATCAGCTGTTTCCTCCCACTACTCCTCTGTCGTTATCTTCCGCTTTTCTCTTCTCACTGTTTTCACTGTCGCTATCATTCATCCTCAGCCTACATTCTGCGTTCACTCTCGCTCATATTCTTTGTACAAACGTTCGTTCGTTTACGATGAAGAATAAGTACAACGCCAAACCCATGTCTGGGTGCTTAAGAACAACGTCGGCGAGCTTTCGGTGTCCAATGATGGCAAAAAATTTTCAGTATTTATTATTCTTGAGATTTCAGCGATATGTGCCTGACGATGTGACGGCATGTTCAGACTTGATAAAAATGAATCTCCAAGTTCGCCAGCGAGTACTTTTGTGACGTAATAGCGAACCTTCTTACATCACCGAGACACCGACGAAGCTGACCCTTCCTTCAGCGGGATGAAGATGGCCGACAGATAACGAGTCTTCCTTGGTTCCGGGAGCTGCACAACAAGTCGTGAAGTAAAAGGGGAGGAAGCTTGTGTTGCAATCGATGTAGCAGTAAGTTACGGAGCAGCGAAGACCAACGGCGTCCGTTGTCACGTTTCCCACCAGCAGTGCTCTTCGGGAGTAGTAGCCTTGCGCTGTGTGGCACGTTGACTTATTCCCTTGATTAAAAAAAAAAAAAACTTGGTCTACTCAGTTGGTCTACTTGGTCTACTTGGCCTACGGAGAGCTGTCGACAAAGTGTGCACTGGATGGAATAATGTGGGCTCGCAAAGCCAAACTACCGTCGTTACCCGAGGAGTGCTGCCGTGACGACGTTTTCCGTGTACACGAAGCGCAGCCAGCCACCGTTACAACCAGGGGCGTTGGTCGAGCGCCGACGAAGGATGGGGAAAGTTAATCCGGATATTCTAGCGTGATGCAGGTGCCGAGTTCACGGCGCTCTTCTCAGTTTTCGTGGAAGAAAACCCGCGTGGCATACTTCGGGACCTATATCTGTGCTCACCACTGAAAGCCTAACGGCAGCAATTGCAATCTCACATAACAGCAATGACATATCAGAAGTAGACCGTCTCGTAATATATCTCAAACACGCACTGAAACAGGGCCCGCCACAGTAGCCTAGCGGGTATTGGATGTTGACTTGCTAAGTTCCACGTTTAGGAATCGAATCTTGGCCACG
The DNA here is from genome assembly GCA_013339685.2 of Hyalomma asiaticum. NCBI lineage: Eukaryota > Metazoa > Arthropoda > Arachnida > Ixodida > Ixodidae > Hyalomma > Hyalomma asiaticum. The sequence goes on along the minus strand of CM023485.1, from coordinate 41,229,691 downwards.
GAGGTGGCGTAGGTGGGGAAGAAAAGAAGGCCCTTGTACTTATGTATAGGCCTACGCTAAAGAAGTCCGTAGCCGACACTACGGTGAGTGTGTCGTAATGATGTCCCGGTTTTAGCACGTAAAATCCCACCAGTTATTATTAGACATTAAAAAGGGCTCCGGAAAGCACACAAGCGCATGTGTATATGTTCCTCCCGGTGTTCTATGTTCGCGCTGTATTAAAAGATGAACATACATAAACTCGCCCAAATCGCTACGCTTTATAGCAAAGAAAAGGCAACGTGGCGACTGGTGCTTACCCGTTGTCTTGCCTTAGCTCAATGCGTTCAGAGGTGTCGCGCCATGCAGCTGCCTCGCGCCGTGGACGGTCAATTGCAAACGGCGACCCTTCAGCGCTCAAACCCTCCCGCGGTGGTCAAGTTCCGAAAAGTTGCTCGATACATTCTCCAATGTTATCGGCAGTTTTTCTTTTCTGGTGCGATCGGCGTGCGTACTGCGTTTATATTATACGGCACGTGAGGTTGTGACGTCATCGTAGACGATAAGCGCAGGAGCTAACCGTTTAAGATCGTTTTCCTTATTTCAAATATTGTTGGGTATCAAGCGGCGCGCATCGAGACGACGGACTGACTGGTGATCAGAACGAAGATAAGATACCGAAGTGAGACTGGTTGTTTAAGCTTGACCCTTCTTGAGAGTATTTCAAAACATCGATCTTAAGCTTCAATGGGGTCCTAGAGTGAAACACCGAAAGGGGTTTACCCCCGTATTCATAAACGCTCCTCGACTCGACCCTTCACTCGAAACGCTCCTTGAGGGCGGTTTTCCAATTCACAGATCGCCCTCCACTCGAAGCGTTCCTCGACTGGAGGAAATCTCGAGCGTTTTACTCGAGATAGTCAAGGTAGGGCCAGAGCTACCTTGAACCTTTCCTTGAGTGAAGTATCATGGCGGATTACGCTTCGTTTGTCGACTATGTGCTCCGCGTCGACGAGCTGTTTGACGACGTAGAAAACTGCGTAGCCATACCACGACGACGGTTGAGGGACCGGATAAATCCAATGGATCACTACACCGACAGCGAATTTCTGGCGCGCTACCGCTTCACGAAGTGCAGCGTGAAGAAGCTGCTTGACTGCTTGCCCCTTGACGAGAGCTGCAGCAACCGTGGCCACCCTCTTCCACCAATGACGCAGCTTCTGATTGCGCTGCGCTTTTATGGAGCAGGCACGTTTCAAGTAGGGGCGGGCGACCTGGTGAATGTGTCTCAGCCGACAGTGAGCCGCATCATCGAACGTGTGTCGCGGGTGATCGCGAAGTATTTGTTCCCAGCCGTCGTGAAGTTCCCCGATACCGTGACGTGTTCCGTGAGACGATGGTCGAATTCCACCGAATTGCCAAGTTCCCCGGGGTGACAGCGTGCATAGACTGCACCCACATCCGGATAAAAGCATCACATCCGTATAACAGTTTCTCCCAGGCAGTGTCCTTAGCGCGCTTGGACACGTTGTCGGTGTTGCTGTTTTCAATTACCGATCTGTGGCGCGTCACCAAATTACACAGTAATTCGCACTCTTCGCGAGTGTAAACTAACCTCCGTGCGGTCGTCTTACCGCCGTCGCGCGTGACGCTGTCCTCCGTGCTCATGTCGCCGTCTGTCAGGGCAAGCAGGACGCCACGAGAGAGAGAGCTCTTTATCGAAAGGCAGAGAATTTAGCCGGCGTTGAAATATCGCTGACATGCTACTCTGCGTGGGGAGGGAGTTTGTGGAGAGACAGACCAGTAGAAAGATTGTGCAAGAGACAGTGAAAAAGAAAAGAGAAAAAAGTTGGGCTTTGTGTTTCTGACTATGATGTCTAATTGCGTCCAATGATATTTCACGTTTGCACCAACCCGCAGTGATGTGATAGGATGTGTTGCATGATGGGTGTGTGATGGTGACGACGGAGATAAAGTTAAAGTCTCTCGAGTTCACCTATACTTTTTAAATATGTAAACAAAAAGTCCATCGCACGTCTCTGTTGTGTGGGGCAAGCTAGAGGGCCTAAAACACACTGAGGTGATAAAGGGAGTTGTGTAAGTGACTACATGCAATGTTCATAGAGCGCACGCTCATCACTCTTCGCTCGGCATTCAAACAAAATATGCTCTACGGTTTCAGTAGAGCCACAGTTGCTGCAGTGTGGGCTTGTCTCCTGATGGAAGCGGTACCGTAAGTCGTTTGAATATGCAATGTTCAGCCGTAGTCGATGATACAAAGTTTCCAGATGTCGAGGAATGTTGGATTGTAGTTTTGATTTGGGATATGGGTCGACTGAGTATAAGAAAGGGTGATGATGTGTCGGTAACTTTCACAGCCGGTTCCTTTATTCGTAAGCGAATCGTTTAGCCATATGGGAAGTATCAGATCTGGTGAAAGAGATTCGCTTATAGTTTTGATATCGAAGACCGTTACGTGCTGCTTCGTCGGCTTTTTCGTTGGACAGAATGCCGCAGTGAGCTGGTATCCATTGAAATGTAATGCACTGTCCTACGGTAAAAGCTAGCTGGTGTAAATGGGCAATGTCGGCAGAAACGGGTTGACGATTAGTTTTCTTCAGGTAGTTGTACAATGTTTGCAGCGCTCCTTTGGAGTCGGTACGACACGATGAGACAAGCAGCTTGCACAGCGCACCACGGAACATCAAGATAAAATCTGGCACGCGCACACAATACGCGAACAACAGTCGCACATCCGGACCTGTCCGGGCATGCTATCCCAGCGGATTCGGCTCTGGCGTGGCTTGGATGAACGTAGCATCGCCTGCTGTCGAAACTGGCTGATAATGTTTCAAATTTCACTTATAACTTCCAATGCAACATGTATTTAATAATAGGTGATAATTTTTAAGTCGTTGGCTAGCATTTCAACCGAAAATTCTCGTATTTATTGTAGTATTGGGCTGTACACCCTCGCTACCAGATGCGTCTTTCGTAACTCAAGTGAAGGAATGTTTCTCGAGCAGCCTCTTGGCGGAGGAGCGCTTGAGTGGCGTTCTTGAAACCCAGCGGCTCTTTGAGGAGAGGAAGGCGCTGCGCCTCGACTCGGTGAAGTCGAGGAGGAGCATTGAGTGAAGGTGCGTTTGTGAATACGGGGGTTAGACTGATAAGTTGTTCGGGGACTGCGTTGACGCTAATTTCATCATTTTAAGTTCAAAATTAGAAGGGAAAATAAAGGTCAAAATTTCCTCTTTGAATTCCGCGCCGAAACATTGAGATAACGTCGCACACACCCCCCCTCTCCCCCCCCCCCCCCCCCCGCGCCTTTTTTTTTTCTTTGCATTCTTGCCGCATCGGCTCGGTCAAATTGCTTGTAACAAGCCACGTTAAGTCTCTGGCTTCTATAGAACGCGACGTGTATCTCTTTTCGCCCATGAATAATTGCGTAGGCCTTAGCAGACGCCGTCGAGAATTACGTCATCAAACGAATTAGTGAGGGAACTTCCGAGCAGGCGTCGCCAGTTGTATTTTCTTTGCGCTCATTTTCCAGCTTACCAACTGTTTTCTCCAAGCAAGAATACAGCGGCTGGTAATGTGGAAAGGTGATTCACTAATACGAGAAAAATAGTTTTAGGGGGCGAAGCTCCTTATGGCGTGGGTCGTTCGTCCCTTGTAGTCGTAACCACCTCGTTCTAGGATTGCGCTCGATAGCTCGCGCGCCGGGAGGCTCGCGCTCGCCCTCGGCGCGTTCCTCCTGGCGCGCGAGCTCTCTCACTCTTCCATCTAGACAGAAAGAGAGTGAGAGAGAGCGAAAGACTGTCCGTTTCTAACGATGATGATGGGTTTGTGCTAGCGCGTTACGGCGCGTGTAAGAAGCTGGTGTAAGACGCTGTGGCCTCTCCGCCTTATACTCTTTCAGCAGTCATGTGATGGCGTCGGCAAACGCGGTGCGCGTTCCGGCCTGTGTAAGGGGCTGCGTAAGACGCTGTGGCCTCTCCCCCCTTACTAGAGTGTACTGCATGTTTCTAACGCGTTTGTGCTAGCGTCCCGTTAAACGCGAGATCCCAGCGTTCGAATAGAGTGTTTCTCACGTCTTTACATGATGATCGACTGGGCGAATTACACGGAAGATTAACGGTTTACCGGTGATTCACTCCGGAGCTTCGCCCACTCATCATCATTCACCCCGTGGATATGCTGTGAATTTTTTTGACTTTAGCGGGGTTTAGCAACACCATCTAGACTAGTGGCAAGTCTAGGTCAAGTCTAGGTGGCGTTGGTTTAAATCAATGCCGCAGTCCCTTTTTAGGAGCTCCACTCTAAAATTTAGGGGATTCGGCAAACTGTAAACTCAAGGATCACATGACACCTATCGTCCCGCCACAATGGTCTAGTGGCTATGGCACTACGCTGCCGATAAGAAGGTCGCAGGGTGGAATCCCGGCAGTGGCGGATATATTTTGATCAATGCCAAATGTTGAGACCCGTGTACAGTGCAATGTCAGTGCACGTACACGGGTCGAAATTTACGGAGCCCTCCACTACGGAGTCCTTCATCACCATGTAGTGGGTTTGGGACGTAAAACCCGGTAAATTAGTAATGGCGTGATACCGATCAAGGCCAAAAAGAAACTGTGGCTACTTAGCAGAAGAAAAACAAAAAGAGAGGTCGAAGTGGACAGACAAGTAAGGGGTTCGCTTGTTTACCCCTATTTCTTGGCTTCTTCCGCTAAGTAGTTGAGTCTTCTAGTTCAATTAGTCTTATAGCCGACTAGAAACAAGCGCTACGCATCACACTATTTTGCGGGAAAAACGTGCTTTATGCAGGCAGCAGGCAAAGTAAAATTGGAATGCTGCCTAAAGCAAGGCGAACAGGGTAACACCGGCACGCAAATGAAAGTGATGCTAAATATGTTGTATAATTCGATAAACCGCGTACTAAAGACATTCCACGCAGAGACAAGGCGATGGAGCCTTCTGTTCTCGAGAGAAACGTGGAAAAAGAAAACGTAAAGCAAAATATATATAGGCGGACAGATGGATGCCCAGAATATCGGCGAACTATTGCAAGGCATTCAACTATGTACTCAACAGTCCACACTGTCTGAGCGGGTTGAGAGGTGTTGCTGGGGGGCAGCCGAAGGCTTCCGCGAACTCTGGCATGAACTGAAAGCTCAAGTCGCAAAGCCCGCGCATGCTGCTCCCGTGTATGCCCTCACACTTGAGATAGCAGGCAGCAATAAACAAGAGCTGCATGCTGTTGTATAATTCCAGTCCGACGAGTCGGTCATCGTCCTGCTGCGCACCGCTCATGTAGGCACTAACCACAGCTTTGCCAGTGATAATCTCAGCCATGGCATTCACGGAGTTTTGGCCTCGCCAGAAGCTACTGGCCATGATGCAGTCCAAGGTGGCTTGGATGTACTTGTGCTTAGACGCGTGTTGTAGGTATGCAGAGATGAATAGCACACCGATGGCTTGAGCGATTCCTAAGCCCAGGCCTCCGTAGTTCAGCGCCGGAATCAGATCGACGTCGAAGTGCAGGAAAGACAGGGAGTAGGGCATCATCTGAAAGTCTTCACCTGGCCGCAAAGCAGCAAACTCGAGCGACGCCATAGCGCTTATGACGGCGTCGTCCCACTTGCTCCAGTTGGGTACCAGGTTTGACTTGCGCCAGTTGGCAACAAACGAGTCACCAAGATCCAGTGAATGTTGCGGGACTGAACGGCTGGACTCGTGGCTCGCGTCGGCTTCGTCTTGGCTGCGGAAAGCGCCAAACGACGTGTCCAACGAGCTCCAATTAGCTATAACAGTGATGCGCTCGTCATACTGAACCCACTGCGACAGTAGTTGGTGCACCGCTTCGCGGATTCGAAGAACGAGTTTTCTGGCAGCGCTCAGCGTATGCAGGTTTAAAGCCTTGTCGCTGTATCTGTGGGAGAGCGCGTGCATCGAGAACCGGTAGGCTCTGCTCAAACAGAAGGCACCTTGACGAACCAACGCCCAGACGGTCCCTCCTCCGTAAAATTTGAGGATAAGATCTTGGTTCGCGTACAGCGCTGCTACCTGCACGGTGCCCCAGGAGACGAGCCAGTAGAGGTCCACATCGCCGAGAACACGCCACAGCTTGACGAACGCGCTCACGTACTTCTGCGTGAGTACACGGATAATGAAGTCGCCAGTCACGTTGAAGTCGAGTTCTGCGAGGACACGACGCCAGCTGTTCTCGCCAAGGCCCTCCACAGCTTCCTTACTGAATGTACTGGGTGACCAATCGACTGACGCTGTCGACTCGTCGTACACCTGCGACAGTTCGCCCATGGCTTGGTACTCGATGTCCATCAGCTCCCTGAAGGTCACTTCGTCACCCGCGTCCTCGTTGTCAAAGCTATTTTTGAGCGCGTAAAAGTAGTCTTTCTTCTCGGCAAACGACCTTTGCGACGTGAACTGGTAGGACAGCTGCACAAACGACGAGCCGCGGCCGATGATGACCACATAGCGACCGTCGAATCGCGTCGGAATCACGCGCAGGAAGGCGTCCCAGCCGAGCTTGACGCTGGTGTACAGGATCACGCGGAGGACGTCGACTCTGGCGGGACGGCGCGGCCACTTGATGCCGGCTTCGAGCAGAGCTTGCCGCACAGCGGGCAATTCGTCTCTCTTGCCCTGGGCGACGTCGTAGCAGCTCTTGTAGGCGGCGGCCGCTCTCTGCAAGTCATTCTGGCCCGCATCGGGGACCTCGATTCGGTCCACAAGGCGCCTTACGCGGTCTAGAGTCTCCCACACGACGTCGTCGTGCACCGAGAGCACGCTGTCGCGCCGCCAGCCGTCGCAGACGAAGTTGGTAAAGCTGTCGCAGGGGCTGACTGACGTGTTTAACGAGGCAGCGAGTCGGCGCCCGTACTCGCGACATTCGTGCGTCTTGCACATGCTGGTTGCTTCGCCATGTAGAAACAATATGATCAGCAGGAGGCCGAGCACGACAATGGCGGCGAGGAGGGCCGGAAAAGCCGTGACCTTCCACTTATGCTTCGACAGGACGTTCTGGGTTGCCTGCACGTGCAGTGTGCGCATATAATCATCCTCAAATGTACGACTAAACTAGCGGCGTTGATGAATTTCCCAAGATTGCCTAGGACAGACTGGACAAGGAAGAACTTCGTTACGCAAGGGCGTGGTCTGGGATATTTAAAACACCGTGACCTTTTCAATGCAATACGCTGCGCGTCATCGTGTGTGAGGCTGTCCAGCACTGAACATATGCGAGAAAACAGCGGTATCTCTAGAAAAATAAACAAAAAATTACATGATGCACGGAAATTCTCGGTAAGAACATAAATCGCTTTAAAAAAGTGAGCTTGAGATGTTTAAGTGATCCGTTGAGTGCCAGAATGTGAAGCCCAGAAAGCTTTAACATGTACGACAGGGAAAATCAAAGTATCTTTAGACACACCCGCCGATGTATATAGTCTAAGTAAATACCCCCCGTAAGCAAGAACAGCTTGAATGAAAGGGGGAAGGGGGGAGCCCGCACTACCCGTCGGTATAACGGGCTTAAGCCAATCATAAAATAAATGAAAAGTGGTTACGACGTTGCGCTGGTGAGCCCAAGGGTCTGATCCTGGTGTACGGTGGTCGCATTTCAATGATGGTGTGATGACAAACTCGGCCCTTTACATTTAGGCTGTTCAAGAACCAGAAGGGGTCATAATTGTGCAGCACTATCACACTGCGGCGCGCCTTTTAAGAATGTCGCGATTTTGGTACAATTCTCAACGTAACAACGCTGTGTGTCGTGAAACACACAGATACCTGCGTAATGTAACTTCTAGCATACGGCTGTCTGTGAGTGTTCGTAGTATGTGGTTTCGTCTAATAATTTATGAATTGATGCTTCCTTACGGAAATAAAACGAGGAGCACTTAGAATTCGTATTTTCAGGTCGTATACTTTAGGCAGACATGAAAGCATACCACTGAATCACAGATCGAGGCCAAAATTGACAAAGATTTTCCTCTATACGCGTTTGCTGCCATAGGCTAATCAGCTCCGTAATTATATTACCGGCAATAGTGCTCGCCGAAGTTTTCACTGGAGAACAAATTAGACCTCTGATATCTTTGTTTATACAAGCTCACATGCTTACTTCAGCCTGTCTTTCTACCAACAGTCACCGCCAACAACCGTGTCAGCTCTATATGGCCGAATAAGATTTAGTCAGTCTCAGAAAGCAACACGTAGCTATACTTTCTTATACGTTCGCGAAAACCAATAACTATTCATTCGCGTCTGCCATCTAGGTTTCAATAACGTATATTTGCAAATTCTGGTAACACCGCAGTTCCTGAGTAAGGCAACGCTAAAGATTGTTAGCAATTAACCCTGCCGTTACCTGTCCTACTCCTCTACAAGTGAGGGACATTTAACCGATATTCGTGACGTTATTGTATCATTTGAGAATCCTGTGTTATACATTTATCCATGGGTAAATGGACCTGCAACAGGAGGGTATTCCGCGCATGCGCGGCGCGCGTGACGGAACGCGCGCCATGTTGCTTGAGGGTCAGACTGGTGACACCTGGCATACTATCGTTTCTAAAATATATTAGCACGGTACTATGCCTCTGCAATGTTCTACTGCTGCTTGGAGGTGGATTGCAGACGCACGGCCCTTGACATTTCCGCTTTTCCCTTTACGAAGAAGGTCCGTTAAGGGCCCGTGCTTTATTCACCGTAGTAGCTAAACGCAGTAGCTGCGCCGCTAAACGTAGTAGCTAACCGTAGTAGCTGCGCAGCTAAACGCGAGAGCGTGGATTCAATTCGTGGTCACAGAGGTTGCAGCTTGGAACAAAGTATTAGTATGAATTCACTAAAGGGGGATTTGAACCTACGACTCGGTCAACCTGAAAACTCGGTCGAGTTGCCTGGGAAACCATGCCTCCAAATCATGCGAAGCAGGATGTCACGAATGCCTCAGCGTCTTGAGCTGCTTCTCAAGAATATCCTCAAAAGGGCAGTGCCCTAAAAACTCGAACACGTACGCGTTCGCGTCAGTAAAATAACTGTTTCAGGGTAACTATTCTGTAGATAAATAGAAGCGGGTACGGGCATTCAAAGTCTACTAGCACCATATTAAAAAAATATTCGAGGAACTTTCCGAAAAATGCTTGAACCCTATTCAGCTACATTCCCGAAAGCATTGTTGAATACCCTGCCACATAGGAGATATATTTAGTATCAGTTTGAAGAACGCGTACGAAAATACACGCACATCGATGAGACCGGTGAGACGTCGGTGAGGACCTTTACGTCCCGGGACGGCCCCGCTTAAGGTGGTTAAAACGTCGCGCCCCGAAGGGGACGCGACTGTCTTCACGGACTCCTGCTTGGGCCCCGATCCTTGGGCCTCGACTTCGCACTGGAGTAGCGGCAGCGCGAACGCCTCCGTCGCCGAACGTTGCCGCGCGTGTAGTTGCAGAGGCACAGTCGGGCCCTCTTTGTCCATTTGCTGCGAAGCGAGCACCGTGGACCTTGGTGCAGCGTTCGGGGCACATTTCGTAGCTGTCGACTCCGAAGTGGCTGGCAGGAAGGTCAGCGATAACCGGGGTATTGCTGTATAAGGAAAGAAAATAATACGACAGATCTCACGCATTGCGCAAATCGCTGTTATGCGAAGTGGCCAGAGAGAGGAAATCGCCAAGGGCTAACTGTTTGGCACTCAGGCAAAAGTTACGCGGGTAGGATCAAAATCAATGTGCGAATTGAGTATAGTTGTGCGCATAACATGGGTTTAGCATGGCACGCCGACGGTAGTGTGGCGACCAGAGATGGTGGCCCATGATGGGAGGCAACGTCGGCAAAAAAAGTTATTGCGCAGAGGCACGTTTTGTCGAAGAGAAATGCACGTTCAGGCGAGGTCGCGTGCGTGTCATAAGAGTCGTTTATTGTATCCCTGCGGAGTCGAGCAAAGCTGCGGCAAAAGCATGCCGGTTGATAGTAGCACATATGTATTGTTTCTCAGTTCGATATCAGACTCACGGTCGATATTGCCATAAATGGGAAAGCGTTATCGTTAGGCAGGTAGATGGGAAACAGCAGTGTTGAGCAACTCTATAGCGCAGGGGTCACAAACTCAGCTCAGCTAGCTGGCCGCACTCACGAAACTTACTCCCGCGCAAGCCGGGACAGTGAAGAAGGTTGGAGAGGAGGGAGGCGGGTGGGAGGGGAATTTGAATAGTACGTCAACTAACGTCGCCATCTGAGGATACACTTCTCCCCTAGCTCATATACCGGTCATTACTACAGGGTATTCGGTGTCAGGACTGGAGACATATTGATACCGATCCCCAGAATGGCCATAATCTGGACGCCGATTATTAGGGGACAAAGACAGACATGTAGGGACCAGGCCCTTATAGGAAAAGGACGGTGCACCGCATGCGGCCACCAAGATGACAGCATACTCGAGTACAGCATTCGCATGCTTACGCAGGCTTCACAAATTAACGCCAACATAGTTTTGAAAAATGAGCTTTTGAATGAACACCGCTATACTTCAAAGCATATTATTGCACTTTGGTGCCGGCAGCAGCTATGAGCAGTAACTATAACAGGTTAGTATATTCGCAAAACAAGGTTCTCCGATAATGCTATAGCAAACACCAGCTGAATATCAGACTTGCCTCCAAATCACATGTATACAAAACGAACCAGCTTTCTAAAACGGCAATATTATTTGGGGCGGTCGCATCACAGCCAGAAACGAATTATTTCCGCATCGTACATTAATAAAATTAGAACAGTGCGCATCCGTCCGGCAGAAAAATTTAAAACGCCATTGACAAAAACGCTCTTCAAAAAAGAAAAAAGAAAATAGAAAGGAGTGGAATACCCACCCGGTGCCTTATGAATTAAACGTATTGAAGAGCCCATATTTCAATGAAAAAACTTAGAAGAGTGGTCAATTTATCATGAACTGAAAATTATCTGCAATACACACTTCCCAAGCGAGAGCTACATGGGCGCGCCATGCTGCGCCCTTTGGACTGCTGTACACACTGTAAACACCCCAAATTGCCTTGCACAGGCAGCGGCGCTAGCATTGGCGCAGCTTTTAAACAGAGCCAGAAAAAAAAAAAAGTGTTCCCTCTCTGTGATGCAAATATCTATACCTAAATTTACTGTCAGATAAATAAATACTCAAATGAATATTTAAATTGAACGCACGACGGGAGTCCATGACCATCGCACGACTTCGCCTGTGACCACCGATAATTGCCGATCGCCACTCCTATTACAACGGACATCGCTGAGCATACCAGTTCAGTATTTAGAGTACGAGTACCTGACATGGCAAGGGCGCTTTTATTCGCCGCTACATCCGTGCTCCCAGCTATGGACGCCCGCTCGTTTGCGGCGTGACGGACCTTGCGCCGTGAAGCGGAGGACTTCATGGACACCTCGGTCTGCGTGGTGGAGCTAGGCCAACGCGAACTGGCGACCCGCGACTGGTCTGTTTCCTCCACTACGGTCATGCTGGGAGAGACGCCTTGACGGGTATCCACGAACACCGACGGTTCGGCGTCCTCCGCTACGGTCATGCTGGGAGTGGCGCTGCCCTCCCGGCCGCTCTTTGAGGAGCTCCGCGAGGACTTCTTCTTGGCCTTGGACTTTGCCTTGGACTTTGCCTTGGACTTGGCCTTTGACTTCGAGCGTTTCGGGGATTTCTTTTCGGGTGCCGTGACAGACCGCGTCGAAGGCTCCATACTTGCCGTCAGCTTCTTCTTCTTCTTCTCCTGCCCGTAGCGCGAGCCCACGAGGAGGCGCGGCCATGGCGCGGGATAATGCGGTACAAAATGTCCAAAATAAATTATGAACATAAATACAGACGAGTCAGTTAATTTAGTTACTCAATTATCTAATCACTAATTTTCCTGTGGCGTTTGCCTGGTGCAGCCCCATCTGTGTTTTGTCAACACGAGGACACTGCATGGAACTTCGTTCTTTAATGGACCATCGGTACCACGTACAAAAGAACAAAAAGGTGCCCTTCCCCCATCGGAAAAATGGGCGCTAGTGAAGCTTGGCGTGTTTTCTTTCTTTCTTTCTTTCTTTCTTTCTTTCTTTCTTTCTTTCTTTCTTTCTTTCTTTCTTCTGGTAGGAGTGGTGTTCCTTGCCGGAAACACCGCTCCTACCATAAATGAGCTGTGGCTGACCAACGCCGACGGCTTCGACGACAGAGGCACAACTCAGGTAACACAGGTTTGACTATGCGCTGTGGCGCCTATGGGGTATAGCATAAAGCAGCAAGTGACGTCGGCACTCAAATTAGGGCACATACATCTAGTTGCATGGGAGCGAATTGCAGGATGCGGCGCACTGTACACCACAAGATTTTATTCACAGCGAAATTTTGTCTCTGTTCAGTCGCACTCAGTGTATTTCGCTTGTGTCCGCTAGCTTTTATTACTCATTCCTGCTTTACTGCATTGGTCTTCCTTTAGTTAAGGCTGAAAACTCGCTGTTCAACAATACTTTTCTTCGTGCGCTCCAGTAACAGTCTACCCAGCACCAACTTCAAATAACGACGGAATGTTGCAAAACACATACATTTGCAAATATAACCTGTCTCGCATGCCCCTGAGACTACCGCGATTTTTCAAAACCAGGTCTCCTGTATGTACTACCTTAAACTGAAGTCATTTCCTTCAAGGTGGACGGTATTCGCCTGTGTTTCCCAGGAACTACGGAATGTGCATGTCACACCCACCATCACCGTCCTCCTCGCTCGACTGCATTCATTTTTTACGTAGATCTATGATGTTCTTCGCAAAGCCCTTCATCAACGAGACTCGCCGTGCTCTTGGCAACCTCCCCACCTTTCTCTCAATCGTTGATCTCTTAATCTTTGATTGCTGATCGTAATAGTTGGCACTCGCCCGAGTATTCATGTTTTTTGTCGTCTCAAGGCGTCCTGCTTCTTCTGCACGAACTTCACGAAGAATGATCCATTTGAAATATTTATCGTGAGGACCAAATTGTGCAAAAAAGCTGTCAGCAGTGTCATGCTTACTTGCTTTTATGTTAGAACAGGTGCGTCCGTAGCTAGCGTGCGTGCGAACTACAGGCTGTTCTGTAGGGTTAACATCGATGCGACTAGATGAGCGTCCGCTTCAACTTCATGTAGAATAAAAGTAAGTTTACCCTGATACGCCGCACTTTAACATGTGCTGCTGCTTTCCCACTGTGTATTCTTTTACGGTTTTAGAAAAAAGCGTGGTAAGCTTCCGCGTTTTTTTTTTTTCAAGAGCGGCAAAAATACAAAATTGACAATCTACAAAAATCTACAATAAAATTGACAGAGACCAGTCTCTGATCAGACTCAAGAATAATAGCGCGTTAGAACTTGAAGAGCATTTACACAGCCGTCTCATAATTCTTTATTTAAAAAGGGAATAATATGAGTCATAAAACTGAAAATATGTCATGATAGCGCGCTTTTGACGAGGACGTCTCCCGCAACACTGTACCCAATTCAGACGCCATGACGTATTACAGAACACTGTAAAAGGGCTTGTGCTTAGGTTTAAATCATTGTTACGTCATCACTCGTGTTTCTAACCAGCAAAGTATTCAACGTCGCTACTGCAACCAACGCGAAAACAGGGCAGGTTTTATGTCTATACACAAGGCAAAGCCCCCCGACTCCTAATCAGTGCCGTAGGCAGCCTTAATCTCTCTGTCTCTTTTAGCGCTGTTTTCAGTAGTGTGCCTTTGTGTCAACAGGTGCGGCTAAGCGATATTTTGTCGTTGCGCCTCACCAGCCGCAGTTCCGTTCTTTGACAAAACAAAGCGTGCCCGCACCTGTTTCATCTTACACCCTCGATTATTTCAAGCGCTGCTGGACGATGCCGAAATGCTTTTAATTCGCTGGAAAACGAGTCGCCCGCAACGAATCAGTATGACGTATGCAGTATCTTAAGATTGGGCGCTTGTGAACTTTTGTGGCGCATTCACAGCGACGTCAGTTCTTGTTTCAATTCGTCGCTGTCCGGAGGCAAATCGTCCTGGTCCTTCATGGGATAGCCGAAGCGATTGGCGGCGGCGAAGCCCTCTTCCGCGGCGTCCACTCTTCTCCAAAATGCGTCGTGGTCGATAGGTGGTCCCTGACCTCCATATTCCTCCGGCAGGGTCTTCGGCGATATTTCCTCGTGAAGCTTCTCGAAGTTCTCTCCGTGGAAGCGAAACTTAGGTATAAAAAGAGCGCAGAGCATGAAAAAGGAGCTTATTATTGCGATACCAATATGATCACTTCTTCGCACATGTAATGTAAAGAGCATTCTCTACGAATTGCGTAGACATTGCTAGAGTTGAGTATAAATTGAAAGAAAAAAAAAACATGTATAAGGGAAGGTGGAAGCTCGAAGATGAAAAAGCTCGATGAGAAAATGTTTTACAAAGAATCTCGCTGCAGCAACGTTTCGATAAGCAGACGTGCCTTTCCCAGTTCTGTCCGGTAGAAGGCAAGTACCTTTCTCCTAACGTTGGCTCTTGTGACACTCCTTGTTTGCAAATTTATCATAGTTTCTCAGCTAAGAAAAGAGATCGTTTCAAAGAAGCGTGAAAGCATTTTACGAGCAAATAAAAAAAAAATCAAGCTGTGTAACATCGATCCATATAATGTATTTCTTTCTATTTTGACCAGTGGTAAAAATATGTATATACGACACATCCCGTGCAGTGCAAGAATCAATCTCGCGCAAAGCAGCGCTCAGCACTCGTGAAGCAGTAGCAAGCACGTTATCTTTGTCGCGTCGAGCTTGAGTTGGGCGTCAGTACGCAAATAATAGACGACGCTCTTTCAAAGTTTCGTATACAGTTGCGACTTCTTTTGTTCCGATAAGGTGCTTTACTTGTTATATCATTTTACACGCAATATTTTTCGTTGACCTTTGTCTGTGGTAATACTACTTCAGAAGTGTAGTCAGAGGTCACAGCACGAAGTCCGAAGTCAAGGTACAGTTGAGTTGACCTTTAAGAAAGTTAGGGAAATGTCTAAAGCCGTGCAAAGCTTTTGGGCGCAATGACGTGAGACAGTTAGGCTTGTAGCTGTACACGAGTTTGGTTATTAGTTTTCGTCACTCGAGAATCTATTTCTGTTTTACACTTTGTACATCAATTATATTATTATTTCGGTTTAGCCAGGCTGTTAGCAAAGCAGCAAAAAATTGATAACGTTATCAACAGGTTCTTATGCCACTACATTTCCGGAAATGTCGCACGCTCTACGCGGTGATGACAGGGCAGGTGCTGAGGAGTAAGACGAAAAAAACGTTTTCTTACCCTTTCGGCCAGTTTAGTTCTTATGAAAGGTTTGATGAGTGCGAAAAACACATCGAAGGCGTACGACTGCCTCACGATGTGTATTGCTTTCATTCTCATTGGCATACAGTCCTGGAAGGCGTAAAAAAAAAAAATTCCCTGTGACTGCACGCCCTTACCTCATATAGTTAATACACTTAAAAAAATCTTCAGTCATAATTAGAACATTACACTTAAAAACTAACGCCGCCATCCTTGGTCTTGTTGTTTATTGGATTCATTAGGTTGCGTATAGTAATGCACCATACAGCGAACAAACGTGTCAGGAAATTGATTTTATTTTCCCACGTGTAATGCGCGCAATCAGAGAAAGGTAACAATCTTCAAGATCGTTACCTTTCTGCATATTATTTCGCTTTGCTCATGAGCCATGACAAATTGCGAGCTTGTTGCGGTGAAGGCACGGCATCAATACGTGACCGCTCAAAAACACATATAGGATATGTGTAGTAGTTCACGCCAAGCGAAACAATGTTCAAGAACACCGAGGTGCAAGTGTACTAACGCATTATTTGAGGATTAGGGTCATTATAATTTTTCTTTTTCTTCTTTTTCGTTTGGCGTTGGCAATACGTATTTTCTACATGGTTAGTTTGGTACACTGGAAGGCCTTAACACGAAACATCCAATGCGGTGTTCCCACCTGAATATATTCGAGGGCCCTCCTGATGAGGCCGATGTTAAGCGACAAAATCTTGTCGGCTGTAAAATCGGCGTAGTCCACTAAGAGCACTACTCCGAGGATCTGCGCTGCTGGGTCGGCTGCAATATATTCCATGCAGATGAGCCAAGTGCATTGGAGGTCCGCGTAAGGTAGCTCATCTGGCATCCATACGCCTGAAATGGAAAAAAAAAAAGTAACAGTTTCGCCGCAAGGGCGAAGCAATGAATGCGATAGCAAGAAACTGTAATGCTATACGAAGTGAGGCTCGCAGCTTCAGGAACAATATTAATTGTAGGAAGCATGCACTTGCTAAGTGAGCGCCTCCCGTGGGCAGCGCGTGCTGGTACGAAGGGCTTTTGATACGTTGTGTGTCACAAAGCTACACATACAAAGCTAGGGGAGGCCGCTAAATGAACAAACAGAAGATAAGCGCGAACTATCAAGTGAAGCACGCGCGAAACGAACGCACAGATATACACCGAACGAGCGCGAATAAGCTGTCACACTGGATACTCTCAGTTTGAACAGCGCTCCTGTTGCAAAGGCGGCCGAAGCAGCGAAGGAAACTAGCGTGCTTCAAGTGTCGAGCTGTGACACTTGATAGTTCGCGCTCATCTTCTGTTTGTTCGTTTAGCGGCGTCCCTTGAGCTCGAGTGGCTTCCGTACGCTCCCGTAACATCATATAACGTTTGCCGATAGAACGATAGGAGAGACAGAAATATGGCGGTGATTCACTGGGAAACAGGATGAGGCGTGCTAACACGCATACCACAGAAGAGAAACGGACAACACAAATTGACAATATTTTTGTCGAATCGAAATTTTAAACGATTGCAGATTTCTAATGAAACACTCAGGATACTATATGAAGAGAGAAACGAATAATTATGAGTCATTAGAGGCGCTTACTGCTTCGACACGTTCTGTCAGCGCTTTCGTGTTCAAAGGAAGACAGAACCGCGCAGCGTGGGATCTTCTTGCGCACGCAGGAGGACTTATTTTCCAGCGAAAAATATTAAAGGAGGTGAAACAAGCGTCATGGCGTTCTGGGTGCGGCCAGCGGTTACAACGGCCTCCCGCTAGGGAGTCCTTACAGTAGCTCCTCAGGATTCAGTAGAGTTCATTGTCTGTCTGTCTGTCTGTCTGTCTGTCTGTCTGTCTGTCTGTCTGTCTGTCTGTCTGTCTGTCTGTCTCGTAATGCGGAAGGAACGACCTTACATTCCGCTCACATTTATGCAAATCACTGAGTTCATGGTTGGAGTATTCGCGGAGGGCGCGAAACGCGCACGAGCAATAAACACACAGGACAATGATGAACATAAGAATTGTGACAAAAACGTGGGCGTTCCGATGACACAATTGCTGTCTCTTCAACTCTAGCTTACTTCACTATGCCTACCTACCAGATATTCGAATAAGTGACACAGCACTTTCATAATAATTTTGCATTGAAACAATTTCAATATTCACTTATATAGGAGATAAAAAGGCTGTTATACCAAAATCATAAGCATAATGCGAATGTCTTTAGGTAATAAAATCTACTTTGGCAAAATCTCTGCCCCAAGTTCACTTCTGAAACTTAGCATTATCATATTTTGCTTACATGCGAAGAAATTTCAAATTTTGCAAGGCAAAACCAGCCAGTGTAGACTAGCGGCATGGTATTGGGTCGCGAATCCAGATGTCGCGGGATCGAATCTCGACCACGGTGGCCGCATTTCGATGCGGGCCAAATGCTAAAAACACATGCGTAATTAGCTTTAGCTGAAAGTTAAAGAACCACAGGTTGGTCAAAGTCCTCCGGGGCCCCGCACTACAGGATGTGCCTTGCAATCATCGCTGGTTTTGGCACGTAAAACCTCATCAATTATAATTATAAAGTTTTGGGAGGCAAACTGATTTGTAGTAATCGTTCGCTGAGGGTATCGCCTAATCTAGTTTTACCGACAGCACATCAGAAGCAGAAGGTTATAGGACAACGTTTTCAGCGTGCTCCAGAACAGAGCTGAAGCTGTAACATGTCTTCATTGTATCTCAACGACCACGAAAACTTGCCTGGTTTACACAGAATTACGGGGCGTCCGTGAACATCCCTGTCAGGCATCACCATCATCAGCTTGCGGCCTGCAGTCTGCGCCTTGGCCGGCAGGAAGTCGCGGTATATGGTCACGCAGGAAGCCCTATTCCTGTAGTAGTTGCGGATAGTTTGAAGCGCCCCGTCCACGTTGAACTTGCGCACACGTAGGAAGCGGAGCAGGAACTTGGGATCCTTGTTTGCGTTGAGGTCTGTCTCTGCTGTTGTACGAGAAGTGAAGAGATTGGCACCGTTAAAGAACAAGTCGAGAGATCCTGCGAGCTATAGTGGTTGCCCTGATTTCAACGAAGTGCTGGCTGAAGCATTGTACATCTCATTTTCTCTACAGAAGCGAAAAATGCCTTGCCCGTAACTTATTTAAAAAAAAAAGGAAAGGAAAGGAAAAATTCGTCGTAAGTACGAAGCACTGAAAGGAATGGCGATGTCCAGCGCTCTTCCGGAGCAACCTCTATGTATGGAAGGAAACGCAGGGAAAAATCTTCGTGCGACATCTTACGCAATAAAATTGTTTTTGCGCAGGTAGAAACACCTGTTGGTCAGCGATATAAAGGTTGGCAGAATAGAACAGCGCCACCATAGTCGTTGTATAAGTCCTCGAATTTCAATAGGGCACAAGATGAGGCAATATGAAGCTTTTTTTTTTATTTATTGATATGGTATTTGGGGATGTCGGCGCACAAATAAAGTACGGGCCCACTCCTTGGCTCCTCAGTGTGGCGAACGTTCCGCATTCATCGTTCAGTATGCGAAGCAGTCTGGCATAATCATAATAAGAGTATAGCTCCACTAGAACAGCAACAAAAAGAAACACACACACAGATGTCACACGTATACAAGTTCTAGAAAATAGCGGCGCTCTCCAGGAAAGTCTCTAATAAAGAACTAACTGTGTCGGCGCACAAGAACGTCCATAGTTTGCGGATGACACCTGGTCTTGTAGGCGAATAACCAGATATAGCGTAACCTAACGATAACGTAATAAACAATCGCATGTGCATATCCACATGTAACTGCTTATTAGAGACGGAGAGGAATAGAGAGAAAATTGAAGCCAGTTCCATGCCATGGAAACCGCAAGAACAGCAAAGCTGTTCTTTTAGCGTTAAGCGCGATGTAACTTCCAAATGTGTCAAGTGGCAAGGATGTCACATGGTGTCCCCGCAGCTCCAGGGATCGAACCCGAAACTTCGAGCTTAACCGTTTCAACGCATTGCCCTTGGTATAGTTACTATCGCATAGCAGTAGGTTCAGGGCAAGGCTGGGTCGAGCGCGGCAGTGGGTAATGGATAGAGGGCAAGAACAGGTTCGCCTTTCCCTCTTGCGTGATGACCACAACGGGATCATCCGACGCACAGCACAGCATCGACTTGGAACAGCGTCATTAAATCACGAAGTGTATGTATGTAATTAAAACGCAATAGTAACACTGCCTATGTCTTGGCCAGTCGGTGTAGTGGGTCTGAACCAGTCATGATAAACATAAATAGGGCGCCTAATTGGTGGCGCACTCATGCATCTCGTTCGCTCAACAAGGCAGCCACGCAGCTTCAGTGGCTGCCTTGTCCTATGTCGCCCGTGCTGGTATGTACCGAATCTTGAAGCGTCGTCACTGCCGCCATTGGCATTGTCATCTTACCGGTGAACGCTTAAACAATGTTGGCGAACTGAGCAATACGAAAATTTCGGGCCCCCGCTACGTTGGTCTGTGAACGTCGCTGACAATTCACCCCTTAACGTAAACCCTCATTCATACAAGCGTTCGTGGTAGTGACAATTACTTTGGCGAGAGTGGTCAGTGAATAATAACACCCTTAATTTAGTGCTTGACCTACATTGCTCACAACTGTAATGACCCGGAACAATCAAGAGAAAGAGGAACCTTTCCCCTTGCCCTTCTCACCTTCTAAGAGCTGCGTGAGCTTCACTAGAGCATCTTTCCTCTTAGCTTGCGTCTCGCCGAGCTCTTCTTCGGCTATCCGTTGCAACTTGAAAGGAAGAGCGCCCTCCGAAGTGTCGAACACATCGTCCACGCATTTCTTGGTGTACACGCCGGACATCGCGGGTAGCCGAATGAGAAGGCCACCTCAGAAGAGTCGGCGTGTTTGCGTCTTGTCCCTGACGGATACAAAACCATCCGAGAGCGAGAGGCCGTGATGCAGTCTACACAGAGGAAAAGGTCGCACGTGGCCGCTTCTCACTCCGCCCCCCCCCCTCCTCCCCCCTCTCATCTTACTCTTGACAGCGAAAAAAAAAAAATCCGGTAGAAGGGTTACACAGCGAGCGAGTGGCAAGCGTGTCGCACAGGGTACGGCAGCCTTGAAGTTGCCACGCGCCGTGTGCTGTAGACTAAATGAATGGGCATGTATGAACGAGACGCGGAATGTTTCTCACCGTGTCCTGGTTTCTTTGCGCGGCTCGCATTGCATCAAGCCGGCAGGCTGTACTGCACTACACTGGTCGTGATTTGCCCAATTCGTACTGCTAATTTGCATTCACAAAGACTCAGACTCATACTCAGACGCTATCCATTACGCGTTCGAGCTCGCAGCTACATGGCGATGCTCCGAACGTCAGCAGTAGCAGTTTCTTTGCATTAGGACACAAAGGCCAAGGAACAGCTTCGTATATTACTGTCAGTTTTCAAGGTGCATATCCCAGCAGTCTTTCTCTTTTCTTTCTTCGCTTGTGGTCGAGGCCGCATTTGGCTTTCCAGCAACTCCGTGCGTGTAAACTGTCTCTTCATGTCAGAGGAAAAGAATGATGCGTCTTTTTTAATGAGAAGTAGAGAGCCTTGCCTGGCATGCGTGTGGTATGACACTTTAGATTGGTGCAATGAAGAATGAATTGGAAGCCCTCGTGAGCGACCGATTCAGATACTGAACATAAACAACACGCACCACAATTGCGTGCAAAATAAAGCACTTTAATGAGACTGGTGTCCTTAACGAAATTCGAGAGTGACTGAGTTGCATGAGATTCGCAGGCTGCACTTTTCTGCTTTCGAAAAGCGCTACCTATTGCAGCGCAAAATGCATGTCCAGTGACCGCCTCTATCCTGCATTGCCTTCGGAATCACGGTGATGTGCGAATTTCAATTTGTTCTCTTGAGACACAACACGCATTTACAACACAAGTTTACTAGATGAATTCATTTTAACCAAATAAAAATAAGCTTCCAGGATGCAGGCAAGACATTTCGAGTATGTCTAGCTTCCGTGACTACATACTGCGAGCGGTAGGTTAAGAGGATGCAAAGAAGCTCCCTAGTCTCACCTATGCAGATCACGACTACGCACTTTCTTGCTTTTATGTTAATTCTATGCCCTTCTTCTGCAAGCACATTTCAAACCAAGTTCCGCGTGCCGATGCGCAGTCTGCATAATAAAAAGCTTTCTTTCTCTCTTTCTGTCTTCGTGGAGAATGTATACGGAATTGTTAGCGCTAATATAACCGCTTATTCAAATAAGACCATCTATGTGCGACGTAAGCTGCTTAACAGGAATGCTCAATAGGGTCACTGCTTTTTCTCTGAAAATTCCTATGCCGTCAAGCGTCTAGGCAGCGAAGAAATTCGAAAGAAGTTTCACTGTCGTGGAAGCGTTTCACCGATTTGCCTCAGCGCCATGCAATATGGGCGCGTGTCGGCCCCGCCGTGTACTAGTTTTGATAGCTACAACGAAAGTGCAAAGAGGACAAGGTACTTAACTGTGAAGAAGGCGAGGAACTGAAGTAAAAATAAATAAAAACAGCGATATCAGCGCAGGCATAAAGGAACTTGAACTAACTGAACGATCTGACATCAGAAGAAGCGTTGGTGGGGGATGGTGTGGTCAGTCTTTGCCCCGCAGCGTCGTTGTCGTAAAAGATAAATTGCTGGAGGCATTCACGCGGATTCGCACGCGCAGCACGTAAACCGCAGATGAACGCTGCTTCGCACAGCTTCTACCTCGATGTGTTATGAATATGCGCAGCAATATGCGGGTTTGTCCTCAAAGATGAAGTCGCAAGGAAACGGATTAATGTGCTTTGCGTTCGGGCGCATTCGACGACGACACCGACCGTGTGCAGTCCACTATTCTTTCACAATGTAAAGATTTCGATTGCGCGGCTTATACGGCAGTGTATTTGAGTAAGCAACTCGTGTGATACCGAGGGTATACCAATATTCCTTGTATATCACTAAAAGATTCCAGCAATTTTTGTATAATTATGTAACACAACCACGTGTGGCTGATATAATTTATAGCTCACGCAATTAAATCAACCCGCCGCGGCGGCTGCATTTCGATGGAGGCGAAATGTGTGAGGCCCGTGTACTGTGCAATGTCGGTGCACGTTAAAGAACCCCAGGCGGTCCAAATTTGCGGAACCCTCTACTGCGGCGTCTCTCATAATCAAATCATGGTTTTGGGACGTAAAACCCCAGAAATCAATCAATCAAATCAATTAAAACCACGTCGCAACATTGTACAGCAATCAGTAAATATCATGCGACAAGCACCGGGCTCCCACAGAGTCAGCGAACGCTTCTATGTTTACAGATGAACGAACGCCCTTGGTCGTTATTTTCTTCGCTAACAGCACACACATCGGGTATACGGTCAAAAACGCACCGCATGGAAACCAAGCTGTACACACAGAACCATTGCGTGTTTCGGCGGAAGCACTCAGGGCAAGATCGGAATCAGATTGTGTGCGGGCGCCAGGGGCAAGTGCGTGTGTCACGTTACCACTATTATTGCGTGCAATAACAAAATGCTCTGACAGACAGAAAGAAGAACCTCAGGCGACAGGCGGCAGCCTCGGCCTTTCTCGAAAGAAACGAGCTCCGGCGGCACGTGGCAGCCTTGGCCCCGATAAAGGGTTCTGCCGTGCAGCAAATCCCGTGGAGGCACAGCCACCATAGCTACTGATATATCGTTGACCACTGCGCCAATGGTGCACAGCTCTCTACACTAAGCGAACGTGTGTTTCGACTATTGATATGTAGCGCCTCAGCATGCGGCGCCCGTCAAGGAAGGAGAAGTTGGCATTCGACCGCGCGGCAGGTGCAGGGCGAGAATACAAAAATCAGTTCGAAAACTCAACGCTGTCAGGGCTGACTGCACTTTGACTGCACTTTGAGGGAGGAGATGCGGAAGAACACCCGTCAACGTTGATTTAGGTGCCACTTAAAGAACACATGATCGCCATAATTAATCTGTGGGTCACCAACTCATAATCATCATATTCTCATCATGGATTTAGTACTTAAAGCATCATAATTTAATTAATTTAATTTTCTGCATACTTCGACATAGCTGCATGTGTGTTACGTACATTTGCCGACAAGCGCACCTTTAGTTCCCGCTGCCGCATGGTATGGTACATAGTCAGTGTGCTGAAATTGTTATATTTCGTTGTAAAGTCCTCTTCATTCTCGCGTACGCATCAACAAGTCGCAGCTCGCAGTGCGTGTCGAGAGATAACGCCAGAATTCGGGCATTACATATGCGCGTACATACATACATACATAGCACGTACGAATGTTCGTATGTGCGAATGTTCAGACATTCGTATGTTCGAATGTACGAATATTCGAATGTTTCGAATATTCGTCGAATATTAGATATTCCATAACCTTATTCGTTTCAGAAATCAGATATTAGAAATGATCGAATCTTTGAGGTGGTTCGAATATTTCGAGAGATTGAGTACGTGATCCACTTGCCAAAAAATGACTGATCTTCCACGTTTGCAGAAGCTGTCAAGACCGGCAATGTCCGTGCGGGTAAAGATCGGCAGTGGGCGCACGCGTGAAGGTAGCCAACGACTAGCGCGCCCGTTATGTGCAAGTTAAAGCCCAGCTGACAAAAATAGGCGCCTAATGGTGATATCGTGACTTAATTATGTAAAACTTCGACAACAATATATCTAAACCTTGTGATTCGCTTCGAAACACGAGAAAGACAAAAGCGATATCCTCAGAATAATATCCTTTTGTCGTTGCCATCGCATTTCCTATTGAGAGCGTACGTGTGAAACGCTAAATTAGACGTGCAGTGCCTGCGAGTTTAAGCGAACGCCTTCTTACAATATATAGTGCTAAAAACCTGCGCCGCTATTTTTCTCCATTTCTCCTGCTGTCCAATTCGCGTTCAAGTAAGCCTCCATCTAGTGTCTTAAAAAGGGTAACAGCGCCGAGCCACTATGCTTCCCTTTGAGCTAGCTTGTCCTTCATGAGAGGCCTAATAACGAAAAGTATATGGAAAGCGCAGCTCACAATGTGTGCTGCCTTCATTGTCGTCGGCATACAGCCATGAAAAAGAAAGAACAAGAAACCGCTGCAATTTGTGGCTCCCCTTGAGGCATCTTGCAGCACGTCTGCGGATAACAAGCAGCTAGCCTCTTAGCATATGTTGCAATTATATCGATCAGCCAGATACGGCAGCGTTTCTTGCCGCATCCTAATGACAGGGAGTGCTACCTGTGACAATTGCGGCGGCGAAAAAAACTTGCCTGTTCTGCGAACGTCTGTAAAAATACATTGGTATACAGAACGAAATTTTCACAGGAAGGCTAGATTTTCAGCAAGTGACGGCCCGTGATTCAGAAGTCAAGTGTCCTTCCCTCTGGGTGACCCGCCTGCATTTGCAGAGCGTGAACATACCTGAATCAGAGTAGTCCCCGCGGTGGGCGCCGGTCGAAATGCCGCCCATCGATACGCTTTACCGCCCACCACTTCAATTGACCTCTTTATTGTAGGAAATAGGTGCCTGTGGAACCATAAATGGCAACGGTGGGCGCACTACAGCAACGTGTGGCGTCTTCCATCATTTCGTTACGTAAAAAGCAGCCTCAAGAGGTTGCCTTGTGGCCTCATAGATTACAAAATCCACTGGGAGCACTCGAACACAAGCGCTCTTGCTTTCGTTTTTTTTTTTTTTTTTTCACGTGCGGAGAGTCAACGTCTATGCAAATTAAGCAGGTTACGGACACGCGTAGTAGTCGCTACAAATGCACATTCTCCTTATTTTGAAATGGATTGAGGTGAATTATGTTCGCGACAATCCAAATAATGTTGCGGGGGACCAGGCAGGGAAAACCCGAACTAAACACCTCGAAAGCGACCCGGCCACATTACGAACGGGAGCAAACCATTGCAAAGACGCAAAATAATGAACTAGAGTAACTTAAGATAACGGATGTGCCAGAATTGAGGACAACACCAACTTAAAATAACATGGAAAATGCAGATGCACATGCTCAGGTCACAAAGTAAACGATCTTGTTCAAGCCACGCATCAAACTCTTACAAACAAAAATATCAATAATAAGAGCAATAACAAATATGAAAAAAACTGGACGTGGCTCTGTAATCGCAAACATCGATGACAGGCGTATCAGCGGGGGCTTAGCAAAGCATGGCAAAGCTAAAAAGGAGATACTATTTTTTTTTAGCAATGCCACACCTAATTTTTCCTGCGCTGTATAAGCCACACAGACACAGAGAAATAATTAAAACATCATTTTCCATCCAAATAAAGCGTTTATCCTGTCCTAGGCAGCCATCACCTCCACTCATTCAGCTATCCTTCTCTATGTCATCCTCCTCTCCTGGGTCGCCCCGCCACGGGGCGTCTAGTGGTTATAGCACTCGGCTGCAGATCCGAAGGTCACGGACATCGAATCTCGGCCGCGGCGGCCGCATTTCGATGGAGGCGAAACGTTGAGGCCTGTCTACGGTGCGCAGTCAGTGCACAACCCCAGGTGGTCAAAATTTACGGAGCCCTCCGCTACGGCGTCTCTCACAATCAGAGCTGGTTTTGGGGGCGTAAAACCCCAGAAATCAATCAATCCTCTCTTAGATCACCCTGTCTCTTTCTTCACATTTCCTTCTCTTTCTTTTATTCACTACCGCTCTCATGTGGCACTGTCGCTGTCGCTATCACTTTGATGTGACAGTGGACTTCAGTCAAAGTTATGGGGAAGGGCCGCTCATCTTATCCTTCTGTGCAACGCGTGGATCTTTCTTTCTTTCTTTCTTTCTTTCTTCTTTCTTCTTTCTTTCTTTCTTTCTTTCTTTCTTTCTTTCTTTCTTTCTTTCTCTGCATTCTGCCTTACAGTTCACTGTTCACTGCGGACGACGACATGAGAAACCTAGCAAGGTTCCAACAGCTATGCTGCAAAGAATATGGGCAGCTTGCATCAGTGCTGCAAGGCTGGACCAAGAGCGGCGCCTGTGTCCCACTTAGCTTCTTCCGCGGCTTCTACACGCTCGGCTAGGTCACGTGATTTGTCACGCGAGTTGCTGTTACATGGTTTTGTTACATGGTTTTGTCACGTGAGTTGCTGTTACGTGGTTTTGTTACATGCAACGTGTCTAGCAGTTGCATGGCTTGGCGGGAACATGTCACGTGACTAGTTGGGGTGTCATGCTACGTAACTGGGGTCACGTACCTAGGCTCAAACTTTGGCTTGGCGGAAAATGTCCGGCTGGAATGTCTTTTTACGTGGTTTTTGGCGGGAATAAGTCACTTTACTAATGTTGCGTGATGTCGCGTGATTTGGGCCAGGTGACTACATGTGACTGTCATGTTACGTGCTCACGCTACCTGTAACTAAGCGAGGCTATCTATGCAAGGCGGCTATACCTAGGTGATTGCTAGGCTGACGTGAGTAGGTGTAACGTCATATCAACTTACCTAACTCACTTATCTAGCTCTGAAGCCATCTTACGTGGTCACACTAGCAGTAACGAAGGTACTACCAAGTCAGCGCGGCTATGCCGGGTGGTTGCTAGGCGACGCGAGCTGGAGTTCAGCTAGGATGGGCTATCCCATACTTTTACTGTCTCCCCTCCTCCTTTTTTTCAACTTTTCCCTCACTTCCCTTTCCACTCTTGATAATTCTACTATGCATGGCTATGCTATAACATAGCATAGTCATGTTAGGAGCGGCTTGGTACATAACCGCTTTTTGTGCCGCATAATGCCGCGCATTAGACATTGCATAGAGTACGGGCGCGCACGCCAACGTGGGCATGCGGGAGCCATGATGATGATAATTTACTGCTGGGTATACACGACGGAACGAAGAGCCTAAGCAGCTCTGCTGTTTAAATACAGCACATCAATCGAAAAAACACAAAAAATTCACAGCATATCCACGGAGTGAATGATGATAAATGGGCGAAGCTCGGGAGGTTCATCGTAGATCGTGCCGAGTTCCTGATTAATTCGCAGCTCACAATGTGTGCTGCCTTCATTGTCGTCGGCATACAGCCATGAAAAAGAAAGAACAAGAAACAACCGCTGCTATTTGTGGCTCCCCTTGAGGCATCTTGCAGCACGTCTGCGGATAACAAGCAGCTAGCCTCTTAGCATATGTTGCAATTATATCGATCAGCCAGATACGGCAGCGTTTCTTGCCGCATCCTAATGACAGGGAGTGCTACCTGTGACAATTGCGGCGGCGAAAAAAACTTGCCTGTTCTGCGAACGTCTGTAAAAATACATTGGTATACAGAACGAAATTTTCACAGGAAGGCTAGATTTTCAGCAAGTGACGGCCCGTGATTCAGAAGTCAAGTGTCCTTCCCTCTGGGTGACCCGCCTGCATTTGCAGAGCGTGAACATACCTGAATCAGAGTAGTCCCCGCGGTGGGCGCCGGTGGAAATGCCGCCCATCGATACGCTTTACCGCCCACCACTCCAATTGACCTCTTTATTGTAGGAAATAAATATATATATAAGATATATATATATATATATATATATATATATATATATATATATATATATATATATATATATATATATATATATATATATATGGGATGGGTGGCCGGTGAACGGTTCTCCAGCGCGAGCAGTCGGTATTTCTCAGTCAAGAAACTCGCCAGAAGACGCCGCCTGCGCCAACGTTGTCTCTCGCGGGTGAGGGCGCGTTCTCCTTCTTTGCGAGCTCGTAGAGCGTTCATCTAAGAAAGAGCGTTTCCATAGTCAACGCGCGCCTTTCGCTCTCTCTCTCTCTCTCTCACACACAAGACAGCAGATGGAAGAGTGAGAGAGCTCGCACGCCGGGAGGCACGCGCCGAGGGCGAGCGCGAGCCTCCCGGCGTTGCATGGCGTTGCATGGTATTGTGAGTGGTGTAGGTTACACGATACGACGCGTGACAACCGACCCACAGCTTAAGGAGCTTCGCCCCTAAAATAAATAATAATGAGCTTATTATGGTGATGATGTAACCAAAAACGTCATCCTTAAATCTTTAAATGAGATTTGTGAGATGCTATAGCGCCATTCTTTAATAATTGCATTCAGTAATGCGGGTAGTGCGAACCGTAGCATGTGTAGGAGTATCGCCACAGTATCGCGAAAAGAAAGTTTTAAACGACTAGCCATAGCGAACATAACACTTCCCCACTCCGCTCAGATAATGGTCGTCCCTCAAAATTTGCTGGAAGAACCACGATATTCTCAACCATATGACTGCTTTCTACACCGAAAATGTAAAAGGAGAACGCTTTCTATGAAGGCTTCATATAAACACTTCCTGATTGTAGAATAAGAGTCCTCGCTGGAAGAACATGCAATGTCGCACATTGAACTGTACACGCTAGGGTAATTCCGACTTCAATTAATGCCCAACGCCAATTAATGCCAAAATTAATGCCAAACGCGCCTCACACGCGATGAGTTTGGGTGGTCGCGACATACAGGATTTCTGCCGAGGCGTTCCGAGCTTGGATGACGCACGCTCAAAAAGGAGAGACACTGAGCCAGTGTCGCCCGAGGACAGTGTTTCAGCGTTAGTCGCGATACAGAGAAAGCGCGGAAAATACACGCAGGTGACCTCATTTGAAAGAACAAGCGCAATACGCGCCTCAACGCAGCATCACGCGAGGAAAGAATGACAGTTTGTAGCAAACACGTACGCAACACGGCTTTAGGATGAGACACTGGATGGAGTTATAGACTGCCTGTAAATAACTGGCTTTTGCGCGCATGCCAAGCTCATAGAGAGAGGCGTCATACGGAGAACGAACGAAATTCAGAACAAACGTACACATCTGGCAGTCGAATTTAATCCCGTATCCTTCACAGTACTTCGCTTTTCAAATGTCTAAAGCGCAGCTTTCCGGCGCAACAACAGGTCAACGAAAAATCGACGAGGCGACATATTGCAAAATGTTACGGCACCACCTATAAGAATTCATCAATCACACTTCCACGAAGCACTGTCAATTGAGAGTATGAACGCCAGCGAAGCTCCACGGCATTTTAATTGAAAACGCCAACTTGTTCGCTTCGTTGCAGTTCTCTTTAAAACGTCTCTTTTGTAATAAATGAGAAACTCCGCAACGTGTGTCGCCGGACTGGTAGTTCCTTCTTTCTTTCTTTTTTTTTTTTTTTGTTACTGCTTCAAATTGCAAGCGAGCGGCTGCTTATGCATCGAGGGAACTACGCATGACTTAGAACTCGCTATGCACAATGAATGTGTTTACGCAACCGTGAGGGGCTGCGAACGGGATTTCGCCACGCAATCTCCGTTTATTCTTTCACAACGAAGACGTCTTTCAGGCACGACCTACATGCCTGGCACCCGTTCGCTTTTACTGAGCAAACAGTTATGCGAATGAAAACCATTTACGAGCAGCTTGACTAGACTCGTTTAGTTCTCCTCCGTTGCTCGTCACCCACCATGAGCGGTGTCTACACAAGAAGGACCACGGATGAAATCGACACGTCCGAAGGGGCGCTGCCGTTTAATCTGCAACGAGTCGCCGAAGACGAACTCGGAGAGACCCCAGTGCGGAGAAAGGAATCCCTCGAGAAGTTGTTGAAATTATTGTCAGGTAAGCCAGTTCTGGAAAAGAAAGGAAAGATCACCAGCCTATCCACTCTGTGAAGACGGTCAGACAGCAGGTCTGCTTTCGTTACCCAGAACGTTATCCCGTGTGTTATACACCTGCAAGTCCAACTTCGCAAGCAGTATATCAATGTTTCGCCATGTTTCAACACATTTTGTTTTCGCCTTGGGTGTTTCGCGTGTTGACCACCGTTTAGAAGTGAGGAATGCAACGCCCTCCCGCTGCATCTAAGCTATTCATGTCGTTAAAATGTGACGTTCACATCGCGTAAAAATACCTTCGGAAAATGGGGTCCGGCTGCAAACTCCGGCACAGGCTATAAAGTTTGTTTCTTAGCGACATCATTTCCATGTTTCTTTCCTTCTTTTCTTGAAGGAAAAGGACACGTGCCTCGCATATGCCGAGGGCATCCCGTTCCGGAAGTGTAGTGCGCGTCTGTGCTAAATGACACGTTTATAAGAGCATTCTCTCGCCTCGTAACCGCCAACATACAGATCACCTTGCCGTTTCTGCATTACTTGCCCATGGACGCTATTTTTATTACCTCGGAAGGTATTCGAATGGTCATTAAAAAAATTCACAGCATATCCACGGAGTGAATGATGATGAGTGGGCGAAGCTCGGGAGGTTCATCGTAGTTCGTGCCGAGTTCCGGATTAATTTAGTGAACGCGCACGCTACGAATCCTTATGGTTCAACTACGCACAAGTGAAATCTCCCACCGGCACTTCATTGCAAGTCAAGATCCAGTGCATATATATATATATATATATATATATATATATATATATATATATATATATATATATATATATATATATATATATATATATATATATATATATATGCGTGGCCGGTGAACGGTTCTCCAGCGCGAGCAGTCAGTATTTCTCAGTCAAGAAACTCGCTAGAAGACGCTGCCTGCGCCAACGTTGCCTCTCGTGGGTGAGGGCGCGTTCTCCTTCTTTGCGAGCTGGTAGAGCTTTCATCTAAGAATGAGCGTTTCCACAGTCAACGCGCGCCTTTCGCTCTCTCTCTCTCTCTCACAAGACAGCAGATGGAAGAGTGAGAGAGCTCGCGCGCCGGGAGGCACGCGTCGAGGGCGAGCGCGAGCCTCCCGGCGTTGCATGGCGCTGCATGGTATTGTGAGTGGTGTAGGTTACACGATACGACGCGTGACAACCGACCCACAGCTTAAGGAGCTTCGCCCCTAATAACTTAAAAATTCATCATCATGTGGAGTTGATGGTTAAATTCTTGAAAAACACTGTTGAATACTCGTCTATTATCCTGTCATGCATTTTTTCACAGTCTCTGCAGCATTCTAGTCTTCCGGAAGACTGGCTGGTGGGGAAGATAGTGCCAGTTCACAAGTCGGGGGTAACACACAATCCATCAAATTTCCGTCCGATTTCACTAACATATGTCCCGTGCAAAGTACTTGAACATATTCTTTTTACTCACCTTGTTAATTTCCTTGAGTCAAACCAGTTTTTCACTCCCGCCCAGCACGGTTTCCGCAAGAATTTTTCTTGTGAAACGCAGCTTTTAGCCTTTACTAATGACCTACACTTCTTACTTGATTCTGGATTTACCACATATTGTATTTTTTTAGATTATTCTAAGGCATTTGACAAGGTTAGTCATCAGTTACTACTTCTTAAGCTGAAACAATTAAATTTAGATCCCAACGTGCTTAACTGGATTCGAGCGTTTCTCTCTAATCGAACTCAGTTTGTTTCTGCTAAAATGTTAACTCGATTGCCCAGCCAGTGCTCTCAGGTGTTCCCCAGGGCTCTGTGTTGGGACCCTTACTGTTCTTAATCTTCATCAACGAATTAACAACTCATGTTTCATCAAAGGTATGTCTATTCGCAGATGACTGTGTCATTTATCGGAAAATAGCTAACAAAGACGACGTCACCTCGCTTCAGACTGATTTGGATAACGTATTCACCTGGTGTCATCTGTCGAACATGGAACTAAACATTTCAAAATGTAAAGCAATGCGTGTGTGCCGCACCTCACTTGCATTTCCCACACTATCACCTTAACAATATTCATCTTGAGGCTGTTTCATCATAGCAATTATCTAGGTGTTCATATTTCCAGTAACCTGTCATGGAACCATCATGTAGAGTACATCATCGCCAAAGCTAACCGTTCACTCGGGTATTTTCGAAGAAGCTTTCATATGGCGCCCTCATCCCTTAAAAAGCTTCTTTACACTACATACATTCGACCACCACTTGAATATGCATCATCCATCTGGGATCCCGGTGGCGCTGGACTAACACACGAAGTCGAAGCAGTTCAGAATCGTTCAATCCGCTTCATTTCATCCAATTATAACCGCATGGCCAGTGTTACCCTAATGAAGTACCAGCTTAACATTCCTGAACTGTCCATTCGGCGAAAAATAGCCCGACTCAGCCTGCTCCATAAACTTTATTATCACAACACTAACCTTCGTGAGCAGTTTGTTAAACCACCCTCATTCATATCACACAGAATTGATCACCTACAAAAAGTTCATGTTCCTTGTTGTAGAACCGTAACCTACTCACATACATTCTTACCAAGAACCACATCTGAATGGAATCAATTGCCACAGCCAGCCACCGCTATCATCGACACGTCACGCTTTAAGGTTTTTTTGCAAAATATGTTTTGACTTTTGGTCCTGCTTCTTGATTTGTATGCAGTGTCCCTTATTCCATGGTTTTTTTTTCTTTTCCTTGATGTTTTTCTTGTTTTAGTTCTTGAACATGAATCACATGCATAATCCCAATCGATACATTCTTTTGTTCTTTCTTTCTTTTTTTTTGTAAGATCTTTGAGACGTTATATATTTGTATATTTCTGTAGATTGTTAAAGTTTTGTTACATCGTTTTGTATTAATTGTTCTGTTCCATTTTGATATGTAACATGCCCCTCCCCTCTGTAATGTGCAAACCCTGGGGGTAAAAATAAATAAATAAATAAATAAATAAATAAATAAATAAATAAATAAATAAATAAATAAATAAATAAATAAATAAATATGTTCACATCTCGCACGCGTGGACGTTTAGTGCAGTGGCTAAGGAACTTGCCTTCGGATTCAAACCCCAGTAGCGGCAACAAAATTCTGCCACTTACATTGGCATCAGTGTCGGGACAGCGAGGCGAATCCGCTGCTATATTTGACCTAATTGGTCAAAGTGGGATCACGTGAACTGCCGGCTCAACCAATGGCGTTGCAACGTATGCAGACTACTGTACCACTACCACCGCTGCGTGTTAAGCAATGATAGCTTCGCTGGAAAAATTTTCCCCGATCCACGCTCTCAACGTGATTTGCCAGCGGAGCTCTCCTATCATGCCGTCCGATAGCCGGACGTTTGCGATAAGAAACAGATCGTTCTCCAACTACAAGCGATTGCACAATTTACGCATTAACTCGAACTCTTGGTTCAGAAGTGGCTCTTGAATTTGCAACGAATAAATATTGCTGTGGTTTTAGGTGCCCAAATCAGGATATGATTATGAGACATGCAGCACTGAAGGGCTCGGAAAATTTTGATCACGTCGGTCTTTTATAACGTGCTTTGAAATGTAAGAGTATAAGGTCCTCTAGCTTTTCATCGAAGATGCTGCGCGGCCACATCACGCTTCTACGCTGCCATGGGCCAGACTTCTCCAACTCCCGCTTAAGTTCTCTGGACCGAGACTTGCGACTTCTATTGTCACGAGGACTCTCTCGCTGCGAAGAAACATTACTGTGGCGCGCGTGGCTGGGCGTGGCATATACCAATGCCTACTCGTTCCTCACAGGAATAGCGGACAGTCCAACATGTGATTTCTGCGGCTGCGAAGAGACAATACCCCATGTGCTCTGCCACTGCGCTACTATTCAACTCGACAGAGCGAGCTAGAAGTGAAGCTCCACCACCTTGATGGCCGATCACTCTCTGTACAGAAGATACTGGGTCCCTGACTTACGCGCTGCTACAGGCTCAAGGCAGCTCCTGGGCGAGCTTCCTTACAATACCAGGTGGAGTCCCTAGTCAGGGACCCCACTGGTCGTGGCCGCTGTCCTGACACACTAGACCATGGCTTTTTCGGCTGGAAGGTCCAGGCAGCCGAGCAGGGCCGCCTCCCAGTCCTCTCCGGTTTCGTTTAGTTTGGAGGTTATAGAAGGATTGATTTGGCACGTCCATGACCATGTGGTAGGTGTCAGCCACCTCCCCACAGCACAGGCCAGAAAAGGAAGAGTCGATATTTTTAAGCACAGCCGGGCACCAGTCGCGCATTTGTGAATAGGCGAAGATTTCTCTCGTCTGCCTTCTTCAGCCCTTTGCAGAACGCAGGAAAGCGGCGGTTAGAGTCCCAATAGTGGGCACTTATGCACTTATGTCTTCAAGTTTTCTTTTGGATCGGCGGTGTCATCGGTGGGCGAGGCAGTGGCCCGGGGAATGAGTGCGCGGGCGGCAGTGTGCGCTGCCTCATTGCTTGGGAGGCCCTGATGACCGTGAGCCCAGATTAGTGAGCGGGAAGAAGGGTAACCTACCAGCGGACAGGATTGAAGAGTTTTGGCAGCTAGGGGTGAGATCTTTCCCAGTTCAAGGTTGCGACAGGCTCCTCTGGAGTTTGCTATGATGACTTTCGAATTGTCATGAGAGATGGCGAGGGCAATGGGCACCTGTTCGGCATGAGTAGCATTGAGTGCACGGAAGGAGAGACCATCCACCTGCCTGTCTTGGTGGACAACGGCGGCCGTATACCGAACCCCGTGGTAAGGGCCGGCGACGTTAGTATAAAAACATTTTGTTTGGAGCCATAGTAGGGCCGGAGAGCAAGAGCCCGCGCCTCGCGGCGGCCACTGTGCGACAGAAGCGACATATTGGTAGGGACGAGTCGAACATGGAATTGCGTATTTCCAGTGTCCGGGCACGCGTTCACGCTCCTGTAGTATAATTCATGCCTGATGTGCAGGCGATCTAAGGGTCGTCTGCCTGACGATGTCTGCACCTCGTGAGGAAGCTCTGCTGCATATCAAATTTTCCTGTTTTAACTAGGTGATACCAGTGCTTGCTGACTTTTGAAGTATGTGTACTTGTTAGACCGGTTCACTCGCATGTACTTTAGGTGAGCTGTTGCTGGTACTAACTAAATAAATAAGTGGCTTTCTGCAAGGTGACGATGCCCGAAGGTATAGTGCAAGCATGAGGCGCACGTACTTGAGGCGCCCACATACGCACCGCTCACAAAAGCAAGAAGGCGTAGTGCAAATGTCTTTGCGTTCGTAAACTACTACTTCTCCGTGCTCCTAGACGACGCTCTATGCCACTCTCACGTTTTAAAGAGAAATACGTTCCAATTACAAGAAAAATGAAAATATCCCCTCATAAACAGGTCAAACTCGTCAAAAACGCTTGGGAAACGCAAGTGCTGATGGATTGAGCCCACAGTTTCTTGTATTCATTTAGAGATGTATTTTTGATAAATGAAATGGTGTGAAGCTGTTCCACGTTAGCTGATCCTTTCTAGTTGTGTCGTAGAGCACGTGAGCTGATCTTTCTTCTGCAATTATGCGAAATTATGCATTCTCGTACTTTTGCCAAAATCACATGGCAGCTCCGCGCAGCCCTCGTCTTTTGCTTATAGGGCGCGGGGTTTCATTTTCGAGCTGCACTTGCAATTTTTCTCCTCTTCTCTCCCCCCCTCTGTTGGAAATGAAGACAACGTCAAAGTATAGTAATTGTGAGCTTCGAAAAATGCTCACTAACAGCTTCTATAGCGAAACTGTAGGGACGGATCCGAGTGGTCGAACTAATTTGAGCGCTTGTAGAGAGAGACAGAGAAAGAGAGAGAAGAGGGAAAGGAAAGACAGCGAGGTTAACCAGAAGAGAGCTCCGGATGGCTACCCTGTACTGGGGAAAGGGGATGAAAGAGGCGAAGGAGAAAAGAGGGCTTTCAACATCACTGTCGCTTGTCAGGGCACTGTCACAACCGGTCGCCTAGTCCTGCTCGTCGAAGAAATCGCAGCAATGCCCTGACAGCAACTCGCCTTGAAGACTGAGCGTTTGTGGGAAGCACGAATATGCGACGCCGGTGCACTGTGTATCGCGAACTGAACATGTGGGCACACTGATTTGAACAGTACATTGTGGCCCATCAGCTTCCGCTATTTTTCTTCGCTGTTGTCATGTATGTTTCGAAATGGCGGTCAATTTTGCGGTGCGCGAGATTTGTCTGCCAATTTTACTGTACTTGTATTGAAAAAAAAATACAAGAACCAAAAAGAAAAAAAGCACACAAAGCAAGAAAGACAAGGCGCAAGAAAAAGGACGTTAAGTCTTCCTTGAAATTGAGCCACTAATCTGTGACGTTGAGGCAAAGAATAATAAAGCGTTGTGTTTTCTCGTTGTTGAGCTTCTCGCAAATTGTCTAGTAATAGCTTCATCTTTAGCTCACTCAGAGAAAGAAAATTACAGGGGCAAATTTGCAAGCACTTATGACACCACATAATATACGAATGAACTGAACACGTTCGCCTTCGGAGGCCAGTGTTGCCTTGTTTAAAGCTGTGACCACCCTTATTGTAGGAGCAGAATGAAGGCCTGACTTCTCGGTGACTAGGCTGCGTTAGTCTTGTGTATCACGGCCGGGTGGACAAGCATCCTTGCACGTTGAATTTTCAACAAGCACTGCATATTTAACCCAAATTGTTACGTCGAGTGCAGGCAGTGGGGTGATTTAAAAGAGTTGTAATTTTTCCTATAATACGGCATCACTCCGCGGAGTAAATGATGTGTTGTGGAAGCAGCAATAGATTTTTGTTCTCAACCGTGCAGACACGAGCAAGATTTTCGGTACTTAAATCCACTCGTTTCACTTTCGCAGAAGAAGAAGAGTACCTCCACTCGAGGAAGGATGCTGCATTCCTCCTGCGCTTCCTACGTGTCGGAAGTACAACGTGGAGGCGGCGCTGCGTACCATACGGAACTACTACCGGAACCACAACACCAGTGGTCCTATCTTCCGGGACCTAGTGCCTTCCAGCATATCGCCAGCAACACGCAAGATTATGATGATAATGCCGGAAAAGGACCTTCGTGGCCGCCCAGTCTTTCTTGTCAAGCTTGGTGGGTAATTACGAGTCCCTTTACGGCTTTACGAGCGGTTGTAAGCTGAGTGACTGACTGACTCATAAATTCAGACACTAACCAGTTAATGAACGCTAAGAAATCAATTTGCTTACTATACCAACAAGCTAGCTATCCTAGATAACTAACTATAACTACAAATAAATACGGTATGCATAATGCTCTAGCTATCTAGCTGACTGATTTAAATATCATAAATGCGTGTATTGCCGCGATTCCGGAAGTCAGCTACGTGAATTTTTCTTTACTTGTTGACACTTCTTGCAATATGCAAGTAAGAAGCTGTCTCCTTAACACGAAAGTGTCGGCTTAGTAGGAAAGCTAGCGTTAACGCTGTTTAGTTTCCCTATGTATAAATCAGGGGAACTTCTTCGCAAGTATTCGTAGTGTCACAGGCTGACGCATTTATCACAATAGACTCGCCTGTCGACTGCACAGGCATTCAGTACAGAAAGGTCTAATTCCAAACAAGCTTTAGTATGGGGTGTGCTCCTTCGTTAAAGCTACAGTTAGGCTAACCTTGTTGAAGCGACAGAAGAAGCGACAGTTGAAGCGACAGTTGAAGCGACAGTTGAAGCGACAGTAGAAAGCCCAGCTTTGCGTTTACACTTCTAATTCAGGAAAAGGTAAGAAATAGTTGGAACACTTGAAAAAAGAAACAAAGACTAAAACAACAGAAAGGCATTAAAATCAGTTTTGTAGCTATGCAATAAAAATTCAGCATACCGAGTTTCTTACAGCACATCAAGCGGACAAATTTGATGCCTAATATAAAGACTGCAACAAATTGTTACAACCTTTACAATGGTTTTACGCAACTCGTATTCGCAAATTGGTTCATGGAACAAGAGATGCGAGTGTTGCCGCTGTTGCCACAGTTTTCGACAAAGGGACTTCTTTTCTCTCAGAGCAGCAGCTGCTTGACTTATCAGCGTAGTGCTGCGTTCGTGGTGTATACGAAATCGATTACTAAAAAAGGTAAATATTTAGAAAAATAAACTGTGCGTAGTTTGTGAAGTTGTGATATTTTGTTTTTAGTCCTGAGTTACATAGTTTTAAACATAGCAATTCATTTTTTTTGTTGATTTGGTGATTATCAGAAAATGCAAAAAAAAAAAAAAAAGAAGTGGTGACCTAGGACGAAGCTCTATTGCTTGGCGTCATAAAGCCGCATGTTTTCCTCGAATATAGAACAAGCTACATCCAATTAGGTGTAATGTTTGCCGAGAAACCAACTCCTTTCTAACAGCCCATTTAGACTACACTAACAAGAATTTTTACTATACAAAAGGAACTTTACCGGGATTTCTCCTTGTACTGCACACTTTTGCTTTCCAGGATCATGGGACATCGCGGAAACCTCTTATATTGAAATACACCGTGCCGCAATGCTTTGCCTTGAATATTTAGCGAAGGATCCCACTACGCAAACATTGGGCATAGTCATGCTGTTCGACTACGCTGACCTGACGACAGAAAAAGTGCTCTCCATCAATGTGGGCCTCATTCGAAGGGGCTTTGAGTACCTTCAGGTATGTGCATTTGTCATATATCTATCTTAAAATGAGTTCGGGATCAATACATAAAACAAACGCTCCTTTCAGTTGTGTTCTACCGCGTGATCGTGAACGAATGAGGTGAACGCCTCACTGAAACGGTAGGGTTTCGAAGAGACGCCTCGATGGTCTCATCCGTATGCAACTTTTGTCGCGTGGGCTTGCTTAAAAACGGTAGGTCTGCATATGGTGTGGTAGTTATGATGTCTTTAGAGAGCGAACCAGTTTTGAAGTTGGCCTTGCGTTCGCACTCTACGACATTTGACAAATCGAACACGGGCACATTTTCCGAAGACCACAGACGGCTTTGACAGCGCTTGCCCGTCAATAGACCGTTTTCATAAACTGTAAAGCTAGCTTCCCTGCAATGCAACTTGCCCTACTAATGGCGACAGCTGCCTTTATTTAAGTGCTGTTAAAATTCAAGTTGCACATGCTGCGACCCGTTTTTTGGGGATGTTTGTATCAGAAGGGCTGCGTCAACATGTTATGCATGCCCTATCGCAAGCAAATGGCGCTTGCACACGTTGTTTGCCGGATTGCCAATGCCGCCATTAGTAGGGCAAGCTGCATTGCAGAAAAGCTAGCTTGCAGTTTATGAAAAGGGTCTGCAACAATTCGCCTGCCCTGGATACACGACAAATAAAACTTCCTGTTATGTGTAAAAACATCGTGTAAGAGCTTCTTCTATGTGTGACATGAAGACGCACGCTGTTCTGATTACAAACGGCAAAACTGTGCCTAGGTCCACCAAAAAAAAAAAAAAAAAAGAGGAGACGCTGGGTCCACCTGTCGGCATAGCAGTACCCTCGTAGTTATAGTTCTTTACGTCTGTGCCACTTATGGCCTGACAGGTGATGTAGCCACGATAAACGCGCCTGCCAAGTCGAACAGCCGGAACGTGCATATTTCTGAGACATTGAAGTTTACAAGGAATCGTTTCAGCATCGAATAACTAATAAGTTATTGTGGTGTCCGAGGAATCATCCTCACATAATGCATTGCTTTCTTGTCGCAAGTCGACGCCTAGTGTCTCTGACATTTGGTCTCTACCGTATTCCCTCGCGTACTAGCAGCGCTGGTTATAAGTGGTTACCATTGGCTAACTGGCTAACAGTTGCTACCGCTGACTAAATGAGTGGTAATGTTGACAAGCGGTAGCTAACAACGAATGACGGCCCGTGTTTCTGAACCATGGCTGGTGTGGCCAATGTTGACTAATACCCCTGTCACACTAGACGTTTTAACGTCATTCGACCCGCGGTTGTGCTACACACGAAGAAGTAATGTCATTCGTTTACGATATCAGTGACGATAGTTCCAAAGGAACTGGACCTAATAAAAGCTGCAGAGCGTAAGTGCAGAGTGGCTGAAAAGTCGTCCTGTTTTATTTAAAATAAACGCAGGGCTTTGCTTCACTGAATTACACCAACAGAATAATTTGCAGCTGATACGGCAGCGCCCAAAGGGGGCGCTGACTTGCAGCAGGCGAACCATTCACTTACTGTTTTTGCAAGCAAAGCGCGTTAATGAGAAATACAGACGTAAACTAAGACGCAGTGTAATAAGCGCTGCGCTCAAGCAAACGGCGTTCGCGATTGTATCCTGTGGCGAAATACCGAAGCCTGTCAGACGCCGCTGATGTCGAGAGTAAACACATTTTGTTACGGCTTGCCTGGCTGTTTTCTTTTTAAAATGATGAATATCGGCAAGCGCGCTAAAGTAATACCATTTTCACATGACGTTTCACAAATTAGGAATGCTCAGTGCCGCACGTTTACGTTGTCTCTGGGGTAGAGAGTACACATTCGGTCCCAGTGCGAATGCGAATGAGTTGCTAAAACTCATTCGATTTCAGAAGTCATTCGATTCGAATGATGTTAAATGTCGCCGTGTAGCAGCGGAATAATGTCATTCGATGCGAATGTCATTGCGTTCGAATGACATTAAAATGTCCAGTGTGACAGGGGTATAAGTGACAGTGGCCATTTCCGAGTGTTGAATAACATTACCTATTCGCTGCTATAACAATATTATTTCTCTTGAATCTTGAATCAATTTTTCTGCACTGAGTGGTTTATCTGTCCAATTTTTTGAACATCGAGGTCTCTGTGCTACCAGTGTTTGAGAATGTGCAAAAAATAATTCCCTTATATTCGGCCGGTGGTTCCCGAGACACGTTTTTTTCTTCCTTGCAGGACTGCATGCCAATGCGTTTGAAAGCTATGTATGCAGTGCGAGAGGGAGCTGCATTCGACGTT
Source organism: Hyalomma asiaticum (assembly GCA_013339685.2). Classification (NCBI taxonomy): domain Eukaryota; kingdom Metazoa; phylum Arthropoda; class Arachnida; order Ixodida; family Ixodidae; genus Hyalomma; species Hyalomma asiaticum. Next base: position 41,188,745 of record CM023485.1, on the reverse strand, counting down.
CTCTTCACACTGATCAAGCCATTCCTCAAGAAGAAGCTGGCTGGCAGGGTAAGACCTTCGGGTTGAATACGCTTTGGAAAAGAGCTGGAGGGCGATTTTTATGCATCCCTGATATACGTGTGAGTCAACTGCTGAAATATTGAAATAAACAGAAAGACAGTGACGTTAACGGTGTGCGGAAGAGTTCTAGGATCGGTGTGTTCGATATGATGGAGCTTGAACAAAGCGGCCGAGCAGAGGTCCTTACGATGGTGAACCTATCCGGCTCACTAATTTGTCCCAGCACCTCGCTGATTCGTTATATGCAAAGCATGAAAAAAAAATACTTTTGAAGTATTGGTTTTCTGAGTAGTTGCGTATTGAGTCAGGGGGAACCGTTGTGTGCGGTTTTTGTGACAAATGTTTTGTTATTAAAGCTTTTGCAAATGAGACCATACTACGAGAAAGCGAAAGCATTCTCAATTTATTCTGACATAGGTTGCCGTCTTATTTCTGATTTCTGATACGCTGACATTGAGCTGCTTGGGGGTGTGCAGTTTCATGTGTACGGGCACAACCTTGAGGAACTCCACAAGGACATATCCCCGCACGTTCTACCTGAAGAGTATGGCGGAGATGCACCTCCACTAGACTTCGAGGGTTTCTGGAGCAGTCTGGAGGCCTACGAGGACGACTATAAGGATGACAGCAATTACGGCTACGTCACGAATAACCACGATTTCGCCACGGATGCGGAGATTGAAAACGAAGTCACCTTTCTGTAATAAAGCCTCAACAAAAGGAAGCATGGAGAATGCAGAGCACGTCTCGTGGGTTTTCCTTTCGAACGTTTTGATGAATTGGTTAACGATTAAGAAAGTCATATTCAGCGATTGCACAACTGCAATGACACAAGAATTGAAATTCAGGCGATATTAAGTTCCAGCTACTGTTCTTATTTTTTTCCCCGTCTTGCTCTCGTTTTCTTGTTTTTTTTTTTTGTTCTGTTCCCCATCTCACTATTTTGTTCGTGTAACGAAATTTATTGGGTAGTTTTGTGTTTACTTATCATCATCATCAGTTTTGTGTTTACTTATCACTCGCTGCTGCTTCGCGCGAGCTTGCCATATGTTATCCCGGTAAAGTAGTAGGCGCAGAATAACATAAACAAGGCCTGCGTAGCCCCAAACACTAGATGCTGACCACTGCTGTTGAATATAACTTCCATTGACTACGGCTTGTGCCTCATGTTTATATACGGGGAACTTAGGCTAACCAAAAAAATCACTCAAGCGAGATGACCAACATACCTAAGGCTGACAAACAGACGTTTTGCGTCAGCAGGCAGGCGCATATGTGCATATGCCAGGGAATTAACGTTGCTTCCACGCGCGTTGTTTCTCGTACTTTCCTTCGCGACCGGTCCATGTGTGTTTACGTGCAGGTAAGGCTCCCAGAAACCTTCCTTCCAGTGTTTTGCGTGTCTTAGGCACATTTTTTTCCCCGTAAGCACATTGGTCGCAGTCCTCACAGCCGATGCGTTAGCGGGAGGACGCGTCTGTGGGCTCGTTGGATCTTTTTTTCGGTCGCCTCTGTTCCCAGCGATGTCTGGAATTTACACGAAGAAATGTGTCGACGACGTGTGGGACAGTTCGGAAGGTGCGCTTCCTTTCAAGCTGCAGCGGATAGCTGAAGAAGAATTGGGAGAGACTTCTGCCAAGAGGAGAGAAGCTCTGGAAAGACTTTCTCGACTCTTGGAAGGTAAGCAACCGCTGAGCTGCTTATAAGGTGCTCTGCGCGTGTTTTAGGGTCTGGTTTGTCCAAAATGTACGGTGGATACTATAACGGACTCTTTTTTTTTTTAGTTGCCGACAAATACGAGCACTATCTTGGGGTGTTTTCTGCACTATCTAATGAATGATGGGTGCGCAGGTCACTGCAGCGTCGTGCCAAGGATAGCTTGTGGTTCACAAAATGTGAGCTTGCGTCCAGTCCTTTATTTTTTTTTTTTATTAAGGTCTAACAAGGGTTGATCGGCGATAAGCTACACTGTGAGTTGATGTTACGTTTTCAATTCCTAAGCCCTCCTAGGTTTTCGTCTTCATGGAAAGCGCAATGCATTTATATAAAAAAAAATTAAAACTGGACTCGGCTGTTGGTATTTTATATGTGTGGGTTATGCATTTTGAATACAGTGCTCAGAATGCACGGGCTGCCGGCACTGTGAAATTAGACGGTGCGAAAATGCAGTACAGCGACGGATAACTGATCACCAAGCCCTTCGTTCTCACCGTACGCCCCCCCTTTTTTTTATCGTCGTGATCTCGTAACACTGGATGCACTCATGAAGGTTCACAACATTTGTCAGTTGAATGAGGAAGTTTGTTCGTGTGTACGACCGGCTTTTTCAGTGACCTGAACGAATTACGGATTGTTTATACCAGTTTAGGACTTTGCTTCCGTTAAGTCGTAATTCTAACGGTCAGCGAATGAGAGTAGTGCTAAGTTTCAAACCATGCGCAGAGCCAGAGCAATTAAGGCTGGAGCTTTTCGCGTTGCACCACCAAGCTGTCCGTAGAAAAACTAAAGAGTAAGGGCAATTGGAAATGTGAAGCCCGAGTGGCAGGTCTCAACGTTTTCTATATCTTGCTTCCCCAGTTATGGTACTGCCCGAGATTCAGGAACGCCTCTCCTCAATGCCTACAGCAGTCCATCAGATTTCCAACGATGCTCATAATGGTATTGTCAATCTCTATTCTGATTTGGTCTGCTCTACATTGATGCAAGCAATATGATTTTTTTTATGTTTAGAATCGCTCAGGGTATACTACTCGATAACCAATGTTACACTGACGTGAAGCTTCTTTCTGCATATAACTATTTCGTTTGAAGCAGCTGCGTACAATAATAAGGGTAACAGTAATAACGTGAGCATCCCTCGTTTATAGGAAAGAGGCGTTAGACAGTGATAGTTACTCAGATTGCGTACAAATTGTAGAAAATATTGTCTGATAAAATCATATTATACGTACCCAACAGCCAGACCACTCATCGAGTACGACCTTTGCTACATAGTTATGAACTTTCCACATAGGTGTGTTCCTTCGTAGAAGTCTTCGTTTGCTTTCGTGCAGTGCCTTTTCGATTAGGGTCGTTATAGTGGAATTTCCTTGAGACTTGCCTCACTTGAGCTCCGGTTCACGGGCATTGGTGCATATCGGCTCTATCAAAATTCGATCGTCCTTACGGGAGGGAACCATAGCTGTCTCATCTAGCAGAGAAGCACAACGCCTTAACTGATAAGCAATATCACGGTGGGTAGAACGCTTGATACCTGCTTGTGAAAATAAGGCATCATGTGACACGTAACTTTAATGTAGCTGAACACATATCAATAAGTCCAGCGTCGGAAACGTTCGATATAATGACCTGCTGATTTACTCACAGATCGACAATAGGGTTTGTTTTTAGAAAGATATCTAGGTAGTCGTAAAACGAACATAATAAGTACACTTCAGCTTTCTCGAACGAAAGAAAAACAAAACAATACAAACAAAATATTTGTAGAAAACATTTGAGTAATCAAGTAGTCTACATTCTTCTGCCAATATTTTATCACGTGTCTTCGGTTGCAATGTTGTGTTTTTATATAGCTGTAAACCGCCCAGCATGTTCGTAAGGAGCTGCCTCGATCTGTGCGGAAGAGTTGGGGTGAACTCCTAGAGAAAGTCTAATGACTGCTCTAAAATAATGCGAAAACAAAGTAGCAAAGCTGGTCTTGTGTGTTCGCGTTTTCCCCTGAAGCCGCTTTTTTTTTTCTATTTTCTTTTTCGTTTTTTTCCCCCTTTTTTCTTTTGCTTGTTAGCATTCCTGCACCTCAGTGTCGCTCTACGTAGCAATGTACCTGATTGCTCGCGTCACCTTTTACAGACGAGACGGAGCTGAACTCTCAGAGAGACCCCGCCTTTCTTCTACGTTTCCTGCGTGTGCGGAAATACGACGTTCAGGCGGCCTTACAAACTATCCGGAACTACTACAGGAATCGGGTCGTCAGCGCTTCCTCTTACAGCGAATTGCTTCCGAGCAAAGTGCCGCCGGCTGCTCGCAATCTGGTTATGGTTATGCCCGACACGGATCGCCACGGAAGGCTGATACTTCTTTGCAGACCAGGCAAGTACGATGCTTAAAGGGGAACTCCGGCGGTTTTTCCGCCATATTCTGATATCGCTGTTTTCCAATAGTACTGGAAGCCCTGAAGCAGCCAGGGTCAGTCAGTTTGCTCAGAAACTCACCAATGATTTTAAATAACCGAATGAACGGTGTGCTCAAATCGAAACCGAAACTGGAAGACTCTTCGCGCAGCGTATGAGATGACGTCACAGCCTCCCCGCCATCAGAAATATGAAGCTGGTGGAGCTGGTGCCAAAGAAATGAAAGTGGCGATGTTATCCAACGATGTATTGCGCTCTTTTGAACTTGACAGCGACGATTTTAGCGCTGAAGTATCACCGTTTTGCTTTAGACGGCCCGCCTGCTCGAGTAGGCAGCGTTGCAGGTAATGACGTCAAAAACACAGGGTGGCTCGCGTGGGAATCCGCTAATTTTTTTTTAAATTCATTTTCAGGAAAACTAAATGACTTGCAACCGCCTGGCTTGGCATAAATTATTGCAGTACCGAGGAGAACATATACTGAAGTTTTCGTTGAGATCAGTGGAAAATAAAAAAATCACCGGAGTAGCCCTTTAAGGCACGACACACTAATTATTCGTTTAACGTAAAGAACGCCGCGTCACGTATGGCTCACCACCGAGAATTGATGCAAAATTCATTTCCTTTGCACTGTCACGTGGTACTGACGATGAAGGACGCGGCGGAACTCAAGGTGTTGTCAGTGGAGCTCTTTATCGGGCGAACCTGTGCCCAGCAAAGCAAAGCAAGTCACACTGAAAGAGGATAACGACGGCAACAGTCGTCGGTCGACGGTTATAACTGACCATCGGTGAAACGCGTCGGCTTTTGCACGTTCGTCACAGCGCGTTCTGGTATTGTCACTGAAATTCTGGAAGGCACTCAAATGTGCTCGTCCGGCATGCAAAGTTTTGTAGAACGGTCGACGCCATTCCTGAAGCAGCATGCAAGTTAAGCGTGGCCTACGCTGCGCGACGCAAGAAAGCAATAACGGCGCTCCCCGTAAACAAGCCAAAACAAGTTTAAAAAAAAAACTTCAACTTCAAAAAAAAATAATAATAGACAGCATCTTGTGTGAGAAGTGAGTAAAAGGCGTTCTATATGCAAGGATATATTATTATTACGCACCTTTTATGTAAAGCACACTGAGCGTCGAAGCCTGTTGCCATTTGTCTACGCAGCTTGTACTGCTAATACGATGATAAAATTAACACCATCTTCCCAAAGCGAACCCTGATGGGATGCGAAGCAGCAGCGTTGCGCACGGGTGGCGTCACGGGTTGAACGGCGCTAACGCGGGTGTTTCGCATCCCATCAGGGTTCCCTTTGGGAAGATGGTGTTAATTTTTTGCGCGTGAACCGACGAGTCGGCGTTGTAGCGAGCGGCGGTCGCGGTAGCGGAGCGAGCGGCGGTAGCGGCAGGTGTTGCGGGCGCTGCGGCGAGCGCGCGGCAGGCGAGGGAGAGAGTGACGTCAGCGCGCACTGCGAGGGGAGCGTGACGTTAACGCGCAGCTGCGGCGTGACCTACTTGGCACCGCTCCAACACCTGCGGCGAGGGGAGCGCGTTGCGGCGCGTTCGTACGGACGGAGGGACAGCGTTACACAGGCTAGTCAAAGAGCTGCTTCGCATCTAATAAGTGCTGGAGTTTCACACAAGAAAACCACTATGTGATGGTGACGCACGCTGCAGCGGGAAAGCTACAGGTTACTGTCGACCACCATCGGGTTCTTTAATGCGCAATAAATCTAAGTACGCAGGCCCCTAGCCCTTCGCCTCCATCAGAATGCGAGTGATGCCAATTTGATAACAGAGGCAGAGGCGACAAAACCTTAGCGAGCGAGCACTGTCTGAAAGTTTGCAATAGGACAAGCCTGAACGTTACTTGCAGCACCTTGACTTACTCTGCCCGTTAGTCCGCGCAGTACGGCTGAATACAGCTGCCCTCTAGAAACTCTGTCAATTTGGATCTATAGACAAGGGTAAAGGGGTTAAGGGGTTGAACGTGTAATATAGTGGCTCATGTAGTACATAGAGTGAATTTTTACTGGGTTCTAGCAAGGGGGTGAGCCCCTGAATAGTGAAGTTTAAGTTTTCCAAGAAAGTGCGCGAAACTTAGTGCCATTGCGAGAGTGGGAAATCTGCGTCATAATGCGCATTGGTATGGCACAACCTATAATTGACTGTGCTTATTTGGTAGGCGCTAATGTCAGCAGCAACCTGATGATCGGCGCGGCGGTTTGGTGATAATCGCGAGTTCTAATGTGGATCAACGAATGAATTAAGCTCCATCATTGAAAATATTCTTAACGTGGCGCAAGGCAAAGCAAGTTACTGGTTAGATATGATAGAAAGAACCATTGTAGCAGTAGTAGTCATCTCGGAAACAATAACAACAACAACGTCAAAGGCGGGGCCAGAATAAGAAAAAGGACACTTTTCGTGATGGTTTCTTGCATGGATATTTCTTTTTGTTAGGCATATGGGTGCCCGAAGAATTATCATACGCGGAATTCCATCGTGCTTGCCTGCTGTGCCTGGAGCAAATGGCGCTGAACCCTTCGACACAAACCTCTGGAATCGTCCTCTTGGTTGATTACGCCGAGTTCACGGCGGACAAGATATTATCCCTGAACATAGGGCTTGTTCGAAAGGCGCTAGGCTATGTACAGGTAAGAAATGGCTGTTTTCTTTTTAAATTTTTTTAGATATGCTGGTCGCAAAAGTGACGTTTATTGCGGGAAGAATGAGTTGCAGCCTACATACTGATGCTCCGTCGGTCTCTCAATCAATCAATCAATCAATCAATCAATCAATCGGTCAATCATGTCACAAAATGTTTCATGGATCTAAGTTTGTAGGAGATAGTCCTATAGTAAAAAACTGAAGACATCGTGGATGTGGAAAACGTACAAAATTCATTGGCAACAACAGCAGCTGACTCAATGCAATTACACAATAACGATAAAATTACCTTAATCTTCTAATAAACGAAAATATCCATAGACAGCAATGTATCGGCGCCAATTGGCAGTGCAATTAACTCAGGTAGAACTAAAAGGGGCAAAAAACAGAATGAAGGAAGATGTTAGAAAAAGCTCAGCAAGAACATGAATTACACGTTAGATTTAGCAGTAACTGGTAAACTTCTTAACATTATTATTCATTGCGGTTGGTATCGTAGTGCTAAATATTAAAATATTTTACCACTTGCCGCACTGTCTCTTTTCGTAGCTAATTCGGCTGATGAATGCGAGCTGTCGCTCGCGATCAGAGGCGTAATAGAAAAAAGAGAGGAAGGGGGGGCAGAAGTGATAGGCGAAAAGAACTAGTGTCCTCAAACTTCTGCCCTACAGAAAGGCTGCCGCGGATGAAAATGAACAGTAATTTATGAACTGATGACAATAGATTCTACATGGAGATTCTCGAACAATCTAAGTACGTTTGCTTGACTTTTGTCTGCGGAGTAGCGTCTTTCACTTATATCATGCACGATAAAACTTACTGCATTCGCGGAAATATCAGCGTCGTTGTCATATTTATTATCACGAAATTAAATGCGTGGTACACATTTAATTTCGTACACATACACATACAATAGCTATGGTGAAAACAGCGAACTTAAGCGCCCAGAACTTGAGTGGCCTTACCGTTCTTAATGCGCCGAGGGGTGCAAATGACAGAAACCGGCAGCTCGGCTTACAAGTGCGGCAGAAGTTTACGCTGAATAGCATGATTAAAAAAAATTAAATGCGTTTTCACGCGAACAGTATCATAAATTCAATCTGAACAAATTTCTACTCAAATTACCTTTTTCTAAATTATGTACTAATTTGCTTCTTAACGAAAACAGCCATGGTGACCATGATGCTCACCTAATTGTTTTAAGTGCCTCTATTCGTTATCGTTTTAAAGCTTTTGGGTGACAGAGGTGTACTTTCATTTGACTTAATTTGCCCTTTTCTGTACTAAACTTATGCTCTGGTATTACATCTACCTAATACAACCTTAAATGTGATTTTTTTTATAAATTAGTTCAATTTTTCTATAGTTTCTTTTTACTACCGTAAAAACTCCCACCTAGAAGTGAATAACCTAATGACGCTAGGCGCTGGCGACATTGGTCTTAATAAGCATTAGGTTGCGGAAATTTCGTGTATCGAACATGACTACTCAATGAACGCATTAATATCGGCGCCTAGATTAGATAGACTAAGACGCATCGAGTCGACTTGTGGAACAAAAACTCACCTTGTCGCGCTCTACAAGTAAACCTTAGCAGCCAGATCGGCTGTTTGTGGTGGGCCAACTCAGCTCGGCCCATCTGCGATACACATTAAAACGAGGACTGGCAGGGTAGGCAGGCCCCATGACGACAGTCGCTGACTTGTAAGAAATACGTGCTGTATTGTCTTACCGCACATCACAGGTTGCCGCAACAGTCCAGGACCGTTCGTCATTCGAGCTCATGTACAGTCTTAGTGGAAGTCATCATGGGGTCGCTGTCGGTGCAGAACTTACGGCACGATGCACCATTGTCGTGTGCTTAATTGATCACAGCATATAACTGTGAAGCCCCAGTCAACTTTCCTTTGAAATTTCCAGGAAGGCATGCCGATGCGATTGAAGGCAGTGCACATCGTGAGGCAGTCGTACGCTTTCGACATGGTTTTCGCCCTCTTCAAGCCATTCATCAAAGCAAAGATGGCCGAACGGGTAAGCGAGTATGTGAGCCAGTCTACAAAGTTTATTTTCGTGTAACGTGTGCTCTTGAAGCTAACAGTAATCCACGTTCTTACTCAGCAAAAATTAATAAAGGTCAGACGAGTGTTTTGCTTAAAGGCGGACTGCCGAAGTAAACGTCCAGCCATATAGAAAACTGTGTAATGCAAACATGTATGCTGTGATGGAAACGCAGGAAAAAACTAATTGGGGAAAACGGTACTCTTCAACATTAAAAAGCCACATTAGCTCAAGCAGGTTAGACAATTATTTTTTTGCGGCAACTATTAAGAAATGCCTAAATAACCTCGTCACCGTAAACCATTGATCAAAGGGACTAGTATAGGCGAGAATATCAGATAAGAAAGTTTCAAACATCTGCTAGAACAGTGATAACCGTAATGTTGCTTCAGAAGCTCGACCGTATTCGACACACGTTCATATGTCCCGGGGTTATTTTCCTCGGAAAATCGTACTGAATGCGATTCGAAAATTTGAAAATGCTACCCAAACACTGCTAGGATATTCCAGCCGTGTTTGCTCGTACAGTTTACCGGTTGGCTACGACAAGCCATCGCTAGCTTCTACGAGGTCACCCGACGTATTTTAGTTATACAGCAAATGTGCCGACTTGGATGGCCTGCGATGATGGTTTCTAAGTACTCTTGTCTTCTTTTTTTTTTTTTCATCTAAGTATCGCTTCCATGGCGAGAACTTCGAGAAGCTTCATGAGCATATACACCCCAGCGCACTGCCGGAGGAGTACGCTGGCCATAGACCACCGCTCGACTTCGAAGCCTACTGGAAGGAGGTTGAAGAACAAGAAGAGCTCCTTGCGCATGGAAACAGCTTCGGCTACGCTACAGAAAACAAGGATGACATGCTCGCTGACCCCGAGATACCAACTGAACTCACTACACTTTGATGGGAAGAACATATGCAAAGCGATACACCAACCAGTGTAATGCCTTCTTATTTTGTTAATGAAATAAGTAAAATAAAGATTTTCATCTAACACTCTTCGTGCCTAATACAAAACACGTGCAGTCAGTGGCGGATAAGAAGTAAAAACGTCTGGTGTTTTGAAGGGAGATCGCTTCTCTGCATAGCTGTTCCTCCCCCGCTATTTTCTTTTCCTTCTAAAAACATCCGTACGTTATTCAAAGCATCACCATTAACTGCCAAAAAGTAGCACAAAGTACTTCCGCGTTTGACATAATTCAAAAAGCGCAACACGCCTGTCAATTATCTTACGAATTACGGCGGTGTACCGAGGATGAACCATAACTGTATATATGTAACTGCACGTCACAGTTACACACATCACACATGAACAACAGTAACCTCATAGAATGAAAATTAATGCAGCCCCAGGCACAAACGGGCTGCTTTTAAAAGGATTTAGAAATTGGATTTTTAATATTCATAGCGTTTGTAGGGGATGCTGGTGTTTATAGTGTTGACTACAACATTTCACAAACAAACGGAGTTGAGAAAGTCGACGTGTACATTTCTTAAAGCTTGGAGTTTAAGTGAAAGACGCTGTACGTAAGAGCATCCAGGAATAAGTATTGATGGATATAGTATCTGCCTCTGATAAAAAGCATGTGCCAAAAATGGATGCCCACCATTCGCCGAGGGCCGTTCTTTCTAGTCTCTGTACAATCTAATTTGTCTACCTAGCCCGCAGTGTCCTACCACCTTCTGCACTGCAAAGTAGAGCTCAGGCCATTACGCTAAGGCTCTTACAAACAACAACCTATCCGAACCCGCTATAAATCGGCCAGATCTATACAGATTTCTGTACTCTATACAATATTCGATTAATGTCACGACACTATAGATCCTAGTCATACGCTCTGGCACTGCTCCTTTTTACACTGCTGAAGAGCGGTGTCTATGCGGCCTCTCATTAGAACAGCTATGGACAGTCCAACGGGCCCGTGATGCAGCCGATAAGCTCCCAACATGAAAGCGGCCCACGTCGGGCTACCTCATTAAAGTTTTTAAGTTGAACACGTTCAAAATTTTCCATCCATCTGTACAACGACTCGGCTTCGTTCCTTCACGTCGTCCCTAAATCATATTTTTTGACGCCGGCTGGGGGTCAGGAATGCAAGACAGTTTGTTACTATGGCACGGTTCACGGCAAAACTGTCGCAGGCGAGGCGTCACGCGTTGTATCTAAGGGCAGCGCAGCTGCGGACACAGCTGCTGATCGCGACAAGTCAGGTTGAGCGTCCTGTCAAGCCGGGGATACGGCGTTGCACACACAGCCTTGGCATGGAAGGTTATATCATGCGGCCATGCAGTTTTGTTCCCTAATTTTGCTAGATACAAGCATGCTAGAGCACAGAACGAGAGGCCTGGTTGGCGCACTCGCTTAGAGTCGTGTACCATGCATATGAACAGAATCGTGACGGCGTTCTATTAGTGGAATTATCATTAAAAACCCAGAGAAAACCGTGGTAACGCTGTGTCAGAGAACTGTGCTTCAGCTTAGAGATGGATTTATCCGCGTGGGAGGCACGTAGCCGGTCCGCTGCCCTTGGATGACAGAAGTAATTTTGCGCCTTTCAGTGTGATTTGGACAGCTGGCAGGGAGTGCTCTCTTAGCTCGAGCATTTAAAACATTGGAGGCTTACAGCACGCTCACAAACATACACTCCTGCGGGCACATGAGAAAACGTGAGAAAAAACAAACGAACGTCGAGAACAGATGTGCTACAAATTGTGCTCACTTGTAAAAAAACAAAGCATCATTCGTAGTTTATAGCAACTGCGCTACGATTGAGGCTACGACTACGAACCCAACTGCGTTCGTAGCAACTACGTAGCGCACGGGATCACGTACTACGTGCCCCAAAAATTAAAAGTTGGTATCGCTGGCTCACTTTACAAGGATATACAGCAGAACGTGCGCAGGCGACCAATAAGACGTATTTGTACAACCCAATTGGACGACTTTGTTACCACTCGCCGCACACATAGCTTAGCGGCTAAGGCTTGAAGAGCTTGACGTAGCTGGATCGAACCCTAGCCACGGCGGTAGCATTGCGTTGTAGGTGGAATACAAAAGGCACCTGTGTATTGAAGTTATATGCACATTAAAGAACCCTACATGCCCTATTCGGTCAAAATTATACAGGGGTCTGCCATTACGGGCCGCGCTTCACAACCACATCGTGGTTTTGGCCCGCGAAACCCTATAAGTTGCTATCAACACTGTGACCTCGATTTTACCATCGATGCCTAAACGTATATCTCGTTCGATGTTCCGCCAGGCTGTAAGCCCGTAGTGTAAAACAATGAAACTTATTTTTCAGCGGGCTGTTTACGCACGGAGGTAGACGGCCTCCTGACTCCTGCTCAAGCAGTTACCTTCACATAGGACTCAAAAGCCAAGAATCTTTGTCACAATGTCAGAACGCATGTAACCATTGAAACAATGCGTGTGCACATAAGACACTGTGCCCGGACCCCTAATCACCACCTCGCAGGTCTTCCAGTGGAACGACCCCGCACAACGTTCAGTTCAAAGGTCCTCGCCCACCGTGCCTCTCTTTCGTCAGGGTATGCACCTACAACAAAGGCTTCAATTCCTCCATGGTGTGTGAACCATCCTCAAGTTTGCCTCAACATCCCTGGTATTCTGAGAAAGTCGGACTTACCACCATGTGCACTCAAACAACTAAGCATGTTACACATGTATGCGAAGTACAGGGGCTGCACAGAAGTTTATACCGATGGCTCAACCACATCAACCAGTTCCGGTGGTGCTATAGTTATCCCAAGAATGGGAGTCACCCAGCACTTCAAAACTTCCCACGTCACCACATCTACAGCTGCAGAGCTCGCGGCTCTCCGCGGAGCGCTTCATATTATACACGCTGAGAGTCCTGCAAAGTGGGCAATCTTCTGTGATTCAAGATCAGCTCTACAAAGTATACAGTCGTTTCTTCGACACGTGGAGCAAAACAACCTTACATACGAAATCGCGGTACTTGTGCAAAATTTACAAGAAAAAGGACATGAGATATATTTTCAATGGATACCAGGCCATTGCGGTATCAGTGGAAATGACTCCGCAGATAAGGCAGCTCGGACATCAGGCGATGAAGACCGCTGTGTTCCCATTCCGCTCTCAAGGACCGACGCTGCAAGACAACTTCGCACTCTTGCGCGAACCATGTCCTTAACTGAGTGGAATACCCCATACACGAGGCGCACCAGACTGCACCGGCTAAACCCATCGCTGCAACTCGGACCTCCGGCTGGTTTGCACCGACGTGAGGCTTCGCTTCTTTGCCGAATGTGGTTGGGAGTGGCCTTTACGAACGCTTACTCTGCGCTGATTGGAATGGCTGATAGTCCTGCGTGTGCTGTCTGCGGATGCGCAGAGACCATAGATCACTTGTTGTTACTGTTCAAATCCTTAAAAGTTGTAAATGAACTGCGCTGTTTGAAACGCGCGTGCGCACGCACGCACGCACGTACGCACATACACACACACGACACAGAGAGAGAGAGAGAGAGAGAGGCTTTACAAATATCAACGGAAACTCACATATGCGGTGTTTTGTCGAAACTTTATGTGAGTAGAAGTCGTATGCCCGTGTGCGGAAGTCAGACTTTAGCATGATGTACTTTTCATACACTTGGTAAATGATGTTCAAGAATCTATGCATAAGGGTCGCTAATGTTCGGTCGTTTGCATGCATGGACAATTACGTAATTGTTCGCACGAAAGCGAGTGTCAGCTGTCCTTTTGTAAGTAATGTCTATACACACAAAAAACATGGAGAGGAAATGGGCTAGGACAACCAGATATGACTTTGTCCTGCTACCCTGCATTGGGGAAAGCGCGCAGGAATAAAAGGAATGCAAATATGCAGCTCAAACAATAGCACTCTATTTGAAATCGTATATTTACTTCTATGCTCGTCATCGAAGCGTCATGCCAATTATACAGCATCTGAACCTTAGCAAGCGACCTGTAAATGCCTCAGTACCCTTCACGAACATCCAGAAAAGCACATGCACCACAACGTAGCCTTATCTGTGGGTGTGTTCTCGGACTGCGAATTATTCGTCAGCACCATTTACTGACTATCATTGCGATGAGTCATATCCCAGTCAAGGACTGCTGTCTAAAGGCCATAAAAAAGAAGTCTTACGCAGTGATATCGTTTTTTGGTAATATTGTCACGAATGCTATTTAGACACAACACCGAGTGGGCACGATGTCGTGGCAAAATGGCGCTGATGCAACAGCCACGGCCCTGACGTCCTCTTCCTCTTTCTTCATGCCGCTGTGCTGAGATGGCTGGTTGGTAACATATAACTTCCCGACGGCGCAAGCACCGTCTCGGTGCTGAATGTAGACATGTGCGGTCGAGGGAGGGTGATAAGGCTTCAGCCGAGCCACGTGAACCATGTCGCTCGAACCAAACGATGACGTGGGAGAATCGGCTGGGACGACCTCATACGTGACGTGAGTCACCTGACGAACGACACGGTGGGAGCCAGTGTAACGTGACAGCAGCTTCTCGAAAAGCCCCACGCGCCGGGTAGGTGACCACAGAAGCACCAGTGAACCACGAGGAAAGTGCACGTCTCTATGGTGGCAATTATAACGCGCCATTTGATGGTCCTGTGAGGCCTGTAAACGGTTGCGGGCGAGTTGGCGGGCATGGTCGCGCGGGCGATCGCATGAAGAGGAAGAGGACGTCGGGGCCGTGGCTGTTGCACCAGCGCCATTTTGCCAGGACATCGTGCCCACTCGGTGTTGTGTCTAAATAGCACTCGTAACATTATTGGTGGAAGTGCTGGGTGATATCAATATTCTTTCACGAATAGCAATGGGCAGGCAGCCTCTAGGAAAAGCATCCACGCTATAGCTGGTCTGCTGTGCCGCTCAGATCAGCCCTAGAAGATCAACTGTGGGCAGCAAAGCAACAATCCATTACCTTACGTTCGCTACAGAGACGCACTTTGCCTTATGTTTTGCTGTACAGCCGTATATTTACTCGGCAGTGCCCACATCCCAATATAAGGCGTGCGGTACGCCTCGCGCCTAGCTCAACCATATTGCATGCGCCTGTTCCGCAGCTACTACTCAGGCACGCGATAAAACACAACACAAACACTAAATTGCAATCGCCACGGCAGAGCACTATGTTGCCCAGCATATGCCCGGGGGACCAGCCGAGTGCCGTCCCTCCGGCCAAAGACACCGCCAAGGTTCAAGGCCTGGCCGCCACCTGAAAAAGGGGGCTTACGGAGAGGCTCACTTCCATGGTCCCCGCCACGCTTGACCCCAGTGACGATACTTTAGTGAGATTATGTCCCTCCCTCTTTCTCTCTGCGCGCAGTCTAGCGGACCGACGCCGCCACCAGAGTTCCACAGCTTGTAGTAGACGCTTATAGGCAGAGTGAATCTGGCCCTATTAACTTGCCGGGCACAAAAAAACGTTGTACGTTCCATTCCATTCCACTCATGTTGGGCGCCACTCACAGAAGAAAAATAAAAGATGTAGTATACAGAAAAAGCGATACTAAATGAACTAATAACAATATAAATTAACAAAACGAACGTTATTTGTGACCATCTTTTCAGCGTCTGTTCTATTCGTCCTTCGGGGTTAGCATTGAGTGAAGTCAGGTTCCACCCTTGGTGTCACTTCAAAAGCACGGGCACGTAATCGAATACCTATCAGACAGATGGCATGAAGTCGTGGCCGTGACTGGGATATTTCGGAAATGATGCAGACAGAATAGCCTGCCTGCGCTGTCGGTATAGATACACATGCACAGTCATTGCGGAGTTGCCGTGTCACTGATCGAGACGCCACGCTTGTTCAAGGCTTTGCTATGTTGGGTGCATACAGAAAACTGTCTGCAAGTGAAAACTTCGACGACTCAGAAGGGGCACTTCCATTTAACCTGCAACGAACTGCCGAAGACGAACTTGGAGAAACGCCTTCCAGGAGAAAAGATGCTCTACAAAAGCTTTTGCGGTTGGTGTCAGGTGAGGTATCCGACCGCTTTTGCCGTGTTCTTTTCGAAGTATCACTACAAATGAAAGGACGATTGGAACTTAGTTTCAGTTTGCTGAAATTTCCAATGCTTTGAGGCTGTGGACTGCACAATGTCCTGATCAGAACCTTTCGAATAGCACGTAAGTACTACACATGAGCCCCCTTGTGTGTACTTATCCCGTGCTTAAGTCGCAGCAGCGTCACCTCTGAGATCTCTCAGAGCACCACAGACTGCTGTGGGTGATATAAAATCTTGGAATCCACACAGACTAGCCGTTCTTTCGTGAAACTTGTGATTGAAAGTGGTGCGCTTAAATTAAGGGGAGCCCAATAACAACCTTTCTTTTAGTTTTTTTTTTTTAGAATCGGTATTATAAACAGCTTTCTTGCTCGTTTTTTTTTCTATCATCTACACACACACACACACACGCGCGCGCGCGCAAAGAGTATTACGTTATACTTAGAGGTACGGAGGGACCTTTCGTTTTTAATATATATTCTAGTCAAATTATTGGTTTATAATACCTTTATTATTTTTTTAACTTTTATTCTTCTTTGTGCTCAAATTTCACGCAATATATAAGCAGTATACTTTTGCACGGAACCAGCCGTGTATTTAGGTTATGCAAACTCGTGATATAAAATACCGGTTGCCACATTTCATTACAGCAGTTGACCTTTAAGGGACCAGTAAACAGGCCCATACTTTTTGTGTTACGTTTCCCAAATAAGCTCACTCATTTGTAGAAAATGACACAGTGATCATGTTCTGGGGATATTCCAGAGCCTCGCAGGCACTCTACTTCAGAAAAGTAATGGAATAATTAATTAATTAATAAGTAATCAAATGTCTCGCGCGCCTCCCTGGCGCTCGAACAGTCCTCTTCGCCCTTTAAGTGACGTCATTTCCGCCAGGGGGAACTTGTCGAAGCCCTGAGTTCGTCGACTGGTTTAAATTAGCGCTATACGCAGCAGCACCTTGGCCCTGTGGTGTTGTCTTGGGGGCGCAGTTGTGGTGCTATACTAGTGAGTCGGGCCGAATGGCTGTATCTGTGTGTCACTTTCTTGAAGTGGGTGTGGACAACGACGACGGCTTATGCCTACCCCCCTCCACGGCGAAGAATGGAAGGGAGGCTGAGCGATAAAGCGAGACTGGCTGAAGAAAGTATAAAAAGGCTGTTGTGCTCCTTGTAACTTCCCTGTCACAACATTTTTTCGCAAAACTCTTGCGGCATCACGTTCGCAACGTAAGAAACGCACACTTATTTCCCAAAAGAAATTTATGTACCTCTGGGTTGTTTACGGGGCCGTTTAGGTAGATGGTGAGAAACCCTGATTCTGGGAAGTCCGTATGCCCAAGTAATCCTCTATAAGTCTGCACACTGGTGCAGATGGAAGGACTGGAAATTGTAGAGACAGACATAGCCTTGGTGATCTGAATATAATTAATAATACTAAACTGGACTTGAAGATCAGCAAAACTAGAGTCACTGTATCTAAGCAAAACCGGCAAGTCACGCCGCCTTATGGTGCAGCCCTGGTACGGCGCGAAGTAGTCCTTCACACTACGGTGCTTAGTCTGCTGTTGCTTAGGCGCACCAAACCATACGCTTAATATCGCAGTCCGAATATAAGAAAGCGTTCTCGCATATTCCAGGCTTTTTACGCGGTAAAAAGTTATTGCCGCTCAAAAATGGCGCTGCTTTCACGGCTACTAGAGGAGCCGAAAACCTGCGCCGAGCACGCGCTGTGGCTCGATAATACATTGCGCAAGCACACTACAGATGGCTGTCGGCCTCGCAATGCAGTCTTTAAATCTCCATGAGCGCAAAGCGATTGCATAAAAAAGCGTGACAGCACGCAGAAGTTCCCGCATATGTAAATTCGACACGTCAGAAAAGCCGAGTTGTAGCAACGCAGGTCCGAGAAACACAACAAGGTTACCCTTGTTTAGAGATGGGCCCTCGCTTGTTTGCTTCCCTTCACTGTATAGGCCTACAATCGCTGTCGCACTCAAGTACCACTGTTTGCAGTGGGCGTTGTGCGTACGTCTACAAATGGCAGCTGCAGATCGAAAATTTCTGTTAGAATTCGTCTCACGGAGTATTCCGCGTTCAATGGCCTTTGGTCATTGCCTGCTTTTAGGTGCTGTGGCTCAGTCAAGCTGTTCATCGCAGCTCTTTCTGCGCCTCCCCTCTTCCCCTGTACCTCATAGATCAGTAATAATAATAATATTATTAATAATAATAATAATAATAATAATAATAATAAGAAGAAGAAGAAGAAGAAGAAGAAGAAGAAGAAGAAGAACATTCAATGACACTCCTCTTATCAGCAAGCTTCCCGTTGCACTAAAAAAAGCCAGGTACTATAAAATTTTCTCTCTGTCTCTTTAAGGTCATGTTACAAATTTTGGACAGCAATGGGAGTTTTAGGGTGCTGAAGAAATATTTACGTAAATAATCTCTCGAACCATTTTATATCTGCAGGAGTTAAAAATCAGTTATGATTAAGTTTATTCGGCATTCTTTTTCACAATAGTGTGACAGCAGTGACGGCGCGAAGAACGAAGACAGGACAGCAGGACAGCGATCAGTCCTGTCTTCTGTGTTCCTTGAGTTTTCGTTCTTCACGCTGTTTCACTCAGTTAAACATGAACAGACAGCCAGAGTCAAAGTACAACTACAGTATTCACTTCCGTTGCTACGCCAGACGTTGCGACTGGCTCACGTTGAATAATGTGTGGTAAATTATGGCTTACTGATTGCCACATTCTGTAACGGCGTGAGAATAAATAAGAGCCGGTCCGGAAGGGAATGAAGCGACTTTACTTCTACTACAGTACTTACTTTGATTATCCAAAATGCAGTAAATACTACAGTATTTACTACATTATCAAAAATTATAAGTCTTACGAGTTTCTAATTTTGGATAATGTAAGGTAAAGTGGCTAAGTGATTGACAGTGTTGTCTAGCGTTCATAAATGATGACTAGGAATCGCTCGTCCTCTATGAACAGGGGGAAATGTTGGCAATATAACGTTGATTTGTGTTGGCTATCCGCTGCAATAACACCAGCAAATTCTTCATTCAGTCTGAATACCACGACTAATTTGCCTTCCAATTTTTCTTATAACTAAGCCTTGACACTAAACTCTATTGTTGCTTAAGTATCCATAACACCCGCAACGCTGCAAGGTGGTTCTATAGTTAAAAAGGACATGTTGTTGAGCTACTTGGTTCGTTTCTTGAAGGAGAGCTATGGAACTAAAACAACGGGACACTGAGAGTGTGCTTTTTGTCTTCTCCGTTTCCCGTTGTTTTAGCGCCATAACTCTCCTTCATGAGTCTATAGGGTAACGTCGTCTCTTGTTTGGATTACAGTCGTGCCGGCCTCGCCTCACAAATCTAACTTTACGCAGACGAACCCCACCTCAACGCAAGGAAAGACAGCGAATTTCTCCTCCGTTTTATTCGAGTGAGAAAGTACAACGTGGATGCCGCGATGCAGACTATTCGGAATTATTACAACATTCGCACTGGTTGTAGCCCCGTCTTCGTCGACTTTTCGCCGACAAAGGTACCTCCGGCGGCTCGAAAGTTGATGGCGGTGATGCCAGAAAAGGACATCTACGGCCGACGGATCATCGCCCTCAGTGTAGGTGAGTACAGGTAGAGTACAGGCACAGGTGCAAGTGCTTTAACCTTTAGTAAAGGAGCATATTTTCACACTTTTGTTTACCTATAAAATAAATTAAAAGTTACCGTGCTGAGAGAGTAGCTTACCGCTGCTTTCTGCATTGCGTTTTCACAGCCGCCGTTGACGCAGCGTCTGCAAGTATTTGCAGCTCACTGGGCATTATTTCCGTATATATACTCATATATGAGTATATATGAGTGTATATGTCATACTTCTCATATTTCGTCAGTTTTGCGAAACTTGATCATGACGCATTTATGCCTTAGGCGTTTTTCTTTCTTTTTTTTTCCCCTTTGTTGTGTTTCAGGAGACTGGATATCATCCGAGCTCCCCTATGGAGAATGGCAGAAAGCCTTAACAATCTGTTTAGAACACTTGGCGTCTGACCCAGTGACCCAGATATTGGGAGTCGTTCTGCTCTTAGACTACAACGGTTTCACCATAGACAAGATGCTTTGCGTCAGCGTTGGCCTTCTGAAGAAATGTGTTCAATATGTACAGGTAACCAACCCGTCTTCCTATATAGTCGCTGCGGTCTATCCACAGAGCACGTCGGCACACAAGAGTTATTTCTAGCGCATCATTACATCCTACTTCATGGTGCCTACAGGCGAGGACATGACATTAACAGTTAATCCACGCATTGAAAAGACGTGTCTCGGGGGATGTGCTTGCCAATACCCTTATCTGCAGCCGAGGACTACATTAGCAACCAATACGCTTCATATCGAGATAAACCTAAGGAATGTGCCAGAGGCCGCCTTAAAAGCCAGTTAAAGCAACATTTTCTTTATTGTACTTTAGTTATTTATTTACAAGTTCTACAGGCCGGTACCTAGGCCCAAGCAGGAAGAGCAACGAAAAAAACACAAAGTTGAGGCAATGTTACAGCACTTGATGACATGATTGGTAGAACAGTTAATCAACACTTACGTCCCGTGATCAGTGAACAGAAAACATTCGTAAACAGCAGGAGTCTGCAAATAATTCACTCGGGCACCCTCTAAAAAAAAAACGCCATATAGATAGCCGATTGATTTTCCTGCGAGTTTCCAGTGTTCACTACAAAATAAATTATCTGTCGAATGAATCCTAATGACGCTGATGATGACGTCAGTGATTACTACACAGATACAACGACAATCACGTGAAAGTTACCGTTTTCGAAGACAAAGTTGGTTTTTGGCCCCTTTATTTTGCCAGTACGTGTTACACCGCACTGTAAATGCATGGGCAGAGAGAACGAACGAAAATGCCCAGATGTTTCAGAGTCAAAGATGACATGGGTATGCTTTTGCTTTGCCCCTGTCCTTGTCACATATGCGCAATGTGACACGTACCAATGCCAGCGAGTGTCACTCTGAGTATTGTGCCGCCTCACAAATTGTATATTGTCGAGTGCTGCGACAATACGTGGCTTGATATTACGTGAAATTTGCTGCGACGGGATCCTTCACGGGAGGTTACATACAGCGTACGGTGCAAGTAGCTGCCGAGTGCTCACTTCCGAGTACTGCAATTTAACTGTAAAACAATTAGCACTCTCGGCTCACATATTTCGCATATCGGATCATAATTATTAAAGAAGAAAGGTGTGACACACCACTGTACAACATTCATATATCTATCAACCTATAGCGTTGCGTGAAGTATAGTAGCGAGCGCACTATATCATTTCAGGACTGTATGCCAATGCGGCTGAAGGCGGTACATGTACTGAACCAGTCGCACACGTTTGACGTGCTTATGATCGTCAGGCCTCTTATAAAAAGCAAACTGTCGGAAAGGGTGAGTAAAGTTTTGCAGTACTTTTGAAGGAAGGCCTTGCAGTGCGTGTTTAATAAAGAAAATGAAAATGAGTGCAAATTTCGACACGGACAAAAAAAACAAAAAACCAAAAAAATCAGGACGAGCGCTTTAAAGAGCTGGTTGCAGAACGGCCCTGATCCCCTCCCTCTTCCCTGTGCATGTAAACGTTCGCGTATATCGAACAAAATTTGAAAGCAAAAGCGTGAATCCCGAACAGCAGCACCAGAAAATTATGCATTGTGCTGGCTGCTCGTTATTGGGTTGCTTTTCTCATTTCAATCTATTGGGCTATCTTCAATGAATAAGTAATTTCAGGTGGCAGGCATAAGTTGCGCGACTTATCAGAAGGTCCAGATACAAACAGTTGACGAAATATAGAAGATAACACATTGATTAGCTTTTACAAACTCTGTCATTTGGAAACTGAGCCCAAATTCATAAAACTTCTCTCACATTTTTTTTTTTTTTGTCACTGGGCGGCTAGTCTTGCTAATAATATGTCCAGTATCAGGATTAGATAAAATATTAGGAAAGTTTCTAGAGTAAATGTTATTGCGAATGTAGGCCCTGAGGAATGTTGTACGTCTGCCGAGGGAAAATTGCAGTAATGGCACGAAATATGAAAAATATGATAGAAGTACAAAGGTCCTTCCTTTAGCAACGTCGAAGGCGTTAATCTGTTGCAATAGTTTATTACAATAATGACGGCAATGCCAATGTGAGCTAATATTTTGCGGCTCTGCGGATGTCTCGAAATGGATTGTGGTCTTGCGATTTAAAAAAAAAAAATTTAGGACTCCAGGACGACTTTTGCTGCGATGTTTCGGTTTCAAATTTGTAAAGTTAATTGGTTATGCCGCTTCAAAGACTTCCGATATAGAGATCTATTCACTGGTTGAAATTCATTACTGTAAAATTATGTGCGCTCCACGAGCACTTTCATTTTTCGCGCTGCTAACTCAAGTGCCGTCATTTTGGCCACTCGGATGGACGGAAGTGCGCTATGGATCGCTGGAGATCTAATCCACGTATAGTGAAAAAAAAAACAAAAAAAAACATGGGCAGTAGAACGTGCAGCGAAACAGAAATGTAGCAAAATAACGCATGCGTATACAAGCGCACATGCAACCACTCAAGAAACCACACAATTACAGCGATTCGACGACAATGGCTGACGTTTCGCAGTGTTCGATGCCAAAAAGAAAGAAAGAAAGAAAGAAAGAAAGAAAGAAAGAAAGAAAGAAAGAAAGAAAGAAAGAAAGAAAGAAAGAAAGAAAGAAAGAAAGAAAGAAAGAAAGAAAGAAAGAAAGCTATTGGGGGTCCTTAGCAATCGCTTAAGCACTACGCCGTGTAGGAGCTCGTAAAATGTGCGGATACATGTCGCTCATTCCTCCTGCTTCTATTTCCTTTGCGCAAAGGTTCGCTTACACGGTGATAACTTCGAGAAACTGCACGAAGAGGTTCCTCCCAGTGCACTGCCAGAAAAATACGGTGGTCGGGGACCGCCACTTGACTTCGAGGCTTTTTGGAGGCGATTAGACGCAGAAGAAGAAGTCTTCGCTGAAAACAACCAGTAAGGCTACGCCAGAACGACGGATGAAGCGCAATTCCCAACAGAAGAAGACATCCTGGAGGAGCTCACTTTTCTCTGAATGGGAAGAAGCAATAAAGGAAAGTTTCGTTTTCGTCCAGGAGGTACCGAAAACATCTTCTCGTCAAATGAGCTATCTTTTCGTGCACTCCGATGTTGTGCGTGCAAAGTTATCCTAATGTTGTTGAGGTCAAAAAATAAATACAAAAATAATGGAACAGCGAAAAAAAAAAAGAAACAGCAACACGCGCGCACGCACAAGAGAAGGCAAGTGACGTGGCCGACCTAGCACATTTTTTCTGTGCATAGTCACTGGTTAGCGGAGTCCGATACATATCGTACTAGATTACTGCGGCAAGTGATTAGGACCAAGGTTTAGGCCGTACCTTTTATATCTATACATTAGTTAGACAATTCTTTCTAAAACCGGATGCCAAACTCTGGTTAACCTCCCTGCCTTCCTTCTCACCTTCCCTCTCTCTCTCTCTCTTCTAAAATAGCATTTTGATGCGAGTTGAAAAATGAAAATGTATACGTGAGAAAATGATGTGTCCGTAAACTTGTAATGTTTCGCGTAAATATAAGATTAAAGCAGGGTAAGTGCACGCACAGAAAATTTGAAAACGACTTCAGTGACCATGCTGTGCAAAACTACAGTAAAACTCACCTTCAGCTGCGAAGCAACTTATGTGCTCGGGCTAAAGGCGTCTCCTGTCGTCGTCTTCAAGGTGAAGCAAGCGGTCAAACAATGGTCAAATAAAAACAAGCAATACATTAACTGGCATTAGCTACGTGATTGCTGATTGTATAATAAATGTGCATATGTATATAATTGAAACAAATACAGTTTTCTGCCTCTCATAGCTGCATTAGCTCCATGCCTCGTACCACCCAAGTTTGACGTTAGTGGAGCTGCATTGCCACTTGATTTGAAAAGAAAGAAAGAAAGTCTGCTTATTTTTTTCCTTGGTTGGCAGTATCGAAACCATCTCCTGATCATTTCTGGGGTCGCCCACTCTGCAAACGAACGCTCGGACAGTAAGCATAAATAAGAGAAAAAGTACTGACAAAATCTAGCTGCCAGTACCCGCCAAGAAAAACAAAAAATAAGCAAATAAAAAATAAATATAAACATTTTTAAAGGTTCTTCTTCTTGCACATACATTTAATCGAGACAGCTTGTGTATGCTATAAGTGCGCCTCTGTCACTTGGCAAAACAACGTTAGTGTCACGTTAGAAAACGTAACAGAAAGGGATGCGTCACACAACATATGGAGTTCAACTGCATCTGCTATAGGATAGACTACCTACATTCCGCATTGTATCTGTACGCCGCCAGAACGTCATCGATCGGCGGGTTTATTTGTAACGTGGAAACCTACATCGGAAGCCACTATTATCTAATTGATATGCTAATATTCTTAAGCTGATGGACCGTGCCACCTGCTTGTAGTACGTACGCCTCCCTGATTTCTGTTCTTATCATCTTCCATCCCGTTTTTCTTCCCCTTTTCCTTTTTTCCCTGTGCAGAGTAGTAGGCTACAGCGTACTAGCTCAGCCCGAGTTCTCAACTTTCTCAACAAATCATATCTCTCTCTCTCTCTCTCTCTCAATATGATGAGCTTACTGCGTAAGTATTAGCCAGGAAATAGACAAGAAAAAACAGCAGAAAGAGTACAGAAGGAAAACAAAAGCCAGTGTGGGCACAGACTGCTGCAATGCCTGTAACTCCATGTTAAGGCGAAGCTTGAACTTGCTGAACTTTCCCAAGTTATTGCTAGCCGTGCATGTACAAGTGACATCCTCTTACGTGTGTCCACTCTTACGACCACTTACGCATTAAGCTTCCCTCCATCCATTCCTCGTTTCCGCAGTCCGAATCTCTTAACTCCTGCTCTACACCCCCCGTACATTCATATACATTCGGCTTGCACTTCCGGTCTTGTCATTCGCTTTCGGTTGTTGTAAAGCTAAGGAAAGCGCAAGGCGCCCACGCGAAAGAAGCTCAGTAACACATTTCGGGTGGTGAAGATTGGAGCCGCCGTACTGGAGAAGAAATTCCTTGAGAAGCGCCTCTAGCGGGAGGAGCGGCAACTAGAGTGGACGGCGTCTCACACGGTATGTAGGGTCGCGCATAAGCTGCTTCGCATAAAAGCCGTGATTTCCCTCCTGCTTGTCCCCGTCCATGTCCATGTGCATCAAGCTGTAGATTTCGCCCTCACGCTGCCAATTACTAGCTTTCTGGTTATTAGCTCAATCCGTAGACATGCGCTCAACTGTCCTCAATCAATCAATATGTTGCCGAAATATTTGGACCGTTAGATTGTGTGGCCAGTGCTCGGTTAAATCTAGTGCCCGAGTTTTTCCATGTACAGAGAATTACGTGGTGCTCCCCTTCGGCGTTCATTTTATTTCGCACTCCTCATATCATAACGAATTGACCGCCGCTCACATTCTACTCTTTAAAAAATAAGTGCAAAATAAGCACTGAAGACGATATAAGTAAAGGTAAAAGAAAGGGATAAAAACATACATTCCTATGTTCTCACATTTAAATAAAAAATTTAAAGAAAGGATGCTACTCTGTCATGGTGCAATTACATGTCCGAGTTTCCAGGATAAAACAAGTAATGCTTGGGGCAGATATTTTCTTATTTTCTTATTCAACACCGGTCTGTATGCTCTAGATATATGACTCTTCACTCGCTATGCATTTTTTCTTTTTCACTGTACACACGCATATGCCACGTCAAAAACAGGGCCAGTGTACGTTACATTTGCGGTGGTTGCGCTGTAGTTTTTTTTCTCAAATCCAGTTTCACTATCATGCTGCAGCTGCCACAGACAAAGAGGTCTACACGAATAGCGTTTATTTCATTTGGGAAGCAGCGCTCGGGTTGTCGTTTCTAAATGGTACAGATCTAAACTTCCACTTGAAGTCCCTTGTACAGTTGCGATGCTAGGTACGTACACTAAAAGGTCGACAGAAGATGAATACGACACGTCCTGAAGAAGCGCTTCCCTTTCGACTACAGCGAATCGCAGAAGATGATCTTGGAGAAACGCCCGCAAGGAGGAAGGAGTCGTTGCAAAAGCTAGCCAAGCTGATATCAGGTGAGCGAATAGGCTCAGGTTTGGAAGCAACTACTTCATCTTTAGTTGAAGGCGAAGTTAATAACGCGATGACTTTTTCTTTAAAGAACTTCGAGTGGAAATTAAAATACGCCGCCTCATCATTACGACTTGGAGCCAAACCAACTGACCCAAAGGTCTGGCCTGCTTCCAAAGCGACATTCCTTCTTTCTGGATCGGGGAGACCTCGTGAATCTCAAGGGGCGAACTCTGACACCTTCTTTTTCTCTTCCTTTTTCCCTATTTGGCCTGGAAAGTCATCTACAGTGGCTGCACTGGGCAATACGCTCTGGGAATCCAATCAATCAGTCACGTATAATGATCAGCAATGTTATATGTAGTGTGCTCCGTGGGGCGTAAGGGTGTGCGTGCGCGTGTGTGTGTGTGTGTGTGTGTGTGTGTGTGTGTGCGTGCGTGCGTGCGTGCGTGCGTGCGTGCGTGTGTGTGTGTGTGTGTGTGTGTGTGTGTGTGTGTGTGTGTGTGTGTGTGTGTGTGTGTGTGTGTGTGTGTGTGCGCTGCTTTTTCTCTTGCTCGAATCGCGGCTGCCTCGACAGAAAATGCGCTCTGTGTTAGTTTTGCGTGACGACCCTTTTAGTCGCACACCAGTCACCTGACACTTCGTAGATGCGATAGGCACTGCGTGAACTGCGCACTGCGTTTGCTCGTTTGCGATGCCTAATTCTGATGAGGAGACAAGTTACCCGTCTCTGCCGAGACGTCCTGAAATTCCAGACTCCGAAGGTTCGCTCATCCAACAGCTCGTGATTGTGTTTTATACAAAGCGTGATCAAAATTTTTGTCGTCGATCCATTTCCAAGCTATCTTGTAGCGAAGCAAATGTATCTCGAGGAAGGAGAGTGATTAGTTTAACGTTCAAACTAGGAAGAGAAGGTCAGGGGAGGATGGAGGCTTGAACGGTTCAATAGATTGCTAAAAACGATGTAGAACAGGGAATGTCGCTGAAGTCGCCGTTTTGAGAAGTGGACTTGTCTTCGTCAGGGCGGCAACTGCCTTCTCGAGCGTTCGTTAAAGTTAACATTTTCGGCCCTGGCGTCCTACTAAAAGAATACGAAGAAAAACTGCCCTAAACCATCAGCTAAATAATCAAGTAGTTCAAGAAAGTTCCGAGATGTCCTCAATGTAGCTGTGTCAGCATGCCAGCAGCCGTTGATGGCATAGCAACAGCTCTGCCGTCGCCTTCTTCCTCAGACAACTATACGTGGGAAAGCGAGATTGCGGAAGTCGACAGCAACAAGCACGAACCGCATTTTGGATGATATTTTGCTTCTGAACTATTCCTCCCGCTAGCCACCGTAAACCTGTCACAGTAAGAGACGGTGACAGGTTTACTTACAAAGATGACTTCCTCCTATAACTTACGGATCATCCATAGTAATCTACAATATTCAAGTCCTGAATATGGGACGCCAGGGCTCAGAAGTTGTCACGGCCCTGAACGAACAACATGTTAACCCAGGTCCGTATTGCTATTGACAGCCTCCAAATTCTTCTTATTTTATTAGAAAGGGGAGAAATTAACCTGGACTGCTTTACCCAATTGCAGGGGGACTCCATAATGTAGATCAAAATACCTTTGCTGTCGCATAATAATGTCGCATGCGGGATGTAGAAGACTGTGACGATGAAGCACAGTAGCGACAGCATGATCGTGCCGACATTCGTGGCACTACGAGTACGAATACGTAAACTTTATTAACCGAATAACTCGGTTACGATGATGGGATGGCTGCCAGGACTAGCCTTTTGGCCAACGTCATGTAATCAAGGACCGATTCGGCAAGCCTCTTATACTAGATCTGATAAAGCGTCCTATAGACGTTGGCCACTCAAGTAAAATGAAGAGCATTGTATGATGAGAGCAACTATTTGCTGATAGACCTTTCATAGCCACTATAGGTAACATACAGCGGATATGCTGGTTTTGCGAGGCTCATATATGTTCACAGGAAAAGAACGCGTAGCTATTTCAGCCACCATATTGCACATTACAACCACTTAGTCCTGGTGTCTATACACAGGACATGTGAGTATAATTTATACTATCAGTGCAATGGGTGTTAGAATGTGTACTTTTTAAACTTTTTTAGGCGGGACTAAAGCAATATCTACATGAAAGAGATTTCTGCCCACTGAAAAAATTCAGAGCTGGAAGCTAGACGTAACGAGCTTATCATGAGACCCGGTAGCCAACGAGAAAATATACACTTTGTGCTTGTAGCCCTGACAAGCCAGTTTACATTTTCCTGCTTTTGAAAGGCTGTTTTTGATTTCCTGTTTTTCACTCTGATAAACGACTCATCCAGAGGAGACAGACCTGAACGCAAGAATGGACACCGAGTTTCTCCTTCGCTTCCTGCGCGTCAGGAAATACAACGTGGAGGCCGCCATGCAGACCATCAGAAACTACTACTACAACCGGTCCGCATGCTACTCCGTGCTCGGCGAATTTCTTCCTTCAGCCGTGCCTCCCGCGGCACGCAATCTTTGCATGACTCTGCCAGGAAAGGATCGGCAAGGGCGTCCGATCTTTTTTATCAATATAGGTAAGCGTGATTAGAAATGATTCAAGTTTCGCCGTGCTGGTACCTAATTTCAGGCTTTAAGCTCAGGTCGCAATACAAGGACAGGACAACGTGTCATAACCGTGCGCCGTGCGCGTTGCTAAATGCGGAGCATTTCTTGGCGGACTTAAGCCACTTCGACCTTATCCACCCCCCTTCCCACCCGCCCGTCTATCTATCTATCTATCTATCTATCTATCTATCTATCTATCTATCTATCTATCTATCTATCTATCTATCTATCTATCTATCTATCTATTGGCGCGCATGATCATTAGCTTCAGAACATGCCCTGCCTGGTCGCGCGATCTTTCCTTTGCATCACGTAACAAGAGAAAAACGGTAACGTGATGCGAGCCTGCTAGCTATAAAAGAGACTTCTTCTACACTGACATACTGTTTTTTTTTTTTTTTCTCCAGGTGCATGGAGTCCAAATGAAGTGACCCACGCAGTCTTTCACCTCGCTTGTCTTCTCTGCCTAGAGTGGATGAAGTCAGATCCGTCAGCACAGACCCTCGGTCTGGTATTGCTCTTAGACTGCCACGACCTCGCGGTGGAAAGCGTGTTATCGTTAAGGCCTGGACTCGTCAAGAGGGCCTTCGAATACTTGCAGGTACAGAGCGCTTGTCATGTCTAACTTCACCGCCTTGATGGACGGCTACTTTCTGTAGAGAAGATCTCCTTGGCGTACGCGCTCCTGCGTGCTCAAGGCTACAAAGGCGCTGATGCACTTCCTGAATTCGACGGGACTTCACGAAAGCCTGTGAAAGACGCACACGTGTTAGTGCTTTAGTGCTTTGAGCATGTCTTCTCACTGTCCTCGTGTCTATTTCTTCCCGGTCTTCTTTCCTCTATCTTCTTTATTATTCCCCTCTCCTCCTCCTCAAACGTAGGGTAACCAACCGAGCAGGCGCTTGGTCAACCTCCCTGCCTTCCTCTTCATTTTTTCGCTCTCTCCCTTTCTTGTCATATGATTGAGGATGGTTATTCTGACGATCCGGGAGCCCGCGCGGCGTCCAGTTTGTATCCGTGTGGTCTTCTCCCCTAGCTGTATTGGGTCATGGCGCTAAGCCGCTCAACCAGTGACGCTGGTTGAGCGGTTTAGCGCTCACGCTGGTTTTAACACATTCGCACTTTAACACACTCACGCTGGTTTTAACAAAGTGTCCGAACGGAGGGCTTGTAGTTTTGATGGGATTTCATCACTGCGGCTGCGCAGTCAGCAGTTCGAGGAAAATTACTCGGATACCGTGTCAAATGTGTAACGTGTTTTTTTTTTTTTTTTTGTTTCCGCGCGCCGGCAACGCTTTGCCGCCGACAGGCTGGCCCACCTGGCACGGCCTTGGGCCTACCGGGGCGCTATCGCGATCCCTGCCTGTTGCTTTGTTTCCTCACTATTCCTCACCTTGGGCGGGCGATCACGGCAGCGCTGGCTGGGCACTAGGTAGTCTGTACTTACGTGGTCCTGTGTGCATTGTATACACCTTTTCAGAAAAGGCTCCCTGGGCGTCGCCATAACCACCGTTGGGCTGTGCAACATATGCGTGATCCCCCCAAAAAACACTGCCGAGGGTTTGTAGTAGCAATTTTCGCCAGTTGGAAGGTCCTTATTGTCAAACAACATGGCGGTGTTCCATGCTTCCTGTGAGGAGGTCTATATCGGTGCGGTTTTCCGATGTCGTCGCGGTCGTGTAGATAGATAGATAGATAGATAGATAGATAGATAGATAGATAGATAGATAGATAGATAGATAGATAGATAGATAGATAGATAGATAGATAGATAGATAGATAGATAGATAGCGCATTTTGTTCGCTACCTACAACGTAGGGATAGTTCAGACCCGACCTGTCTTTGGGCTTCAAATTGTGTCGGGTAACTTTATATGGTGCGAAATATTTCAGGACTGCATGCCAGCGAGGATGAAAGCTTTTCACGTTGTGCGACAGGGTCATGCCTTCGACATCTTATACGGCATCATGAGGCCTTTTATGAAGAGAAAACTTACTGAAAGGGTAAGAACGGTTTATCTACTTTGCGTTCCTCTGCTACTGCGCGCGCAAACAAGGAACGAATCCGTAAGACCACGGGTGTCGGGCGTAGCGCAAATGCAACGCATGCTAAGCCTCACGATGAGATGTTCAGCTGGGGTTTTCTGAGCACTACAGAACGCCTTATATTTGACTTGTCGCTGTGTCTCGAGTAAGTGGCTTGAATGTCTCGATTTAACTGGAGGAAGATATCTTGTGCAGACATGTTTTACCTAAGGCCAAACGTGGTATCTGCAGAGTATCCCTGCTATCGCGATACGCCGAGAGACGGTCTTTAGAGAGCCAAGCTGTAGTAGAGGGCTCCTGTATTTTTGACTATCGAGAGTTTCTTGCCGTGCCTTTAAATGTAAGTAACCGCGCTACTAGGCCCACGTACCGAGCGATGCCAGTGCATGTCAACGAAACACGAGTACCCAGAATTTCCGGGGCACTCCACTACGGCCTTCCACTACTTCATTGCCTTGACCCCCACTCCCTATGAGACTTTACATGGGAGCAGTCCCGTGTAAGGTCTCCTAAATAGTACCACTTTTTCTTCAAACATATATCTCGCATTCCTGAATATTGTTTAGGGGCAGAAAATCACGTTTCTTCACGCTTGTACAATTTCCCATCTATTTTGTTCTTTCCCAACTTTCTTCAAGTTTAAGCTCCACGGGGAAGATTTTGAGAGCCTCCACAAGCACATTTCGCCCGAACAACTTCCACCACAGTTTGGTGGCCAGGCGGAGCCGCTCGACTACGATGCCTTCTGGAGCAAGATGGACCAGTCGGAAGACGTCTTCAAGAGAGAAAACCAGTACGGCTATCTCAAAGTCGACACCTGCGACTTCGCCACTCAGGAGGAAGTTGAGCAGGCACTCGAGTTCCTGTGATGCAGAAGCAAATTTGAGCAGATACTTTGATATGGTGCAACTATAAGTTTTGTCACCGTGAGTCGTTGCATTATAGCGAAAGGCGAAATGACGTCCCTGTCGGTAGGACATCGCACGCGCAGCGATATTGCGTGATCTTGATGTAGAATCAACCTAGATAAAGATGAGAGAAACTCCTTAGTGGAGAAGTGTTAGAGAGTGTGTATTGTTTGGATTTACCTGGGACCGGCATAATGAGCCCACTCTGTGGTCAGTCGCTTCTCGTGGCGACACTAGTGTTGCGCTGTCTTTTCGTACTGACTTATGACAAAATGCACCGCGTATAATAACTAGATCTAATAAAATGTCCGCGACACGGCACATAAAGACAACGGCTATTACGCGATTTATTGACACTGGGCCACCTGTACGACGTTAAAGGTCTTCGGTGTCCGTTAAGCACAAACGTTCCAAAGGTGGACGCCAGTGACACTCAGAAGATTTCCAGAAGCGAATGGATAGAATACGAACCTGCACCTAGTGAAAGCTCACTGCACATGCTTAGCTTGACGTAACGATGTATCGTCATGTGACTTGACGTCCCATCACGTCCACTATTCCTGATCCAAGTGACGGGAAGCCAGTGTTGTTGTTACCCTAGGCCACGGAGAGAGAATTCTTGCTCCGTGCCCTAGACTTTACGCTTCTGTGTTTTGCGTTATGCCTTGACTTTAAGATTGAGTGTTTGACGATGCGGTGAGCTTACATTAGGTGAAATGTTGTGGGAGCTTCTTCGGTGTCATTCGCCTTCATTGCCTTCAATTTATTTGGGCTCCAGGGCACCACATCTCCCAAAGGCAAAAACAGTATAATTTTTTTGAGCAGCATAGATAGAATTGTGAATTCCGAATTGGAGAGCAAGGTTTTGAAAATTTTCAGATATGTTGATGATTATTTGATTTTGGGCTCAAACATGGAATGGGATGTATTCACCTCAAATGTGTTGGAGACTTTCAGGAAAAGAGGCAAAGGCCTAAATTTCACATTTGAAGAACCCACTGATAATTGCTTACAGTTCCTAGACGTGAAGCTCATATTCGAAATAAACCATGTGTGTTGGAAGTATTCCCCGAGAACGGAAAAGCCCTTGCTACAATATGCTTCCGGTCATTCAAGGATAATAAAAAACGGGATCGCAATGGGATGTTTTCATTTAGCTCTAACGAAAACCTGCACGCACAAGTTAAATGAATCTTTCTTAGAGCAGTAGGTTCGGCTGGAAAAGGCTGGATACCCTACCTCGATTCTTCTTACTGCTAGCGAAAGGCTATTGAAGAAAATGAAATTCGTTGAGAAAGAAAAGCAAGAAAGCCAGGAAACTAAGAAAATTTCGGTAATCCCCTATATGCATGGTTTTTCCCATAAAATAAAGAAGGTGGCCGCTAAGTATGGTGTCAGAGTAGTTTTCTCAGCAAAAAACAAAGTAGGGGGCGTGTGTCCGGCTGTAAACAAATTGTATAAAGACGGGCCTATTAGTGTTAGTAATGAATGTTCCAAGCGTTCTGATCACCAAGTTATTAAGTGCAAAAGAAATGTAGTGTATAAGATCCCGTTTAAATGTGGCAAGTGTTACGTAGGGCAGACTGGTCGATGCGTGAACGTTAGGTTAAAAGAGCACTTGGCGAATTTGAAGGCAAGGCAGCTGACACATTTGGCTTTACATTGTGCGCGATGTTCATCGAATCTATGTAGTCCATTGTGTAATCAGACTGATATTCTGTATGTCCATCCTAATCAGACAACAAGAGAGATTGTGGAAGCTTGGCATATATCTAGACTTCAAGACACATGTGTCAGTCATCCTTCAATAGCACTAAATGACAAAGAAATTGACATGATGAATAAGATGTGATAGCGCATTGTTTTTGTTGGAATTTTTTTATTTTTTATGTAATAGATTACAAAATGCCGTTGTGCTCATGTGCAGTGATTGTGAGGTGCGTGTCGTGACTATATATATGTTTTTCCTCAATGAATAAAGGTCAGTTGATAGTCTGCGCTAGTCCTGTGTACTCTTTCTGTGTGGTCCGTGTTGCGTGCGCAATAGTTGCATTACGATGTCAAACCAACTAGCCCGTCTGTCCGTTTTAATGCAATTATGTTATACGACAATTAACACATTAGTTCATAACAAGCCCTTCTTTATACTTAGGTGGCGTGGTTAAACAGCTTACTGCTTTAGGAAGACATGATTCGGTTCATACCGCGCAGTGGGCTGCCTTCTGTCATTACAGAATGTTTTTTTTTTTTTTCGTGTATGTCTTCTTCTTATATGCACTATTCGATCGCCATGAACAACAAACGACGTTACGTCTCAGTCTTCTTTAAACCCACGCAAGATGTGTTCTCATCAAACTTTGATTGTGTATTTTGGACAATCCTCGATGGACATAGACTGCAATGTTAACCTTCATACGTCTGCGGCGCATGCCCGATTATACCCCCGTGCCGATCAGTGCCGGTATGAACCACACGTGACCGTTAATTGT
Organism: Hyalomma asiaticum; assembly: GCA_013339685.2. Lineage (NCBI taxonomy): Eukaryota > Metazoa > Arthropoda > Arachnida > Ixodida > Ixodidae > Hyalomma > Hyalomma asiaticum. The sequence continues at coordinate 41,154,545 of CM023485.1, read as the reverse complement.
CACGTGCATGACAAGTACACCATGTCAGCGATGTCAATATCTATCGTTGGTGTTCACCGTACACTCTTACCCCACCATGCCAGCTTTGGTGTTTGTCGAGTGAACTAGACGACCAAGAGAGCATAGAGACGTAGGCGGCTAGATGGATAGATATACGGGCAACGCGATCTAAGCTCACCAAGAAATGCTTCGCATTTAAAACGGCCCGACAGTATACGATCTAGGGGGAAAAAAAAGGAGACGACACAGGGAGCTTTTAAATGTTTCGGCACATTCGTCACCGTCTGCCCACGTCATAGCCGATTCTCTGCAGTGGGTATGTATAAAGTGAGCGAGGAAAATATCACTCTTCATTTCGTCTTTTAGCGCCTCCTCACAAGTTAAAGATCGCTGCAGGGTGAGAAGATCGCAAAGCCAGGAGCGCGGCTCTGGCCGGGCAACTTCGGCTGAAACAAACCGCAGGACAAAGCGAAGCACCAGAATGACTTGTTATTTAAGGAGTTGATTCATACTAAAGAGAGAAGGGCGCAAACATCATGCAAAACTTTTTTGAGAGCTGAGCTGTATAATTGAAACAAACACGTAAATAAATAAATAAATAAATAAATAAATAAATAAATAAATAAATAGGAACAAATGGATGATTAAATCTACCACACGCTATCCACCATGAATAGTTCCAGCCTTTCCGTAATAAAGTTTTGAATATCTACAGAAACAACTACAGAAACAACTACAGAAACAAACTTAACAAAATTACAGAAACAAACTTAACAAAATTACTGAGAATACAGAAGAAAATACTGAGGCTGATAGACAACTCTATAGTTACAGCACCTAGCGACCCACTGTTTAAAAAATATAAGATAATCAAAGTGAATGACCTATATCAATACAGACTACTACGAGACTACTGTCTTAGCTGCAAACGCTCAAACTCTTTGTTTACAGATATGGCGAATCTTTGCTTAAAGGAAAAGACTTATGAAACTAGAAATACAGAAATGTGGAACGTTCCTTACTTTCGTACTAATTATGGTTTTCAGATGCTTCGATGTACTCTTCCGCGAATTTTAAATAATTACATTAGCAAAGGTATAGATGTGTCTCATTTAAGTGTCGCTGAATTAACGGCTCTTTTTGTTGTATAAACAATGTAGTAATTATTCGGGTTCAGAAGATTGCAGCAGGTTTCTTTGTTGTATAAGCTATGTATAAAAAGTGTATGATATTGTGATGTCCTTTCAGCTGCTGCCACTGTTCACAAAGGGGGCGGAGGATCCCTCAAGCCGTCATTACGGCTTTTCCCTCCGCCTCCTGTTACACTGTACTGTGACGAAATAAAGCAATCAATCAATCAATCAATATCGGGCTAAATTATTCCGACACATAAGTATATGGTGTCTCAACGCTCTGTACGCCTTTCTAAGAATGATCTTCACTCTGATTATCCACGACACTCACCACTTTCTCTTTAATAACAAGACCGGAACCACCTGCCTTGCCAAAGGTGCACTGTAATATTGTTCTGTCAGTGTCATGAGCCCAAGAGGAACCACCGTTAGCCGACTGAAAGTGAAAGCGACGGAGGGGCGGCCGGTTCATTTGCCGGACAGCTTCAAAAAAAGCAGACCCATAAGGTACTGCGTTTGTCTTGTTTCTTTTTTGTGTGTGCGCTTTATTATTGTTCGTCTTATTTAGCGCCCCTCATTCTAAGCGAACGTTGACCACCGCTCGTGGTTAATACTGACGAATGAATGTAAAGTAAGTACAGAAGACTATATGTCAATCTGAACTGACGTAATGAGGCAAACGGATGCACATGCAAACCTAAAACGCCACGAATGAGCCACACCGGGCGCCTTGATTCATTCATTCATTCGTGGTGTTTTACGCTTGCATGAGCACGTGTTCGCGCCCACACGTCAGTTCCAATCATAAACCAACTCGCCCAGCATCGTTTTTTGCTAGACTGTCTATCAAAAGAGCAGGAAAGAGACGCAATGTTACATTACTGTGTGACCACATGACCGAGTTTCCGGAATGGAATGAGTCAATCACGTAGCACGTATTATATATCTTCTTCGACCCACACGGCGTTTATCTGCCTCAACCGGATGTGTCACCATTCTGTGGATATATGAAGCTTCACTCGGTCTTTTTTTTTTTTTTCTCCTTTTTCTTCTCTTTTTTTTTGTTTGTGTGCGTGTGTGTACACGCGCGAAACGGGTCAAAATAAGGACAAGTGCATGTCACATTTATCTCGGTCGTACCGTGACTGCAGCAAATTGACAATTTTCTCAAATACACTTTAACAATCATGTAGCAGCTGCTACAGACGAGTAGAGCATTACACTGAATAGAGTTTATTTCGCTTCTGAAGCAGCGCTCGGGCAGCTGTTCGTTACAGATATACGAGATCTGTCTCAGCTGAAGTATCTCGTACAGCTACGATGCTAGGTACGTACACGAAAAAGTCTACCGACGATGAGTACGACACGTCGGAAGGAGCTCTCCCCTTGCGACTGCAGAGTATCGCAGAAGACGATCTTGGAGAGACGCCCGCAAGGAGGAAGGAATCGTTGGATAAGCTAGCCAAACTTATATCAGGTGCGTATGAAGTTGGGCTTGTTGGTTCATATCAGACACCTAAAGCGCAAAAGGACTAGGACCGAGACGAGTAGACACACACTGCGCTAACTTCCAACAAGTTTATTGTGAAACGTCCACACTCCATATACCAAAACCGTGACGTCACAACCGTGCAGGTTCAGCGCAGACTCAAGTATAGGCAATCTTTTTCTGGTATAGACGTATAGAAGGGGTGCTGACACAGTAACTTCCGAATCTGGCGATCTTCTCAGCTTCTATAATCTCCCTAGTGCGCTTGTCTTTGCTTTTACCAACCAGGACACATTTATCAAAGAGTGGTCTGCAATCTGTATACTTAATGCAATGTTTCACAAGTTCCCCGTCTTCATCTTTCTTTTTTTTATTTTTTACATTGCACTTGTGCTCCTGAAGGCGATCATCAGTTAGCGCAGTGTGTGTCTACTCGTCTCGGTCCTTGTCCTTTTGCGCTGTAGCTAGTGTCTGTCTTATTTCAGGTCACTATCGCTATGAATTCAGAGCTGGTCTGCAGGGAACTTCTTAGAACGTAATCTTAATGGCTTAAATGCTCCTGCACAAATATGACGGCATTGCGCTTAAACAACGCAATACGTGTGTAGAGCGAATGCCAAGGATAACCTGCAGAAGCGGTGATTCGTGAGGAACTGGGTTTATTTTCCCGCGAACTCCAGCGAGCGCCCGAGCAGGTGCAACGGAGTGATGTAGGAGGAAAGACATAAGCGAGGCAAGTGTGAGAAGAGGCATGCGGAGAAGGGCCTGAGGGGCTGGCTTCTAGGCGCAGAGTTTCGACGGTCTCCTACACGTAGACGGTGGGATGGACAAGGTTAAGGAAGGCAGTGAGCTAGATTTAGAACGGCTGCTTGCACTGTGTTTGAGAAAAGAAGCAAACGAAACAACTGCGAGGGTGTAATAATCTATGCAAAGTAAAGAAAACATTAAAAAAATGGGCTCACATCCCAATATAGGTAGCAAGGCCTTGCCACTCCATTACGCCCTCTATGCACTCGCGAAGGAATGAATGCATTAGTTTTTTCCACCATATATTAGAGGGTGCCAGTGGTTTCACTTTTCTGGGAGCAACTGCCATGGGCGTGACGACCATAAATAAGTACGCCGATCCCGGCTACACAATACAAGGTTCGATTCATTCGTTTAACATGGCCACAGTGAGGCGCACCGCATCTGACAAAGAATGCCGCCACCCCCTTCCTACGCGTCCTCTAAAGACATCTCGACAGTCCTGATTCCATATTTTGGAATGCACTGCAGAACTATTCAAATCTGTGAAGGTGGATAATTAACGGAACTTCAGCGCATTACACAGTGTCGAAGAAGTGTTCGTGCATTACTTTAAATCTTTTGTAATAGTAGTGATAGTAACTTTGTGATTACTGAGATATATGTACACTGATTTGTCTGGTTATAAGTTTTAATTCTTGGCCAAATTTAAATCTATGGACGACCTATGTTACAACTAAGCCACTTGGATTGGTGCAACACTTCAAATCAAACTCTTCGAGCACAAACTCAGCAAGAAATTCTTGCCAAGTTTAGTCATCGTCATCCTCATCACTACCATAGTAGTAGAAGTAGTAGTAGTAGTAGTAGTATGGGGGTGGGGGATGACTAAACCTTCCTGCGCTTCACACGATAACAACTCATCGTTCCTTTCTCAATCATGAAGGGTGCAGAATTTGGTCGAAGTGCTTCGTCAGCTGGAGCTCATACGTGCTTCCCGAGCCGAGGCTCTCTGCCTCCGACGTCGTTTTCTGCTTATATCAACCCATTTCTCTGACCATGCGGCTTGCTCCGTGACCGCCAAGAACAACGGCAAAGAATATGTGTTTAAGGTTAACAGTCCCCTGTTACTTCGCAAAGGAAGCAAAGTAGTCGTAGTTAGTCTTATACTTTGGTTCGCGGGAAACTTATAGTGGAAGCATTGCAAGCTGCGCATTGTCACGTATGATCAGTGATGTTATAGGAAGTGGATGTTGCACGAGGCTTTAGTGTGTGCCTTTCTCTGAGGTTCGAAACCCGGCACACTCTGAAAAAAAAAAAAGAGAGAGAGCTCAAATTCTAACCGTTTTCGTTTTTGTGCGGCGCACTCGTTTCATACTTTGTAGACGCGATGGACACCACGTGAACTGCACACTGCGTTCTTTCGTTTGCAACGGCTAGACTTGTTGACACGGCAAAGAATTCAATAACGCTTTTAATTCGTTCTTTGCTGAAGACGGCCTGGAGAACGAGCCCGAAGATTTTTTTCACCCCATAGTCATTCATACAAAGTGACACTCTTTCATACAAAGTGCGATGAAAACTGCTTGTTTTAACAGCGGAACTGTTTATTCCGAGCGTTAGTTCGTAAGACGCGAACAGATCTAAAACCGGCACAACGCTGCCGATTCCGCTAAACTTAGCTTACTTCATATGAAGCATGGTCATGCAAAATTTGATTCATTTACAAGTGCAGGAAAGCTTGTGATAATTGCGTCAATCACAATTAAGCCTGCTGAAACACACTTAAATCGCGGAAAACCACGTAGGACAGAAGAAAAATACACACCACATGCTCACTCACAAATGAATGTTTATTGCACACAGGGAAGCACATATATGCACAAAAGTGCAATGTGTATGTCAAAAGCGTTACAAGGAAGAAATCTAAGGCACATGGTTTTCCGCGCTCTAAGTGTTTTTCAGCATGCTTTACCAACTGGCCTACGTAGCCATCCTGTTGCATAATTAAGCAATGTACCAACCAATACTCAATCTACATGTAACGGACAATACATCGATAATTGATCAATAACAAATAAATTTCGGATAAGTGCTTATGAGTGCCCCGGTAAGCATTGCCATACATCGTATATACCAACTGATGGCCAATCACTTATCAAATGATGAAGCATAACACAGAAGGACCGCGACGAACTTGGTACAACGATTAAAATCTCAAAGCTTGATATAACTTGGCGAGAAAGACTAGTGAAAAACTTTGAAAAAAATTACCAAATTAGCACAATCCAGGACCACGTAAGTGCCCATAAGCTCTGCTGTCGCTTTAGCATTGCGTCTCCAGTGCAAGCTACGCTAATTTTTGTGTGTTTCACTTTCTAGTTGAACTACTGCGAAGCAAACAATATTTCGAGGTAAAGAAGCTATTACCGGCCACTTGAGCTTAATGTGAAGTCACCAGGTATGAGCGTATCGCGAAAAGTGGCGGGTATAGTGTTCGCATTCCACGCTCGTAGCCCTCGACAAGTCATTTTTTTAAAGGCTGTTTTTCATTTCCTGCTCTCCACGCCCACGAACGACTCTCACAGAGGAGACAAATCTGAACGCTAGAACCGACGCCGAGTTTCTCCTTCGCTTCCTGCGCGTCAGGAAGTACAACGTGGACGCGGCCATGCAGACCATCAGAAACTACTACTACAACCGGTTGGCCTGCGATTCCGTCTACCGCGAGTTTCTTCCTTCAGCTGTGCCTGCTGCTGCGCGGAAGCTGTGCATGACCCTGCCAGGCAAAGATCGGCATGGACGTCCGATCTTTCTGTGTAATATAGGTAAGTCGTATATGGATTCAAATGACAAGACCTTCAGCGTCTTGGTACTCGGCTTCAGACTCTTAGCTCACGACACAAGGCAAGAACAGCGCAACATAAAACGAAGACAGGAGACATTTCGTAACGTATGTTCAACTTGGAACCATTAATGACAATAACGACGGCCATTCCGTGATCACTACGTTTAATCGCTCGCATTGCATTTTGTAATCGCGGCACGGAGTGTGTGATGTGACGTTAACTGCTATTAATGTATTTGTACATTGTTGGTATTCGAGTGTCGACATATGAATGTGAGCCCGAAGTCGCGGGGTCTAATCCCGCCACGGCGGCCGCAATTTCGAGGGCCAAATGCAGAAAAAAAAAAAGACATTCGTGCACTCAGATTTAGATTATCGTTAAAGAATTCTAGGTGTTCGAAAATACTCCGCAGCCCTCCACTATATATACAAGGCGTGCATCATAATCATATAGTGGTTTCGGCACATAAAGCACTATAAATTATTATTATTATTATTATTATTATTATTATTATTATTATTATTATTATTATTATATTATTATTATTATTATTATTATTATTATTATTAGAGAGCAACCCTCCTAAACACAATATAATTGCAGGTTAGCGTTTGTTTTCGTTGCCTGCCTTTTCGTTGTGCTGTGTCCAGCGCTTGCAGCGCTGATACTGCAGGCATTTATTTACTGTTAGATGTAACATTGCATCCAAACACTGTTGGAGGGGGGGGGGGGGGGGGGGAGTGTTGTAGGTGTTGTACAAGTTATGCTTTCAACACAGAAAGACGAACAAGCGAGAATGCTGCGTAAAGCAGCCATATAGTAGCCAAAGCAGCGACTCCAAACTGCAAAGAACACTTGGCCGGGCTCTTATTTAAGCCTAACGCTCCTAACGCTTATTTAAGCCTAACGCTCGTTCCTTCATGCGGCGGCAAATACCCTTGCTTCACCATCGTCCCTCAAGTATAAACTCCTGCGTGGTTGTCCAGCAACAGAACGAAACAGTGCCTGTATGAACTGTACTGTCTGTTACTTGGTTGGCAAAGCGCTGCCTCTGCATTCCTCGGCGTCACAAATGTTATACATTCCCTTTGTAGATTTTTTTTTAATGTGTATGAAACGAAGATCGGCTGTAGCTACTGCAAACGCCGTAACAAAGCTTGTAGAACAATGTGCGCGACGCTGCATGTGGATGGATTTTATATCAGCCCGTGTACAGGCATTCCGCGATGAAGAAACGTAATTACACGACGCAATGAAAATAGATACCGCATGGAAATGAATTTAACTCCCGACATTTAACTCGCAACCCCTGAAACACGTGGTGCCATGGCATTCGCTATTTGACCTCGGCAATGTCGATAGTCGACAAAACAAATTACGTCGAGGGACTAAGTTATGCCCGTCAGAACGTGAGCTCGCTCTGCGCAGCGTTACCGCTAGAATACCATAAACTCAATATTTTTTCACACAAATTTTCGTGAATTGTCGAAACGTGTTGATGGCATGGAAAGAACTGAGTGCGACTTCTGGCCAGCATGGTAAAAGCTGGCTAACTTAAATTATTGGTATGTTTTAACAGTCGTCTCCTAAGCTGAACTCGGTTCTACTCATGCTATAAACAACTGTTTGCTCTTCATCGGCCTACTGTTAATTTTTCAGGCGCGTGGAATCCAGGTGATGTGCCTCACGCTGTCTTTCAACGCGCCGCTCTGATGTGCCTAGACTTAATGACGTCGGATCCGACAGCACAGACCCTAGGCATGGTATTGCTCATGGACTGTCAGGACTTTGCGGTAGAAAGCGCTCTCTCGCTTAAGCCCGGACTCATCATGAGGGGACTGGTAGTACAGTTCATACAGGCACTGTTTCGTTCTGTTGCTGGACACCACGCAGGAGTTTATACGTGAGGGACGATGGTGAAGCAAGGGTATTTGCCGCCGCATGAAGGAACGACTCATGCAATTACCTTCCATTTCCCCGGACTGTTGACATCGGAGCATTAGGCTTAAATAAGAGCCCGGCCAAGTGTTCTTTGCAGTTTGGAGTCGCTGCTTTGGCTACTATATGGCTGCTTTACGCAGCATTCTCGCTTGTTCGTCTTTCTATGTTGAAAGGCCCGTATTCATAAACCTACCTTATTCTTAACGCTTGTTTCCCTTATCGGTCCTGTGATATTAGCGCACGGTAAGGGGACCTAAATAGTAATCAGTGCGAAAGGCTATCATAAGGATTGCTTGTACATATTTGACAATTTCTTTATGAAGCATGGCAACGGCACAGGTAGGATAAGGAAAACAAGCGATAAGGATAAGGTAGGTTTATGAATACGGGCCTTTCAACATAGAAAGACGAACAAGCGAGAATGCTGCGTAAAGCAGCCATATAGTAGCCAAAGCAGCGACTCCAAACTGCAAAGAACACTTGGCCGGGCTCTTATTTAAGCCTAACGCTCCGATGTCAACAGTCCGGGGAAATGGAAGGTAATTGCACGAGTCGTTCCTTCATGCGGCGGCAAATACCCTTGCTTCACCATCGTCCCTCACGTATAAACTCCTGCGTGGTTGTCCAGCAACAGAACGAAACAGTGCCTGTATGAACTGTACTGTCTGTTACTTGGTTGGCAAAGCGCTGCCTCTGCATTCCTCGGCGTCACAAATGTTATACATTCCCTTTGTAGATATTTTTTTTAATGTGTATGAAACGAAGATCGGCTGTAGCTATTGCAAATGCCGTAACAAAGCTTGTAGAACAATGTGCGCGACGCTGCATGTGGATGGATTTTATATCAGCCCGTGTACAGGCATTCCGCGATGAAGAAACGTAATTACACGACGCAATGAAAATAGATACCGCATGGAAATGAATTTAACTCCCGACATTTAATTCGCAACCCCTGAAACACGTGGTGCCATGGCATTCGCTATTTGACCTCGGCAATGTCGATAGTCGACAAAACAAATTACGTCGAGGGACTAAGTTATGCCCGTCAGAATGTGAGCTCGCTCTGCGCAGCGTTACCGATAGAATACCATAAGCTCAATATTTTTTTCACGCAAATTTTCGTGAATTGTCGAAACGTGTTGATGGCATGGAAAGAACTGAGTGCGACTTCTGGCCAGCATGGTAAAAGCTGGCTAACTTAAATTATTGGTATGTTTTAACAGTCGTCTCCTAAGCTGAACTCGGTTCTACTCATGCTATAAACAACTGTTTGCTCTTCATCGGCCTACTGTTAATTTTTCAGGCGCGTGGAATTCAGGTGATGTGCCTCACGCTGTCTTTCAACGCGCCGCTCTGATGTGCCTAGACTTAATGACGTCGGATCCGACAGCACAGACCCTAGGCATGGTATTGCTCATGGACTGTCAGGACTTTGCGGTAGAAAGCGCTCTCTCGCTTAAGCCCGGACTCATCATGAGGGGACTGGAATATGTGCAGGTAAGAAGTGTCGATCATATAATATTTGAGATTACTGTGTACAGAGCAAGAGGTTTGTTTCTGATATACATTGGGCAGAATAAAACGTAGCATTTTCAAAAAGAACTTATCATTACACAGATTTTAATTGGCCATCCCTACATGTAGCACAACCAATGGAACGCTTTCACCGACATAAAGGCATGAAACATCATGAAAAGAAACGTTGAATTCGGGATATGCACTGCCAAGATCTTCAAACCAAGTGGTACGTTTCGTCAAAGAGCTATGGTAGCAATATGAAACTGAGGCCTTCTATTCGTGTAACAATTCCTGTCGACCTGGCAGGCGTAGCAGAGAGAAAAGTTGTAGACTGGTTTTGGCGCTTCTGATACTTCTAAATAAGCAAAGAAGCATTTATCAAAACGTAAAAAATAAAAAAATAAAAGCTACTGTGGAAATATCAAAATCTTCGAATACGAGTCGTATATGTATACCCGGCTTCAAATTTCGGATTGAACATTGCATTTCAAAATACAAGTTCGTGCTCAGTAATGATGTTTTGTTTATCTAATTGTGTTTAATAAGGTAACAATGCGAAATAGATAGTGCCAGGAACACAATGCCAGGACCACATTATGTATCAGATCTTAACCGTACCGATAATAGGATAAAGAGAGTGATAACTGCAAAGGCAATCAATCAATCAATCAATCAATCAATCAATCAATCAATCAATCAATCAGATAACTTTATTTTCACCAAAGAACATTTCGAATAAAAAATAAAGGTGGGTGGGAAAAGCGCTGTGCAGTGACAGCTTGACGAAGCCCAAGCCACCCACCGGGATGAAACAACATTGATTTGTGGCGTTTCACGTCCCAAAACCAGCTATGACTACAACAGACGCTGCAGTGGAGGGCTCCGGAAATTTCGACCACCTGGGGTTCTTTAACGTGCACTGACATCGCACAGTACACGGGCCTTAACATTTGGCCTCGATCGAAATCCAGCCGCTGAGGCCGGGTGAAACAAGACAGTACAGCACTTGATCTGAAGGATAAAAAAAAAAGAAAATAAAGAATTAAAGGAAATTATGTACAAGAAGTTGCCGAACAGTTACACGTTGGTACCGTAGTGCACTCGGTACGGGCACATATGCGCTAGCTTTGCCAGCTCAGATATACTCAAGCCATACACGCGCAACGATGAAAAAAAAAAAAAGAAAGAAAAAACCAAGAAAAGGGGAAAAATATGAATACAACGCCACGTACCAAACCCATCAAATGCGTCAAAATTTACTATGCGTAGTTTGACAAATATGCAGAGCATAAGAATAAAATGAAAAATAGCGAAATACAATACCGCATGAAAAACGCCAGTACCAGGCAACTGTTCCACATGATCACGACGCCGTAAATGAGAGTACGGACGAGATCCTGCACCAACCCTTTTGCGTGCAGTGCACCAGTATGCTTAAATGGGCGCCCATAGAACCGCCACGAATGTAGTTGAAGGCGCCTCAAATACGAAACTTTTGCTGTTAGCGCACGCTGGCTGCAAGAACTCTTACGTACTGGCGAGCTCGAGGTTTCCCGCTAGAGCGCCCTGGTGCGGTACGGATGATTACCCGTACAAGGGGGTACGGAATACTATTCCGTCTTGGTCCTCCCTGATTGGTCAGCTCTGCTTGTCAAGGCAGAATTGATGCTTTTTAATGCAGGACTGACAAACCAACGAATTGATATTGGTCAGCTATTGGTCAATTCTGCTTTGACAAGCATAGCTGACCAATCAGGGAGGACCAAGACGGAATAGTATTCCGCATTCCGTTTCACGGTATAGGCTCTCAGGTATCGCCTGTCTCGGCACCATGCGTAGGCGAGGAAGATCGGTCATTTTCCACCAGGTTATTGGATCGCACATTAAAGCATTCTATTTATTTATTTATTTATTGTCAGTGGTCTCAGGGTATAAATACATTACAAAGAGGAGGGGCATACATTGAAAAATAGAATATGAAAATAAATATAATAACTGAAAGGACGGGACATTATACAGAATAATTAAACACTTCCAGTGGAGTAAAGTGAAGTACATGCAAGAAACGAATGCATAGTACTAGAGTAGACTTGATATATTAAATTTTTTAAAAGCAGTTGGATCACTTAAGTCTGTTCCTTATTGTGGTTCTGTGGACAAGTGATTGAGAGCTTGCAGTACTGGAAGAATAGGGTATATTAATCGTATGGGGATGGTGCCGATGTGAGCGAAACGGTGCAGACAGTATGAACAAGGATCGAAGCAGATCGAAGAGCGTGGCTGTGGTAGTATATTTTGTGAAAAGAGACACGTGCGAGTGCTTTCTACGCCTGGCTCAGAAAGGAAGATCAGGCGTATGCTGCTTTCATTTTTGTGACACTGACATTGCGTTTATAGTTAGATGCAGTGAAGCGAGCTGGGCGATTTTACACTGCATCAGTGGCCTGTGTCAAGGGAGAGTTATGTGGATCCCACAAAGACGAAGCGTTCTCTAGATGAGACCGAACGTAGGTAGTATATATAGTAACAGTTGTGTTACAATGGGCAATACAGAAGTTCCTTTTCAGGTAACCTATAAGCAGAGTCCTTCAATGCTTTTCATTGAAGGACTCTGCTATAAGCTTTGGTTATCTTTTGCTATTAAAACAATCACGTGATGTTTCCGTTATTACTCGAATCCCATCGAGTATGCGAAAATTTCGAAAACCCCATTTAGAATCAAATGCGAGTATTGAAAATGTAGTATCCGACTAATATTCGAAACACTAGAGTATTCGCACGAAAACTTAAATGATCTAACCTGTATTATAACGCTGGAGTGTGTCTTTCTTCTGAACTCCCTCTTTTCTCGGGTCACATATGTGTAAAATTTCAGGACTGCATGCCTTCGAGGCTGAAGGCATTCCACGTAGTGCGACAGAGGCAAGCTTTCGACATACTTTATGGTATCATGAAACCCTTTTTGAAGAATAAGCTCGCCAGAAGGGTAAGGGAGTTTCATCTTTCTTGCAACTCTCTATTCATATTTCGCACACACGGAGATTCCGTAAGATAGCTGGTTCCTATCGCAGCTTAACGGGGCACTACAGAAAAAATTATAATTCAAGAAACTGTCGCTTTTAACAACTAACTTATCACTGTTGAGTTCTTAATAACGCGAAAGAATAGAGTGATGGGCTAGTTGGTAAACTGACTTTTTTTTTTTTTTCAAGTATTAGCGCACACCAAACATGGGCGAAGAAAGGAACAAGACGGGACACAGCGCTACTAGCGACTCAGTGATTTATTTTACGTGGTCACGTAGATATTTACATATGCACACCACGCAAAGAAAAATTGGTGGAGACGGAGGACACACACGATCCAAATGACCCGAAGTTCAAGAAAGCGGCTGACACGACAAAAAACTGCATTTCTTTCTTTGATAAACAAATTGATGGGTGACTAACAGCATCTCCATCTTTAATTTCCACTGCTTCAATGATTTCCCTCGTGGGCTGATCACGATTTCTGGCCAGCGACCAGAACAATAACAAGTGATGAGGTTCGTAATAAGAAGTAGGGGTGTGCGAATATTCGAAACTTCGAATAATTTTCGAATAGGCTTTGCTATTCGATTCGATTCGCACTGAACTTTTACTATGCGAATTATTCGGAAAAAAAAAAAAGAAAATACGCTACGTCTCCTGACAAATGGCCCATTCTAGCATGTAGTGCGATTCGCCGCATAGCACTTGTGTATTGCGGCAAAGCTAACACTCGCGTACTGCGGCGAAGCTACCACTAGTGTACTGTGGCAAAGTTAACTCGGCTTTCTGTTACACAGTTTTCTGTTGGATTGTTCTTCGGGACTTTGGATTGACACTGTGGGGATATACTAGTCACGCAATAAATTTCTTGCGCCCGTGTTTAGCAGTACATTTCTCCATTATTAGATATTGTATTATTAAAAAATATCCGAAAATTATTCAAAAAATATTCGATTCGATTCATACTTGAACACAAATATTCGAATTCACTTCGCACTCAAAATTTTGCTATTCCACAGCTCTAATAATAAGCGATAGGGCTTTAAGTGTCAAAGCCATGGTATGGTTATGAGGCATGTCCCGTAATGGATGGCTGCAGGGTAACTGTCACCACCTGGGGTTCTTTAACGTGCACCCAAATTTAAGTACACGGGTTTGTTTGCATTTCGCTCCCATCGAAATGTGGCCGCCGTGACAGGGATTCGATCCCACGACGTCGAGCTTCTCAATCTATCCGAACTATTCTGCAGTGATTTCCGTGTAATTGAAATGGTCTTCACCGGTCCGAAATATTTATTCACTGCAAGGTGTTTTGGCAAATACTGTACGACTAATGCTTCCATAGGTGAAAATTTCTGTACTTTTTAGGATCAGTGGATATTCCTCGCATGCCAGGGTACTGACACTAGGCGTAGAGTGACTCCCATTGTAGTGTCTATGTTATCTTGTGTACCTTAATGTGAATTGCTTTCCTTTTGTAATATTGTTTGTCGTACAAGTTTAAAATCGATGTCTTCTATTTTTATTTATTTTTATTTTGGCGTGAGCGCTTTGAGTATATGTACTCTGACATTTATATTTTACACGCTGCTGTTGCATATGGGTGCAACATTCTTTTATTTTCTTTCTTTTTATTTTTTTTTTTCATTCTACCCTCACAGTACTGTATGGTATGTACTGTAGAGTGAACACAGCCTAATCTATCTTGTTCTGTGACACTCTCTCGCCATGAATAAATACTCTTCAAGGGCTGATGAACCAGAAAGTGAATATGTGCCCACGTACAGATCCCCTTGATTTTATTCCATCACCTCTGCGACTTGTGGCGACCAATGTGATACGGCGCCAACCTTAAATTGCTGGCTCGTAAGGCACTGCTTTTTAACTGTCAAAAAGACATTTTTCTTTATATGAGCACACTCCGCATGCGTATACCTGTAGCCAGCAAGTTCTCATTTTTTGTGCGGTAGTTGTGCTCATGTAGCTTTATCTAGAAACAGCAGCTAGCAAATAAAGGCCGTGAGCACGATCTCCATTTTCTTCTTTTTTTTCGTAGGACAGCTATTGCGCACAGAACCACAAAGCTCCAGTGTTCGCACAACGTAAAAGCCACACCATGCACGTCCTTTGTCGGAGGAACGACCTTTGGGGCACTGGCCGGGACGGTACCGTCGTTAACACGGAAAGTGCTGAACACATTGTTGCACTAAGGGACAGACGTTAGGCAGTGTCAAATTTTTTCTTTAGCATTTTTTAATTTGTTTTTCTTGTCGTGTCTCATTTCTATTATCTTTTATTCCAATTACATTTCTTTCCCGCGCAGGGTAGCCAGCCGGTCTCAGCACTAGCTAACCTCCCTGTCTTTTCCTTTTTTCTCTTCCTCCTCCTCCCCCCTAATCTCCTCCACACCATGTAGGTGTTCACACAGTGTATATGTTTTCGTAGGATACATGGTAAGGGAATGTAGATATTTTAAGCACTTACATGTAAACTTTCCTGACGTGTACCACATTCCACGCACGAAGCTGACTTTCGTGGACACTAGGTAGTTCCTTGGCGTGGTTCTTTACTGATTGCAGAATTTTCTGTCTCACCCGTGATTTCTTCACCTCTTATTTTTCAAGTTTAAATTCCACGGGGAAAGTTTAGAGAGCCTCCACAAGCACATTTCGCCCGAAGAACTTCCTCCACAGTTTGGTGGTCAGGCGGAGCCACTGGACTACGATGCCTTCTGGAACAAGATGGACAAGTTGGAAGATGCCTTTAAAGAAAGTAACAGCTATGGCTACACCAAAACAAACACTGGGGACTTTGCCACACAGGAGGAAGTCGAGGAAGCGCTGACGTTTCTGTGATGGAGAATAAAACTGGAGTGGTTACGTTGAACTTGCACAAGGTTGAAGTCATCGTGTGATCTACATATGATGTATTTTCAACGCTTTTAGGACCAAGCTGGTATCGACCTCGATAAAGGTTGGCAGAAACATCCTCGTGGAGAATTGTCAGTCAGTGCGTAACCATTATTTTCAAGCACTTGAGACCAGCACAAGAAGTGCGACTCATTTGATCGCTGCACCAATCAGTTGTCATGGTAACACTGGTATTCTGCTGTCTTTTGGTGCTGAATAATGCCAAGAGCACCGCCTCAAATAAATACGTCTTATAACATAATGACCACCACATGACACACAAGCACAAGGGCTATTACACAATACAGTAGAACCGTGTTATAACGAACTGGGATATAACGAACTATTGGATATAACGAAACAATCGCAATTCCCCTTGAAATTCCCATAGATGACATGGACATTGGCTATAACAAACTAATGGTCATAATGAAGTAATTACAGCTCCCCATTCAACTTCGTTATAACGAGGTTTTACTGTATGATGGCACTGGGTAACTCGTGATTCAGTGTTAAGTCCGCAATCTCTCCTTAACGTACACACTCCGAAGGTGTGGATTAGCGGCAATAAGGCTATTTCTCAAGCAGAAAGACACCCAAGGAAGTTATTAAGAACCACATTTTGTACAAAACTCAACCCACGTGTTAAAATCAACTTAACCTTGTGGAATTATACTACTAAGTTCAGGCGCCTTCATATCAACTATTACATGTTCATGCAGCTGGGCTTTAGAGTTCCTACGTTCCGACAAGCATGGACTTCGTGCTTTTGTCCTTTAGCGCCATCTCTTATCTTTATAGGGGCACTAAAGTGAAATGGTAAAATGATTTAGACTGATAGAGTATTCCTCAGGAAACCTATTCTCTTTAACTTTTATACCTTACCTTCAGAAGAAAATAGAGTCGAAGTACTATATTTAAATTTCCCGCCAATACTACGAGCCCATGTCACAACCTGACCTGAAATTCACCCGATGGCTCCGTAGGCTCTGCGCATGCACGAGCTGCGAGAAAGAAACAGAGGAGGATTGCTCTTAGTTGCCAGATGTGACGTTGCACTGTTGATTATTTTTTGCCTTCTTGAAATCCGTACTCTCAAATGCAGATCAGTATTTTTTTTTTTTTGCACCTTCTTTCTTTCTTTCAAGCCACTACCGCCACCATTCATGCCTTCTTTCGAGTGTGACTACTACCGACGACCGCCAACGTTTCTACAACCAGGTTAGCTGCAAAGCTCCCCGGCTCCACCATACACGCCACGCAGTGCTGGGACAACTTCCGGTCTAGTGATGCTAGCAGCGCAGCAGGCTGCCGCCAGCAGACAAAAACCCGTTGTACTGTGCGAAACCAATGAGAGAGCAACCGTCCAAGTCGGGTTTTACTCAGTTGCATCGCGGGTGTTATTACTTCCATTTACTGGATCGTACAGCCACCGTGTATCTACTAGAGATTGCAATCATTAAGGCAAAAACTTTATATTCATGAACAAAGGGAAAAGTGACTGCCATCGATCGCGTCAACACGTATAATACCAAAGTAACAAGGTCAAACAAGGCCATCTTGTTCGCTTGGTATTCATCAAAATTGTCATGCCAGTGATGTAAGTGGTACCAACGCACCACTAACATCACCATAAACATTACATCACGATAAACGATAGTACAATCACGGGTGGCACATCCCACATTTCTCGACCAGGCAGGAGTTTGCACCAGACGTGATTGCATGTTAAACTTTACAGCCTGTAGTCACATCACGTTTGCGTGGTGTCAAATGAATTTACAGATAAATTAAAGCAACTCACCTTAAACAATCTTAAACGATAAGGAATGGTTTCCGCTGTCAAGTCGCTAATGCACGTATCATAAGCATAGCTGATTCAGGTATTCCTGCAGTATCAAGTGCAGTTGGACAAAAGTATGCCGAGTGATGGTCGAATATATGTATTATTTTTTTTGGTATGGTAGCACTTAACAGACATTAGGAGCACTGTTCACGTTACGCAAGCACCGTCATCACAAATGCTAGAGCAGTGAGGTTGTTTACAACATATAACGGTGTGGGATGAGCTGCCATGGCCTAGCCTATTCAGAGACAATTTTCATTTGTTTATAGAAATTCATAAAGCAGCACCAGAGCCACCCAAGTGGCTCACAAGCCGCTGGTGACTTTGCGCGAGTGTTAAACAGACGAAACTAGCCCGATGCTGACTATGTGGCCCTTGCTTGTACAATACTCATTGCGTAGTGTTATTTCCCGTGTTGTCTGTACTGTGTTATGTACCTAAGCCAGGTAACAAAGAAAAAAAACTGAGCTGCCGTAAGCTAGCGATAGCGCGCTTGCTTGGCACTTGAGGGCCCAGGTTCGATAACCAACTGCTAGGTAGGCTGCGTGTGTGTACATGATATGCATACATTTCAATCATAGGCTATGAAGAACGGTATGCCTTTCTTGCTTTGAAGTGTGTTCTAATGATATGTTAATTGTCTATTTTTGTTTGTCCTTCAATGACATAGGCTCTATAAAATTTAAGTACCTCTGGCGCATACCTGAAAACTACGGGTATGAGCCACACGTGATTGTAGTATCGTTAATCATGACGTACATGACAAGAATGTCATGTTAGTGATGTAAAGATCAGACGTTGATGTTGTACATTTATACCCTACGCCCAAAATATTGGGGTGTACCAGGTGAACGAGACGACCAGGAGAGCACTGAGACGTAGGCGGCTAGAAAGACAGACACCGTCAAAGTGACTCAAGTTCGCCACGAAATGCTTCACATTTAATAAATTATTTACAACAGGCTGGTTAGAATTACAGAAGATACACTCATGTTTTGCACTGACATAACAATGCACCGACATCTTTCCTTATTCGCACACATTTAGAGTACATAAGCACATAGCTCTGCCAGTGGCACGCCGCTTACAGAAGATGCAACGTCTTTCTTGCAATTTTTACCTCCGAAAAGAAATAGCGTGGTGTTTTGCACGTCTTGTAACCACTTGTGCAGCCCAGAACACAACACGTTGGCATGATGAACACAAGCAACAGCGAAAAAACTGTGTGCACGAAGCCCACAGCACACTCAGTCGCCAGCATAGCATGCACTCGCTGCTGACTGGAGTGAGTGAAACTGGTGGAGCTGGTCGGACTGGTCGAGCCTGCTTCCGTGAAAGCCTGCTGGACTTTAGGCCTGCTGTGACAATAGTGCCACTTTTGTCGCCGACGGTGGCGGCGTTGCACAAAATCACTCAGTTTGCCAATTGACCTGGTTCTAAAAACGTTGGATGGCCGTCGTGCTACCATGGCTAGCCACAGAACAGTACTATCATCATCATTATAAAATTCGTGTTTTTGCTTGTTTTACTTAGGTTGCGCTACTTATAGCTCTTCATGTTTTGTTTTTTTCTCTTTGCTGGATCCGTGCCTCTCGCACGCTTTCAAAATGCGGAGAAACTTTTCCTACTTCGTGTTTCGAAAGCGCACATGAGTCACAAATCAGAAAGGACAATAAACAAAACATGAGGAGTTTAGCACTTTCATGTCCCGCATTTCACACACAACCAATGTAGCTTATCACCAGGTGCCCGAACAAGCCTCGACTGGCAAAAACAGCGTCAATCAAGTAAGGTACGCATCATTTATTAAGAGTGCCAAAGCTTGTACAAGCAATGTACAGTGCATACATGTGCTAACAACTTGCAATCAAGTCCAAATGAACCCTATCATACATGCTGAGTGTGCTTCAACTCGTGCATAACTGCGCTGAACACTGGCACATATGTACGGAGAAACAGAATGCAGAAGCATTCAGTTTACCCATACACAGAATCTCATTGTTCAGCGCCATTTTGTTCTGGCATATAGCTCATAGACATAGCTCATTTTATCCTGTCGTTACGGTCTCCTAGCAGCTATGCAGGCATTTTCGAGGTAGTCCCAATCTTGATATAAGTGCACGGTGCATAATTGATGACATGACGAGGAAAGAGCGAAGTGGTATTGCTGAGTTCATGTACCTAAACCATCGCAAATGCTGAATCTTTGTTGACAAAATTGTGCACTTTTAGTATGGGCATCGTGTTAACTTGTGCCAGTGATGGAGCAATAAAGGCAATGTGTTTTACGTGCGTTTGTTGTTACTGCGTTATTTTTCATTATAGTTATGCTTCAAAACAACACAAATACCTCTCTTCCATATCAGTTTTAGAAGCTCCAGCTTTCAATTTCTTAATGTCAGTGTGCATATGTCAAATTCATGTGTGCTTTCACTAGCTTCCCAATTTCCTAGACCTTGTTCCATTGACATCATAGGCCATTCGAATTGATAAAGGCAGGCACTATAAACAGGGCATGTTAATTTAGTTGCTGATAGAAGTAGGTAGCTTAAAAAAATTATTCTACTTTGCTATAAAAAAGATGGGACATCCTATGACACAAGGCTGCTTATAAGAATGTTAACATGCTTCATTTGTTTTATTGCAAGTAGTGCTCATCACATTTACAATTTGTTTTTTAGCTGTAAATAATTTTACAGGATCCAGCTGAACATATATGCAAAGGTGAGTGCCGCCTTCTAACGCTCCAGCCTATATTGTTTCTGGGCTTCTATGATTTGAATGCAGCTAATTATGACAAGAAGAAATCACACTTTGTAGACTGTCTCACAAGGCATTAAAGAATGTTGGAAGGACTCGTATCCACCCACTGCCTTCATGTTCATTTCTATTATAACTAACAATTTCTGGTGTTTTCCTGCGGTTTTTGCATGCCAAAACCACGATATGATTGAGGCATGCTGCAGGTGAGGGTTCAAGAAATATTGACACTTGGGGCTTTTTAACATGCTCTGAAAAATGCATAGTATGTGGCCCTCTAGCATTTTCACCTCCGTCAAAAATGTGACTGCCACAGCCGCCATTGAACCCGCGAATTTCTGGGGCTTTATGATTACAAGCAGGGTACGATTATGAAGCACATGGGGACTCCACATTAAATTTTGTCACATAGGCCTGCTAATGCACAGAAGTCCAAGTACACGAGTCTTGCATTTCACCACACCAAAATACAGCTGCCATGGCTGGAACATGTGTTGTCTGAATTATCAGTATGACATAATAAAACTAATATACAGAGGTCATGTTAAACATTAGCGTGCTGTATAACATATATAGAACAGTAGAAAGCTAATACTCATGAACGACCATCAGTACACCTTCATAAGATGCTTGATGAGCCGTCGATAAGTACAGAGAGCATCAGCGGCATGAGGTCCAAGATGAACTGCTGTAGACATCCAAATATTTCACCGTGTTTGTAGAGTGCACTTTTGAGGGCTGTTATCCTGTCGCTGCACGACACTCTTGAAAAGCAAAAAGTCATGAATTCATCAGCGATTGAGAAGCATAATGTATGAAGGCACGATTTTGCAAAATTGAATACAGTAATTCATTAAACTGCCGTTTGTTGTGCCTACCATGAAACACACCTTATAAAGATTGTTGCAGCGCTGGAGGTAGCTTCTTTAGCCACACCAGGTAGCAAGTGCCTTGCCCATTGTGATGCAATGCGACCATGTGGGATATGGACGACAAGATTAGGTAGAGAGCTCCAGGAGACCGTCAAAAAAAAAAAAAATAAAATAAAGAACCGAAGCATATCATCATATAAAATGCTGGTTTCTTACAATAAACCAACAGTACATCGAATTATGCACAGTACTCACGGATTGAAGTGCTAAAATTTAGGACTACATAACACACATACTTTTGCTTCTATCTTCATCAGTTTGTGACCCATCGGTGTAGTTTCTTATGCATGCACCATAACCGCCATTCCATGTGGCCAGATCCGTAACGACACACCATGGTTATATCGAGCAGCCGCGCATTTGGCACCAATCGTTGTTTACATGTCGCATTTCGTTCTGTGAGCACTGCACACACACTGCACACTAAATGTAATAAGCAAAATCAATGCTGCTAAAAAAAAAATGTAAGAAAGGCACCGTCCAAGTAAAACACCTCCAACCTTGCTTTTGATATGCGGCTCTTGCAAACTCGTACGTGTACGAACATGTGTGACAAGCGTGTATTCCATGTAACCCCATTTATCACAGTGGCCTTCTTTGTGTAGATACAGTGTCCGCTGCCAAGAAATAAATTTCCAGAATACATATATGTTCTCTCAAAAACTCGCCCCTAGGGATCTGCGTCCCCCAAGCAAACACTTGCTTTTTTCGGTCGCAGAGCATGACACCCCGAAATGTTTACAGTTATGGTCTGCCGTTGCCGCTTGAAACGCAGAACCAATGCTAACAAACAGAAGCAATGGGCTTATACTGACCGCTGTGTACGTGCTCGAGCTTCAAACGAGAGTTCGTCCTGCCGGAATTTTAACAGTGGCTTCATTCTGCTGCAGACCGCTGATTACACTCCGCGGAAGCGTTTAAACTAGTCAAAAAGAAGCACATTGAAATGTAGTCTGTCGGCATGGTGTCGGCAGGAAGCAGCGATTAAAAGAGTATACTTTCTAATATTCAGGGAATATTTAGAATGAGGCAAAATAACGTGTGTTACCAGAACGTCCGAACGCCGTGAACCATTACATATCTACCGCCGTATTAAAAAAAAGGAGAGAGAGAGAGAGAGAGAATGTACTGATGTCAATGCGCTCTTCACATTGAAGAGTCAGTGAAAACAAGAATCAATAAAAACAAGAAAAGTGGCAGAATATCTCGCAAGAAGCATGCTGTGTATTGAGGAATGTTTTTTATTATGTGTAAGACTGTGAAAAAAAGCTGTGAATATTTTGCCCTGAAATTTGGCCCCGACGAGAGCGCCCCTACATAAAAGTGCGTCAAAGTAGAACGAGCTTCATCTATAAGCAAGGAGGTTTAAAAAAAAATGAAGCCTCCTTGTCTATAAGGGTAGGGTGGCTAGAATGATAAGGGCAAGGGAGAGAAAAATAACATTCGCTCATATAGACCACTGACCATTACATCAAACGATTTTGAACATGTTCGTTAAAATACCATCTCCGATCGCCCCCCAGTACTCTACAGGTTGGCGATGCAGGCAATTAAATAAAAAATGCAGATATAGACAGAGCATAATGGTACTTTTGCCGAACTCAAGATGGGTTTCGAGTCGACAGGAGATTAGATGATAACCTTTCTGCGCTTACGCAGTGTATAGAAATAGCCGGAAAAGAGAACAGACCTTACACTTGGCATTTTTGGACATCAAGGGTGCGTACAACAATGTAAATCAGAATATCCTCTTGGACATCATGAAAGAGGCTGGTATAGGGGTCGACTGTATAAAGCTCTTAACGGAAATATGCAGTGGAAATACAGTATGTGTGGAATGGGAAGGTATGGCAAGTAATGGTAGAATGGAGGTCGCCGTTGTATGCAAAGGGTTGAAGCAGGGATGCCCGTTGTCCCTGCTATTATTCATGCTTTACACGAGGAGAATGGAGAAAGCCTTGGAGATGAGCAATATTGGTTTAAAGCTGTCACACAAACAGGCAGGTATAGTGGTAGAACAAAAGCTCCTTGACTTGATATTGTGCTATTCGCAGACAGCCGAGCAGCTCTGCAGGGTCTGGTTGAAATATGTGGTCGGGAAAGTGAAGATTTAGGACTAAAATTTAGTGTGACAAAATGCAGTGGATGAAATTCAATGACAGCAACAACCAGACAATATCGATTACAGGGTGCGCGAGGAGGTACCCAGAGTACAAGAGTACAAATACCTCGGGATATGGATAAATGATGGTAATAGATACATAGATGTGCAAGAAAAAGCTACGACACTTAAAGGAAAGAGGAATTCCGCAATAATCAAGCATAGAGCGCTGTGGTCCCGGTTACAACAGGTACGAGGTAATTCGCGGTTTGTGGAAAGGTGTGATGGTGCCAGGACTTACATTCGGAAACTCAGTGGTGTGCATGAGGTCAGAGGTACAACCAGGGCTGGACGTGAATCAGAGGACGGTCGGACGTCCCGCATTGGGCGGCCATGGGAAGACCACAAATGAGCCTGTTAAGGAGGATATGGGATGGTGAGGGAAGGGAAGCCCAGAGTAAAATTAGGTATGAACAGAGATTAAGGAATATGAAAGAAAGTAGATGGGCAGCGAAAGTGTTCGGATATTTGTATAGGAAGAACGTTGACTCACTATGGGGGAAGAGAACTAGGAGGCTTACCATTAAGTATACAGCCAGTAGTGAAACGGGTGGGACAAAAATGAGCGTTAAAAAAGTCGGATTTGACTACAGAAAAGACGAAATCAAGAGAGAAAGATTTTACGATAATTCAAAGGGAAGCGCTTTACTGTTTGAAGCAGGGTCAGGTTGCCTGAGAACCCGAAGTTACAGAGCGAAATTCAATAAAGAAGGGGATCAATAAAGAACGACAGATCATATTTTGATTGAATGTACAGATGTCCACCCAGGGACCCAGGTGTAGCTGTGGACACTACCCTGCAGGAGGCCATGGGTTTCAGGGATAGCACGGGAAAGCTTAAGTAAAAGGCGCTTGGAGTATCGGTGGCGCAAAGGTATGGAACAGAACGTCGAGCCAACGCCTCCTTTGGTCGAGCCTTCCTATCGCGACCTCCCTTGTAAACTTGGAGAGGTCGTGCTTCCTAGCGTCCTAGCCACCATAACTCTGGCAACTCTGGGGTGGGCGATGCCAAAATGGCGTTGCACACAGCTGATTGGAGTCCGCTAGGAAAAGATGTGTATTACAGGTGACAATTGCTCCACTTTTATGTTTCTAGTGAATAAAGTGAAATGTGCACGCGTCGCGAGCGTTGCCAAATAGTGTCGGGCGCAAATGCATAGAAAATACTGTCTCGCCGCCACAACTTGCGTGATAAAGGCACCTTCGACATAACTCCGGTGCTGTAGTTTTGACTATTTATTTATGAGATGTGTAGTGTCGGCGGCGGCAGACGGCGAGGGCCCGCAAGCGGACAGAGTCTCGAGACGCGCCGGCCGGTCGACACGCGACAGAAACGAGCGTCTCTATGTGTTGTGGTCCATCAAAACACAGCATGGAGGTCCTAAAGTCAGCGATGCGCGCCTAGTGGATTGAGTGCTTGTTCACATTGTGTTGTGTATGTCTAAAGTTTGCCAGTACGCATAAAGCACTTCACCTTACTGTTACGTTCTCACCGTGTTCTCATGGTGCGTCGCTTCTTTCGTGTATAGAGAGAGGGGGTTCTTAGGAAAGGAAAGAATGACACTAGTTTCCGCAACCTTTGCGCAAAAAGAAAAAGTAATTTTTCTCTCCCTCTCTCACAGATAGAGAGAGAGAGATGATTAGTAATGCCGGTGTGCAGAATTTAGTGGCCAAATCATAACCTTCCAATACAGCTTTGTGCAATGTATAATTCGTTGTTTTTGCACATGCCTTTATATGCAGGAAGTTTGAGCTTTATTCTATGGACTGGCAGGCACAAAACCTCGAGCTGTCAGATTTCATCGTTGCTTCAGCTCCGTATGGAGGACCAATTGGTGGGTACTTTTGCTAAAGGGGAAAGGGTGGTGTGAGTACTTGGTGGATAAGTTCATGCGTAATGAGAAACACTTACTCTTAACAGTTGGGTCACCACATATTGAATGTAACATGTTGGATCTGCTTTGTGTATTTCTGACTAGCCCTCATTAGAGATGACCGTAAGGCTGCCCGGATAAAACTAGGCAGCGGATGCTTAATACACCTCTTTTCTGCAAGTGGAAAGACTCTTGGGAACATAAAGGTAAGATGGATGCGTTAAAGCAGTCTTTGCAATCAGTTGCTTTAGTGTCACCATTCCTGACATTGGGTTGTATTTAAAGGGACACTAAAGGCAAATATTACGTCAACACGCACTGTTGAAATATTGTTCAAGAACGGTCGTAGTGCTTGTTTTGTGACAAGATAATGCCTTGTTTGAACAAAAGTCATATTTTAGTGGCCAGCATGCTGTTGGAACTACTCAAACCGCCTGCCTTGAGCAGCCCGCAGACGTAGACTTGCTGTTTCCTCTCTTTACTTGCTGACACTTGAGTCAGCTGTGTTAAAGACAAGAGCAGGCAGGAGAGAATGCGGGTTTAGCTGTGGTTAGGATGCTCCGGTGGACCCCCTTGCTAGGAGGGGAAGACATCGAGGCACTCTGCAGCCGCAGAGAAACTGGCCCCAGCTGCATAACCATGCCAAATTCACAAAATATCCCACAGGTGACACAAGGCTGTGTCATGCACTTACCTAGATTTCTCGGTGAAGAAAGTGGTGACACCTAAAACCCCAGAAATCAACCAATCGAGAAAGCAGTAATGTACACAATGGTGACATTTCAGACGTAGACATTCTCGTACACTGATCCTATCATTCTAACAAAAAAAAGTTGTTTGCCTTTAGCATCCCTATAAACACCAACCAAAGATGTTGAAGGTGTACCGGGTATAATTGCAGCACGATGCTGGGGCTATCGTGGCCATGGGATGGTCCAACGTGGAAAGCCTTGTCGTCATACAGAGAGATGGCACCATAACCGAGTACACACTACAAGGGAGAGTGCAGACAACATTCACCATGGGCCAGGTAAGGATGGCACTACGGAACATGTAAACCACCTGGGCATCAGTTGTCTGTGTTTTGTCAATTCATCCCACGTAGCGTCAAGTGAAATGAATAAACCTGATTAGATAATATGAGGTTATCAGTAGCATTATGTGCATCCTTGCAATTCATAAAGTTTTACTTCTGCTTCGTGCTGCCATCAGAATATTTGTCTTTTGTGTTTGTTCTACATTTCGTCATGTTTCTTGCACTCCTCTGTCGATGGTCAACACTGCTTGCAGCATCTTCTGTTTGTCTTGTTTCTTGCAGTATTTGCTACCAAGATAATACAAGGCCTGCGAAACTTAGCCATACTACTATATCACCTGTTTTCAGTTCCAGGAAAGTAACTTGTTTTTTTTTTTTCACTTTGCAGATTCCTAAAGACACAGGTGTTCTTGAAGCTAGAGTGTTTTCCACAAACAAAAGGACTGCAGTGGTTATTCTCACAGGTTCCTACAAGTTCTTCCTTGTAGAAAACATTGCTAGCTACAAGACCTGGCAGCTGGGAGATGTACCTGGTATGTGAATTTGTATCCACATTGCCCCTGTTACTGCCTGGAAAAAATGTTAATGATGAAACATTTTTAATGCCTCTTAACCTTTAGTAGTTGTTGGTGGAGCTGTGCACATACAAAAATTTTCAATGCAAAGCAAATTTGAATACAGTAGAACCTCGTTATAACGAACCCAGATATAACGAACTATCGGATATAACAAAGTAATTGCAATTCCCCTTGAAATTCCTATAGATGAAATTGATATTGGTTATAACAAACTAATGACTATAACAAAGTAATTACCACTCCCCTTTCAACTTCGTTATAACGAGGTTTTACTGTATTTATGTTCAAGTGCGAATGAAATCAAATATTTTTCAAATAAATTTTTGATATTTTTTTAAATAATACTATGTCAATCTATTGAGAATTTCTAGTCTTGAAGAACAGTCCAACATAAAGCTGAGCCAATTTCACTGCAGTACACGGGTGTTAGCTTCGCCACAGTGCATGAGTGCTAGCTCCACTGCAGTACACTGGTGTTACAGGGACTGTCTACCGCTGTGAAAACTTTTTTTAGATTGTGGTAAGAATGGCCAGATTGTGCGTCACATTTGCGGGATCGAGCACACTTTTACCCCACAAGAAAGAAATTGTTTTTAATTTTGCTCTGAAAGTGGTGAAATAAACACTGCTAGTGTTACCCAACAGTGTGTTTGTAAATTTCCAATTGTACAAAAACAAACTGACACAGTTATACATATTGTGCTGAAAAACAATTATCTGTGCTTTACAAGTGTACTTCACCCTGCAAGACAACTTTTTATAGTGTGCAAGAGCAATTCATTCTTCTTTTCACTGTTTTCGGGGTGGTGCTGTCTGTGGATTCGTCTGTCTGTAATGGCATGTAGTCCGGCACTTGTCACGCTTGCGGCGCTGCATTGTTTTCACGATGTCCATGGCACACCCCAGTGTGCCGAGCTTCCCTTGCCTTTCTGCCTTGTCAACTCTGGAATGTCATCCTTGGAACTGGTTCCTGTTTGAAAGATCACCGGCGCCCGAAAGGGTTGCTCGAGGAGACAACGCATTGCGCCCAGAACCATCGTTGTCAGTGTCTTCACATGTAGGAAAGGAGCAACTTTGTAGATGAAAAAATTCTATTTTAATAGTTTCCACTCGCTTTCTGTAGAAACCATCGCACGCTGGGACACTTCGAAAGGTACGCTTTCTATTGAGACATAAAACGGCAGAGCGATCATAGATGGTAAACAGGCCCTTTAACTTTGCCGCTGTACACAGGTGTTAGCTTCACTGCAATACACGAGTATTAACTTCGCCGCATTACTCGAGTGTTAGCTTCGCCGCAGTGCACAAGTGCTAGCTTCACTGCAGTACATGAGTGTTAAACGTTGCTGCATTACACAAGCGTTAGCTCCGCCGCAGTGCACGGGTGTTCATTTTGCCGTAGTACACGAGTGCTAGTTTCGCCGCTGTTCACGTGTGCTAAATTTTCTGCAGTGCACAGGTGCTATCTTCGCCGCATTACACGACTGTTAGCTTCACCGGAGTGCATGAGTGCTAGCTTCAGTGCAGTACATGAGTGTTAACGTTGCTGCATTACACAAGCGTTAGCTCCGCCGCAGTGCACGGGTGTTAATTTTGCCGTAGTACACGAGTGCTAGTTTCGCCGCTGTTCACGTGTGCTAAGTTTTCTGCAGTGCACAGGTGCTATCTTCGCCGCATTACACGACTGTTAGCTTCACCGGAGTGCATGAGTGCTAGCTTCAGTGCAGTACATGAGTGTTAACGTTGCTGCATTACACAAGCGTTAGCTCCGCCGCAGTGCACGGGTGTTCATTTTGCCGTAGTACACGAGTGCTAGTTTCACCGCTGTTCACGTGTGCTAAGTTTTCTGCAGTGCACAGGTGCTATCTTCGCCGCATTACACGACTGTTAGCTTCACCGGAGTGCATTAGTGCTAGCTTCAGTGCAGTACATGAGTGTTAACGTTGCTGCATTACACAAGCGTTAGCTCCGCCGCAGTGCACGGGTGTTCATTTTGCCGTAGTACACGAGTGCTAGTTTCACCGCTGTTCACGTGTGCTAAGTTTTCTGCAGTGCACAGGTGCTATCTTCGCCACATTACACGACTTTTAGCTTCACCGGAGTGCATGAGTGCTAGCTTCAGTGCAGTACATGAGTGTTAACGTTGCTGCATTACACAAGCGTTAGCTCCGCCGCAGTGCATGGGTGTTAATTTTGCCGTAGTACATGAGTGCTAGTTTCACCGCTGTTCACGTGTGCTAAGATTTCTGCAGTGCACAGGTGCTATCTTCGCCGCATTACACGACTGTTAGCTTCACCGGAGTGCATGAGTGTTAACTCCGCCACTGTGCACGAGTGTTATTTTCGCCACAGTACACGGGAGTTATGTGGTGAAGCATACTACATGCTGGAATTGGCCACTTGTCATGAGGCATAGCCTATTTTCTTCCCTTAATTACACAGTTTGAATAAGTTTGGTGCGAAACGATTAGAATGCTGTTTGAAAATGGTTCAAAATTTTGAATATTTGCTCACCCATAGTTGGCAGAAAACCATTAGTAAACACAACAAGGTATTGGTTTGATAATGGGTTGTTGTTCTGGACTTGCTACTAGCTTGTGAAATAAAATGAGGGTTGGCAAAGTCATACTTCACTGCATAAGACATAATAGTGGCATAACTGGTATTCTGGGATATAACTCTTTAAGCAAGTTATGCACAAATTAAGCACTTCACAATGATTTCCCCATGTGTACTGATGCAGTCATTTTTTATTGAATAGATTTAGATGTTCCACCCAGTAGCTGGACTGCTGTCTTGGATGATTCTAGTACCAAAGTTGTTGTTGCCAAAGATGACAAAATTTATGTGCTGGACCCCAGGAGTACAACAAGATGCTCTTTAGAGGTTTGTCTCAATTTTTCTTGTGAAGCCTTGTGGTCACTTATGAATGCAACAACGTGATTGCTGTTCCATGCATAGTTGTCCCTACATTGCCATAATCAAGCTTATTAACTCTTACCACACCAGTGACCGATCGTTTGCAAGACACAAAAAAATGCGTTGTTCTCCTGGACTTGTAACATCTCAGTGATTGTGCATGAAATATGGTTATTACCATATTTACTCACGTAATGAACGCATTCGCATAATAAACGCACCCTCTACTTAAGTAGTCAAATACTGGATTTTCTTTTTCCCCCGTAATAAATGCAACCCCCAACTTTGAAGCCCTGCAGTCCCGTGAACGGCTGCAGCTTTCCCACTTCACTCATCCGCGGTGTTTGGGTCAACGTTTTTAGACCAGGTCAGTTGAAAAACCAAGCGATGTTGCGCCATTCCACCACCATCAGTGACGAAAGTGGCGCTATTGTCACAGCAGCCTTGAACAGCCCGACCAGCTCCACCAGTTTGACTCACTGCAGTCAGCAGCGAGTGCGTGCTATGCAGGCAACCATATTTCATTGTATTAGCTTCCATACTTCATTGTATTAAACACCATTTGAAAGGATGTTTATTTTCACTTTGATTTATTGCATGACATTAAGTGCAGTAGCTGTTGTGCAAGGGATTCTCAACTCAAAACACGCCAAAAACAGCCAATTATTCCGTGGTAAGGAAAGAGTTATGTGGTAATGGCAGCTTAATATGTTGACGAACTTGATTAGAAATGCTTCTTTCTTATCGCCATTGCAATGCAAAATAAATTTTGATGAAGCCTGCTTGAAAATGGCTATTCTATGAGTGGTTAAAATGGGTTTATAAATAGGTTATTCGGAGGAACCACTGGTCTAAGTTGGCCCACCTCATGTGCCCAACAAGAAATATGACAGGATGTGAACCATGGAACTATGTGTAGTGTGCCATATACATAGACAAGGCTGCTCTCACTGTTAGAACTATTAGAAATTCATGGGATCTTTTAAAAGATTTTTTTATGCTACTAGTCACTCATTGAATGCTCTAAGTGATTGTATTGTGCTATTTGCACCTTTAAAGTTTGGTGATAGCTTACAAGCGAGTGAAATTGTCCAGTGATATGACTAGATGGAGTCCCATGTTTCAGTCTTCACTGTGGTTTTCACTTAGACGCCGCCCTTCAAGTCTCTCTTCAGCGCCATCATAGAAATGGCTGTGTCCTTTGACTACAAGAATATTGCCCTATTTCTTGACAATGGCCACCTTTGGGCAGGATCCAGTGATTTGAAGGTACGTGTCACTACTATAAGTAGCATATTGAAATGCGGGCAGTAAGCTGTAATGTTTATAGCACACATCTTTTGTCGAAATATAGACATTGACTGAGATGTACTGAATGTAAACATGTCACGTGCACGCAGGAAGGAGGCTGAATAAGCACTAACATTGATTTGTGGATACTACATGTTATAAAAGAACATTCCCTGCACATATGTGGTGTCGGAGGGTGGCGGTATACATGAGGTTCCTGTCATAAATCATGACGTACACAGTCCATTACGAAAGTAATGTACGTGATTTTGTCCTTACGCAACTATCC
Organism: Hyalomma asiaticum; assembly: GCA_013339685.2. Classification (NCBI taxonomy): domain Eukaryota; kingdom Metazoa; phylum Arthropoda; class Arachnida; order Ixodida; family Ixodidae; genus Hyalomma; species Hyalomma asiaticum. The sequence continues at coordinate 41,123,245 of CM023485.1, read as the reverse complement.
ATGGTGGCAGAGTAAAACTTGTCAGGCAACATTGTGAGGGGTCTGCCCGTCCCATGCAGCCGGTCCCCAGTTTACTGCTTGCAGTGTAAGTGGAAAATCGTGCCTTTGCATGAAAAGGTTCTTCTTCTTCTATTTAGGGGCGAAGCTCCTTAAGGTTTGTCCGTTGTAGTAGCGTGTTACCTACTAGGAGGGCGTGTGTGGGAGGCGCGCCCTCAGCGCGTGCCTCCCGGCGCGCGAGCTCTCTCACTCTTCCATCTGCTGTCTTGTGAGAGAGAGAGAGGCAGTGAGAGCGAAAGGCGCGCGTTGACTATGGAAACGCTCTTTCTTCGATGCATGCGCTACCAGCTCGCAAAGAAGGAGAATGCGCCCTCACCCGCGAGAGACAAGCTTGACGCAGGCAGCGTCTTCTAGCGAGTTTCTTGATTGAAAAATACCGACTGCTTGCGCTGGAGAACCGTTCACCGGCCACCCATATATATATATATATATAGGCACTGGATCTTGACTTGCAATGAAGTGCCGGTGGGAGATTTCACTTGTGCGAAGTTGAACCATAAGGATTTGTAGCGTGTGCGTTAACTAAATTAATCCGGAACTCAGCACGATCTACGATGAACCCCGGAGCTTCGCCCACTCATCATCATTCACTCCGTGGATATGCTGTGAATTTTTTTTTTCAACTTTGCAACACAGCATGATGAAGCGTTCACTTGAACAGTGATACACCACCGAGTTTCACGTGAAGCTTAGAAAGAAAGCAACCGAAACATTCCAAATGCTTCAAGAGGCCTTCAAGGACAACTGCATTTCAAGATCACAGTGCGGGAGGTGGCACAAGGCGTTCAAGGAGGGCCGGGAGAAGGTCGCTGACGAATCCCATTCTGGACGCCCAGCAATCAACAGTACCAACGAAAATGTGGATGTCGTGCATGAATTTTTGCATTCTGACTGTCGATTGAGCAGTCTGGCAAATTGCTTGTGCCCCAAACATGTCCTCATTTATGGTACATGGGATAGTGACTGAGGATCTGCAAATGTGCAGTGTCTGCGCGAAGCTTGTGCCGAAAGTGTTGATGGAAGATTAGAAAGCACTTCGAGTCTTGCGCTGTCAAGAATTGCTGCGTTTGATTGAAAGTGAGCCGGACTTTATTAACTCTGTCATAACAGGAGACGGATCCTGGATATTTGAGTACGACCCAGAATCGAAAAGGCAGAGCAGCGAGTGGCATACAAAATCATCCCCTCATCCCAAGAAAGTGCGAACGAGCAAGTCACGCATCAAGATGATGCTCGTTGTCTTCTTTGACGCCCAAGGAATCGTAAATTTTGAGTTTGTACTGCAGAGGGAAACTGTCAACTCAACCTGGAGGTACTCAAGAGATTGAAACACCGGGTCACGCATATAAGGGCTGACGTCAAAGACATGGTCAAGCTCCACCATGACGATGCCCCCAGCCACTTGTCCTTCATCGTTGCAAACTTCCTGGCTCAGAGCAGCACCCTGGTGGTCCCCAATCCCCCTTACAGTACCAACTTGGCTCCGTGTGAGTTTTTTTTTTTTTCCCAACTGAAGAGAGAGCTGAAAGGGAAGCATCAGGAGACCGTGGAAAGCATCTAAAAGCATGTTACGACATTCCTGAAAGACATTCCCATCGAGGACTTTGAGAGTGCCTTCCAGGCATGTCAGACATGTCTCCGCAGGTGTATCGATGCAGGGGTAGAGTACTTTTGAAGAGTTTTAATCATTTGTACATATCTGATGAATAAATTTATTTTTCCCAGAAAATTCAGAGTACTTTTATATAATGGACCCTGTATATCTTGTCATAAATGATATATCTGAGTTGTCAAATTTATGTCTTAGTTTTGTACCAATAAGGGTTACTGTTATCACACCGTCATGTAAAATGCTTCCTCGGTCCAATCAAGCTGCTGACGGCAGCGTTTAGCCCTGCAAGGACGTTTATTCTAGTCTGTAGTAGAAGAATAACTTGAAGTTGAAATTATGTTAGAAGAAAAATGCTATGTTAATTCTGACTTGTAATGCCATGTATTGTAGCATTGTTTTCCTAGAGGGAAATCATCATAAAGTACTGCATTGCTTATTAACACCACATTGAGCTAAACATTTCAGTCTCCTGGTTGGCATAGAGCCACCATTGAGTGGAATAACATTTGCACTGAAAGTGAATAACGCTTTGTGATTACTCTGAATGTTCTGCATTGAGAAGTAGCCCCGCTTACTAATCTCTAAAAAGTTCTTCTTGCACCATCGGTGACATGAAATACACAAACGAACATTAAAGAACTATACAATGCATATGCCATATTGTGGTGGGTTTTCATGTATACATATGTGCACAGTAATATTCTATGCACAAACAACACAGGAAAATAATAGGTAAAATTCTTCTATTTACGGAACTTGAATGTATAGAATTTGACATATGTAGCAGCTCAGATTAGCTGCCTACTTTTTTCAACATCTTATGAAGTCTGAAAAGCTCTGCCATGGTGGTCTAGTGGCTATGGAACTCAGCTGGTGATCCAAAGGCCACAGGACCAAATCCTGGCCGCAGTGGCTGCATTTTGATGGAGGCAAAACTTTGAGGCCCATGTACTGTGCGGTGTCAGCACATTTTACAGAACCCCAGGTGGTCCAGATTTCCAGAGCCCTCCACTACGGCATCTTTCATAATTGTATTGTGGTTTTGGAACTCAATGCCCCAGAAATCAATCGTCAGTGAAGTCTGAAAAATATTGTGCAGATCCCACCCATTGTGAGAATCAGTGTCATGCGAAGCCATCAGTGAGGAGACTGCATACTGCAAACCGGGTGTCATTCAGCAAAGTGTTACGAGTAGGATGACCGTCTTTGTACAAAGCGCATGAGGAGGCGTATGCTTAATGGGGACTAACGAGGAAACTCGACAGCACCGTGGCGACTAAACTGTTGTTCATGTTAGGACATAACATTGGCACTCACGTTAATGCACAGCACAGGCATCTGTTTTATGGAAGGGAAATGTGGCTGCTGAGCTCTGATGTGTGTATTGTGACTGTCGTTCTTTGAGGTGTTCCTACAAAATCGAGCAAACTTGTACCAAGGCCTGCTGAGTGCTACCAGAACCATGTATAGTTTATTACATTGCTCTGACAGAGCTAAACACACGCTTAGTGCAATTAACCTTACAGAACAGCCATCACCACAACTTCTGGTGCATTAGGTAATAATACTAGCGTAACCTAGCGGTAGCGTGCTTGCTCTGCACGCTACCGCTAAGCTACGTCAGCTCGTGGGCCCTGGTTCGATACCTGCCTACTGCTTCACTTGGTAGGTTGGCTTTGGATATTGCAGCGTGGTCGTTTTTGTTATGCTTAAATTTTAATCCCATGCTATGACAAGTGGCATGCATTTGTAGTTTTTGAGCGTGCTCTAATGGTATGTTAAATGTTTATTTTAGTTCGCCTGTGATTGACATGGGGGGCTGTGTCAAAATTCAAACACCTGTGGCACATATCCGAATACCATGGGCCGACCATTACGGGCATGAGCTACACATGGTAATAGTGTAATTAATAGGGACTTACACAACCTGTATGTCAAGTTAGTAGAGCAAAGATCAATCAACCGTGTTCGTGACACATTTGTAGCTGTGAGTTCTTTGTGAGATTACTTTCGGACGACTCTCTTAGGCAAAGCTTCCGAGATTTCGAAAATGGACAAAGCCGTTCATTACTGACACACTGAAACAGAAGGCTTTCAATGTAAACTAAGAAAGGGAAGAAAGGGTAAGTAATAAACAGTTGGAAGGAAGTTATACTGCAAGCAACCGAAACACTTCAGCAAGGTCAGTAGAAAGAACATGCGAACGCAGAGTTCGAACGCGAATCGTTCAGTAGCGAAGGTGGTTGGTGAAGTGGTAAAGAACGTTCATCATGGTCTCACCAAATCATTGCTGGGCTTGACTGAGGAGCGGATGAGCAAAGTGCAGCAGGCTTGTGAAGAGGACAGCGCAGGATATCTGGTCGCGACAGATGTGGGCAGCTAGACGGTCGTTCAGGTGGTAGCGGCATCTTGACCAGGCATCTGAGCATGGAACTCTGACCTGTAGCCCGACTGTTCCTGCTCTGCCTATGGACGCAGGATTCAGTAGGCCCTCGGCTGGAGCTTAGAGCCACTGGGTTTCCAATGGCTGGGATAAGGTCAGCAGGAGGTCCAGGTTGGGTGAAGCACTGGTGGCTCGGGTCTGGAACATGACTGCCATTTTCAACGCCCAGCCCATTGGATGACCTGCCCCCTTTGCCTCTTGGAACACCTCTCCGAGAATCCGACGCTGCCAGCTTTTTTACTTCTGCTTATTTGTGTTTCTGATTGGCGACCGGTGTGTTCCTGTGTTCGTCAGCTACTGGCCATTCAGAGCTCCATGGGTTTTCCTGGTTGGCTGCTTTTTTTTTTCTTGATTTTATTTTGCAGTGCCATGTTTTTCTCTTTTTCACCGTCGTTGCCTTCATCTACTGTTGTTATCCCGCCTACGAGCGTCTCCTGTTGTCGTCTTCGTTTTCCTTGCGTAACTAATTTTTTTCACGCGCACTAAGGTAGGTAGGTATGCAGGTAGGCACTTAGGTAGGTAGGTAGGATGGCAGGCAGGCAGGTAGGTAGGCAGGTAGGTAAGTGGGTGGGGGGGTTGGGAAGGAAGGAAGGAACTGGCCAATGATGGCTGGTCTTGGGTGTGAACCAGCTACCTGCTGCCTAAAAAACCAGCCATGTGGCAACCCCAGCACCGAGGTGCATAATGAACTGGCCAATGATGGCTGGTCTTGGGTGTGAACCAGCAACCTGCTGCCTAAAAAACCAGCCATGTGGCAACCCCAGAACCGGAGGTGCATAGTAATCTATAAAGCTTTGTTTGAATTGAAGACAGGCACCTAAACGATCCAACTTTAAGTACTTTAGCATTAAGTACCAAGCACTTCATGCTTTTGTTGCATGATAGCCAGAAGTGTCTAATTTTAATACATTTTAGTTGACTTCCTTATTCTGCGCTAAATTTCTAAAACTGAAGCTTGCAACTTGATGACAGTTTGTTTATTGATTTGTAGTTCTGATAATATGATGGTTTCCTGTCACGCTGCATTTTGTGAATATGTTATGCACTTTCTCAATTTAGGGCCTGTTTTTGTATGTGAGCTCTTTTGTGACACCAGTTGCAGTGAAATGTCTCACGATTACATAAGCTAACATATGCAATTAGTTGTCATAGGTTGCGAATTTGTGCAGATGGCATTCTGTCTGTGCCCCTTATATTATGTAGTGATGTTGGATAAACTGACTTGAATCATCTCCAGGTGTTGACTTGCAGTGTTTCCACGTTACCTTCATTGCAGACGGTTTACTGCGAGATTGACACCCGGACAAAGTCTCGTCCCAAACAGCTGTTGTGGTAAGCCAGTGTTTTCTTAAAACTAACTTTTAACCCGTTTGCTGCCAAAGCTGGCAAATCAACAAGCACCACTATATTGACAATGTCGCTTAAGACGGCATATCACTAGGCAACTGCTGGTACTTTCCTAAGCTGTTTATAGATGGCAGAACTTGCTAGCTGGTCTGCTAGCTCTTGTATATGTTACTTATAGTTGGCATAAGAAATCATGAATCGTGCTTAAATACACGGTTTTAAGATTTTTTTCTTTTCTTTTTGTAATACCAAAGACAAAGCGTGCGCTGTTGGACTGCCTCTGATGCACCTTGATGTACCTTGAGGTGACAGAATAAGCTGATGTTCCATGTCAGAGCCTGCACCCTTTTCATGCAGAACCTTTTAAGGCATTGCTAGAAGTGCAAGACTAAAGGAAGGCAAGTCACAGTGTTAGCTATATTATTAGCAGGTAGCTAGCGCTGCCTATCCTTTGCACTGCGACTAGTGGACGGTGGCTTGAGACTAGCCTGGTGGTGGCAGTGTGACTTGAGAGTGTGTGTGCGTTTGTGTGACAGTGCAGTGGAGTGTGTGTGTGAGCACAAGAGAGTGCACAGGTTCAACAGATGCTGTGTGTGTGTCCTGGTGCGACTCAAGAACACAAGTATGTGTGTTATTTCAACCTCTCGTGTGAAAATTCTCTTCTTTTGTTTTTCAACTCATTAAAACTAATGATTACTCAACCAAGTCATGCTGTGATTGTTAGTCTCGGATTGCCACCATCTCAGAAGTGGCATTACTGCGCGGTTACGAACAGCGCGGCACCATGAACAGCAAGGGAGTTAGAGCGAAGGCGCCCCAGCCGACAGTGACGAGTGTACTCTCATTGTTGAGACTTGGCATGAGAGTGTGCGTGAGGCGGATTCTCCTGTGGGTGCCAACTGAAGTAACAATGTTAGCATGCACAAACTATTGGAATACTCTTACAGAAAATGACTGCGTCCTAACGACGTTGCTCGTATGCTTGTCTCCATCAGCGATGCCACAGCCTGTGTCCACAGGAGCACCCAGTGGAATCGCTGCGTTCCAGGTAATGCTTGATCTCAGCAACAACATACTAAGCTTCGACGGTTGCAAGGATGCACCCTCAGCAAGGGATTGGATTGAAAATCTCTGTACTACTGCAACGCTACACAGCTGGCCTGAATCTTTCATCCTTGAGACAGCGAAGTCCCAACGACCGGCAGCAGACTGACTGCATTCGAGGAGATCTGAAATCAGAATTTGGAGAGATGTTGAAAAATGTTATCGGCGGACCTTGTGGAGCCAGATGTGTGCGGCGGAACGCTGGTGCAAAATGCACGAATGTGTGCAACAGCGTAATGAAAGCTCAGTGGTCTATTTCTGCACCAAAGTTCGGTTGTGCAAGGAGGCAAACTTGTATTTTTGGGACACTCGTGATGTCATGATATCACAGGAGTCACATTCAAAACAGCTCAGCACGATGTTGCTCGGAAAAAGTGATGAAGACGCATCCGAAATATTCACAGAGTTGCCTTACATCACATATGTAAGAATGGGAGACTACCTGCTATTTTGGCGTTGTGCTGACCATCCTTTTGCTAGTCGAGAGCCTTATGAAAATCACCAATGAATACAGTTGAGAGCCAAGGAGGGATGCGTACTCCAGAGGGACACCATAAACATGTACAGATGCTGTGATCAAGATGTCCTGCTCAACATGATGCTAAGAAAAGTTAGTGTTCCTATGCACCCAGTGGGTGAAGGACAGGCCTTCACACAAAGGAGTCCAGCCCTTGGTTGAGAAACACTAATAGAAGTACTACAGGTTTCTGCACGAAGCTACATTTTGGGGAAGCACTGAGCAGGAGGAGAAAGTGGTGAAGGATGAGGCTCCTGAGCCAGCTGAACGACAACTGATCAGACGCTGTGACGTGAACATTGGACCCTCTGTGACAGAGTCTCAGCATTCAGAACTCGTGGATATTTTGAACAAATTCCGAAAATGTTTTGCAATGACCCCAGCAGAAGTAGGTTGCACAACAGTGCTGGAGATGGACATTGTAGAAGTGCCAGCTAGTGCCCCTGTTGCACTGCGTCCACATCGGAGAAATGCAGAATTATCAAGGAATGGAGAGACCTCGGCATAGTGACAGAGGCTAATTCTAATTATGCCATCCCTGTGCTTGTAGTAGGCAAAAAGAATGGGGAAAAGCACATTGTTGTCGACGACCAAAGGCTTAACGGGCAAACCGTGAAGGAGAAGTATCTCCTTCCCAACATAAATGATCAGTTGAAGGCCTTGCAGGAGCTATTTACTGCACAGTTCTTGATTTGGCTCAAGGCTACTTGCAAGTGCCCTTGACAGAAGAAGCCAAGAAGAAAACAGCGTTCATCACTCCACACGAAGCTGGTCAATTTGAAAGAATGATTTTTGGTCTTACAAATGCACCTGCCGTGTTCCGCTAGCTTATGAATAGAGTGCTTGGGCCACTAAAGGGCGAAATCGTGCAGTGCTGCCTAGATGATATCCTCATACCAGCAAAAGATTGGAGTGAAATGGTCATGTGATTGTGTCAAGTCCTGCCGGCATTCAGGTATGTGGGTTTGACACTAAGGCCCAGCACAGCTTATTTGCGAATGACAGTGTGGAGTTCCTGAAGTTCATCTGATAGGAGGACAAGTACATCCAGGTGAGTTCAAAACAAAGGCAATATACCAGTTCCCAAGGCCAAAGAATGTGCATGAGCTGAGGCGTTTCCTCAGACTGAGTGGATTCTTCAGGAAGTTCATTCACAAGTACGCCTTCATTGCTGAACCACTCACAAGGCCAACCAAGAAAGAAGCGGTGTTCCAATAGAAGTCAGACCAGGAGAACAGTTTCCAAGATCTGAAGGAAAAACTTGCATCAAAGCCAGTGTTGCAGCTGTTTGATCCAAAGGCAGGAACTGAACTGCACAATGATGCCAGTTCTAAAAGGTTAGCTGGAATTTTGCTCCAGAAAAAGGGAGACAGTTGGCACCTTGTGTACTGTGTAAGCAAGAAGCAACTGAATCAAAAAGCAGATATCATTCCCAACATAAATGATCAGTTGAAAGCCTTGCAGGAGCTATTTACTGCACAGTTCTTGATTTGGCTCAAGGCTACTTGCAAGTGCCCTTGACAGAAGAAGCCAAGAAGAAAACAGCGTTCATCACTCCACACGAAGCTGGTCAATTTGAAAGAATGATTTTTGGTCTTACAAATGCACCTGCCGTGTTCAGCTAGCTTATGAATAGAGTGCTTGGACCACTAAAGGGTGAAATCGTGCAGTGCTGCCTAGATGACATCCTCGTACCAGCAAAAGATTAGATTGAAATGGCCATGCGACTGCGTCAAGTCCTGCAGGCATTAAGGTATGTGGGTTTGACACTAAGGCTCAGTACAGCTCATTTGCAAATGACAGTGTGGACTTCCTGAGGTTCCATCTGACAGGAGGACAAGTACTGCCAGGTGAGTTCAAAACAAAGGCAATATGCCAGTTCCCAAGGTCAAAGAATGTGCATCAGGTGAGGGGTTTCCTCAGATTGAGTGGATTCTTCAGGAAGTTCATTCACAAGTACGACTTCATTGCTGAACCACTCACAAGGCCAGCCAAGAAAGAAGCGGTGTTCCAATAGAAGTCACACCAGGAGAACAGTTTCCAAGATCTGAAGGAAAAACTTGCGTCAAAGCCAGTGTTGCAGCTGTTTGGTCCAAAGGCAGGAACTGAACTGCACACTGATGCCAGTTCTAAAGGGTTAGCTGGAATGTTGCTCCAGAAAAAGGGAGACAGTTGGCACCTTGTGTACTGTGTAAGCAAGAAGACAACTGAATCAAAAAGCAGCTATCATCCCACGAGATTAGAACTGATGGCCTTCTGTGGTGTATTGATCGACTGCGGTTCCTACGCTTGGGCATACATTTCACGGTAGTGACTGACTGCCAGGCTGGCTGCCATTGACTGCCAGACAGACTGGGTAACAGCCATTGTGCACCCACAGCCGTGAAGTGTACAAGAAACATGGCATACATATGAGAACCTGCTGCATGACACAGCCGCTTTGCTGAAATGCATGTCAAGACAATCGTCAAGGCCACAGCTGGTGTGACACAAGTGGCTGCTGAGTGCTTAAGGAAAGTGTTAAACTTTGCTTGGTTTCCTGTGTGCTCTGAGTAAATGATTCAGAGGCGAAGACTTAAAACACAAGTGGAAGCTTGGGTTCTAGATAACTGCTGCACTAGTTAGGTGGAACAAGTGGTGACAAACAGAAGTGAAATCTGCTTGCAGTCTATATTTAGAGAAGCAGGGATTCCTTCCCAGGAAAGACGAAGCACTGCAGCCACTATTATCCTATGAATGTCTGCACTTCCAGTAGTTTCTTCTTTGAGAAATGCTTCAAGTTATGCCAACGTCTGGCTGATGAACAAGCATGAACGTACACAAAAGAGCATATATTGTTCATATTTATTGTGTACTGCAAGTGTTTTCACCTTTAGTTCTTGTTGATTTGTTTCCCGAGTTTTGTTGGAACTCGTCTGCATTCTCATGCAATGTAACTAGCCAAGGCGTGCACTTGCTTTTAGCTACCAAAGTTCAGAATGTAAGATTTTTGTTCTTACTTGGTCTTCCTACCACAACCACTGACACACCAAAAAGCGCTGCTGCCAAGCTCTCATGGTGTGTTCGGAGGACAGGTGTATTAGTCCCTGGAATCATTTTGGCAACTGCGTCCCATTTGAGGGTTTTGACAGGTGCACCGTGCAAAAGGTAAACTTCCTTGTGTAGTATGCTTTCTGGAGACATTAGGTGGCAGTTTGAAAGCATGTATGCATAATTCAAGAAATAATCAGTTTAATATATTGTGGAATGTTATACATTACCTTTGTTTTTAGGGCTTGTGCACAACACGTCGCTCACCTTTTTTCCTTTCCTCATGCTTTAGGTGTGGCCGCAGAGCAGTTGTTGGTCACTGGAACAACCTTGCCTTCGTTGTGGGCATGGACAGGGACTATATCAAATATCCTTTGCCTCAGGCTAAGAAGTTTATTGGTAGGGGTGTGTAAATATTCAAATTTCATAATAGCATTTGCTGTTCGATTTGATTCACACCTAACTTTTACTCTTCGAACTATTTGAAGTTGAAGTTTGGAATTATAGGGGCCATGCAACACTTTATGACATAGCATGGAAACGCCACCGATCGATTGGGAATGCTCCTGTGAATGTGCCAGCCAAATATTATTGCACTACATGCAGCAGGGAATCTGTAGTTTGGTTTAAAAATACATCTGCAAAGTGCCCACCCTTTCTTCAACAAAATACTCCATAAGCAGGCACAGACTACGAAGTGGGTGGGAGAACTGTTACTGGCCGATTCCCAGGTGCAGTTACTGCAGATGCCTTGGGTTGGCACCATGTCCCTGCAGTAACTTTGGCGACAAGCTGGTCATCATTGCGCAAGTGTGAATATGTTCAAAGAAAAAGATAAGAGGAAATGTTCAACGTCATGGCAAGCGCTGGTGCAGATTCTTGGCCCTTTTTCACCCCCTTCTGTGTGGCTTCCAGCATGCTTGTCAGTACGAAAGTACAGTGAACATGCTTGGGCAGTAGAATTTCCCTCAAGCTTGACACTGTAACTCTGATTGATTGATTTCTGAGGTTTTGCGTCCCAAAACCACCATTGATTATGAGAGACGCCGTAGTGGAGGACTTGACCACCCGGGGTTCTTTTAACAATATTAGTATTCTAGCCGCACTGACTCCTTATACAGCGCGTACGAGCTAAAATTGAGCCGAAATCGACGCTGAAATGACCTCGCACTGCAAGAGGATAAAGTGTATGGCTGTGTCCCAGTGGAAAAAGAGGAGTGCGTTAACCATGCGTTAACCTTTTTTAACATAAAGCCCAATTTGTGTATTACAAAATGCTGAGAGCAGAATTACCGTTTCCTGCACATATAAATTTCAAAGTTATGAAATTTCTTTGTGCATGATAGCCATGCCATGGACACTGAACTTTTATCATCTGTGGAATTACTAATTATTATTTAATTTGAAAACTGCTTGCAGCGTTGCACTTATTACTTATTGCATTATCTAGCTATGCAATAATATTCACTTTTCGCTGAACAGTCTTTTCCCTATTGTCTCCGAAAACAATAGAGTGGCAGATTCGTGTATCTTCTGAACTAATTGACCTACAAAAATGATTTATTCATATTTGAAATCAGCAGGACTAACACCACAGTACACGGGCTTCAACATTTCGCCTCCATCAAAATGCAGCTTCCGCGGCCAGGATTAGACCCTGCGACCCTCGGATCAGCAGCTGAGTACCATAGCCACTAGACCACCGTGGCAGGGCCACTGTAACTCTACTAATGCCTAAGGGATTTGTGACTCACGTTATGTGACTCGCACATGCAATTTCACCAAGCCACTGGGGATTTTGAAAGTAATCATCTTCACCTTGCAGGATGAGCCAGTGTTAAGGTTTAGCACAACACATTTCTGCCTCTAAAATGGCACTGATAGAAGTTCTGGACAGCGCATGCGTTGCAACACGAAAAGCAGGCGCAAAGTTTGAGGAGCCACCCCTGTGGCACGCTACGGAAGTCCGTGAGAGTTTGAATCAGTAAATCACAAAAAAAAAATTACAGCATATCCACGGAGTGAATGGATGACATGTAAATGATGGCAACACGCTGGAAGCGTCATCTGTTGTGATGCAGAGAAAACTCAACTTTCTCCTCGCCGAAGCATTACATTAACGGGCCACCGCTGCACGCTGCCGTGGCAAAGAAGTTTCCTCTCCTCAAATACTTCATTCTCCATGGGATAAACTCTCCACTGAATTTAGCGCTTTACTATTTGAAACCCCGTCTAGCTTGACAAGGGGAGCTTTAAAGTGATAATTTATTCAGCCTGATTTATTGTATGTGTAGTGTAGACAGAATCCACTGCTAACTGAATTACTTTTACATATGTGGTATGATTGTAAGTGGACAGCACTGTAACCGAAATGTACTCAGTTTTTTCTTGACTCCTATGCACTTATACTTTTGATACATCAATATACTTAGTCCAGGAGCTGGATGGTGCTCGCATCATTGGAAACGTCAGTCATGAACTGTTGCAAAAGGTACCAGGTGAGAATGTTGTCTACTGTCTTTTTTAAAAGTGCTATTATGCGTCCCTATGTGTGTTAGGAGCTTACATTCCCTTACTCTTTGTTGTGGCCTCAAAGCCTGCAGGTCACAGTTACACTGAGTGATAACGTCTTTCTACTCTCGCAATGTGTCACATTATTTAGCACTATAATGTGTTTGTTAGGATATACGGCTTAGTGTTTCCAGGGCTGTGCCAACATTTTGTGTCTTTGCACCTTGCTAAGAGCACTCTTGGCCCTCTGCTTCAAGGTGCCTCCCATATGTATAGTCGTGCGACATCTTGCAAACGTGATAGTGTCACTGAAGGTGATTGCTCAAGTGTATGCCTCCTGAATGGAACTTTCCTGTGCAGATTGCATTTGCCACTTAGATCTTCTGCACATTCCTTGCTGTGATGCACCATTTTGTCAAAGCACAGTGTGTTGAACGTGCGCAATTTTTCTTTCTTTATAAATAAAGGCATTGCAGTAGTTTGAGAAGTAGTTCCTTGATGAACAGTATAATTTTTTTTTTTTTTAAGTGTGCTACAGATCGCCCTTTTTATGCCTTTCACTTTCAGATGTTGTGACAGATGTGTTCAGAATTGGCTCCATAAAGCCTGGTGCTCTTCTTGTCGAGGCATCTGTTGAATTCGAGGTTTGTGTTCTTCTTGTAATGCCTGTTCAGTCAGTGTTGCTTATTATTGGCGAAGCTTTCATTTTTATTTTTTCATTTTTATTGCTTTGATAGATGTGGCATTTGCCACACGGCCTATTGTCAAGCATTGTGTTCCTAGTCATAAGGATGCGACTTTTTATTGAGTATGTTATGCTTCTTGCACCATGATACAAACAGCATCTTTTAGTTCATTTTGTTTCTTTCATCTTATTACATACTGTTATTTTCTCATCAAATTTGCTTTCCAAATATGGCTTGCTTTGCTCACGATGATTATAGTAGTGCCATGTGGGACTCCCGTTAATGCAAGGGGGAAAAAAAAAAAGGATAACAGCACCATGAAGAAAGGAAGGGTTGCGTGATTATAATATTTGTTTTTACAGATTGTTTTATTTGTAATATGTATCTTAGTATAAGTCAAGGTCTGGTTAGCACCAAAATACACGATACTGTAATTACAGAAATATTGGAAGCTTAAGGAATTGACATTGAACTCATTTTCTGTGCTCAGTTCTCTAGTTTGTGTGAAGAACTGAGAGAACATCTGGCATATGGCTATTAATGTGTTAATTAAAGGAGAGTAGTAAAGCATGCTGATAGGGGTGGTTAAAACTGACAGTTTACAACAAAGAGAAGGGCCAATTGTACTGGTGTTAACTGGCCATGTAGAAACCCTTGTGTGAATGGGGAATGCCTGAGGAGTACAGTTTTAAAGCTCCAGAGTACATGCTTGTGTGGACTGACCGAGGGCAACTGGGTCTGACCTCTGTCTTTCAGAAAAAGAGCTACCGAGCTGATGAGTACTTGAGAACAGTCATGGAGAACAATGAGTTGGAGCTTGCTGTGCAGCAGTGTATTGATGCTGCTGCACATGAGTACCAGCCTAAAACACAGAAGAAGCTGCTGAGGGTAAGTGGCCAGCCGGAAAGAGTATCTTCACAGATGTACACTAATCTGAGCAACTTGTAGATCAGAGATAAACTTTATGTGACTACTGATCTAATGCACTTGAGGGACAATGTAATTGAAAAGTTGAGTGGCTGTCTCACTGGCTATAGCAGCTGCTTTGTTTCTGTTGGCTCAGCGGCAATGCTCACTTGGCAGCCACAGTGTTGTGCCACGAAGCATGGGGTTGCGTTTTTCTGTGACCATAGCATATAGTGCTTCAGTAGTTGCGTAGTATGGAAATACTTGCATTATAATTGGATTTAAGTAGGTAATAAAAGGGCCTCACCTCATCTGAGGCCCCTGCTACAATATTTAACTGAAATCTTGCAGTAAGACATTTCCCGAACCGTTAATGTCTCTTTAGAACATTTTTGTGAAACCTTGTGAACAAATTGCTTGGCTTGCTTCATAAAGATGAAAAGCCGTTTCATCACCTGCGACATTTTTACGGCACCAGATGTTTGCAAGTAGCGTTCATGAAATGCAAATGCTTGATCATTACATAAAAAGCAGTTGCACATTTCTTTCAAAAATGAAATCAATGATTCAGAGCTCCATTTTCGTGTACTAATTGAAGAACTTTACTAGTGAAATATCACTGCTATTCTTTTGGACATGTTGCATGTTGCTCTGTAATGACAGACACATCAGGCAGAAGCCTACTAATGCAATTAAGGTTTCCTGCTGAGGACAGCAAGATCCCTGCATGTCCTTTCTAATGGCATAATCTAATAACACTTTTTTTCTGTTTCATTTCCAGGCCGCCTGCTTTGGAAAGTCATTTGTGCAGGGCATGAACCCCAGTAGCTTTGTTGAAACCTGCCGTCTGCTGCGAGTTCTGAATGCTGTGAGGGACCATATGGTGGGATTGCCTTTGACCTACACTCAGTATCCTTTGCACTTGGCGTGCTTGATTAGTGAACATTGTGGTGCTTTGTATCGGTATTTTTCTTATACTGTTGAGTCTCAGCATATCGAAGTCGCATCCAGCACAAACACATCTTTGTTATACAGCTAAGCTTTTATGTAATTGAATTGGCAAAATTGACAGGCCACTTTCTTGGACTGAAATTTCACCTTTTATGCCAATTGACATCGCCAAAAAATTTTTTGTTGCCCTGAAATTACTGCTGAATTGCTCGAGTAGTGGGTGGTACAGGAAAGTGCGAATCGTGATAGTAACATGAAAAAAAGTTCTACTTTGTTGCCACTGAGATCTGCCAACCAGGACTTGCTGCCGTGCCAGCAAAGTCTTGTCCATAGCTACCATGTGCATTATGCTGAAGGGGCCGTTGCAACGTGGAAGTGAAGCTGGAGTGCCCTAACTAAGCTGTCCCACCCATTCTGCCACTGCGCCTTGTCATCAAAACCATGTGTGTTGCGTTCACATCTCCCACATTGATTTCATAGTTTTACTCAATACACATATTTTGCGCACATCTATTGCGTAAGCTTTTAGGCCCTTATACAGCCCCCAACACAAGCCCATCGATCGCACCATCCTGTACACACTACATTCTACCTTCATGCTCTGTGGCCATAGCCGGCACTTGCGCCGCCAAAGACCATGTATCGTACTTATAACCCTGCGTCTGGTGCAGCATAGCCTTAGTCACTTTTGCGCCACAAAACCCAATTTAACTAACTAACCACGCGGGTTGCCCAGGGTGTGTGACTGCAGTGTTGTCGCGTCACTGAACTGAACTTCCACTCAGTTTGATGAGCCTGCTACTCTGAAAACCGTTGCACATTGCAAAAACAAAAGAGCTGTTGAAAATTGCATGACACCAAGGCAACAACATGAATTATGGAACATTTATTCATGGAAAGAAACCTTTGTTTTGCAGCATTGTGCACGCTTTACGTCGAAGGCATTGAGCAAGAAGGCCTTGTATGATGTGCATTTTGGTCGGCTCTATAAATTAGTTCAATAAAAGTCTTTTTAAGTTAGCTTTATTACAGAACATCCGACAAGGATGGTAGGTGTTCAATGGCTAACGTCCATTTTGGTCGCCTCTGTAAATTAGTTCAATAAAAGTCTTTTTAAGTTAGCTTCATTACAGAACATTCGCAAGGATGGTAGGCATTCAATGGCTAACGTCAGATGGCTAGAAATAATTGGTCAGCTACTTAAAACTTGTTACAGCAATATATACTTACCAAAGGTGCCTTCATGCACGGCACGAGCACCTATCTCATTTTACACAGGAAAGTTATACTATTATCCAGATGATGCGCAAGCACCTGCGTGTATCCTGTGCTTTTGAGTGGTGCCTCTGATAGGCCAGCAAGTTGTCTCTTGCAAATTTTGATGGTCAATCGACCACTTCTCGGACGGATTAATGGCATGGGACATTAAATTACATAGACATGAGCATGTTGCAGATGGCTTCGAAACCCACATGTAGCATGGTGCCATGGCAGGTTGTAAAGAAGAGGGAGAGAGTGGTGCCACCCTTTCTATTGCTTGTACCCATTCTTGCCCTCCTTTTTTTCTAGTGCATTTCATTTTCCACTGTGCTTTTGAAGGTGTAAGAGCAACACCCCGTACCAAGAGCTGTTTTTTTTTTGCTCAAGTATCTCAATAAAAGATGGACACCAAGACAGAAAAACATAGAAATGAGACATAGTCATAGTAGGAGTGTAGGTAGCAGAAGGAGCAGCACTGCTCGCTCTTTGATTGTACATGTCGTCACTGTGTCACACCACACGTACGGTACCAGGCTATCTGCCTTGTGCTCATGTGTTCCCTTTTGTAAAGTTTGTAGCTGTAGCTGTACCTTGCACCATCGCTAATGTGCAATTACACAATCAGTGCAATCAGATGGCATCATTACCCTAGGGATTAACATGTTTACTATCAGAACAGGTGTCTTTAGCAGTCTGGTAACTACTAGTTATACTAGTAAGTACCTCTCTGTAAATGACAATGTCTTATATATTCTGTTTCGTTACATAGCTCAATATGCATTGAAATAATACATGTGCAACATAGCTTTGTACTTGCTTTAATATGGTACGATACATTGAGTATATCCATGTTTGTTATAGCACGACTATGATGTAATTGCTTTGCAGCTTTCAAGTGCCATTACGTATCTCTGCTAATAACATTTGCCCCATCTACCTACTCTCATATATAATCGCTTAGCTGCTTTGGAGGCCTTTTCTTTTTCTTTTGCAAATACAGAAAGGAAAGTATTGTTGCCTTGAGATTTCTGTGGCTTCCCTTGACGGCGCATTTCCTAAGGCTCCAGTGTCTATCGATCGATGTCCTGCTAGACCGGTTAGTACTGCGGCAGCACTACTATCTTGCACTCAAGATTGCAAGGTACCTCCGCATTCCGGACCTGGAGGGCACCAGTCGCATTTTGGCACACTGGGCCTGCTATAAGGTAAGCCAGCAGAACTGGGAAACTGGTGTATTTGGCAATGCATTGCAGAGGAACGTGAAATATGGTACTTGTGGTGGTGCAAAAGAAGGAAGGAATGGAACACTGGATCCGACTTTCTAGCTTATATGCTCAAGTTAAGCATACAAGGGGACGTATGTCCAAAGTCCACTTTCTACATACTATTTCTACAGTGCCTGAACACTCAACATTCCTTCCTTAATGCCAGAGCCAAGCCTGTTCGGCAGCGTCAGTACTCACCAAGACACTGTAGCATGAAGCACTGGATTTCTTTTTTCTTTCCTCTCGTGGAGATTATGTAAGAACAAAGATGGAAAGAAATCAAGATGTTAAAAGACATTAGCTGCCTGCAACAGTCATTGAATCCTGGTCAAAAGATCTTACTGTAATATGAGACACATATTACAAGCCAGCTTGCACTAGGCCCATTTCTCACCTCAGGCTGCTTTGTATATGCCCACATGCATGTGTTCATAAACACACATGCATTCACACACATGCTTTCAATATTGCAGTTGTAGACCCCATGAAGTGATCGTTGCTGCCTATTGCAAGCTGCATTTCTTTTTTCTCATCTTCTTTAGGTAGCTCAATTGCACATCCCAACAGATGAGGTTGCGAAAGCCATTTCAGAAAAATTGGATTCCTCACCTGGGATTCTTTACTCGGAGATAGCCAGGAAAGCAGTGGACTGTGGAAGGCAGGACTTGGCTATCAAGGTTAGTAGCTTGTTCACATGAACTGGGCATAGTACCTTCTCCATTTAGTTTTGAGGGTCTCTTCTGTCATCTAAAAATGGTTCTCTTGGCTTTTTCACTGCTTTCCTTCCTTTACATTTGTTTCAGATAAGTGGGAATTTTGGATTCTTTGTTGTCGTTCATCTCTGTACATACTTTACTGTGGCCAGCATCAGGACACACCCAGTGTGATCACTGTGTTACCTGTGACAGTCATCAAAATAAATGCGTCAGTGCTCATGTGCTGCATGTTAAAGAGGGTGTTCCAGGTTGACATTTAACGTTGCCACTCTTTTGGGCTTGGCATCTGTAGGAGTGTCTGACTTGATTCACTTGAAACTTTGTTCTACTCAGGTCATGGCCAGGAATGTAATCTGGCTAGAGAGGTGGCTCTATGTTAGTCTTGTAGGCTTGTTATGAAGACCTGTGTGAAGAATCATGTTTGTGGACATGTTAATAGGGAGACCCAGGGCTTGCTTTGGGACTTTTCAAAGGAGGGTCTTTAGTTTGTCTGTCTGTTTTCATCAGTAATGCATACAATGCTGCATGCGTCATCCTAGAGAGGTCGAAGGATTGGATGAGGCATATGATGTTCTCTGTCATGCCTCATTGTCTGTTTGATATTCTTCACATCATGTACAAGACAAGTTCTGTTGTGTACAACAAAGGCATACATCGCACAGTAGGAAGGGTAAAGCCATCCGCCATGGTAGCTTAGCAGTTAAAGTGTTGGCTTGTGAAGCTTGAGGTCATGGGATCGAATCCCAGCCACATTGACCGTATTTTGATGAGAAATAAATGCAAAACACACCCGTGTACTTAGATTTTAGTGCACCTTAAAGAACACCAGCCAGGCAAAATTACTCTAAAGCCCTCTACTATGGGGTGTGCCTTATAATCATATTGTGGTTTTGGTATATAAAACCCTATAAATTATGATTGAGCCATCGTGGTGACAAAGATGGACCTCCTCTTTAGCACCACTATTCCATATGCAACAACTTGGGAAGCAGGGAAACTAGCTGTAGCATTAGCCCTCACACAGACTGAGGCAGCACTCATTACAACCAACTCTTGAGCAGTGTTCAGAAACTTTTTGTTGGGCTAAGTTGCACAGATGACCCACTGCATGCTAACAGCCGGGCTGTCTGAAAGAATGCTCATAATAGTGTCGGCACCCGCTGGAGAGCAGTGAACCAACCCAAGGCCCAAAAACTGGAATTCAACTGGCTGTGTACCAGAAAATCGCTCAATGTTACAGATCCGATTGCAGCTTGCAATGACACAAGAGACCACAACTCAACCTGTCCCCACATCCCAACAAGGCTACATCTCCTGTTCCCATCTCAGTAGGGTGCTGAACAATGCCCATACTAAAAGTACCTAGGAACAGTCTGGCAGATTGTCATAAAGTGTTATAAAAATCTAGACTTTCATCGCTGTTGTACTCTATACCCTCAACCTAGTGCAGTGGGAGACAGTGCTGTTGACAATGCTGACCAGGTCGTGTTGGTCGAGAGGGCGATTGTAGCCCAAGATGGTGCATGGTTTTCAGTGAAGTGGGAATCGCTCCTGCAACTAGTCCATCCTTACGCTCATTAAAGGGTCCCTGAAATGGTTTTGACATTGTGTCACTGACTAAACTACATCATCATCAAATAATCCACACAATAAATTAAGTAAAGCACCCTGCATGAAGGCAGCTAGGGGTTTGTTTGTGTTGCCTTCCTCCTTACCACTGCTGTTCTTTTCCAACTCACCTGGCAGCAGGCTGCAGGTGCTGGTGGCAGCTGCGCTGAGGCCGCAGTAGCAACATGGTACTGTCGTGTTGCTACTGAGCTCAATAATGCTGAGGTGGCTAGAATGACGTCAGTTGGGGAAAGCCAACCACACCACTTGCTGCATGTCCATTGCACGAACCATGGGCAGGGACAGTTGAAAACTCTAGGCAGGGCCATGTTGATCTTTAACGATGTGCATAATTAAAACCTTGTGGTAAGTTAAACACTTAATGCAGAACTACCAGCGCAGTGCATTTGTACAAAATAACCAAAACTGTTTCAGGTCCCTTTTAAGATTTTTTCTGTCTTTGTGACTGGTGTAACGTTGTAGCATGATTGAGAGAGAGTGAAGAAACTATGCAGTCACCGTGAGTGTCTGCCTAAGTGTTCAGCAGGTGTACTCTTATAACTACACCTTAAATGGTATCCTTGTCCATGCATAACAATACACTTAGGTTCCTTCTTGCCTGGTGACTGGTGTAACATTGTAGCATGATTGAGAGAGAGTGAAGAAACTATGCAGTCACCGTGAGTGTCTGCCTAAGTGTTCAGCAAATGTACTCATCACTATGCCTTAAACGGTATCCTCCATGCGTAACAATACACTTAGGTTCCTTCTGGCCTGCCCGTAAATCTTTGTTGCAATATGAACGGTCCTTGACTTTCCCGTCAAGAAGTTTTGCGCAGTCATATTTCTTCAAGTTTTATATTTAAGGCCAACTCCAGTGATTTTTTCAGCATGTCAAGGTAATTGCGATTCTATGTTTCTGAGGCAGTCCTGTCACACTCCTGATAGTAGAAATGCTCAGCAAATGCAAAAATAATTTTTAATGAACAAAGAAGTGCAACACCGGAAATGAAATCCAATGCAGCAGTGACATCAAGTCAGTCAACCCGCCTTTTACATGGTGCAACAGCACATGTGCCCTTCCTATGGCAGTGATCTCGTAATGGTTGGCGGTGCGCACAGATCTTAGAGGCCATGATGTGGTACTGGTGCGCTTCTGTCGCTCTGCCAATGATGTTGTCAACACACAGTGCGGCCAATAATCGTAGGAAGCCTGGTGGGCGGTTCGAAGCAATTAGTAAAAATTGAATTGCGAGCAATCTGTGCATTTCATGAGCCTGTAATCTTGCGCAAATGACAGAAGTGTGGTAAGGAACGTAACAAGCAAATTTTAATGAGATATAATGTGTCTTCAGGTGCTCAGCTTATTCACTTGTTCTTTCTTCATGTCAACCAGCTACTTGACTGTGAGCCGAGGGCATCCGAGCAGGTGCCCATTCTTGTGGAACTCGGCCAGGAGGAAAGAGCCCTTGTGAAAGCTATTGAAAGTGGGGACACAGATCTGGGTATGTATGTTTTCTTCTCTGTACTGCACTATAGTATTAGTACATAAGTAGCATATTAGAGAAGCAGCCCCACATTGCAGTGGCAAACGTTATGGCATGGAATGTACTACAGGTGCATTTGCACAGATGAGAGTGCGACTATCATACTTGCCACTTGGAGTGCACGAATATCCAAACATTCAAATAATGTTTGCTATTCGATTCGATTCACACCTAATTTTATTGTTCAAACTTTTCGAAGTTTGTGATTAAGGTGCAAAATATGCTATGTTTGGCGACAGGTGGCCCATTCCTGCATGTATGCTTCGCCACATTGCACGTGTGTACCGTGGTGAAGCTAACACTCATACACTGCGACAAAGTTAAGGTGGTGGTCTCGCTGCCACCATGTCAAAACTTGAAAATTTTGCCACCAGGTCACGCCACCTGTTGAGGGAAGCAAGGAAAAAATAATTTGGAAGGAGGCAGATGTCAGTGCAACACGAAGTGAGAAGGAGATGTGCACCTTCAAATGTTCAGCTAGACTGCACGATGAACGGAACCTGAGAACAGGGGAAAAAACAACAATGATGTGGAACTTGCACTCTTTTCTTGTCTTCTTTGTCTTCTTTCTTGTTTTCCTGTCTTCTACGAGCGTTTCGTATTCCAGCACACGAAGAAAATAGTAAGGTATAATACATTGTACTTGTAAAACCCCTTTTTCAAAGTGTGTCCATTTTCCACTTTCTATTTCATTTGATGTCTTACTAAAGCAAGCTTTTTTTCTTGTTTTTTTTTCTTCTTAGTGACCTGTGATGCTTCTTATACTCACAATTATATTTCATTCATAGGTACCTTGGATTACATAAAAATTACTAAGCTAGAATGTGCAAACATAAATTACTCTTCAGCATGCTCTTCCTTAGAAAAAAGAAAAAAAAAGCGGCCTGGTTACATTCAACCATGCCAAAGTAGATCTGTAACAAACCTGGGCATGCACTTCAGGATTATGACGAACCATTTAGAAAACTTCACTGTATCATGCGCAGGGTTTTGTGAAAACTGCCACCAGTGCAAGCCAGAGGAATATTCATGGACAGTCGAGATGAGAGCAATGTATTCAGTACTGACATAAAGTGCCACCACACTTCCTGCTTTCCTGTGTGTCACGTGGTACGACAGAACGACGTCACACCTCTCCGTTATTTTTACAAAGTGTAAACGGTAAAGCAGTCACATGTCGGAGGAAGCGAAACATTATACCACATTCTCTGCCTCACGGCATGCACTAACCCGGCCTGAGGGTTGGAGTATTCCTAAGTGTAACCATTATTATCATTATCGTCATCATCGCGGTGGTGGTCACCGTCGAGGAGCTTTCTGCGCTTCAGTGTTTTTTACTGCATTTGGGATCAGGCCCAATCCCTTCTCTGTGTGAGGATTACACAGACGGCGATCAGTGCCGACCAACTATATGCACACTAACAGCCACATTACGAATATTGGTGAGAAATTACTTTTGATATGAAAACGATTCGGGCGCATAATTAGTTATTTTACTGTGAAAGGCAGGTAGGGTACACCGCACTAGGGGTACCCGGTTGCCGGGTAGACCGCACTAGGGGGAAGCCACGGCCCTTGTCCTGAATACGACTGAGGGCAGCGCGCGAGTCGCTCGGTAGCGCAGCCAGCAGAGGGCTTTGAGACGTTGTGTCCTATTGTGTAAATACGTAAATAGCTCCCCTCTGTGCCTCCCTCTCTCCCTCCTCCTGCACCCTCTTTTGTGTCAGCTGCTTGAGCTAGACAGTTACTGCTATCTCCGGTAATAACTTTCCTTTTCTTCGTACCTTTTGTACATATATTTCATGAATAAATAATAAAAAGATCGCTTACGAACACCCCGCACAATGCTTTGGTCGGGGCGCTGTGGCACTGTTTAGCTGTCAGGAAAGGGAGAAACTCCACTGCCTTATCCTGCCCAGCGGGAAGCAGAGGGGAGCTGGAAGTGATTCCCCAAATTTCCGAATGCCATGACACACCTGCTCTTAGAAACCTATCTTGAAAGGGGGTAAAATGGTCTGAGGCTCGCTGGACGGAAAGCATAGCCGCTTTGTAACGTTTAGTGCCGCCGCTTTTGACAGACATTAGAACTGACACTCGAAAGGTTGATATTTTTTTTCGCAGAGGGTGCCACCACTAAAAAATAATTTTGAGAATTTTCATTGAAAATCTTCAGTTTGAAGCACTGCTTGGTAAAACTAGTGAGTACTAGTCATCACAAGACACTGTATGGTTCTATTAATGTGCAGTATTCGTTGTGAATTAGCATGTGCATGATGAGGAATGCCAATTTGCACTGACCTGGCCAGCAGAAAAATGAGCTAAATTCACCATGCCCGTTTAGGTTCCCTAATAAGAATACGAGAATTTTTATAGGATTTGAGAGAAGGGCTTCCTGCTTGATTATTTAAAAAATTGGAGAGCTTCAACCTAAACAGTTTTATCAATTCTTCACTAATGTGTGGCTAAGTAGAGCTCAATATTGTCAAATTGAAATAATAATAACTCGTGATGTGTTTATTAGAACAAGGCGTAACTTCGCACAGATAAGTAGACTATGGCCTAGGAAACTACCAAATACTGTTGTTCTACGTTGAAAAGGAAAAAGGCTATTCGATTAGAGGCTTCTATTGTTTTGGCATTTTCATTGGACCCTGTATAAGTTCTTGTTTGCTTTACATGCAGTATCTCTTCATAGAATTCTTGCATGGCATTAAAGGCACAACAAATTTCATATTCCTATGCTGAGAAGTTTTGCTCGAAACTCAGTAATACGGAAGGTTGTACAGCCAAAAACATAGTTTCTTGCTCCCACAGTTTTCACTGTCATTACTTATCGCTTCAGTCTAGGCAAAAATACTAAGTGTGGTCGGCAAGCACAGAAATTAAGCTTTCTTGCGCTGTATAGCTCACATCTGTACACTCAACATAGAAAGCACAGTGCATTTGCAAAAAATGACTAAAACGCGGAGAGCGCGCTGCCGGAGTAGGACCGCAACCTTAGCTCGTGCATCTGCACAGTTCTGCACAGTTCTTTGTTGGACTGCTGTTCTGGAGTTGACTGTTCTTTTTCTATGGAAAACATTACAGGAGTGCAGTAGTGATGAAATAAAATTTTTGTTTTACAATGTAAGGTGTTATGAGATCACAACAGCAGCCATTTTTGGCGCCATAGTTGCCCGCCGCCACCGCTGCCGGTGTCCGTAACCACTATCACTCCTCGTGAAGAAGTTTTACGAAGCATTGCCTCGGTGAAGCAGTTTTGTCATATCGTGCCATGCGTCACACGACAGGCGACGTGCGCAGCCCCGACAGCAACCTGACTTGGCTCTTGGATATACGTGATGGCGCCTCCTCGCAAGGTGCGGACCGCTGCTGAAAAAGTGAATCACAGAGCTATGCGCGCGGCTGCAGCAAGGCAACATTGGGCACAACAGACTGCTGCGCAAAGAGAAGCCCAAACCGAAGAGTTATGGCGCATGGGATACCTACCAACTGTACTTGCACTAGTTTTCCCAAGCGTTTACAATGGCCTCTAAGAAGGTCGCTTCTCCAGCTTATGCTGTCACTGTCCTACGATTCCGCGCGGGCCTGGCTCCTTTTTGTGCCCATGTTTAGCAGTAGATTTCTTGGTAATTTAACATGGTGTTATTAAAAATATATTCAGGTATTAATATACGAATTCACGTCACACTCATTATTTTGCTACTTGCACAGCTCTGCTTACCACCTCTGCTGAATTCTCAGGGAAATTTAAAAATTTCGACTTGTTATTCTACGGTGTTGTGAATGTTGTGAAATTTTATGAAGCTCGGGCAGATGTCGAGTTCCTCAGCTTTCAAACTCATAAAATTTTGTTTGGGCACGTGCCGGATACATTTGAGGAGCACCTGTATTACCAAAGCCCTACAGGATTTCATTAGTGGAGGCTCATAATTCCTTACAGTAATGCTGCTGGTGAACTGACATGGAGCACCATCAGTCCAGTGTTAGAGCACCATTAGCACCAGTGTTCAACCACAGTGTTGGATGCCTTCTGATGCTGAAGAGATGCCCAAAGGGTCAAGCTCATTTGGGAAAGCTTTTGGTGCAAGCAAAATCAGTTAAACTCTTAGCAAATGTCACTGAAGTAGTCCGTGTACAAAAGAAAAAAAAAGATATATTGTTTCTCAGCTTCTTCTGTTACAAGTTTAATGCTGCTTTAATTTTGTGTTTGCAGGTAAATCAGTATGAATGGATAGTATATCTGCACATGTGTCATGTTTACTGTTCTGTTGTCTCCATTTTCATTACGCTGTTTTATTATCTATGCCAATGCCAGTTACATAGCCCCGTCTTCTGTCTTCACTTTAGTTGTAGTCTTTGAAAGAATGCTTGTTTGTTGGCAGGCTGTTGCAATGTTTTGAGGGGCTGAAGTATGAGCATGATTATGTACAGTAAGCTGTTGCAATTTCAGTGTACATGGTGATGCTGAAGCTGAAAGAGATGAAGCCTACGCAGCTTGACATGATAATCCGGGCATATCCTGTGGCTTGGTCTCTTTACCTAAAGGTAAGCCTGTATGCTACACTCTTATTAGTTTTATATCTGCTATTTACGAAGTAGAGGCAAGGTTAATGGCATGAAATGCCAAGAGTTTTTATGTTCTTGAATGTTACTGGTACAGAATATCAAGGCAGTTCATGCCACCATTTGCATTTTGTGCATCAGCAGCATTCAGATATATCTACAGTGCTATTTACACTATAATAGTAAACAAGCTATTCATTATTTTAATAAAATCCTTTATTTTACAGATGTGTAACTGCCACATTGCATTTCTGTCCTATCTGGGATGGGTAAAGCTGCCGAGTGCATGCAATCTACACAAAAAATTTTGAGAGCTGAACTGTTTCTGCCACTGCCGAATAAAGTACTTTTAAAACTTAAAACATCTCAATAACTTCTTTATGTTTTTTAAGGTTAACTTCCACCATTAGACCTGGGTAAACATTCTTCAGTTGCTTGATGCTCTTGAAACAGCTTGCGCTTAACTACAAATATGTTAACTAGAAGTGGTGTTGAAGACATGTTGACACACAGGAGAACAAATGTTCATGGAAACAAAATTTTCATGCAGGTTTGCAAGGAATGGGACCTGCAGAAATTGGAGAGTCTTCATGATCAGGAAGACAACTTTGCTGGGATCGCAGAGTGTAAAATAATTGAAAGCTACAAATTGACGGTGAGTTATTTTGTCTCAACACAAATGCGGAATCGCTTACTTTAGTATATTCACCAATATGTAGTCTTTATACTAATGAGTAGGCACACAGATGAATGGTCCTGGCAGGGCGCCACTACCAACGCGGTAGTGCAAAGGAGCTCATGTCGTAGAAAATCTGGCACTTGCATGTGGCGTCAGTGTCCTTTGCGGACAAAGTCATTCCGAACCAATCCAACCACTCAGGTGCTTTAATGAACAAAGTTGAATTTTTTGAAGTAAAATACATCAGAAAAATTGTAAACTGCGACTTAACTATGACCTACACACATGATAGCTCAGACTCTAATTTGAGTGTACGGGAAGACGCGGGTAATCCTTTTATGTGGAAACTCAAATACATGTCCCCTTTTCCAGCATTATCTTGAGCAAGCGCTGGTTGTAATGAATGTTCTGTGAGCAGGCCATGTGAACAGGGCCTGATAGTGCTGTAGTGTTGCAGTCTTAAAGGCGAATATTAAAATTACACTAAAGTCAAAAATCTTTTTTTTTTGATAAGGTGATGGGCGAACTCTCAAGAACGTATAAAACGTCAGTATTATCTCCAGCACTTTAGGCATGGGGAAATTCAGGTCATTGCAGAGCACAGCTAATGCCACAAGTGGGCAAATCTTGAAACTGGCTCCAGTGACGTAGGCGGACCGTGGCTGTCAACTTAGGCATGGTATGCAGCAGCGCGTCATAGAAAACATGTTTCTCCGCAGTTCCTGACAGCGAAGTATGCTTGCAACAATGGCTAAACCTTCTACGTTTCCTGCTTGCTCCTGCTAGCCACTATACTCTTGCCTCTCACACCGCTGGCGGGACCGCCAGGCATTAGAGAGAGAGAGAAAAAAACGGCGTCACAGAAAAACGGTGTCACAGAAATTCGGGATAATTGTGCTCATTGCAATTCATTTCAGCGTCCTGAGCAGCGAATTGCTTGTTTGCAAGCTGCTGCTGCCAAGTACAAGCAAGGGAGCAAGAAAGGCAGCAATGACTTCTGTGCTGTGGTGAGCTAATTTTAGCACAATCCATGTAGACTAGTCACGGTGAAGTGCTGTGTCGCTCCTTATTCTATTGTTCTTTTGTACATGAAACCATTGTTCACTGGCAAATGTCACTATCATAACATGATGTCAGTTCAGTGACAGTTTGTTGGATCCTCTTGTTCTGTGTGCATATATGCATGATGTGGTACACTCAAACCCAGTTATATTGAAACCATACAACCGACATTTAACAAATTGTTGCCTATATCAAACAGCTGTGAAATCGTTTTTAAAGTCCCATGCAGTGGTAGTATAGGTCTGGTGCATATGTACTTCTCAGGCTGCTGAAAAGTGTGGACTTGGTGAGATGTGTCTCTGCTTCTGTTTATGTCTATATTGCAGCAAACAGAGGACCAGATGAGGTTAATGAGGTACCAGCTAAAGCTGGAGGACAAGTTTAATGACAAGTTCCTTGACTTGTCCGTGCATGAGACGATGCAGCGGCTCATGGAAATTAGGGAGATGAAATTAGCTGAAGAACTCTGCAAAGACTTCAAAGTGCCTGAGAAAAGGCAAGTTACTACATCTCTCAAGAATTCAACTTGCATTTATAGCATTGCAACATTGAGAGCGTATTCATCATTAAGGATTTTGCTAAGCGATGCCAGGGTTTTTTTAGTTGCTTTTGTTGTCCCAAAGTTTACGCCAAGAGCTAGCGTTCACAGTGGCACCGAGGCTGTTATTGTAGAAGGCAAAGCGACCAAAGCCATCTTAATTTTCACACATAGAAGGTCATTCCTAGAAATGTGGTGGTGATGTTGGTGTATGGTGTTTTAAGGTGCAAAATCCAGCTATAGGCAAACAGTGCCAAAGCAAGAAATGTGCTTCATATTTTGGGCACATCTTTGTGCACTGATGTAGCACAGAAAAAGCTTCTTTAAAACTTTACAGCCAGTTTTGATATCGGCTCTCCTTTTCCCCAATCTTACCCATTAAAATTTGGGCACTTACTTCTATCGCCAAGTTCTGGCAGTGGAATTGCGACAAAACAAGTAATGCAAATGTGCAATGCAATGATTTCAGTGATGCTTGTGCAGGTTTAATAGTGTTATATTGAATAATATCTTGATAAGATGCTCTTGCCCAGATTCTGGTGGCTCAAAATAAAGGTGTTGGCAAATGAGAAGCACTGGACTGAACTGGAAAAGTTCTCCAAATCAAAGAAGTCACCCATTGGATATGAGGTAGGCCTGTCCTCTGGTATGCAAGAAAGGCTAGGAGCATCCAGTTATGTTTTAACGCGAAAGCGTTAGAGAGCTCGTTCCGCAGAAATACCGCCGTTGGTGACGGCGTCGCGTGAGCGAAAAATAACAGCTCCAAAAATGGACAGCTATGTCCATCTAGCGGAAAACATGTCAAGCAATGTCTTGACTACTATGGCCTCCAAGACGGTGGGCGCGCCCGCCATCTCAGAGGCCATGCGACTACAGCAGAGCCTATATGTGGCCTCGTCGGATGCTCTGCATCCACTTTTTTAGCGTTTCATTCTCACGACACCATTAAAGAAGTGAAGTACTGCAGTTGCCATTTCACCGACCATAAGGAATGCTTGTTGCGGTTGGCCGGAAGAGGTCTCCAGAAGAGCAAATCGAACAGCTGCCAGATAGTTAACGCACGAAGGACGACGGAATGTGACCATTTACGAATAAAAGTGCCACGCCTACGCACAGTTCATAATACAGGACCATGTGACTACATCACTGTACAAAATTTTCATGAAGTTGATATAAAAGTGCTGTTAAATAGATCGAAAACCTCTACCATTACCATAGATACGTCGCGCGCGCACGTGTGTGTGTCTGCGTTGTGCTTGTGTGTGTGTAACAACACACAATAATAAGTATGCACTGAGTGGTTGAAGTGCACACTGGGGGCCGCATTTCGCTATCGCGTTCAACTCTTAAAGGCGAAGCTTAAGGGTCCCTCAATTTTTTGCTTTTGTTATTCTTTTTCAGCCCTTTGTTGATATTTGCTTGGAGCACAGAAACAAGTTCGAAGCACAGAAGTACATGGCAAAAGTGAAGGAAGAGAACAAAGTTAGGTACCTTGTAAAGATTGGGTATGTACTTTTTTTTACTGTAGTTCTGTGGAGTTTAGTGCAAACCACTTTAGGAGCCATGGCTGTCAGCATTTCCTGTGGCCTCATGTCTTTGACTTAATTTGATTTTATTGATTTCTGGTGTTCTACATCGCAAAACCGCAATATGGTTATGAGATACGCCGTAGTGGAGGGCTCCCGAAATTTCAACCATTTGGGGTTCTTCAACGTGCACTGACATCGCACAGTACATGGGCCTCAACATTTTGCCTCCATCGAAATGCGGCCGCCTCGGCGAGAATTTAATCTTGCGGCCTTCAGGTCTGCAGCTAAGTGCCATAGCCACTAGACCACCGTGGCAGGGTGACCTCATGTCATCGCTCTCACACTTAGAAAACAGCAGTTGAAAACATGGCCATAACATGCTAATAACTGACCAAAACCACTTAAAAAATATCCAGATTAAGAATGGTTAAATTAAACCAGACTAGTATAATAAAATAAAGGATATACATTAAGGGTAAATAATTGCATAATGAGACAAAATTAAGCTAAAATGATTTGAAAATGCCGATGATAAACGCAAGAGAAACACAGGCGAATCAGTGCATTGCAGCAACACAAGTTTACTACCCCTATGAATTCCAATAGAACCGATCAACGATCAGAAATGGTTAAAAATAAACTAAATGTATCCATATTAAGAATGGTTGGGATGAACAAGAATAGTATAATAAAATAAAGGATGTATATTAAGGGTAAATCATCACATAATGAGACCAAATTAAATGAAATAATTTTAAAAATGCTGACACTAAACACAAGTGAAACAGGCAAACCACTGCTCCGCACTTTGTACAGCTTTCATTGAAGTGGTACTGGCTTAGACCTTAGTCCTGATTACACACTGTATTTCACTGTTACGTGCTGCATGCAGTACCAAGAAGCAAACGGTTTTCAGTCAAACCTCCTTTGTTGTGTTGCCAACCTCAACAGTTAGGTGGTTGTTTGTGTTTTTCCTGCGGTATATCTTCCGGTGATCCAGAATGGCACTTGTGATATCCATATGTGAAAATAACTGCGTATCTTCATGGCTAATGTTACCGTCTGCAGCAATCTTCACATAATTTTCGTGTACTGTGCTGCCTAAAGTCACAATTCATTATTTTCCTCAGCTTAGTACAGTGGCATTAGAGGTACCTTAGGCCAACATTTCAGCGATTCTTTAGACTCATTGGTCCATTCGTTAATTTTTTTTTTTATGTCTGAATAAGCATATCATTTCAGTGTAGCTAGGCAACTCGACACTTTTGTGTTAGTATAGTGAAATGCCTGCAGAGTGAATCATGTGGGACTGTGGTAATGCTTCTTTGTACAGGACACTTCATTATATGCATCGAGTATTGTCATGGCTGCATTACAGTAGGTGAACATACCAGGAGCAATAATCTTTTATTCACAATATGTTCAAATGGCCCAAAAAATGTACAATTTTAATTTCTTCTGCACTTTTGTGCGAATTGTGGAAGTGCAACCAGTGCGGACCGAATGCCGTTGGGGTGCCGCAGTGTGAGGTTAAGGAGTCAGAAGAGAGATATCTTCAAACAGAAAAGACGGAGCGCTAAAAAATGACAAGAAGCAGGGTAAACACAGGACTGGCGCCAATCTTGTGTTTGGCCCGCTTTTTTGTCTGTCGTCCTATAGCGCTCCGTTTTTTTCCGTTTGAAGCATGAACCAACTCGCCAAAAGACAAGTTTTAATGAGAGATATCTGCTGTGTGCCAAGTGTTGCCACAGCTTCATGGGTATTCATGACTCATGTCTCCTCTACTGTCCCTGCATCACTGCTTACCTGATCAATTGTGGCATCCCTTTTATCTTCGATGGCTTCCACAGTGTCGTCGCTTGTCAGGTCGAACCGAAGCAGCCCGCTGTTGTTCACCAAGACGTAACTGTCAACTTTCACAACCTATGCTGCGTCACAATATGCACTGTAGGTGTTCAGTATTTACTAGCAGCGTGTGGCATTATTGCCCCCATTTATTTTTGTAGTTATTCAAAAGTTAGCGTGCAATGATAGCCCTATTGCTACGTTTCTTTTGGCCACTGCGTGTTACATGCGCAGCTAAGTGTTCTTTGTTATAAGGCAACAATTTGGCGGTGGGCGATGTATAAATTTTTTTTTTTTTTAAAACAGGCAAATTCTGTATGCTGGTCTTCGTTGTAGTGGCATTCACAGTACACAAGAAAGATAGCAATCCAGCCAAACCGTATGGCATGCCTCGTTCTGGAGCCGTTTGCATGTCATAAAACGGCCAAAGCACAGAAACGCTTTTAACAAATGGGGTGTATTTCGTTATGTAAATCCATGTCGTATATTTATTTAATTGGAATAGCTGCTCACCACTTCTGGGTGTTGCCTGCTTGTGTTTCTTTATGTGTACAAAGGCTAGTGCATGTCGTGTAGTCTCAGGCATTGGTGCAGTTTACATTTGTAGACGTTGTGGATCGCACCATACAAGTTGATTAACCTGCATTGAGGGTGGTGGTGACTACAGTCAAGCTTACGTGCATATGTACTCCCTCCACCGAATTACGTGAATAGCAATGTACTGTTTTAAAGTTACGTGTCATTTTCATTGTTTGTGGTCAATTAGCTTCAAATCCTGTGTGTTTTGAAAATGCCCATTGAGCTATGCCATTGACGCTTAAAAATATATTGCAGATATCGTGGGGTTACATTGGATAGCATCTCAAACATAAGGACAGACAATGTTGTTTGTAACAGCATAAAAAGTACAAATGGGGCATTTTGTCCATCATAAGGGATGTTACCTTAGCCATCAAATTGGAGCTTGTGATAGGCTTGCCCTTTCTGCATGTGAAATCCATGACCTGCTGCTTTCAGAATGTGTTGACTGAGGACCTAGATCACTGACGAATTTACCCAAATATCCCAACACTGCCGTGGCACATTTGCCAAACTGTTCCCACTTTGCTACTAAAAGCAGTACGGCTAACATGGTTACACATGCACGAAATCTATGCTCTTGGAGGACATTTCAGATAGAAATTTCAAATTATAGTTGCTGCCCTAAGTGCCTTCTGCCTATGGTGACTGTACTGTTATTTTAGCATTGATCGTATGACATGAAGAAGTGTAGGGAACCTTAAAGGTGGTTGAACTGTTCCCTCTTTATCATCGTTATGAAGAGTAGCAGGACTAATATGGATGTAAACAAGAACTGAACTTTCAGCACACGTGCCAAATAAAAATGTCTCTAAGCACCTTTTACCCACAGTGAGCCTCATTTTAGTGTTGGCTGTGTGATGTCCGGAGCTGTGGGGTTATTGCTCTGTTCGAGACCACCACATTTTACATCCTGACCCGCACATTGTGGCACCAAACGCCGCTGCACGGGCATCACCATTGCATTGTGCACGCAGTTTGTGCTCTCGCCTCACGAAAGACAAACAGTAAACCATTGAGACACACATGTAAAAATGAAATGATGGACCAGAACCATGGTGTAATTTCAGCTGCTTTAATAGTTTCTACTGCTTGCAGTGCATGGCCTTGTAAGCATGGCCTCTTAGGTCTGCTTACGTTCCTCCAAGCCAGCCATTTCAAAGTGTGCAATTTCAGTTCGTCACCACTTAGTGTTATTGGACTGCTGCACAGTCCAACTGCAATATAAAAACATGAAATATGCACAAATTTTCTGCAGTTTGTTCATTCCACCTTGCTACAGAGTGTGTAACTTTGATCATGAAATGCATATTTACAGCTACTAAATTTGGAGTCATTGGTCCTCTTAAGCTACATGTGGCTAGGAGCTTGGCACAGTCTGTCAGCTTTGCAGCAGTGGCATTTGTCTTCGAATCGCTCTAGTGGCTGTATGTATAAATAAAAGTGACCTTTCCTTGACAGCAATCTGGAGGAAGCAGCGCAAGTTGCCTTTGAGCAGAAGGACGAGGGTGCCTTGAACTTTATCCTGTCAAAGTGCACGGCAGCCGAACGGGCAGTCAGTGACAAAATTGCCACTATGAAACAGCAACTGGTTGGAAAGCGATAGCTTCTCAGTTATGTATATTTTTTCATGTTTGTGTGTGTGTGTGTGTGTATATATATACCATGTCTGTTATTAAAACCTGTTATTTATACCACTGTGATTTTTGTTTACTGATTATGATAAGGTTTGCCTTTGGGAACTGTTCTCATGTCAGACTATTTATTCACATATTCAAACAGCCAGATTACAAATGAAAAGTTATGTTTGTGAAGGTTGCTGGGACAATAACTATGCTAGGTAGTGTTCCACCCAGACCTTATAATGGTTATTTGTGGATATGCTGACATAATTATCCCTATCTTTGTACAGTTCAATATCAGACACACATCAGGGAGCAGTTCCTGTCCATTATATGAAGGGTCCCTTATAAGCAGGGTGACATGTTTTCATGTTCTTTCTGATTTATGTTATGTGCACACTATAAATGAGACTGACCATAAAAGAAAGCAACAGCCTGTCATAAAGAGCTTAAGTATATACCATTTGCCTTTATATTAAGCGATTTTCTTGGTGGACTGTGACTCAGAACAGAATTCCAGTGTTCCAGTTTGCAGCAGTCCTTAAAGGTACCCTGAAGCAGTTTTGACGATTTTGTGCAAACATGGTGATCCGGTAGAGTGAGTCATTAGGATCATTAGAGGACAGATTCCAGCGCTCTGCATAAAGTGTGTAATTTACAATAAGGTTTTGAACACGCGCATCACAAAAGATCACAGCGGCTCGCCGAAATGCATTTTCAAACGTCCCCGCCTATCGAACAATGGAGGGGAGGCTGCTGATTGGCCCCTAACCAGTGACGTGCACATAATTTTCCCAACCTAACTGCGAACAACGTGCTCCTTCGTTTCAGCCAATGGTATCGTTGCGGCATCTGGCGGCGTACACACGAGTCGCCGGCACTCTATTACAGAGGCTAGCACTGCCGAGGCCGGCGACCTCAGTCAAGATATCGGGGAGCTATGTCGCTGCGGAGGGCTCGGCAGGGCGGCTGACGCGGGAGGTGTAGCCGTCGCTAGCTTGCACTCTGCAGCTGATCAAGTTGAGGAGGAACAGCAGTGGTAAGGAGGAAGGCGACAGAAATAAGCTCATAGCTGCCTTAGCGCATGGCGCTTCGCTTTATTTATGGCGTGAGTGATTTCACCATTGTGTTGCCTAATCAGTGATGCAATGTCAAAAAAACGTTTCAGGGACCTTTTAAAAACCCTTCATTTCTAAAATGCCATTTTCAGGGCCTTGAAAACTTTTGAATTTTTAGAAGTCCTGGAAAGTCGTTTATGTTATGCATTTGTCTAGGCGCATTGGACTTTGCCGACTTTTTGCAGTTTTGTGAGTCTTTTTATTCTTCAATCTCTTAGAGTTCCATACTTCATGCTCAAACCTCTGGGGTATCATCAAAGTTCCCCTTGTTTTAAGCTGTGGGCAAGCTAGTGTTGAAAGGGGTGGATAAAATGGCGTACGGTTCACTGGCAAGAAGCGAGGCCCTGCGACACTTTTTTGACTGCCTTGTTGGAGCACTGAAGTGTGTGTAGTACTGAATACTCAGATGAACACAAAAAGAATTATACAAATCGGTGCGCGAGAACTGAAGTTATTAGTCCTTGAAGTTCAAAACACGAGCAGACGGCCTGAAAAGAATGTGGGCTTTCGCATTTCGCTCTCCCACTGACGTATGTGGTTGCATCCAGTCAGTGCGCACCTCTTATACAGTGATACCAGAAGTTTCTTCTCAAGGTGGCCTGTGCAAGTTAGTTTGCCACTGCTCTTTCTGACACAGTTGGCATCATAGTTACAACAGGGACGACGAGCCACATGTGTCACTCAGGAGAGGCAGTTGGTTTTTAAAATATTATACTGAAAACAGGTTTCTTCTTTTGCGTCTGGAATGCTTGTGTTGTGTCTTTGACAAGCCTCCAGCACTTTCGGGCGCACCAGCGAGTCTCTACACAGCACAGCACCGCTTCTGCTATCAACCGGTTTCTGGCACCCCTTCGCCACCAGGCACATACACACAAAAAGAAAGAAAAAGAAAAAAAGAAACAATACAGTCGTTCCTCCTCCCCTCCCCCGCGGCTGTGCCTCCTTTGAGGGCGGTGGGTAAACAGGTAAACAAGTTTCATGTGTTCGGGGCTATGCCTAGAGGAGGCGCTAGCTATGCTTTTTAAACCACCGCAAATAAAGCGTGCGTTTGTGGGCCGAGGACATCCCTGGACATGAGTATATCTTTTGTGCTCAACCGCACGGCCTAACAGGGATCAATGAATGTAAAATGCGAATTGGCGTGTCCAACCAATAACAATGCCCAGCCACAGTCGTCACTTCCTGTTTCAAAATTTGCCGCCGTGTGTCGCCACAGTTCAAGAAAAACTCCGTGGAAGGTGATTTCATCGTTGAAATATAATTATAACCACCTTGCTTGTGGCGCTGTCACTCTCGCTGTGGCATCCCCATATGCCACAGTTCCAGAATAAGCAATAAAAGCAGCATGCTCAATTGGTGTCGTAGGGCCCCTTTAAAAGCATCAGAAAGTAGGTTTCATTTGCAGCCATTCTGGTAGATTCTCTCGCTATGCATGCTCATGAGCACGGGCGCCCTCGTGGAAGGAGGCGCTTCACTTATTCTTCTTTTTACAGTCTAAATGATTGGCCTTATTTGAAGAAGTTGCTGTCTGTCCAAGCTAGTAAACACATTGTATGAGGTTCTTGGATTTATTATGTCGGACCCTTGCAAATCCTGGCAAACCCTTCAAATTTTTACTCTAATTGAATCCTTGTTTTCTGCACAACTTTCTACACACTACTCGGTTATCATT
Organism: Hyalomma asiaticum; assembly: GCA_013339685.2. Taxonomy (NCBI): domain Eukaryota; kingdom Metazoa; phylum Arthropoda; class Arachnida; order Ixodida; family Ixodidae; genus Hyalomma; species Hyalomma asiaticum. Next base: position 41,086,475 of record CM023485.1, on the reverse strand, counting down.
TCCATTTGTTTCAACAGTGAATTCACAGCAGTTAGCAGCCAGCAGCTCTGCATTTAGGGTTAAAATATCTGTTACAATTAAGACCGTCCAAATTTAAGGATATTTTGTCCTTTGTAACAATTGTCCTCTGGTGTGGGTCTCTTTACAAAACAGGTCCAAGTAATTGGAAAGATAGGGCGGCCCGTCATGAAAGTAAATGTCTTTTATACCCATTTGTCTCTTATTAAAGGGTTCAACTGTACCAATCTTGTTAACTATCATGCGGACTGCATTGTATTGCCTGCGTGCACATGTATGCACTCTTATACATGCATACTCACACTGAATACCTTGCTTTCCCTTGATGTCCAAGTTTCTGAAAAGCGCCCTTGGCTCAATATTATTTCTCTAATGCATTACTGATCTACTAATTTGTCATATGCACATGACTTCCATTTTTGTCACAGGAGAAGAATTAAAAGAAATAACATTTAGGCATGGCAGCATCTAATAAATTTTGACAATGGTCAAATGCAAACAGCCTTATTCTATAAAACAAAATTTATTATTTTCTGTGCTCAAGGAAGTCCTGCTGTATTGGCACTAGTGCTTGCAAATATCTGCTCAACCGGCTATCCTGTTTAGCCGAAGGGAAGTGAATCCGCTCTCAAAAACCAGTTATTCGGTTATCCAGCTTTCAAGAAATGGATATCTGGGATATCCGGTTTAAATGTCAGAATGTTTGAATTTGTGGCTATAATATTTGATGTTTCCAATAGTTTATTCAAACTGGACACCATGAAGTAGCCAGGTGAGCATCAATTTACTGCATTTGTGCAGTCTGAAGAAAATTTAGGGAACGTACAATATGCATAATAGACGACTACGCAGTCCCCCAAAACATTTAGGAAGCTGTAATTGGTGGCTGCTTTCCTCCCATTCTCAAATTGTGTTGTACCACACAGTGTAAGTATGGTACAGGGCAAAGATTATGTAAAGTAGAGCAGTTCAGAAAGGCAAATTCAGAAATGGGAAGCTTAACAACATTCACCAACACACATATCAGGTTAGAAGATCACTTGCTAAGATAGTTGGAAATTGAGAATTCAAGAAAGACAAAGCGATAATTTTGGTGCTAGTACTTAAAAGTGATATCTGGTTATTTGAATATCCAAATATTTGGATTACATCAACTGAATAAATGATCATTTATCTAGTTTTAATATTTGAACAAGTAATGAATCGAATAATTGGACAACTGGTATTATGCCAAAACTGGTGTGATGTTGCTGCACTTAACTGCCAAGTAACATTATTCTGGGCCCATATGCAATTGACTTCACGTGCTCTGTGAAAACCTTAGGCAGCATATTCATCTCCTAGAATGAACGAATTAGCAATGTTTGTTCAGAGGTACGATATGTCATTGGTCCATTAAATCACAACCAAAATGCAAAATCCTGTAAAGTGTTTCATTTATTGTGTTATATCTTTGTTCATACCTCAATTTCTTACTACTATGGGATGACACCACCCCACCAAATATTCAAATACTGCAGATACTCCGTACGCAGGCAATTTGACCAATAGCAAATGTTTCTTTTTCCAAACATGCAAAGAACTTTTCCCACTAAACAAAATAATAAAAGCTGGTGATATATGCAATTTTAAAACACTACAAAGATAACCGCTAACTAGGAAAATTCGAAGCAGTTCTAGCTTCTGCCAATCTACAGGCAAGTAAAAGTACATATCAATATTATTGTCAGGTACCATGGCCCTTTCTCCCTTTCTCATGCACCAATTGTGGACATCGACACCTCTGTCATATGCTTCCTTCCCTACTGTACTTCAAGAAACAAAATGTCGATGTGATGCCATTTAAAGGGACCGACAACCAATTTTTGTGGTACCTGCTTTTATCAAAGCAACTGAAAACTTATCCGCTCAGAGTGCCTAATCACCCAGTAGTAACGCCAAAAACGCCGCGTCTTTACAGGCCACAGAGTTGCAAACAGTGGGAGGTGAGGCCGATAGCGATTATAAGGCCGCGATGGGAAAAGGAAACTAGTGAAGCCCTAAATATAAAGAAATCAATGTTCCTATGACTTGTGATCTCACTCGCGAATTCGCGCTGTACACTCCGGTACCGGTTTCGCAGACACGAGAGAAAAACGGCGCGCACATGCGTCACAGCCTTCAGCGACCGTTCCACGGTTGCGCCGCGAAGGCAGCACCGCTTCTCATGCAGTGTCAACTTATTTGTTTCGTACCTCGTGGGCAGCACAGAAAAAGAGAGCGGGAATGCTTAATAATATGCGTGCTCTAACTTTGAGCACTAATTATGGTGCGTATAAAAGCATCTGACTATGCACACCAAACCGAAGACTCCATATAGCAGTACGAAGTCTCTACGGCTACGCTGCGCGACATACCCGTTTTTTGTGATTTTCAAATTCAATTTAAAAATACAAATTCCACTCAAACCCCATTAAGTATGCATGAATCTGTCACCATAATTCATGGTTTTTTCATTTCGGCCAGAATCTAATTGCAGGTTCTGGTCAGTTGTCGCTCCCTTTAAGCATAACTGAAATGCTGGATCTGCTCTTGTAACTGCTCATTAACAAACTAACAGTTTTCCTGAAAGCATTTTTGTTGTATTTGTTTGCTCTTGCTCGTAGCTCTGACGCAAGTAAACTGTCAATAGTAATAATATGCCCTACGAGACATTGAAACTACCTAAATGTGGAAAACATTGCATGTGTGTCACTTGATTCAACTGCCCGGCCAAAACCAAGTGAGCTACTAGCACTGGTGGCACGGGGTCATACAGGTCATCATACAATGCAAAGGAAAGCCTCGGGCCTCTTTCACCTTGTGTATGTAAAGGTCAAGATAAAACATTGACTAAGGGTATGCAAACTGACTGAGGGTGCGCATTGACTAAGGGTGTAAAATTTATGAATAACATTTGCTGTTCAATTTGCACCTAACTTTTACTATTCAAACTATTCGAACTTTGTAATTAAATGGCAAAATGTGCTATGTCCATGACAAGTGGCCCATTCCAGCAGGTAGTATGCTTCGCCGCATATCACTTGTGTACTGCGGCAATGTTAACTCATGCATCCAAGCTTTCTTACTCTATGGTGTATACCTCAAATTGTGATACATTCTTTTGCAAAGTGTTGCTTTTCTTTCTTTTACTGCAGTGTCTTCACCTCTCTGAAATTTACAACAGGAATGTGAACTAGTGAAGCTGTTATAAAAATCCTGCAGATCCCAAGCATTGTGAGAATCTGTTTCATGCAATGCAGTCAGCAAGAATATTTCCTATGAAGAACTGTTTGGCATTCAGCCAAGTGTTATGGATAAGATGGATGAACGTTTGTGCAAAGCGTATGAGTAGGTGTGTGCCCAATATGGGCTAGCCAGCAACATCGACAACACCATGGCGACTGAATGGCAACTCGTACAACGGAATATTGCCGCTCACATTAGTGCGCAGATGTCTGTTTTGTCGAAGAGGAGTGCACACTACGATGAGCTGATGTTCGTTTCCTAAGCATTGTTTGTTGAAGTAATCCTACAGAATCGAGCAGCAAAGATGGACGAACACATGCCAAGGGGTATAGAATCCAAGTATTGTTTATTACATTGGTATAATAATGCTTAACACGAACTAGAAGCGCAACTGACATTAGAGAAGCACCATCATCTACAACTGCTGGTCCAAATAGGCTTATTCACTATATTCACCATGTGGAAGGAGGAGCTACCCTTCCAGTTGGTTGCCTTCGGAAATCGCAGCGCATTCATCTGTGCATCTGTGCTTGTTTCCACATTGCAAACGCAAGCTACAACAAACAGTATGTCTTTCATGTTTTTCAGTGTGTTCCAATGATATGTGAAACGTCTATTCCAGTTGGTCCTTGAGTGACATTGCCTGTATAAAATCAAACACCTCTGGCACATACCCGCATACAACAGGCTGAGCACTATGGGTATTGGAGTGTCACTAATTGTGACATACACGACAAGTGTGTCAAGTTACTGGTGTAAAGATAAATCAGTCATGTTCATCATACATTTATACCCTACCATCCAAACTTTGGTGCCTACCAGGTGAACGAGACGACCAGGAGAGGGAACACAGAGATGTAGGCGGCTAGATAGATATGATCAAAGTGACTCAGGTTCATCAAGAAACGCTTCGCATTTAAAAGTTTTTAGGGGCGAAGCACCTTAGGGTCGTGGGCTGTCAGCATCTCTTGTCGCGTCGTGTTATAATGGTAAATCATTTTGTCAAATGATGGTCAAAAAGCATGCGTATAATTGATAAAACTGGTTTGAAATTAACATGATTTAGACTAATTTAAAATAACAGAATAGCAAGGATTAAATTCCATTAATAACAGAAATGTCTTAAGTTCGGTTGCAGATATTGTGTGGGTCCATTCTGGAGGCAATGCAGTCAGTGTATGTGTAGGGTTGTCGTGTCAGAAGCGATGCTAACGAGTTTCTGCTAATGTGCCTGGGCTGTCGGCATCTAGGCATCTAACGTCGTCGTCGTGGCCACGGTGAAGCAAGCCCATTAGCAGCGACTGATGATTCCTGTGGGGAAACATCAGCGTATCACCGCATGTTTCACACCTTCCCGTTAGTGGGGCTGTCATGATTTTTTTTCACGGTATTTTCTGTATGTTGACAAAGCGAGAATGTCGTATTGAATGAAGATACAAGTGTAGCCCTTATGACGTACTTCAAACAAATTCTTAGTGCAGAAGCCAGACTCCTCACTGCTGCCTCTCCAAAAGAAGTTGCTGTATGAATGCTGATCATGAATAATGTCTTGCCAGGCTACAAACAATCAATGGTTAATTGTGGCCTTGCTTTGCCCCAACAAGTTCTCCTTGATAAACTTCTGTGCTCTGTGCCAAAGTAATTTGAGGAAACGTTAGTATTTATCTGTTTACATGTGCATAAAAGACTGCTTTTAAAGCCCACAAAGAAAAAAAATCCTGAAAACAGTACTGAATTGCATTCTTCCTTTTTAGTGCAATTTTTTTATATACCTTTTTGTGTACAAGAAGCCACTTAGTTAAAACTCAATATTTATTGAAATGGCCTAACAGTAAAGGCCTTAAACAAAAGCCTAAACAAATGCCTTAAAGAAAATGAAACCACCCAATTTTTTTCAAACTGTGCACAGCAGTTTATCAAAATTCTTTCATCAATTTCTACAGCGCTTTGCATAGCAGAATCTTTGGAACTGGAGTAGCCTTGTTGCGCACTTCAATGATTTATCATCTGTCTAGCCCATATCATCCATAGAGTGCACTGCTGTTGCTGAACTAGATAGAGCAGAGATGAAATCATTGACGGAGCTTTACATGTCAAAACCACGATATGATTAATGCACACCTCATAGTGGAGAGCTTCGGAGTAGCTTCGTCCTTGCGGGTTCTTTAAAATGCACTTAGAAGTACACAGTTATTGTTCTGCATTGTGCCTCCGTCAAAATGTGGCCACCATGGCTGAGATTCAATCTTGTGACTTCAAGCTCAGCAAGCCAACACCATAAGCGCTATACTACCACGGCGGGTAGCAGAGGTACGCATGCAATTAGCACGAGTATCATTTGTCATCGCCCCAATTCAATTATGTTACCAGCATTACCTCGTATCCCACCTCCACAGGTGCGTAAACTGGCGCTCTGCTGCTCTCCTGGCGACCAATGCCTGTACATAATAATGATGTGTGGGCACTCAAGGCAGATGAGTCGCAAGTGCATATATCTTTTGCTTTTGTGGGCTTCTATAATAATAGTTATGTAGTACATTCCCTGCTAATAGATGCATAAGGCTTTAATTCTCACTTTCAATCTTGAATATTCATCTTTCTCTACTGTTTTCAACCACATAGCAGCTGTCGAAGCAATCTGAGCAGTGATGGCAAGACTTGATTGGTCCTATAAGGTCAGTTTGCAAGTTGAATTTAATGTGCCATGTCAAATTACTAACTGTGAAAGATGCTATGACCCCCCCCCCCCCGAGTGGTTCAAGTTTACATTTTGACCAAGATTTTTTTTTTAAACCTGCTGTACAGTGCTTTGTATCTGTATCCCATTGCTGTCAAAACACAGCCACTACGACCTGGATACATCCCCTGTACCTTGTACTCACCAGTCCTATCCGCTGAGCCACAGTAACAGGTCAGTAAGAGTGTGCACACATGTAAACATGCAAAAAAAGATTTATTGATCAAAAATGCAGCACCAGCATGTCTTAACATAAAGTGGAAGCAACAAATAAATAAAAACTAATCAGGAGTTCACTTACTTGAGGGACTCGTAAAAGACATTTTTTTGTAAAAACTTGCACAGAAAAGAATGCTTTCAGAAAAGCCCCTTTTTCAATAGCAAGTTATTCACTTGGCCGCTCGATCATTGTTTGGTGCTAACTGAATGCACGGACAAACATTCACATTCTGTTGATAGCAAACACAGTTGCTAAAGCATCTAAGTTGAAATATAAGGCAAACTTATACATGCTGCATGTTGCTAAAAGAACATTGCTGTCAGACAAAAGAAATTAAAAGTCTGAAGAACTGAAAAGAGAGATGTTTACGGAAAGATGACAGACAACCAGAGAAACTTGCTGCACATACACAAACCTTCTCTCCTCTGAATCTGTCTCAAAGACAGTGTACAAACAACAACACGTCAAACTCCTCTTGCTCTCTCTCGCACCAACAAACAATGCCATCACATTTTGCGAGCATATGCACACACTTGATTGTTTTTTATTGTCTCACTCTATCTACATTTGCCTCATAAAAATGACTCTTGCATTCTTGCCCTCCCTTATCATTTTGGTCTAGTACACTGAGCTCACAAAAAACTAGAAACATTCCATTTTTCAACACACTACCTCTCAATAACATGAAAGCCCCCGGCGCACACTCGTGGACCACAGCCACCATGGCAACTCGGTGCTACGACAAGTAGGCACGCATAGTTGTAGTGCTTGCTTGGAAGCTACACTCACTATCACTTGGCCGTACCCTGAACCACCCTGAACACATATGATCACATATAACGGTGCAAGAACTTGTGCTATGGCATCCCTCTCTTTCTGCTGCTCCCTCCTCACTCTTTCGTGAGCAAATTCTGCACACTGCTATCGCTGTGATGTGTCTACAACACAAGAGAACGGCACCTGGAAACACTTCTTAAATTTCTGTGAAAAGGTGTGCGTTACGTGTAAGGTGAAACTCTTGCACTGTTTAATTCAAATTTTAATCAAGCGCTACCCAGTTGTTAATCTAGCCTTAACAGCAAATCAGACATGTTAAACCACTTTGTACAATGTGAAAGTGGGGTTTTTCACCTGTAATTGCTGATGCTTTATCGGTTTGTGAATTTTACTTATTCACTTCCAAGACAACTTTCAATTGAAAGATTAGGGGCTGTGAATAGAATATGGAGCTGCCTCAATCTGCATTCGACAAGCCAATTATGAAATATTTAGATGAAATATTCAGTGTACACTTAACAACAGCCTCTTGCGCTCCCAAAACGACTATGCGGCACTACAGGCGGGCACAGGGCATTGTAACTGTTCACTGACATTTTGGTGAAGTCAACTTAAGGTATTTTTAAGTGTAAAGGTATACCTAACGCATTTGGTCTACAATAACAGATTTCCTTGAAAGTTAGCAAGTAAGAAAATGCTTCAAAACCGTGTAGTGCCACCGTTTTGAAGCAAGGCTGCAGCACGGTTTGTTTTCCCATGGCCTCCAAGCATGCGCAAATCACAGAGGCCTGGTGGCGACTAAGGTGATGTCAACTGCATAGTTGAGGGGAACGCACATACTGCAATCAAAGCCATGTTTCTATCACTCTAAACCAACGCAGGCGATGATCATATTATTGATTGGAGGGTCAGAATGCCAAATACAGACTTCGTGCAAAATTTTCAGAAAACATTTCACAACTCCCTTAAGCTCCCTCTAGCTTCAGAGGCATCATTGAAAGTATGCCAGAGCAGGCAATTCACATTGGAATGCCTACAACGCCTCTGGAATCGTTCAAAGGAGTACTGACACATATTTTCAAAGTTGAGTAAACTTGACCGTGCACCTCTTGCATGTAGAAGGGCAAAGTATAACAAGTATGAAGATCATGAAGCATATCCTAATTTAGTATAGCAGCTGGTTTCAAAATGCCAGACCTGTTGTAATCATCGCAACATTTTAACACAAGAGGAATATTTGCTGACACTGAGCACCGAAAGAGCTAGGCATAGTGATGTTGGTCATAAGAAAAAAACATTGCTACAGCAAGCACAGAAATTTTAGAAAATGTGGGAACCAGTGCGTCACCACAATACCATCTTTGTAGTGAAATCGAAATTCATTTGTGGATGTGAATGCAAGCATAAGAGTAAACTGTATGAGCTGCTTTGGTGCTTGCTAGTGCGTTTTCTTCTATGTAAACTCAGAGTGCTTTGACATTCATTTCATGCAAAAATATGACAGGCTGAAAATGGAGTGTCAGTAGTCCTTACAGGAAACTTTTTCATACTGATCCTAATTCTCTACCTGCAACGTGCATTTATTTTTATTTCCTGCAATATCTTCTGTGGTACTTTAACCAGAGCAGAGCATTTTAACACTATATGTTCTACCATAGCACGCCTGTGAGTTCAATAGGATGCAAGAGTTTCAAAAAAAAAAAAAAAAAGCTAGGCTAGGTTATAACAAGGGATTGAAGTTCACCACTTCGTTCTCAAATATGAGGTTCATGAGAAAAAAAGAACTTCCTGGATTGCTCTCTGTTGGTCTTTCTGCACGGTGCTTGTAGCAACAGGAAAGACTAGAGAGGACATTCAATGGTAGCCAGCTTTTTAATTTTTTTAAGTGCACCTGCATATAAATTTCCTAGATTTGGCTTCTGCGTTACAACCAAAGAAAATGGATAGGCAGTATAGTTGCTCATTGCTCATACCTGGCTATCGGCAACGTTTCGGTTTCAGTTTTTATTGTTGCCTTGCATAAAAAAAGGCCATGGAAAGGATGAAAGTGCATAGTACTGAATCTCTGTAGATCTGCGTGTCAGGTAATGCTTACCGGATGTTTTTACTTTTCAAAAGTTAATGTATGTTAAGAACTGCAAGCATGGTAACTTGCAGCAAGTTATTTTCACCCACAGGAAATGTTGAAAAAAGGAAACTCATGTTCTTGTTCAATATAATCAGCATGTCCCATTTCTTAAAAGTGGGGCCAGGAAGGTTGCGAATTGTATGAATGAAGAAGTTTGGTGCCCACGTACGTGCTTCACTCTTGTGTTCTTGTCTTTTGAACCTTTGACACGTACCTCTGTGGCAGTGTGAACAAGTCCTAAATCGTCAGTGCCACACATGTATGTTGCCGTGTGACTGTGCCAAAATGTGCCACTTTTAGACTTTTGCTCAGCACGTGCTGTCACTAAATAGGCATGCAAGGAATTGTTTTCTTGCTCTATTGACATCTGGTTTCCGTTACAAAGTGTATCTGCTATCTCTCGCGCATCTTCGCTTGCACAAACATGCAGTGGTAAGTTCGGTTTTGTCTCACATGCAGTTTCTAATCGTTCCAAGCACAAAAGTGAATGTATATCTGGTTCCTAAGCTCTCAAAGGCTCACCACTCACTACTACTTTTTTGACAAGCCCACAGGGGCACAATTTCAGCTGTTTGCAAGTGGGCACTGACATATAGCACAAACAACGCCACTGTATACAAATAATGCAACGATGCCTGCACATTTTCTTGATGTGCACATTTTTCTAAGTCTGTAAAACATAGTTATTGCAATGAACACATCTTTTCAATGAATTATATATTTCTTTCTCGGCCCTAATTTTCATTTTTTTAATGAATAAGCATTCCATTTCTTCCTTAGAAAGTAGTTTACTGTCACTTTATGGTCACTCTTGAATTGAAGAAGCTTTTCAAACTAGAGATTTTAAACAAGCACTAAAGAAATATCGACCCTGAAGGGTTACATTAGGCATAAAATTCAACTTTCACAGGGCTACAGCCCATGTGGCTACATATTTTACAGATAGCCTGTGGAACTGTATAGCTCTACGATTTCACTGTACTATATAGCGAAGCCTCCGACATCATTATTGACACTAATGAAGTTTCATGTTTTAAGGGGTACTGATGGCATTCATCGTAGTTGCATTTGTAATAATCAAAAAGCACCCATTCACGCAGACTAGCCTTCACTAAAATACATTTATGAATGAGACGTTTCATATTAGAGCCAAAGCTTTATACCTTTGGATGTCTGCTATGTCTTTCCCATTCCTACAAACCACACTATGAATGGCATTGGCACTAACAGTCAACCTCCTGGAACTGCAAAATTATTTAGTAAGCATAAACCAATCATATGTGCAAACAAGCATCTTACAAATGCACGCACATCATGAGCACATAAGCACCGACAAAGATAACTTCACGCATTACAGTCAGTAGCACCTTAACTTCAAAAGGGATTCCAGCTCTTGCAAACATGGCCTAAAACATCGTTCAGCACACACAAAGTCATTCATGTTTCCAAGTTCTTTCTTCCTGCCCAAAACTCCACATAGAACACTTGACCTGAGGAACACTACTTGAAAAGTACATCCAGAAGGTGTTGGCATGTGACAAGATGAGCATTCGTACATCTTACATGTCGTATGTTGCTGGTCATGATGTGTATGTTTTCAAGGCATTTGTTCACTAATTCACTGCAGTGACTTTACAAGTTCACTCGGTTGTCCCTACCTCTCACTTAATGAAAGGGCAGGAAGAGGAAACATGCAACATTGCCAGTCTCCTGCAATCTAGACTGGTTTGCGCTAAGGACAAGTCACACAACTCCACTGAAAACCATGACTGCGGCAGCGCCTCCAGTCTATACACACATACACACACATGCATGCTTTCCATAAGGCAAGCCCTCTGTACAGCGATGCCACGTTGCATTGACATGGTGCCAGGAAGGATACACTGGCCAACATGTGTTGACAAGGTGTCTTCCTTACCTGGCTGATGGCAACCTCCTTTCATTAGCAGTACAGACAGCGTTTCATTCAGAACTCTCTCACCACACATGATCTCTCATTGGTGTTCATATTTCGTTTCACAAAACAAAAACCTCCGCACAGTTATCACAGCTTCGAGACTTTCTTCCTGTCGTAGATCAACTGTTCCTTCTAGCGTATCCATTCAGGAAGATTTGAGAACCAAAGGCGTTCTTTTAACACTGCTTTTTTTTTTTTTCTGCATTACACAACTATTTACACGACAAATAAACATGACGCCACTGCCACCACTACCAAAACACCAACCAGGAACTGCTTCCAGAGTTGTATGGGTGACAAACCTTGGCTCTGCGGAGTGTTTACGAACTAGCACGAGACATACAGAGTAGCAGCGTTGATGACATGACCAGGAAAGTGCCCCATGGATGCAGAGATCACTTTTGATCACGGGCAACATAGACAGCTCCTCTCAGGCCGAAAGTAGGAACCTTCCCTGCTCAGAATGATGAAGAGTATGACTGTGCACAACCCAGCCAGAAGTGTCTGCACGCGAACGTGCCTATAGTCATTATGTATGCTTGCACAAACTACTGGGAGAGATTCCTAAAACGAAACAAGCTTCTCGCCTCAAGCACGCAAACTAAGTGTGATTTGCACAGCGTTTGAGTATAAATAGGACAGCAAAAAGTGCACGTGGCCGGCTTGCAGCATGGTGTAGCGACCCCTTTGTCTAGGGTGTTCCATTTAATCGCACATATCTTCTAGTCTACTTTTTGCTATCATGGCAATATTTTCAACAATTTCCTGAGTTGTAGAAACAATTTTCAAAACACCGCAGGAAATTTCAGACTTGCACTCTCTCTGTGGGCAACAGGGTCTCTCGGCATGACACAGAGGCGACACAGGATTTGCCTAATGTCTACCCCCTCCAAAACCCTGTGCTGCTAATGCAAACATTTTCCTGCTGCAATGGTGCTTCACTCATTGACTGCCAAATATGCCCATGAGACTCTCTTCAGTGTTACAAGCTAACCAATAAACCATTCATCCAGGAGCACAGTCAAAGAGTTTCATATTAAAGCTGGGGAGGATTCAATTAAAGAAGTTCTCATAAAACTGTCCTCATTACTAAATTAAGGCAACAGGAGAGTCCTACATACACATTGCCTGCGCGTGTCTTACCATACCAAAAATGAAAATGTTCCCTTTAAGAACTCAAATTTTACCCCTTCGAAAGGTATGTACAGTTAACATCGCATGGCATGCAATTTCTCTAAGGGACACTAAAGACAAATATTAAGTTGAGCAAAATTGAAAGATTATGCTTGTGTTATAACCAGTTCACCATTCCTGGTGAGAACAGAGCAATGGAAAGCGAGAAAGTGATGAAATTGAGAAGCTAGAGTGGCGCCCTCTATTCCGCCCTATTGGTAGCGCTTTGAAATGATGATGGCTCATCTATTTTGAGTACTAGATTACCGCTTCAGGTTATAAACGAAAAATGAACTTGATTCACTTTTAAAATCAATAAATGTACAGTAACTACAGTTGTTGCTACTACTGGGGCCACGGAGCTCACTGCCAGTAGCACTGGCAGATGAGACTGTGACATCAAGTCCCCCTTTTTGGTGCGGGCGATTCAAATTGACCAGCAACACAAGGGACTTTTGGCAGCTGTTTTCGACGCGAGAAACCTGTTTATTGGCAAGCAGAAAGCGGTGATAAAATCCAACACAGGTAAAAAAAAACGTAAAAGATTGATCTAGCCAAACCTAATATTTTCCTTTGGTGTCCCTTGAATGCATGCCACACCATATCATTGGGCTGCTTACAGTACTGTCATCTTAGATGCATGCAGCACTGCTTGTCATAGCTATACTAAACGCTTATATTATACCGGCACTGAATTCATGCGTAAAAGCAGTGCCCACAGAAGCTTTACGTTTTCAGGCATCTCATACGCCAACTTAATGGCCACCTTTTCCTACTTCTTGCTTTTTAAATAATGTCCAATCCACTGCACAGGTATGCCTAGCTTTCTTTCATTATGCTCAATCAGCATAGGAGCCTGCTGCATGACTTTGATACCTGGGTCTTCTGGTTACAGCTACTAGATGCAAGGACCTCCTTTTTTCCATCCTTTTACCTAAGTACATATTACTGGGAAGGGTCTACACATGGTAGGGATGAAACAATGATACCCCATGACAGGAACACCTGGCCAGTGATTGTGCTTTCTAGCGCAACTACATGTACCAAAGCAAGTGGCAGCAAAAGCTAGCCCAGTGTTCCAAGTTTTCGAATAATGGGCATGACGGTGTGCTTTGACAATAGTGATGACGGAAGGACAACAGTAATAACGCAAAGTTCAGCAAGAGCACTAACCACTCTCTAAACTACTGTCTGGGAATTCACCTGATCCGCAGGCATGGCAGGATACGTGTGCTCCTCGCAGAGAGTGGCAACAAGCCTGAACATTGCAGACACCAGCCGTACATAATTACACAGGGAGAACAGAAGGTTGAGCTTATGTGAGTAGACCTTGCAATGTTTCCTACATGTGCTGCTGACGTGGCCGTGCTGTCAAGCGGCCATGGACTGACTTGCACTCTGAGGCAGCCACTTGACACTTAAAAGCCAACTGCCACGAAATCTAACACTGGCCGAGTTTATCATAAATCTGTGGTAGGTACAAGCTACTAAGCCATTCTCGGCAAAGCTGCATGCGCTGGTATTTGAGTAATTCTCGTATTAACAGCCTCTACACAACATCTAAGCAGATGAATTGCGCAGCTAATGATTAGTGGAATCGCATAAATTCCAGAATGTGGACTCCGAGACTTCCAGCGGCCTGCAAGTGCTACTTGCCCTCTGAGGTCCATATCCAGCAGACGCTACACAGGGTCTCAATATTCTGGCTCATGCGTCATTTCCAGTGAAATAGTAATGGCAGCAAATTTTTTTTTTAGCATTCAACGTTCTCAAAGTGCACTTTTGCTAGCTTTTCATGACACACCTTCTCATACTTCGGACTTAATACCTTGCAGCAACACTGCTTGATACTATCTCAAACTAGAATTTTTTATGGGACGCAAAATTTCGTTGCAGTTGGAGCTTGAATGGGCTCTGGAGCTCAAAAGCACAAAATCAGAAACAACATTAAGTCTCTACAGTGGCGGCATCATGAAACAGCAATGACAGTTAAGACATATTACTTACATTTGACAGCTTTATACAAGGCTAACGCAACTAGCAGAAATGCTGTTACCTTTCACCTCGCACCTATAAGTGAGTAGCCCTTTTGCCTTAAGGTGAAAGGGCTGTAGGTTGGCTAGAACAAACAATTCATTCTCAGGCACCTTAGCACAGCAAGAGGCACACTTTGCCAGGTGGCCCAGGAAATGGCTGCTCAGTGGGCGTCTAAGCTCAACTCATTCACAAAATGCGTAATTCCATAGATATACCGCTGTCTGTCCCACTCGGCTCAATTTAACCACTGTTGTTTGGCTTTTGAACAGCATGCCATTTATGTTTTTCTTTCCTTTTATGAATGCACCTGAAGACCCTCCATTTTTCTTGGCAGCCAGAGCTCTGCAAAACCTGCTCGACTGAGCTGATGCCACTCATTAGAGCAAACAGCAAACTCTATGCGAATAAACTTGTTTTGCAAGCAGGACTAGCACAAAATAATTTAGCATATCCCCTCGGCATTCTTCAGAAAATGGACCTCAGATCAGCCATCAACAACGTAAAAAAGAACTCAAGTGCGAGCTGGTCATTACATTACACCAAAGTACACAACGTATTTCTAGTGGGCTTTGAAGGGACCCTGCAACACTTTTCCAGGTAATCCTCAAATGACATCAAAGGAGTCCGTGGCCTCCTGAATCATCAGCCACAAAATTTTTTTGAAACTCTCATGCATTTAGTGGAGTCAACAGCGGCAAGCTTGAGGGGAGCTCCGCCATCCAAGTGTGTTAACTCTCCTTTTGCAGCAACACGTGCACTGGAAGCCACACAGAATAAGGTGAAAAAGGGGCAAGAAGCTGACCTTGAGCATTTTCCCTTCTTTTTCCTTTTAGTGTATCCGTGATTCCGTAATGATGACATGGATACTGCTTCTGCTATGACGCCACATCACTGCAGTGACAGAGTCACTACAACGTGACCGCACCCCACGACAACTCTCTCCGCAAATCAGCCAATGATAGTTCTCCCTCCTCCTACATAGTCCATGCCTGCCTAGTGATATGATTTGTTTAAGCAAGAGCACGTGCTTTCCAGCTGTACATGGAAAAACCAAATTCCGAATTCTCCGGTGCGTGCAGTGCGAAAATACTTGGCTGGCATGTCGACAGGAGCCCCCACGACTGGTTGGCAACGTTTTCTGGCTATGTTCGAAATGTGTTGCAAGGTCCCTGGAAGGCTGCTTTGCTATTCCGGTGCTATGAAATGACTATTTTTTTAGGCATAACAATTTATAAAAAAAAATTCAGGTTTGTAGTTCTTATTTTGCACGCCCTATACCTGATGTGGCTAAGTTATTGGAATCTCGACTATTTCTATATTTTCAGCATCCACTACACTGAACTATGTGATAATCAGTCACTGAGGACCATGACCCATAAACTAAATCGTGTTAACACTATGGTTGCACTGTTGCTGAAAAATGTAAATATAATTAGCCAAGACAATATGAACTCTGTAAAAAATTGTACTGCAGTGCAACAAAACCAACTGGGTCTGTACGAAATTAATTAAACAAGGCATGGATAAATTATGGAAGTGTTCTGTCATAACATATTGGCTTCAGTGCTGTAAAAAAGAAAGAGAAGAATATAAACTGAATACGTACAGCATAATCAATAGAGACCTTCAGCAACTTTTGGAACAATAATTTTTTTTTCAAGTCTATTTCACAAGCTGATTACGAACAGCCTTTCATTTCCCAGCATTTGAGAATGCACCTTAAAAACCTGCTTATGATCAAAGCCTGAACATAGCATAAAAAGAGTTTTGGAGCTATAAGAATGGAAAAAAGAAGAGGATGACTACTTTTGGGCAGTTGCTTTGGATAATTGTGTGTGAGTGAGGATAAAAAGTGCTTATAACCCTAATAACACTGCATTACCTGCCAAATTTCAAGATTTAATAGAAAACTTAAGAATTTTAACTCAGTTCCTATCTTTTACAAATGTTGCCTCAAGTTTTATGGAAATGTTATAAAGCACTTGAAAGATGGACTGGCACAAGATTACAACAGAAGACAAAAAGAAAAAAAATCATAAGTTACAATAGCACTTGCTCCACGTTCTTGTAGCAGTGTAAGGTACCATGAAAAGCCACTTTGTACTAGTTAAGCAAGTAAACTTTGCAGCAGCAATGTTGCTGAAGATGTGACTGCATTCTCATAATGCCATTTTGCTTACCAGTATTGTGTTAACATGTGCTGCATCTAAAGGTGCATGCTCATCCTCTTTGAACTCCTTGCAATTCAACTGGATATTCCTTTTTCCCCACGCTTATAAGCTTCCAGGTGTGTACCAGGATACAATACCTGGGCCATATTTGACGTATAATTTCATAGAAATGCACTCATATATTACATGTAGGACTTCACAGTAGCTGACTCTGTTCGAGAATGTGCACTGGGGCACTATCGAATACCATCAGATTTGCCTCATCATCTCTACAAGAAGAGCGGTCGACCTCACAGCACATCAAAAGAAAGGAATACAAGCACTCTCAATCGCAAGGGAAAACGAAAAGCTGCTCACAATCAACCAATGAATTACATCCATTGTGAGTGCAACCCCAAGGCTCACTCATAGAGCCAGCGTAACAGTGTCAGCGGATGAATGAGCCCTTGCAGATATCGTTAAAGAAATTTTCATATTTCTATCGTTGCATTCAGAGGAGCTCTTTTGAAATGCAATTGAATGTCAAGCATGATTTTTTACAAGGAAGCGAGGGAGCTGTGCGACTATGACGCAGGCTGTCAGGCCTCCCTATTGCACATCTGTTGCTGCTGTGTGAGTGCTTTAGCCTGCTGCTCACCACCTGTCCGTGCCAGTGACGGCGGTTGAGGTGCGGTGGCACCCTTGGGCTGCAGGTATGCCCGCAGAGGCAGCGTGGTGGGTCGCGGGAGCCTGCCCTCCTCCTCACCGGCTCTGCAGTTGTCGTTGATGTCCTTGCTCCGAAGGAGCGGAGACGTCTCAGCGTCTGCAGACACAGGCCTGACCCGGCAGGCCCTGTCCACCATCATCTGCACCTCTGTGTTGACTGGCAGCTTGTCCGCCCAGCCACCACCATTAACTAGTTCGGAACGCGCTGTGCCCTGGTCTTTGCGAACTGTCACCACTGCCGCCTGGCCATTGTTGTCCCACGACCGGCGACCAAACAGGCCTCGCAGAACCCGCCGCTGAGGTCTGCTTTCGGCATTGCTGGTGCTGTTGGAAGCCTTCGTGTTGCTCTTCCGGAATATGTTTCCGAATGGATGGTGGCTCTGCCTCTCGGAAGGTTTCTTGGCTGTGGCCTGCAGTTTGTGCCCATTTCCTGTGCCCAGAATACAAGGTTCACAGCTTACAACAAGACACTTTCCACTAACATAAGAAATGCAACTACTTTTGCTGCCAACTCTTTCTATATTAATGCATAAGCATGTCAAAGAGAACATGTTAACTGAACAAGTTTTACAAACAAATACAGTGCAGACCACTTACAATGTAACCGCTTTTAGCACGGGACCTAACTTAATCGCTTTTAGCATGGGACCTGTTATAATATGGTTTTTTTTACCACCAATATGTCGCCCACAGAACCCAATTTATGGACAAACCGTTTATTGCGTAGGCGCGCAAAGGAGGGTGCTGGTTACAGCTTAAGCGCGCGACTATGAAATCTGTGAACGGAGCACGGTCTCCTGACGCACCAGCACGTTGTGAGTGGGAGCGAGGGTGCGCGCGTGGAGACCTGCCGCGAAAAGGCTAACAAAGTAGAGGAGAAAGGAGGATACAGTAGTGAAGGAGACCTTAGGAGGAGGGAGCGCGTTTTTATCACCATGGCAGCATCCAATCCGGGTGCGCGCTGTGTGGAGTGCAGGACAGAAGCGGTAGCGTGCTTTTTTTAGGGGCGAAGCTCCTTATGGTCTAGGGCAATCCCTCATCCCTCCGGCGTACCCAGTAGCGTCTCCCTTATCATACAATAGATGGCGCTGTCCCATAGAGATGCACGCAAACTGCAGTTGGGTGTCTACTTTTTGCCCGAAGCGGGGAATCGAACCAGGGACCCCTCGCTTCCGAACGCGCGGCGCTAGCCACTACGCCACGAAGTGCACATGGACACATGCACCACGATGACACTAAATACCCAACATTAACAAAATACTGCATTTCTAACGCGTTTGTGCTAGCACGTTACGGCCCGTGTAAGAAGCTGGTGTAAGACGCTGTGGCCGCTCCGCCTTATACTCTCTCAGCAGTCATGTGATGGCGTCGGCAAACGCGGTGCGTATTTCGGCCTGTGTAAGGGGCTGCATAAGACGCTGTGGCCTCTCCCCCTTACTAGAGTGTACTGCACGTTTCTAACGCGTTTGTGCTAGCGTCCCCTTAAGCGGGAGATCCC
Organism: Hyalomma asiaticum; assembly: GCA_013339685.2. Taxonomy (NCBI): domain Eukaryota; kingdom Metazoa; phylum Arthropoda; class Arachnida; order Ixodida; family Ixodidae; genus Hyalomma; species Hyalomma asiaticum. The sequence continues at coordinate 41,067,787 of CM023485.1, read as the reverse complement.
AGCGTTCGAATACAGTGTTTCTCACGTCTTTACATGATGATCGATTGGGCGAATTACACTGGAAGATTCACGGTTTACCGATGATTCCCTCCGGAGCTTCGCCCACTCATCATCATTCACCCCGTGGATATGCTGTGATTTTCTTTTATCTCCTTCTTTTGCCTTATTGCATTTCTTGTGTGCACTTCACCGTGTCGTCTGAGTGCCCTGAGCATGTGTGTTGTTGAGTTCGTGTCGCCATGTCATTAGCGGCATCTTCAAGTGGTGTTTCCCTTTCACTTGCAGTTTTGTTTATCGCGCTCTAGAGCCGGTTCATTTGCCGTGAATCTGTTCCATGTGCTATGGTACTTTTGAATTACAGTCTCCACTTCATTCTGGCAAGACATGTTGCCGCGCATATTTCAATACGTGCTATGTAAGTTTTTGTAGCTCAAGTAATACTTAACCTTTTTCTATAATTTCTTGTACAAGTACTTACAAGTCATTATTGCACAATTTGTATATTTCAAGATTTCTCAAAAAATGTTTTGTTCGAGTTGTTGCCTTCTTAAGATTTTTGTGAAAATTTCTTGTTTTTCTTTCTGTTCGGGAACTGTTTTTGGGACAATATTTTTTTTCTATTTTCATAAAATAAAATGTTTCTGAAAGAACATTTTACTTTGGTGCGTTGCGTGACGCTGTAAACCAAGTAGCTGTGGCACTGAAAAATTCAGAACTGAAGCATACAAAAAACGGCCGATTTCCCCAGGGTCGCGAAAGAGTTTTAAAAAGTGTGAGTGCCTGCCAGTGACCTACAAATCCAATAAAAAGGCGTGGATGACGCAGGATTTGTTCACAAGCTGGCTTTGCAAGTTTGATGAGGATATGGTGGCTGAGAAGCGACCGGTCATGCTTATCCTCAACAACTGCATGGCCCACAACTTCAAGCCAAGTCAACTTAAAATTTTTGCCTGACAACACGACAGCAAAATGTCAACCTCTTGACCAGGGTGTCACTCACTGCAACCGTAAAGGCGCTGTACAAAAAACGCATTTGCGAGAGAGTTTTACTGAGCATGCAGCAGCAGCAGCCTTTTAAAGTCAATTTAAGGGGCACAAGTGATATGGTGGTCACTTCATGGTGGCTGGTAAAGGCCGATAACATAAGCAAGTGCTTCAAAAGGGCAGGCTTCGTGCGTAATGCAGAGGCCCTGGAAGACAATGAGCAGAGCGACACTGTCGTCGATGAGGCACTCGATACTGACGACGTGTGGTCCAGCCTCGTGGAGAGCAACTTTGTTACCGCCACAGACACCTTCCAAGAATTTGTCGATGCCAGGGAGTCGGAGCTTGCTGTCTGCGAGCAAGCGAGCATGGCTGACACGATCGTCACAGCGGTGCGCAGTAGTGCGGAGGTTGCAAACGACGAAGGCTCGGACGGCAAAGACGATGTCCACCCGACACCAGAACCAGATTTCTCGTGCAAAGACGTGTTGGAATGCCTCACGAAAGTGAAGCATACTGTGCGAACAACAGTTTGAGCAAGAAATCGCTTCATTTCTTAAGCTTTGTGGCAGACGAAATTGTTCGAAGCAGTGTTCACAAGCATCAGCAGACAAAAATAACAGCGTTCTTCCTCTGATGCGGGACTTGAGAACTTGGCTTCCGTTTGAATGTGTCTGCGAGTGAAAAGTGCAATGAATTGCTTTCAAAAGGTGGATCGCCCTTTTGGCATAGGCAAAGGCCGAAAAAAGTGTGCTTTGGTTGTAACATGGTACCACTTATAGTGCACATTTTTACAACTCCCGTGAGTTACATTATAAGCAGTCTGCACTGTAGCGGCCTATACTGTATTGCTTGCACAGAAGTGAGACAACAGTGGAAATGAATTGCCATGCACAAAAGAAACAGCCACATGTAGAATGGCAGACAGAAACAAATGCTAGACATGAAGGAAGTGTCCTTCAGGTGGTGTGAAGTCATCTCAATCTTCGCCACTTTGCTGGGCATCCTCGCTTGCTGTTGAGTGGCTCAAAGCACTAGGTGGCGATATTTACAGCCGTATGCTCTTTTCTTCATACTGTGGCGCACCTACCTTATACTGAGTTCTGCTACCAAGTTCAATTTGATTTCTGTGGTTTTATGTCCGAATACCAGCTATGATTACGAGAGACGCCATAGTGGAGGGCTCCGGAAATTTAGACCACCTGGGGTTCTCTAACATGCACTGACATCGCACAGTACACGGGAATCAACATTTCGCCTCCATTGACTGCTACCAAGTTTGATATACAAGTTACATAAGTTCATGCAAATGCTATAGAAGCTTGGCATCAGAAATCACAGTGCTCAGTGGTGCAACACTGTCAATTATGACCAGTGCTTATACCAAACACACCTTAACAAGGCCTATTGCTGCTTGCGCCAATCAGGCTGCACACCTTGGGTCTATATCGGGGCTACAATCATGATGGGACTTTCAGACAGCCATTTTCGTTGGAATGACAACAGGGTGAGCCTGGTTGTTCCAAAATAGTGGCGAGGCCAGAAGCTCACCATAGCAATACCTTTCCCAGACTTTTTCTGCTTGTTACTGCCAGAAAAGAGGCACCACAAATTGCTACTGGTACTCCAATTCCATGTGCAGTTCAGTAAACAAACCTACAATGAAGAGATGTTGATTTCCCACCCAACCCACAGTTTTGGTCGTTTTTTTTTATTATTTTTTTTTGCCCCTTGATGACAGTGTCGTAAAAACAAAAGAGGCCAAGCTACAGAAATAATGTCTGACGTTGCGTGTACCTGGAAGGTTGGGCTGCTTCGGTATGACAGTGGAGACGTGCACCGCATTTTGCACATAGGGGATAGGGTGGCAGGTGCGTGTAGATCCTCCCAGAAGGTCTCCAAGTGCCAGTGCTACGCTGTTGTCTTCGGCCGTGGTAGTTATGGGTGTTGTGGACATCTCGTTGAGTTGGGTGTAAGGGGGAAGCCCTTTGCTCCTACCAACCATGTCCTGTTCGAGCAGTGTGTTCCCACTGATGGCCACCTGTCAAAAAAGGCAATTCGTGTGAAGCGTGGACAGTGAGAACTCCAGTTATCATTGAACTGATAAATAAAAGGTACTTTACTTTTGCAACGCTACGCATGAGAAAAGTGGTGGACGGAGAAAAGCCGCTGAATGGGCTTAAATTAGCACTGCCTAGAACGGTGAGGAAATCTGGGTTGTAGGCTGGGTTGTTCAAATACCAGAAATTTCATCTAATTTCCAATTCTAATCTAATTTAATACAGCTATACTAGGAAAATCACCTTTGAGTACTGATTTCAATAGATGACATTCCTCATTTCTTTAAAGAAAAGAAAATATGCTTTTGAAAGGTCAGTTTAGCACAAGAAACCTCACCTAAACTACTTGGCGCACTTAAAGGAATCCTGAACGACCCTTCGCACTTTGTTGGTGTGTATTGCTTGGTGTATATTGGAGGCCTGTCAGAGATACACAGCCAAAGTAATTTTTCAAGAAGCTTTGCAGGGAGTGAAGACGTTGCAATCAGAAAATCTCCTTGCCCATTTTTTCTAAACTTGGCAGAATGGGGCTTTGGTGGCCGGCCATGCGCTGACTGGGCACACAACTTGGCAGGGCTGTCAAGTGTAGCGTAGTATACGCATAGTAACTCTACATCTACTGTGAGGAAGGCACGCACAAAGGTGCGGCAAGCGACAGCACGTGGGTTAATTTGTGTCTGCTATTGGCCAATAGCAGGAATATACTCTATGAGGAAACCGAGCAGCTACTAGGAAAGTGTGAGGAGTACCCTCCCTTTGAAAAGAAGGGTCCTGATTAAGTGGCAACTTCGTGCTCCGGTTGTGAACGCTACGTGCCCCACACGACTACAGAATTCAACTAAGCTGTTCACTGCAGCATACACTAATCGTAGAATGAGTTTTTTTCACTAAACCCTTGCGGTGATCCATGAGCCCTTTAATGTAAGCAGAAACTGGATGCTGGCTGACAACTAAGAAGCCACAAATGAAAAACAGAGATGTGACCATGCCTGGTGCACCATGATAATGACATTAAAAATAATTAACAGCCTCTCACAAGGTGTACTCAAGGGAGTGAAGTATTTGTTGAGTCCAGTACTACAATGCCACAAAGTTTCTAAATGATCCAAGTGTTGCGAGAGTGTCTGAATAATAAATTACCCATTTCAAGGGCTTAGGCCAGGACAAGAACCTTGCAGGCATCGTAAGGGAAATACCTGCTGGAGGCCCGGAGAAAATATTTCGCAAAAGTGATACCTTCCACGTGTTTGTTCAAAAACCATTTCATCCCTGCAACGACAGCAGTCCTTACGCAGCAAAATCAATTACAAGAATCTCTATTCATTCTGTTCATTCGCCCTCGCAACAGCTGCTGTTCTCCCAAGTGGTATTCAAACAAAATCAATATTTGACATCAAGCAGTCAATTCTTGATTTATTGAGTGTAAGTCGAATAGCAAGGACTGCTAAATTTGTACTCACAATTTTTAGCGTTTTCACGCACCCTGCATGTATTATTTTAAGACCTCTTAAACTGCTATTCTTCTCCAGCCATGATTTTACTATTGTCAAAATTGGATGTTGTGCACCTTCTTTTGTGAAAAACCTAAATATTGCACTGTTCAAGGATGTGTAGTTTATTTTATGCCTGTTTGCTGTGCTTCAGAGTAGTGTTTTGGCTATCCTTTGTCCATAATTGCTATATTGATTTATTATTGATGTTTGTATAGGGAGTACTTATTTTTCCGCACATACATTTCCTTTTTTATTTTTCCACTCCTGTTATAGCCCAAGTGAGGCTGACAGTATAATAAAATGAATGGACGAACTAGTACTCATTTCATTTACTAATACCCTCAAGGCCAGGGGCATTATAGACAAATAATAACGAGCAAAAAATGCAGCAAAAGAAAGAAAATACAAGTTGCTAAGATCCTAGTTATGCAACGTTAGGGCACGACGAATCATTGTGTATGACTTCACTATTTTGGGCATCAAATGCATTTACAAACTCTTATCAGTTTTCTGGAGGACACATACCTCCTCTGCGGGCTCCATCATGAGGTTCCGCTCGAGGCACGGGTTTCTGCCCTGATGCGGCTGCAGTTGCATACTGGGCAGGTGCACCACATTGTTTGTGATGCTATTCTTGGGCTGTCCGCCGTCCGACGAAAGGCTGGGCGATAGCAGCGTCTCGGTCGTGGTTTCGCTACGCTCTGTGTCCCTCTGCACTGCCACAGATGCTGGAAGGCCTCCACTGCCACCAAGAAGGCACAAGGGAGGTCCTCGTGGCTGTTGTGGCCAAGTGGCATTGATCGTAGGGCTCACACCTGCCACACTAAGGCCAGCTGCAAGTGTACACACGCAGATAGAAAGGATGAGCACAAACTTGAGCTGAATCTGGCTGTCCACACCACTTGATTTATCCACATGACTTATTCATTATATCATCGAGTAAAGCTTTAAAATTTCAAAAATGAGTTCTGATGATACAATATCCCGTAGTATTATTAGCTTTTGAGGCCGTATACCATCAATTTTGAAAATGCTGCTCACACTGTGCTCCACTTACCTGGTGGAGATGATGAACATGACTGAGAAAGTGGTGCACGTCACAAGAGCACCACTTTAATGTTACACAGTTTTTAAAGTGCATGGACTGAATAGGATGCTTCTCACCCAGAGAGGGAGAATTCTAAATGTGACATCATGCAAAAGTTCCAGTTACCATCCCCTAACATAGTGTATCTATAATGCAGCATTCTTCATCTCAAGATAGAACATCCCCTATATGGAACTACAAGAAAGCTGTGCTTGCCACTCTGCTCTGCAGCAGACTTCTTTTATGGCAGGCACCAACATGTCTCGGGATGCAATACTGTCACAATTTTGCCGATTCCGGTTGGTAGGCAAAATAGAGCAATTCATGGTCCTCACTATTTTACACTGGTAACTCAATTTTTTTTTCCTTGTATTTAAACATTAAAAATACCATAATGTAGGTGTTTGAAAATGGCTGTCATGCAATTTTTCAACAAGTTTCAAATCTTATCTAGTAACAGTATGTAGAAACTAGGGACATGACAAACTAGAACACGTACACAAGTACGGCAGTGAAGCTCTTATGCCAACTAATTTTGCCCAATTTTGCACTAGCTAATATCACATTGATGATGGTGAACCACGTCATTAAATAAATGCTATCCAAATGAGCAGCCCTATGAATAGAAGCAGATTACGGACACTACGAGTATGACACAGTTCGATGCTTGATGACTCACCTTTGTGTCTTTCCCATAACACGGGAAGTTCAGTGAGACGCTCCTCTACACAAACTGCTGTCAGCCGAGCTTCGGCGTCGTGGTCCCAACAGTCCTCTATCGTCTCTTTTAGCGCGCGAACGGCCTGTACATAAGAGATGTGTTATATAAACCACAGGGAGCTGGTGACATACGGAAGCTGTGCAAAGTGTTTCAAATAAAATATGATCTTTATCAAGAGACAGGCACTGAAAATGCTCACAAGCATTTCTCCAGTACAGGGGAAACAAAGAAGAACAAAAAAAAAAACCTCTTAAACTGCCACATCCTGTAAACTCCTCTTTAGACGAACTCTGTGAAGCTTAATTCCCGGATATACTGTGGAGTCTCGTCAATACAATCTTCACGGGAATCAGAAAAGAACTTGTATATTAGAAAATCTTGTAAACTATGTGAACATACATTGCGTTATGGGTGCTGAATGCGGAGGAAAAGTGTACGTTACAGAAAAACTCATTAAGCGGGATAGTGTCGAGGTTTCACTGTACAGTGAACAATATGGAGCGCTCGGAAACTTATATTAATGAAGACTACTCAAGGGAGGTTAGACAGAAGCACCAAAAGCTACGGAACAGCGCTTTGAGGGATAGAAAGAACGGGTGAAAAGTTATACTTGTTTACGACACAATCAAAATTGACGAAACTACGTATGCCTGGGTGATGTGAAGAAGCAGCGTTGTGCGGCCTATGAGCGAAAAACAGATCCCAAAGCAGCTGGAAATAATGCATCAACATCTACCTGAAGTCATATGACACACAGGCTTCACTTACTCAATATTAACAGCCGTAGCCTTTTAAACAAAAGCTTAGCACTGGAGCAGGTTTTAATCGAGTACGAGCCGGATGTGGTGATAGTTACAGAAACGTGGCTTCAGCTCGGAGTTCACGACCATGAAATCTGTCCCCCAGGGTACAAGGTGATAAGGAAAGACCATTCCAAGAAGTAGAGTGGTGATTTTCATTCACAGAAAACTACAGTACACCGAAATTGAGTGTCTGTTAGATTTATATTAGAAACTAGCACGGTGTAAAATTTTTGGAGAAGTAAATGTAGTGATTATCATGTGATGCATCATGATTGCATCAGATGCATCATGTTTAAACGAAAAATCGCACTGCTGCAGTTGCTGTCTGGGTGACGTTGGGCCTTCTCCTGCATCTCCTAAGACAATCGTAAATTGTCTTGAATAAAGCCTCAATCAATAATCCAGCCAGTGAGCAGTCAGGTGCAAGAAGTCTATCACTAGAGAAGCTCAACAAAGTGTAGGATGTTGAGAGAGTTAATTATTTCCAGATTCCCCTCAGTCAAACTCACAGGGTTGCTGTCCTTCCATATGTCGGGAAAAAGTGGCCGTGCCTTGTGCCTGGCAACCAGCACCTGCATTTGGTCGGTGCTAGGATAGGCCCCGACTTCAGCCTCAAATGGCATCTTGTAGTCTGGCACACTCATTCCTGCAAAAACAGAATGATGGCTGGTAAAGTGCACCTGCAATAGCCTTAGAACAAAGTACGAAATACTGAAAATTAATTTTTCGCTGTAGGATGTGAGATTTTGCAAACCCCGACTGTAAACTAGTACCAGTAAAGTTGCTGCTGATATTTCAGTGCAAGCAGCGCTAAGCTCATTAAACAATACCGTGCCATAAACAGTTGATCACAGGTGCAGCTCTAGACTCTTAATTAGACATTAAAAAGGCTAAATTGAGATACATTATGTTTCACCGGTTTCGTAGATCGCCCTTTGGAAATGCCAAACAGTTTACTTTTACCTTGAGTGAAGGCTACTTAGTAAGTCAGAAGAGATATGAAAACAGCGTGGTTGGCGCTATGCTGGGAATGTTTTCAACCAGAGGTGCAAATGCACCCGGCATGAATCACCTAGTAAATTGCAAAAGTGATCATGATCCTCAAAGCAAGCAATCGCAAATACCTCTACAGCAAAAGAAATGGCCTTGCCACCTAGATATTCCAATGATGTCTCCCTGTCATATGACAAAATTTCATGGCAGCTATTCCAGGCTATTTAACACAGGCCATCAGTAGCCTGTGCACCTCAGCCAACAAAGCAGAATAGAAAGGCCTAGCTTAAAGTCACATATCCACAGATGTATCAGCTGGCAATGTTTTTTCACATATGTATACGTACACACATATATAAACCTGTGACAATATTGATCATTGTTACCTTGATAAAGGTCAGAGCAGCGGGTAGCTATTTCCCAAAGGACGAGGCCGAGTGCATAGACATCGACCTGCTTGAGCGAGGATTCACAGTCTCGCAGGTTTACTGCACCTTCGAGTACTTCTGGCGCCATGTACCTCAGAGTTCCAACCTTAGTACATAGAACAGAAATAGGGACAACGTTGAGTATCACAAACTGCAGACCATTCACCCTCATAGCAACTCAGTATGAGGCCTACCTGCCATATCCTAGGCTGAGATAACTAATAATGATTTACCATGATCAGTGACAGTTCAACAACGCAGAAGACACTCCTCTCTCAGAAGTGCGCTCTGCCTGATGCCTATTGCTCTCCATGTCCTTCAAACAAAAATGCTTCCAGCTTTCCCATGTTTGGAAAATAAGTTCATGCTAGGCCTCGGCAGTGAACATTAAACTGGCATCTTATGTTCACTGGAAATTTCGGTTACAGAAAAAATAAAACAAAATAAAATGCAACAAGTTGAAATATTTACAGGACGGGACAAACATACACTGCACATTCAGAAATGGTACATCAATGCAACAACGTTGATAGGCTAGCACATAAGCAAAGACAAGTGCATTCATAGCACACATTGCAAAATGTTAAGGTGCAACCATGATTATCTTATCGACTACTATGAACAGTGCCCATTGATGGGCAATTTCCATTAGATTCTTGACATTTCAACAATTATGCACACTAGCACAGTGTTATAGTATTTTCCTGCAAGTGTGCAATGCACAGATGTTGGACATGACCATAGGATGCACACAGGTGGAGCAGGGCATTTGGCGTCCCCCTCAAATCACCTGAAGGCAGTGTTAAGTCTGCCCCATAGCTTTATATTACAGTGCACTTTGACCAAAATGGCCTCATTGGGAGGAGGCTAGGAGGAGGAGGAGGAGGAGGAGGGGGTGGCACAGTGAACATTCGCCCCCCAGTTCCAATGTTTATTCCAATCTAATCCGAACAGACATGGTAAAAGTAGACTTACATCAGCGAGTGAGTTGGTTTCTGCATGCTGCTCTTCACCATTCTGAATGTACTTGGAACCAGATATTCGAATGGCAAAGCCGAAATCGCACAGCATACAGCTGCCATCGTCCTTAACCAAGATATTTTGTGAAGTGAGATCACGATGGGCGATGCATGGCTTGTTGGGTTCTGGAATAGAAAGCAAGGGAAGGATATTGGGATAAAGAAGGGAACACTTTGAGCATTATCTACAGTGGCTGTGTAACACTGTCACAGTAATTATCTTACACAGAGTTGTTGTTTTCTTCTTGTCTGTTTTGCTAACAGCATTAGCACAGAACAGATTAGTAGGAAGCATGGAATGCTCCTACCACAAAAGGAAAAGAAGCATTTCAAAAGCACAGACACAAGAATTTGATCAATTTTTCTTTACAATTGCCAATTAATGTCTTTCCATTTATATAACCTATTATATTACATGGCTCAAATTAAAAATGTGTATGTGAAAATGGTTGTGTAGCATATAGAAAAGGGTTTTCACGAGGCATACCCTATGAGTGCAATCAGGGACGCACGCAATGCTCCTCCACACTACAATGCACAAAGGTGCCATGTGCACGTTCATTCGACTCCCAGTCTCTAAACATACTGAAAAGATTGAACATCTTTTGGGGAAAAGTGTGAAGCTGCGCTGTAAGTTGACGGGTGCAGTTAAACAAGGCAGTTGCAATACTGCGTGCGATAACTGGCAGGCATACAAGCCACTACAGTACCTAGTTTGTAAGCATGAAGGCGACGGTGAGGAGAAATTGTACAGCAAGCATTGTCATGACAAAATGTAGAATACAAATAGCTGCACAATTCTTCTACGAACGAGTGCACTTGCAATTTGCAGTCACTGCTGGATTACACATGCAAAAGCCCTTCTGGCACAGCGTGATGAAGTGTTAATCAGTTTTCCATTTTTGACACCGTTATGCACAAGTTGCATTGCTATGAGACTGCCGCAAGAGGAGCAGGAGCATCGCCCTTGCATGCAGCAAATTTACAATACAAGCCCACATAAGGAAAACTTATTCAGGGCAGTTCGCAAAGGATGTAAGGGCAAAGTATGTACCTTCGGTGTGTAGATAGGCCAGTGCCCTGGTGATGGACTGGGCCATCCGACATAAGCCAGACCAGTCTACAGTAGTCTTACGCAGTTGGTCCTGCAAGCAACCCTTGGAGACGTGTGTCAGCACCAGCATCCACTCACGCCTCCCGTCAGGATATGTACGCTCATCAGCACCTTTAAGGTTGAAGTGTTTGAAGATATATTAGATGCACAGCCCCTCAGAATAACTCTCAATTACACCACATGTTTCAGTCAGTTAAAGCAGCACAAGACACCAGATGTTTTTCATGGCCTCTGGCACAGTGAGCCCTCTGACACGAACTTTTTAGTTAAATATGGTGCTTTGAGTCAATGCCATGCGACTGTGGCAAACACTATGAGGATATGTCGCACATGCTGTCAACTTGGCAGCCCCCCCTGTGCCGAACACCTACTAGAAAGGAATGTATATCAATTTGAAGGAACATGAAGAATATTATAACACTTTCTGAAGTGATAATCCTTATGCTGTGACCCTCTCTAGCCATTACAGGGAGGTAATTTTGAGTTACAGAGTTTCTGCCTGCAAGAGATTCAACCTTGAGAGTAATGAGAGTGTAGGTGTGTTTGAACACATCTTCTTTATTCTTTCAATTTCCCTTCGGAAATGTGTACTATCTATCGTAGCAGCACTTGACTCACCTATCAGCCTCGGAAGGAATGGAAGGTCACCATGAAAGAGCTTGTATATGTCCTTCTCATTGGCGTAGTAATGGTGGTGATGCTGCGCAAAGATCTTCACAGCCACCGTGCAGTCATTTAGGGAGCCTTTGCAAACACATCCGTACCGGCCTTTTCCTATAGTTTCCTGCAGGAATAGTCCCGTGAAAGCGGACAAACATTATACCTATTGAAAATGCAGTGTGCCACTGTTCATTACACCCCTACTTCTCTCTTTCAGCCTGTCATTAGAGTGTATCAGCATTATTGCCACCTTGAATGATATAGAATGTCTACAGTATACTTCCCTCCCTACTTCACTCCTTCAGCCTGACTAGCGTGTATTGGCGTCGGTGCCACCTTGAATGATATAGGATGCTGGCAACTTACATTCCACACAACAACACAACTGTAGCAAACACATGTGTTAGTTACCCTTTCACAATACCAACAACACCACTCTCCGTGAGAGAACACTTAGTAAGTGAGACCATGCACAAAAATAAGATAGCAGTGGTGACACGGTGCCTTCATGTTCTCGAACCAACTTGATGTGACATCACAGGTATTGAAGGTGCCTACTGTGGTGCAAGATTAGATGTATAGAACTGCAAAATATAAATGCCCAGAACTGAAAAAAAAAAAAGACTGAACACTAAGGGCTTGGCTATGTCCCTCTGCCAGACATGTCAATTTGGTGGAGTGAATTGTGTATACTCACAGACTATGCGTACACGGTCATATCACATGGATATAGTAATATATTGGATATAGCGAGGTAGAATACGTTCTAGTTCTGTAACTTGTAAAGAATATGTGTATGCTTATAATGATGGCATTTCTGTATCAAATGTCATTTCCGTATTGAAAGTTAACAACACGGAACCAGCACCTGTACCATGCCAGGAAAATGTAACAGTAGTACTAAATGCAGCTGGCACTGCCAAGAAAACGTACAGCTGCCAAAGATTTAACGCCCTATTTCACAAATGACAAATGTAACTTTACAAAGTGATATTACCTGTAGTTCTCTCACAAATGTACAGAACCCCTTTTTTTTACTATTCAGAAGGATGCGAGAAACAGTTGCATTACACTAATCAAATTTTCTACTTACGGACATACAAGCCTACACCAACAATTGGCACTTTTTATGTTGTTGCACACGTACAGTGGTGAGCAATATGAACAGGAACACTAAGTCCGCGTTTAAGGAACAACCACTCATGATTTACACATACAAGTTTTCCTACCACTGGCTGTTTCCAATGGCCTATTTCATCTCGCTTTCCCTATTTAGCTAGACATCACAGAGTAGCATTGCAGATATTGGTGGAAATTGGTTCTAGTTTTATCCTTGTGTTTAAATGCTGATGTATATAACAACCAGCTCAACGAAATACACTAAATTGGACGGCACAGCCAGTGAGAACATGCCTGTATTTTAAGGCTATCTAGGTCCAGCATGGGCGACTGCAACTGCGGCGCTTCCATCAGGTGGGCTGAGTCAAGGCCAGGTTTGGGCTTTGGTGACACACAACGCCAGTAGAGCAGTATCAGGCCAACCATGGTTACTAGGAGCAGCAGGCACCCCACGACCACTAGCACCACTGTCGGGCCACCTGGCTCGGCACGGTACTGCTCAGCTGCAATGTAAGATTCAAGTGAGTTTGCCGGATGATCTCAAACAACATGTGACAGCTAGTTGTGCTAAGTGACAACCTTTCCATGATATAAAACCAGAGTGCTGTGAATACATTAAAAAGAGGAAAAAGAAACATGGCAGCAGTACAGCTTCACAATAAACAACACATTGACTTGTGCAATTCAATCTTATCAAATATTTCTGCACTCTTCAGTGCAAGAAAGCCACTATAATTATGATGGCGGTGATGATGATAATTGTAGTAGTAGTGGTACAGTTGGATACAACTCAAGTCTGCAGTGAAGCCCCTCCCACGGCCTTATAACCACCAGCCACTGTACCTCCGCAAAGCTTCAAATAGTTCCTTCCTGCAACTTTCCATGTTACCAAAATAAAGCGAGGGTGGCAATAGTAATGGGTAGATGCATAAATTGTTATGCCTTGACTTGTTTATTAGAGTGGAACATGGAAAGGATCATTCTTTATTGAGATGAAATCAAGTGCTTGCAATGCAAACTCCCGGCACATCACAAGCTCCACCACCCAAATTTTTCAGCTTAGTTCAGTGAAGTTCCACGCTTAAAACGGGCTTGAAGCGTAATGAACTGTACCGCAGCCTTTTTCAGATGGAAACACTGAGACTTCACATATTTTTGTCCATGCTTCGCAAAAACATCATGGATTATACTGATGAAAGGACTCGAGAGCAGCAGACGGTCCGCAGGTACGGAAGGCATAAGCACAGCACCATTTTGTAAACGCCGCATGACGACGTTTTTTGTTTGCTTCTGTGACTGGCTGGTGGAGTAACACCGATGCGTGCGGTCTGTCGGCCCTTGTTGCCAACTGCTGTTTCTTTAAGTTGTATCCTACTATAGTAGTAGTAGTAGTAGTAGTAGTAGTAGTAGTAGTAGTAGTAGTAGTAGTAGTAGTAGTAGTAGTAGTAGTAGTGCAAGCATTACAACATGCGGAGGTTGTGGCTTTGGTCCCCATCGGCAAGTAGTTTCGCATCTACTTTATTGCATTTTCCTATATGTTAGAATTACTGCCGTTCAATTGAAACCACAAACAATGCCTCCAATGCTTTCCTTGGCTTCATTAGCTTCCGTATAACAAATAAGATGGCCCCTCAATTCATTCCCCTTTCCCTCATTACAAAGGTTAACATCCAACATAAGAAGATAACAAGGCAATGCCTAGAAATATCAAAAGAAAATTAAAAGAAACAATGCAAACATGCCCCACTTTGTCCTCTTCTAATCATTCCTTTTGTGCTCTCCCATGCTCATATATCTGAACCACCCATATTACCACGTTGCCTTCACCACATTCAATTCCAAGAAGAATGAAGCATACTCTCACTGCATAAAGGACACATGGAAAGCGTGAACTTACGAAGATATGCTTCTGTGCTGTCATCATCAGTTGGAATGTAGCCATCAGTGACATTGACATTGCAGAAATCGCCCAGGCAGCAACAGAACTTTGTGTTGTTCAGTGCCTTTGAAGGCTTTTTGGTAGAAATGCAGCTCGAGGATTTGCAGTCCACTTCACCTGATGAGCCCCAGCAACCTGCCAGTGTAGAAATACTCTTTGTCAATGACATTAGCTGCAAGTATTGAAGCGAGCTCTGAAGTTCTAAGCTGCAATGTCTTGATGCGTGTGTGCATGTGTGTGTACACTTAATCGTTTAGCAGTGACTATGTGGCACAAAATACAAGCTCCAACATGATGCTCTTTTAAATTCAGTTGCCTTGCGCAACTGCATTTGAAAAGCGGTGAATCTATAGAAACATAATTTATTATCAGTTACCATAGGCAACCATTAGAAGCAAAACATGAAACACTCTAGTCACTAGGTAGGGAGAAACAGGATGTGATCTCTGTGACGCTCCAACTGATGTTCAGAGAGGACACAATCATTTCTTGGCACAGTGCAATATAGATAATGAACGTTATGTTTTGGTCACATCCTACTTATACCATCGAGGCATCAAAAGTTCTGTGATCATAACAAATAACTATAATTGATAACATAATCATATTATCATTCTATTTTCAGAAAAAGAAAGACAACTACTGAAGCTAGGTACATGTGCTTGGCAGATGCGTATGTCACAAGGCTCAGACCAGTTTCATATTTGTCTGCGAAATTATAGTAAGACGCACAACCTTTACACTTGTTTTTATGGACAGGCTTTCTTTTATATTGCGACTCAGGACTATTCAGTATACAGCCGCAGTGTTTAAGTGAACTAGACTGCAGCCTAATACACTTGCTCCATGCTTACAAAGCTGGCCTAACTTTCATCATTACTCATCTAATTACTACCTTAAATTGTCCTAGCATGTATGCCTCTGTGGTAAACACACTCTTGCATAAATCCATCTGAAATTCAGTCACACTGTGCAGATGAGAGCAAAAGAGGTGAATGTGTTGCTAGCATTTTGAGTGAATGGTTTCTACCAGCAGGTCTCCACTCACAGCAAAAAGTTGTGACAAAAAGCATAACTACTGCAAGCCATAGAAACCTCATTTGAGACATGCACAAGGGGTTCATTCCCCTGGAAGCCAGATAGCCCAATTCAGCGGTGTTGCATTGAACTCCTGCTTTCAAGATGGATCATGAGGACAAAAGTATGATCAGGAGTGCTCTAGCCGCAGTCTAGCTACAAATAGTTCAAACTGCCTTCAAGGGCTTTCAATGCATCTACTGAAGAACCGCACATGTTGGGAAGTGGGTATCACAATACAAGCAGTGGTCATAGGCTGGTTTTCCATCAAGTTATTCCCCTGAGTGAGTGAGTATCAGCCTTTATTTACTGCAAACACATTTCCAAGCTTCTTCACGCAACAGAGTGACAGCGCACCTTGAGTGAGGATAATCTGTGTTGTCTTGTTTGTAGGATCTTCCTGCCAAAGTGTGTAGCAGAAGCTTGAGCCTCGGGGGCAACGCTCAGTAGTGTTCGAATCTAGGAGTTCCCCTGTGGCCAGATTTTGCTCATTGTCCTGATACTGCTGGGCCTGTGGCTGTTGCTGCTGCTGCTGCTGTTTCTGCTGCTGCCGTTGTTGCTGATGTTCGTCACCGCTACTCCGCCTGGCATCATGGTCATCCTGGCTGGCAGATTCGTGGTCTTTGTGTCCATCGGTGTCTCCTTTAGATGGCTGCAGACGCACCGAAGATTGGCGTGAGTATGCACAGACGTTCTGTGAAGTGGCCGGCACTGCAAAGAAGATGTGGAAAGCCAACATGTACAGAGATGACTTGGCAGTGCAAAAAGATGTGGAAAGCCAACATGTACAGAGATGACTTGGCAGTGCAAAAGCATCACCACAAGTACTTTGTTAACGCAAGTCCACCGCACACACACAAATGCGTTCCCTCTGCTGGCTACATTGCTAAACAGTCACTTCCAAAAAGTATCTGAGAGTACATTGTACCACCAGAAATTGCTTTGATGTCACGCCAGCTGTGTAACTGGAACTTGTCGAAAAGCAGCAATCTAAACAATACGAGGACAAAAAGTACTGCCCATCTACAATAAAGAGCTACAGGTTGCTAGGAGGATAAAACAGGAGCTCATTTCCATGCTGTTGCATATAACACATATGTACATTGCTCACGGATTGAAATAGGGCATGTAAACATTGAGTTTAATAATAAATCAACTAAAATGCACAGTTGCTAGCTGTAACCATGTCATGTAGCTGAGAATCTGACATGTTAAGGTAGTGTTCCTTCTCGTGCAATTATACAAACCAATTTTACACCGATGCTACACAAATTGCAGATTGTAGAAGCAAGAGTATCTGCATTACTTAGCTCTAAATTTCCCATTTCAATCCGTGAGTACTGTACATCTAGTTTAACGTGTATCAGTGTTGGTGCCATCTTGAATGATATGTGCACAATAGCACAACTGTGACAGGCACGTCCGCTTCAGCAGCATGACACTGCCAATAAAATACATGTGCCGCATACACAGCACCTGCAAGTTAAAGAAACTATAAAGATCAACAGAATTTTTTGTGTACTGGCAAGTATTATAAGCAGCACCTCTTGCCGCCGGAGAACGCTTAGTAAGCAAGAAATACCGCGGTGGTGATGCTGCCTTGACTTTCCCACACCAACTCCTGGCGTCATATATTTTGTTGTGCAGCACGAAGTTATTTTTGCCAAATATATGAATTAGATTTATGAAAGGGAAAATTAGCATCCACCCGTTTGTAGCACAAGGCTACAAGGAAATCCATACGGACTTCTCAGAAATGAGAGCTTCCTAGTTGCCGAAAAATTCGTCCTGGTCCGGGGTTCGAACCCAAGACCAGAGATCCAGGGACTTAACGTACGTAGCAAGCAGGGTCCAGAGACTTAACGTAGCAAGCCTCGTGAAATTTCATTGCGCCTATGTGGCCAAAAATACGAAGAAAATACTTTTAAATACTTGACGTCACGCTTAAGTTCGAGTGCTGAGATTCTGGCGCGAAGTTTAAAAAACAAATGAACCTTTGACTTTCATTTTCTCTTCTAATGCTGAACCTATGGCGGCATAATCCACAAAGATGGACTTGATAATCTACCACTCAAAACTCCTTCAATGCCCCACTTTAGTGTCCCTTTAGCGGCGAGCCTCCTTTCCAAAACACGCCGACGATGCCGTGCGCACCGCGACATTCCCTTTCAGCACCCAGTGCCCCAGCTATTCCGAAAGGCGCCATAACCACTTCCTCCCTCCTCCCTTTCAGCCTGCACATTTCTCCCGATCGATACAGAGCTTCGGTCGCCACCTCGAAGCGCGCGGAAACCTACGTCGATCCGCCGCTGCCAACCTGCGCAAATACCCAAGGATGCGCATTGAAATGGTGCTCAGAAAGTTAGTAATTAAGTTAGGTAGAGCAACAAACACAGGCGCAAAGGTTCGCACTGAAGCAGCTGGGCACGGTTAAAGGCCCTCGATTTTATCTAGGGGCATCAGGCACGAGCTATTTCATTTCTGATGATAATAAAGACAGCGCTTGTCTTCGTCTGTGTATCTGTCTGTTGTGCAAAAAAGTTCGCGCTGTTATCATCAAAAAAAAAAAGAAAGAAAGCAATGATTCGGGTGGCGCCATTTTTTCCTGCAAAGCGTGATGTCCAACCTCTGTTGTGCAAAAAAAGTCATAGCGATCACATTTACATATATACACGCTTCGTCGCTCGTACAAGAGCTAGGCGCAAGCTTGCTCGAAAAGCATTCATTTTCGCCAGCTTCACGAGTTGTCCAATTAAGCTAGCGAGCGGCGGCGCCCGCGCTAGCTTAATTGGGCAGCTGGCGGATTTTTGACGCGCGCCACAGGATGTAATCTGTCATTGAAGTACCGCTCAAGAAAACGTGCACCGCGTGCCTCTTGAGCGTGAAACTCTTGAATGTGCCTAATTTAGTTAACGACTGCAATCATCATACGCGTGTTCTACCTTACCAGGACTCCACTCTCGGTACGTAATTATGTGGCCGCAATCTCCCTCAGATAATGGACACTCTCTGTAGCATGTCATGCACGAAACAAAACTAAGGAAAGAAAAGGATACAGGTAGGCGTCGCGAACACTCCCTCGATATTTGACGAATGAATGCAAGTATCAATGCTAATCAAGAGTTACACACAACAACAAGAATCACAGTCGGTCACTCGTCGGCCAGTCGACCTTCCTCTTAATTCCTTTCCTCTGTTGTCACAACTAAACCGTGGCATCAAAACTCGATGACCTAGCTTGCACCACGCTTATCGAGCGTGCTCATGGCTAGAATTTTTTTAAAAATTAACAGACTATCAACTATCCAACCGGCACGATTTCGCACTACTCGGGAAAAATACTCTGCAGTTAATTGCATTCAGAGCACGTTGCAAACCGCACGTTTCCAAGTCGTTCGCCTTCTGGATGCTCGAAGCAAATCTCTCCGGTTACGCTGAAATACGTCCCAAAATATGAGCAGCACGTGAACATGCGCACATCTGTCGGAAGGCGGTCCCCAAAATAAAACCGTGTACGTAAGAACAAGAAGAGGATGTACGGGAAGAAGTTAGGGAGCTCTTTTGAGAACTGGCAATGCCGCCGCGTCATTCCTCGCGTTCCATCGCAGCCGCATTGCGCGAACACGAGAGCAAACGGGACTGCCAGCGAGAACCAGCTGAAGAAGGCAAGAAAGCGGCGGCGTGGCGTGGCCGGCGTGGAGGAGAGGGGGAGCTGGAAAAAAAAAGTCCAGACAGAGAGATGAAGAGAGAAGGGGTTAGCGGGAAAGATGAGCTAGACGAGCTGTTGCCAAGGTTACCGCCGTCTGGCCCAGACGTAGCGCTGGGAGCGGGAGGGCCTCCAGCCACAACGACGCGGCGGCGGCGGCGGCGACGCCAGACATGTACGCCCACTTTTTCTCCCTCCTCGCGTCTTCCCTCTCCACCAAACACACCTCCTTGCTCTCATCCAGCGCGTCGTTCATTTTCCTCGCCGATTCTCTCCGTCTCGAGCTCGGTCTCTAGGCCTGCCTGCTTTCCTTTAGAACCCCTTGCCCTGACCTCCTCCCCACATCGAGGCTCTTCCTCTCCGTCCCTCCGTTTACACCTCCAGATCAAACAGTCTACCATTTCGATTCTCTCCCTCTCTCTCCGCTCCCCTCCCTCCTTCCTCCTCAATGCTCTCTTCCGACTGCGCCAAGGCGCTTCCGCTTTCGGGGCACCGGCGCTGCCTGAGAGGGTACGCCCCCGGGAGCCCGTCAAAGGGCAGCGCCTGCGACGAAAACGGAGTCGCACTTCTGTGTGCTTTTAGCGTGACGTAAAGCAAAAAGGCGACAAAGATGTGCGCTCGTTAATCCTGGCAATTCCTATGCCTTGGCACGTTTCTCTCAGCCTTTCCTCCCGATCTTCACGTTTTCACCAGCTAAACCCTTTCATTCCCTCCATTAACTCCATCAAAAAATGAAGACGCAAGGGGAGTGGGAAAAAGAGGGGCCGCACAAGTACATAAGTCGGTGAGCAGGCTTACGAAAGTCATCGCAGCGCTCCCCAAAGCCGCTCCTACAAGTCGCCAGGCGCATGAGAAATGCGGCTCGCGCATTTGTATGACAAATTGAACGCGCGCGCACTGCGATGCACCTTACGGCGCGTGCATGCGTGAAACGGGAGGGTGGCGGCGGCGGCGAGGCGAGCTGTCAAGAAAACCGATCGCACGTGCAGCACCGATCGACCGGTTCTCTGACGCGAGCTAATCCAATTACGCTTTTAAAAAGGAGATAATGCGGCACTGCAGGGCGTACTGCGTTAATGAACACCGTAATTTTTCTTCGCGGATTCTGGTGTACAAGCCATCTGTTAACCACACTAACTGTGCATGTAGCGCCTCCAATGGACCGGACTTACGGATGATTATGCACGAACACGAATATACAAATACGTAATAAGAGGGATTTCGCACCATCCAAAATCCGCTTTGATCGCAGTCTGCGTTCGGACGCCTAAATCAAGCCCGCGGCGTCCTTGCGCGAAATCAAGTCTATCCATGCGTGGGCGGCCGATCGTTGCGCTTGGAGAGAGGCGCAGCAGCCGCGAAAATCAATGCACCGCGTTGGCTGCGTCGACGAACGATGTAATTAGCGGGGGTGCGCTGCACAGATATAGGTGGCGCTGGGTGGGAGGTTGCACTCGACACTAACATAATAGTGACATCACACGCGATCACTTTCGACTGCAGTCAGACGAGTGGTCCCTTTTATAATCCTGCTCACGTAACCCAATCGAGATTTTAAAAATATACATATTGCTGACGATTACGATACTTATTCCTTACGCAAAATGTATACGCGTGTTTAGGTGGCGATACTGAGAAACAGAATTCGAGGGACATGTAGTATGTAGTACGAAACAGCTAAAGAGAACTGTTTATTTTTTGACACACACATATATATGGTATACTTTCTCGTCAAGAAGCACCCCTTTTCAATTATACTTGACCATCGCGGAGGAATCCCTGTGGTCAGCGAAATAAACCGGTGCCTTTGCATACAAAAGCTACGATGTTGTGGATATGATATGCGCCAACGCCACCAAATGTACAGACTCAAGAGGGGATAGTGCCATGCCTATACTTTACATAATCATAAACGAATAAGCCCGCGACTCCATCGTGTCACCAACAGTCAAAAGAAACAATGAAGCGTAAAGGCATGAACTGTAGAGTAGTGAAACAATGAATTAAATTTATAAATACTTGAGGGCTAAATCGGCGTTAATTTACCCATGAGCACCCATTTATTAGGATAGAAACCAATGGTCAAAGCACCACTTTCGTTATTATTGAGTGCCAGAACTTCGGCGCCTGAATGTCACTTTCAGAATTTTCTTCGTATTATGGCCACATTGACTGCATAACAATTCCTTTAACTTTCATACCTTATAAGTATAATGAACTTCACTTGGTTTAAGGAAGCCAGGTATATATACTGGCTCCCTTAAACCAAATGCAATCTAGTCTTGCTATTTATGTCGCCCCCTCCTCTCTCTCTCTCTCTCTCTCACACACACACACACACACACACACACACACACACACACACACACACACACACACACACACTGTCCAATTCTATGACGCCAAGACAAGTTGGCGCGGGAACATCAAAGCGGAGTGGAGTCGCCCGCTGTATTTTCCTTTAGCGCGCTACCACGATCGCTGGCCAAGCGTCTAGGGGCAAAAGCGACGTTTGTAAAAATGTGAAAGCTACTTTCAACTGGTAGATGGACAGCATGAAATCTGTTGTTTATCACAACCCGCCGCGATGGTCTATTGTGGCTGTGGTGCTCGGCCGCAGAAACAAATTGGACGCGGGTTAAAACCTGGCGCGGCGGTCGAATTTCCGACGGAGGTGAAAATGCTATGAGTCCGTGTAGTATATATGCGATGTCAGTGCACGTTAAATAACCCCAGACGGTCAAAATTTCCGCAGCCCTCCACTGCGGCTTTTCTCTCCATCTCTTTCATTCCTTCCCTACACCCACGCATGCTGCTAAGCCGTGCTCCCGATATTGGCTGCAGAAGATAGCGTCCTTTTCTCACCTAAATCACAATTTATCACTGAGACGCCCAGCATCGAATCCTAACCCGGCTACGACGCTATATTCGTTGTTGTGCTCTTCGTGAATTTGGACGGGCGACGTATACCCCAAACGGTTATATGCCTTTTCTCTCTATCATGAACTGGCCTCCCGGCTGCAGTATTTGGCCACCAGTCAACTAAACCCTGCAGGCAGCCCTCACTGCGCACGACAGGGTCAATTGGAAATCATGTAGAGGCGCCTCGGTCCTGCAGTGGACGTAAAGTACGCTGACGATGATGACGACTTTATAGGAACACGATAAAAAGCGTTTTAGTAGATGCGAAGCAGCTTATGGCGGGGGCTTTGTCCGTCCCTCCCTCCGTCGTGTGGTGTCTACACCCGCACTGCGCATGCGCATCCTCCTCCCCCTCCTCGTCTCATCTCCTCTCCTCTCGGCATTCCTCCTCTCCTCTCCGAACGGCGCGCGTTGACTATGGAAACGCTCTTTCTTCGATGAACTTTACCAGCTCGCAAGGCACGAGAACGCGTCCTCGCCCGCGACAGACAACGCTGGCGCAGGCAGCGTCTGCTAGCGTCAAACCGATGCAAACGCGGTGTGCACCCCGCGTGCTGATTCGCATCGCCTCATGGTCCCCTTTAGCGGGAGATGGAGTAATTTCTTTAGCAGCCATTGGCATGTTCCAGTAGGAAACGTTAGTAGAAGTAGAAGTGTTAAAAGCCGACTTCTGCTGTCTCTCATTCCCAGTAGCAGCCATTGTTTACCTCCAAGGTAGTGCCTGGTGAGATTTCTCCTGTGCGTGATTAAACAATAAAAATTTTGTTCAAAACGCCGTTGATTGATGAAATAAACCAACGAAAGACGCCAGATGTTTTCTAAAAGCAAAACGAAAAGACGCCAGATGTTTCTAAAGCAAAACGAAAAGACGCCAGCTGCTTAACGAAAGACGCCAGGTAAAGCAATGGTTTTCATCTGCAACCAGTGCAAGAACCACTTAGATTACATTTCACCGACCACAAAGCGGTCATAATGAAAGGACAACGGAAACCAGCAATAAAAGTTTGATAAAACATTTAATCAATCGTTTCACGTCATTTTATCGGGCGAATTAACGGAAGAAATTTCACGGTTTAACCGATGATTACTTCCAGGCGCTTCGCCCATTCTCTTACATCGTCCCTAGAAAGCATATGCTGCTTAAAAGATGAAAAAGTTCAAAGAAAGCCGCGTAAGCGCGGAGGCTTTTATTATTTTTTTCCACAGTATTTCTTGCATCGCACCAACGCAACAAGTGCACTCGTCATGTCGGATCACCGCCCTTCCACGCAAGGCAGCAGCAAGACCCGCTTGCCGCCGCCCACTCTATACCAAGCGAGCTTCGGACGCGAAGATGGGTGTATTGAAATGGCTTACGAAACGGTAACCCAGGATGAGCCGCCTACGACTTCGGCACATGCACTAGCTGTCAGATGCTGGCCGCAGATAAAATCCAGAACTCTATATCCTCGACCGAACTGCTCTAATGCGCCGGGAAAGGCACCTTCCCCCCTTGCGCCGAGAGCATCTGTACCTCCAGCGTCCCGCCGCAACGTTCGGTACAGCATGGATGGCCGGTTGCATAACGACGCTCGCCTCGCTGAGTAAAAAAAAAAAAGCGCAGGCAAGCGAAGGGAGTGTGGCGAAACCGTCGTGCATATCGTATTGTCACGAAGAAGCATGCGCATGTACACTCTTCAAAAGCGCCGCACTGCGCTTGTCCCCGGAGAGAGACGGCGCAGTCGAGCAAAGTGCGCAATGCGGTGAAAAAGGAGAGAGTCCCAGGCTTGCCTAACCCTATTAGATGACTCTAAAAAGACCACGCGTCGTGTTTCTCTATTCGCCCTTTGACCAGCCATGCGTTAGCAGACACAGATGCGCGCCTCTTGCCTGTCTCGTTTAATTCATTCGTCAGACAAGGTTGTAGGGGTCAAGGAAAGGCCCGACCTAGCCTGCGTATAAAAAAAAAGTAAAAAATGAAAACTGGTAAACGTGGTTGGAAGGACCTCACAGAATTTGCGGATTTAGTAACGCCTGCTGACGAAAATGGACAGGGGCAGGCCACATGATGAGAAGGCTAGATAACCGATGGATAGTTAGAACGACGGAATGGATACCGAAAGAGGGTAAGCGCAGCCGTGGGCGGCAGAGAGTAAGATGGGGGGACGAAATTAAGAAGTTCGCGGGCGCCAGATGGAATCAGCTCGCGCAGGACAGGCAAGGATGGCGAGGTTTGGGAGAGGCCTTCGTCCTGCAGTGGACATAAGATGGGCTGACGATGATGATGCTATACAGTCGCCCAAGGCATAGATAAAGCCCAGGGCGTTAACTCCTTAGACTAACTGGCATTTCATCAACTGCTCCGGAAAGCACGCTGTGATTTCAGTACTGAACTTTTAGCTTTCGAACGGTATAGCGCACACGTAGCAAGCGTGACAATAAACACAATTACACGGGCGTCGCATTTATCGTTGCACCACTTCTCTTCACATATTTGACATACATTCCAACGCGTGCCTCTCTCTCTCCTTAGATTCCAAGTGCGTCGCTTCAAGGGACACGCCGACGGTCTTCGCGTGGCGGGAGGCAACACGAAGCACGCGCGCTCGCTCGGGGCGCAGCGAAAGCAGCTGCAACCAGGCGCGCAGTCGGAGACCGAACAGGTTTCACACCTCGCTCACGCATGGACGGTTCCGAGTGAAGGGGCAGCAGCTTTACATATGCACCCTCTCAAGGACGGCCGCCGGCTTAGCACCGCCGCATACCCGTCCCTCTTCCTTTTTGTTTTTGCTTTTTATTGCGCGGAGTCGTTCTCCGGCCGTAGCCGGTACGGGGAACAAATAAAAAATGAATCAAGAGAGAGACCAAACCGGCCTCCCTTTCTAAACCAAATGGTCGTGCTGCAACAGCAAGACGTTACCTGGTGTTTGCCCCTGAACGTTGCCACCGCGCTGTAGCACATTTTAACCACGGGGTAGTAAACGAGCTGGTCGCGTGCCAGCGAGAAGGCGCGGAAAGACGTGAACGCGAACGGACTGCTGCGCTTACGCCGCCAGTAGACCACCCATTGTACAGCAGAGGACGGGGCTTTAAGAAGACGGAAATATTGCTACCCGCCGAGGTGATCTTGTGGGCATGGCACTTTAGTGCTGGCCCGAAGGTCGCGGGATCGAATCCCCGGCCGCGACGGCCGCATCTTGAAGGAGGCGAAATGTTGAGGCCCGTGTATTGTGCCATGTACGTGCACGTTAAAAGAACCACGGGTGGTCGAAACTTCCGGAGGGTTAAGATCACTTATACCCTCCCATACCTTCACCTTACACGGACAGAGGAGGATGTGGTGAACACCCTCCTCCGCCGTGTTTACAAATATGTGTTAGGAATTGCGTCAACCGCCTCTAACGCACGACTACACCAGACTGGTGTCATAAATACTTTGTCCGAAATTATCGAAGCTCACCTAACGGCACAATACGCTAGACTCGCGACTACTAGTACAGGTCGTCACATCTTAGCTTCTACCCACATAAATTTCACTTCTATAACCAAATCCAAGTACGACATTCCGCGTCACATACACGACCAATTACACATATCTCCCCTTCCAAAGAACATGCACCCCACGTACCATACTCAACGACGAATCCAAAGGGCAAAAGCCCTTCAGAAAAGATTACAAGGAGCGAAAGACGTGCTCTATGTCGATGCAGCAGAATACCCATTTTCCCCGTCCTATGTCCTTTCAGCTGTAGATTCCAATGGCAAGGCAATCACAATGGCATCCATCTATGCCACTTCTTCAGAGGAGGCAGAGGAGGCTGCCATTTCATTAGCATTATCCATCCCCGATATCACTATGATTATTAGTGACTCCAAAACTGCCATACGTAACTTCAGTGCCGGTCGTATCTCGGAAACTGCCCTTTCAATTCTTAATAAGCATCCCCCCACGCAGGACATTGCTCTCATATGGACGCCCGCGCATGCGGGACTGAGTGGCAATGAGGCGGCTCATGCCTGTGCCCGAGGAATGACGGGCCGAGCGCAGGCTACTGGCGCCGCCTTAGGACACACAGTCCCATTCAGTGCGCGGGATCGTCTTCTGACCTTCCATGACATAACAAATCACTACCGCCTTCAACGCACCGTATACCCCCCCTTACACCGTGGAGCTGACCGTCAATGCGAGATTTTGTGGCGCCAGTTGCAAACTCGCACGTTTCCTACGCCTGCTTTCCGTCATCTTATACACCCTGCTGTATATCCCTCCCCCTCATGCATTTTCTGCACTCAAAAAGCCAATCTCGACCACGTCATGTGGGGGTGCGCTCGACACCCCCCACCTAAATCACTTAATATTAATAATAAGGAGCAGTGGGAGGCTGCTATGCGCAGCTCGGCGCCCGAGGTCCAGGACCAGATCCTGGATTGGGCCAAGAGGATAGCGGATACCTACGCAGTGTAGGTTTCTCCGCTTCCTCCGCCACTGTCCCTTTCCCTCCTGGGATAAATAAAGTTTTTCTCCTCCTCCTCCCTCCACTACGGCGTCTCTCATAATCAGAGCTGGTTTTGGGACGTAAAACACCAGAAATCAATCAATCAAACGCCATGGGCCCGTTGTGCGATGTCGGTGGGCGTCAAGGGAGTCGAAATTTCCATAGCCCTTAACTACGGCATCTATCAGATCGTGGTTTCGGGACGTAAAACCCGAGAACGCCGTATTAAAATGAAAATATTGCTAGAGTGAAGATTACGTACGAAAGGAGAAGCCGGCCGCAGCCATCTTACCATAGGAATCGATCGATAGCATGCATATGTATTTAGAACAAGTCTGAACGATTTGTGGAATTTGTACCCTTCTGCATGTGGGAGAGCTGTTACAGCTGTCCCAGTAATCAAAGGCGTCAGAAACCGGTTTACTGGTTTTGGGGCGAAACTTGAATTTCACGACAATATGCGTGCAAGGACATGACAATGGCATCCAGTCAGTAGTAATATTTCAATCAAAAACAACGTTCTTTTATATTCCGCTGAGTCTAGCGGTTACAACAGTAGAGCGCGCACAGCTGAACTGCGGCTGTCCCCCAGCTGGTTTGGCAAGATTTTAATGCTAAATGAAGCATAAGCAAACGTTAGATTCGCCCTTGACGGTAAGATTTAGCGAGGGTTGCCACTCGAGCATTTTCTTTTCTTTTTAGCTTGGCTGAGACTCGTAAAATACCCTCTGAGAACCATGTTTCGCCATAATGGGTTGATCAATCTAAGATAAAATGAAGGTCAAACTTGTATTTTTTTTAAATTTTACGCCTAAACATTACAGCACTTCAGTGTAAATGTGAGGTTATGCATTCCAATGTGCACTGTGCGACCGCAACTTGCGTGCCGCAGTCTGCAAAACAAAAGAGAAGGTGAGCTCAAATTCTGTATACAGCGACGGCATTTTAGGCCAATCACGGTGGCCGAAGCTGCCCTTCGGGCCAATCGTAGATGGTGAGATTGTGAATTAAACAATATGGTAGAATTTGACTGTCCCAGAATCCCAGTGTCCTAGCTGGGGTGCTATAGCACCTCAGCCTGCAGCGGCAGCGAATGTGACGCATTTATTCGTCAAATGGTCACTAAACAGAAGCAATGAATCAGTTGATACTGAGAGATTATTACTTTAGAACTCTATAGTAACGTTGATTTCGCCACCATAGGTTCGGTGTTAGAAGAGAAAATGAAGGTTAAAGTTTCACGTTTAAATTTCGCGCCGGTACCTAAGCACCCGAACATGAGCGTGATGTCACGGATTTCAAAGTACTTTCTTCGTACTTCGGCCCCACTGGCTCAATAAAATTTGGTGACACTTGCCACGTTAAGTCTCTGGTCACCCCACAACACAACGTGATTGAACTTTATCAGAACATAAATTTGTACATTTATAAAAGACGCCTTCAAAATCGATGACGCGTCACAGCGAGCTGGTGCGGAAACGTGAAGGCTCGCTTACTAAGCGTTCTCTTGCAGCAAGAGTGGTGCTGCTGGTATTGTGAAAGGACAGTTTAGTAACACACGAAAAATCGCTTTGCCCTTTGGTGTCACCGTCAGTGGCCGCCTTGATCCGCGCGCGGTCTTGCGTTGACCGCTACGACTCTCAGCTGACGGCCGGCAGAGGGGTCCCGCGGTTCAGGATGGTTGCCCCCCTGCTTCGTCGGTCAAAGTCGAACACTCCAAGACGCACAACCGGCCAGACTAGACCGACTAGATGCGCCTTCCCGTTCGACGCCCCGGCCGCCCCTTGCAGTGTTGCGTCTCTATTTTTTTAAGTATTATTATTGTTGTTGTTAATGTTATTCCGCTTTCTTCCGCACGCTCCGATCTCGGTTTGACCTTGAAACGCGTTAGTTCAGTTGCTGGTCGTTCACTCCCTCCTACGGCAGACGCTGATCGCACATTGTAAACACTCGCAACTTCGATCCCGGCCGCGGCGGTCGCATTTTCGATGGAGGCGAAAATTCCAGAGGCCCTTGTACTGTGCGTTGTCAGTGCACGTTAAAGAAGCCCAGGTGGTCTAAATTTCCGGAGCCCTCCACTACGGTCTTTCTCTCTCTCTATCTCTTTCACTCCCTTTCCCCCACCCCTACGGACGCTTAGCCGTGCTCCCTACATGGGCTGCAGAAATTAGCGTCCTTTCCTTAACCGAACCACAATCATCATCATCATCATCATCATCCCAACCTCGGCATCACATCCCAAGCGCCGCTTTCGGAAATTGTGGACTCTAGCCACTGATAGATACAGGCAATGATGCCAAAATTACTTGTAAAAAGTAATTAAGTTACATTACTGATCTTTCTATAACTCCCTGAAATGTAATTAAGTTACATTACAAATTGCACCTGGCTGAAAAAGATGACATTAAGTTACTACTGCCTATTTAATTTTCATGTTCTTCATCCACGCAGTGACATCGCGGCGACAGCTTATTGCTGTGTTAATGACGCGTATGTCTGGATGCATGCGCGACATTGCTTGACTATAAGGAATAGTTCGGTGGCAGAGGCACCTGCGACCACAGAACATATCGTAGTTTTCTATAAGCATCGCGGTGTTGGTATAAGGAAAACGATCTCTCACTTAGTGGGAGCGCTTATGCATTTGCAACCTTCTGCATCACCCTGCTGAGCTGTCCGACAGTCAGCAAAGCGTGGAGTCTTCGTAGACCCCTTGTTGGAGGGTCGTGACTCTCCAACAACGCTGCTCCGGGCTTCGAGTTCGGATGTTACGCTGATCTTCCTGAACGTCTGTGAGCCTAATACTTAGATTAACTTGTTCGTGTTATTTTACTGCGTAAGCTGTTACAGACTCGTTACAACGGCCAAAGTTGGTGGCGATGGTGGAGCCTTAGCCGCTTTGTATGCCGCTGATATCTTATTGCTTTGGAAAACCGCTACATATTCTTTTTTTTTTAATCTTTCTTGAAGCAAGCTGTATTTCATATACTCGTCTGTCTCTCGCCTGTAAGCCGAACACTGAAGCGCGCCGATCCCGAAGGCATGCAGTGCAAAACCGTACAGGGTGCGGACACCTTCAGTGTGTGTGTGTGTGTGTGTGTGTGTTCGGAGGTTGCGCAGCGAACTCGCTATAGTCTGTGAAGATGCGTGGGGGAACGGCGGTGGTATAAAACGTAATAGCCTGCCAACCAATAGCTGTGTCTCATTCTCTCTTCACATAGCCATTTCCCTATAGCTGATTGATTTGTGGGGTTCAACGTCCCAAAACCAGCTCTGATTATGAGAGACGCCGTAGTGGAGGTCTCCGGAAATTTCGACCACCTGGGGTTCTTTAACGTGCACTGACATCGCACAGCACACGGGCCTCAACATTTCGCCTCCAACGAAATGCAGCCGCCGCGGCCGGGATTCGATCCCGCGACCCTCGGATCAGCAGCCGAGTACCGTGGCCACTAGACCACAGTGGCGGGGCATTCATTTCCCTATAGCGACGTCATCACATAACAAGCTTCGATGGTTTTCCACGTTCACGTAAGTGGACGGGCTATGAGTGTCTTTTTTTAAAAACAATTTTCGTGAGTGGCCCGCGTGTTTTGTTACATTTTCTACGAACGCCCACTTGCTCGGTCGATAACTACGTACACTGCATTATTCGAAAGGCAAGAGGTCAATGTGCGAACCACCCGTCCCCTACCAAGGCTACAACGCTCGTTGAGCCAATGCGAGAGTGTGTAATAAAAAAAAAAAAAAAAAAAAAAGGAAGGTCGGCAGTGAGACGGGGGCTGCTTGTGCGCGGAATGCGAAACCCAAACGGCAACAACGTGTCGTGTGTAATTAATAGCGGGCACTAGCCAGACCATCTAGACATCCGGAGGAACCAAAGAGGTGGCGAGGGATGGGGGCGACCGGCCCTCCCCTAATCACCTGAGGGGGGCGCCAAATCTGCCCCGTAACTTTGCACTGCACCTTGTTTTGACCAAAATTGCCTCATGGGAGAGGGTTGGGAGAGGAGGAGGAGGGGTGCTGCAGTAAACTTTCGGTGACCCCCCCCCCCCCCCCTCGCAATTAGGGTGTCTACCCTAAGGTGAACCCTGCCCACGCCTATGCTGCCGTGGCATCAGAAAAGCGTACGGGCTCGCTTTCTTTTCTCTTCTTTCACTTTTTTTCGTTGCTGGCCCAGGTACGCTTCCCAAGCAGTCCACGAATCTTTTGTTTCAAGGGAATTAATTCATCTTATTTGCAGGAGCCTCCTAGATAAACTTGACGTCAACCCGAGCACTTCTTGCGTTAAAAAATGACGTCGTCATGACTTTACGTTGCGTGACAACGTCGTAACTTGCTTTTGGCATACCGTTCGTGTGGGTAGACGCCGGATTTTTCGACTCACGGGATGCATATAATATATAAGGCTGTCACGCGCACCATTTACTTTGCCACAAGGAAAATCACGCCCTCGCTTGAACGCGTGCGATGTGCATACATGCGACGCATACACGTATGGAACGTACAGTACATGCAAGGTAACGTACTGAACAGATACGTACTGTTATTTGCGTGCGCACTCACGCAGTGTTGTGTTTAGCATGCATGGTAGCGTGCGGTTTGGACTCCCGGCCCTTTTCGGAGGAGAAACTTTTAGGTGCATGGAAGCACACGGTCCACGCCCAACGAAACTTCAAGGCCCTTTTTAATTTTTTTTTTTTTTTTTGTGTGACACAGGTTTAGATGCCCGTCTCTAATACTGTGCTGTAAAGACTACTGCGCATGGTGCACATCCGCTTACAGGACGTGTATAGTGACTCATTTTACTTTACCATCCGTCACCTCTCACACCTCCCTCTATCTCTGGTAATCCCTTTTCCCCTTACCCCTGTGAAGACTAGCAGGCCAGAGACTCACTCTCCAGGCCGACATCTCCTCCTTTCTTATCATTAAATGCTACCTTCTTCTTCCCTCTTAGCATGCATGCTACCACGTATACTGTGTCACGTTTGTTTACGCCGTTGTATACTTCTGTGCACCCACCGCTGCAACGCCTGGCTAAAAGGACGGCGGCAGCGCATGCAAACAGAAAGAAAAAAAAAAGAAATGAAACGTAAGAAGACGACGGCTGGCTCTGCCCCTGCGCCGCCGTGGTGCAAAACCTTCACCGCCATCTTGGGTCGGCTGCCGTACAAGGTACAGCGTCAGCACTTCCTCCCCGTGCGAGAAGAACCGCAGTCCGGGGCTTGGACCGGGCCCGCCGACCGGGGGCCTCGCACAGCCAGCAGTACACGCGCAGTGCAGCAGCCTCGGGGGCTGCGCGCCACTTCGGTCGACCTCCTCCTCCTCCTCTGCAGACAACGACGCGGCCATTGCGATCGATGTCGCGAGCGAGCACCGCGGACATCCGCGCCAAGAGCAGCGCCCGCCGCCGGCACGCTGCCCTTGCGGCGGCGTATACGGTGCATGTCACGCATCGGCGCGGCGGCGGGCGCGCTGTCTTCGATGTTCGACACTGCACCGACAGATTATCAAGGGCCAAAGCGCCGTACAGAGACGCGAGTCGAACGAGCCGACGCACGGCGCCGCGAAGACGAATGGCAAGAAGTCACGCGACACGATTAAATGCGTGCCAAGAGATTAGAGGAGAGGCGTTAACGTAAGTCGAGTATGACTTATGTGCACTGTACTGTGAACTGGGTGAATTCACGTGAATCACGGGTGAATTAAAGCGAATTAGTGTAAAGTGGATTGATTTGCGGGGGTTTAACGTCCCAAAACCAGCTCTGATTATGAGAGACTCCGTAGTGGTGGTCTCCGGAAATTTCGGCCACCTGGGGTTCCTTAACGTGCACTGACATCGCACAGTACACGGGCCTCAACATTTCGCCTCCATCGAAATGCAGCCGTCGCGGCCGGGTTTCGATTCCGCGACCTTCGGATCTGCAGCCGAGTGCCATAACCACTAGACCACCGTGGCGGGGCAAACTAGTGTAATGTAACGGGAATCAAGGTTGAATTACCGTGAATTACGGTCGACTCAATTCATCTTAATTAAGCTAATTAATTAGTGTATCGCTGTAGAATACGCTTTTTGCACGTGCTCTCTTTAGCGTAAGCTTAAAGGGACTGCCCATTTTCTCGCCTGCCCCGCCACGGTGCACTAGTGGCTGTGGTACTCGGCTGCTGATCCAAGGGTCGCGGAATCGAATCCCGGCCGCGGCGGCTGCATTTCGATGGAGGCGAAATGTTGAGGCCCGTGTGATGTGCGATGTCAGTGCACGTTAAAGAACCCCAGGCGGTCGAAATTTCTGGAGACCTCCACTACGGCGTCTCTCATAATCAGAACTGGTTTTGGGGCGCTAAACCCCACAAATCAATCAATAACTTTTGCGCCGCCGCTGCGCCGGAGAACAAACACCACGCGCCGCGCGCTTGGGGCTGAAGGTTGGTTGGTGATAGAGGTGTGTATAGATATTCGAACAAGGAGACGCTTGATTCAGACACGCTGTCAGCGCTTTCTTTCCCTCTCACTCCAAGCCAGCGAGTCGGTGTACGTGGCCGCCCTCGGGTACACGAGCACTCGAGTTCTACAGAACGCGACATTTCAAGGCGACCGCATATCTGAATGACGAGCGGAGGTCGAAATGCACTGCTTCCGATAGCATGCGCCTATACAGGCGTCGTGTTCGCTGGACTCGATAGCAGAATGCTAAAGAAGTGGACGGGGTGAAAAAAATTTCATTTGAAGGTGGGCGCTCGATTCCCGCGCTAGTTCTTAGTTCCCAGTCCTCCGGGTTTTTTTTTTTTTTCTTGTTTTCTTTTTCAGGTTGCACATGAATACCTTTCATTAAATTCTTACAACAGCCTCGTTGACGTTCGTTGACTCATTTATACAACAATTCAATCAAACAACCAATTAAACACATCCCCGAGCGCCTCTTCTGCGATACTGCTTCTTTACTGCGTTGGTCAAGTTGACCATCTTCGTACATCCGTCTCCCTTTGTATGCATACATCTTTTTTTTTTTTCGCACGCCTTCGTTTCTCCTCTGCTTCTGATGTCGTGGGTTAGTGAGTAAAGCGTACATGAACACGGCGCTAAGAAAGACAGTGGTTGGCCCGACGAAAACAAACTCATTTGCCGAAACGTTCGCTCTATTAGTAACATTCCCCGTTTTTTGTCGTTTCCAGCGATCCTTTCATTGCGTCATCTAGGCATTCAAATAAGGCTAGGGAGCCAGGCGATACCGGGCAACGCTGACCGCTTCTACAACAGCTCCTATAGGCTCAGCTTATGCTTCATCGGTTTCCTTTTTTTTTTTTAATAAAGTTGTTCTCTCTCTCTCTCTCGTATATCTAAGACCATCTTTGGGGCAGCAGGGCATTGCCCTGCGTTTACGGCAGCCGCTTGACTCCCCAGATTCCCTGTCTGGGGAACCTGTCCCGCGGCCCATAAAAGAAAAAAAATAAATAAATAAATCAAGAAAAATCAAGACGAGACGACAGATCTACATATGGTCCTCCGAGGCGTAACGGTGCATGCTGCCCACACTTTCCCCTTATATATATATATATATATATATATATATATATATATATATATATATATATATATATATATATATATACTTTCTCTGATCGAATGGCAGCCGACCGGCAATCGCCTTCGCTCCACGAACATGCGCTGCCAAGTGAACAAGATAAAAAAAAAAATTCACAGCATATCCACGGGGTGAATGATGATGAGTGGGCGAAGCTCCGGAGGGAATCATCGGTAAACCGTGAATCTTTCGCGTAAATCGCCCAGTCGATCATCATGTAAAGGCGTGAGAAACACTGTATTCGTACGCTGGGATCTCGCGTTTAAGGGGGATATGCTGTGCTAGAGCCAGGCCTGCGCGGAACTGCAGGACAGTGACAGCGTAAGCAGGAGGAGCTACTTTCTTAGAGGCCACTTTAAACGCTTGAGGAAACTAGTGCAAGTAGAAGTGGTAGGTATCTCCTGCGCCATAAGTTATCATTTTGCCAAGTAGGGAAGTACCCACTACGCCATAATTACCAGTGCCTCCGTAATGGGTTCAAAGCTACAAAGCACGCAGCTCTGTGTTCTTTCAAATGATGCCTCGACCTCGTTATACAATCCATTTTCGCGTCGTGTTGCGGTGTATTACTATTTTTCAACGTAACATTACGTTTGTTAATGCGATTCCGCGGGAGACATTATACCTGTTTAGGTTTTTTAGCGATAATTTTTCTACCACAGGCGTAGCTCAGTAGATAGATCTTGTGGAACGCTACCGAGAAACTGTGGCCTATGTCAGAAGTGTGTACGCTGCCCAGGAAGTACCTCCTGACTGGATGCACTTGTTGGACGTCTGTGTGTGTTTGCCAGAGTTTTGAGTGTGTAGGCGTTATCTCCCTGTGACCTCAGTTATCATTTCCATGTAATAAAGAAAAAAAAAAAAACAGGCGTAGCTCAGTGGTAGAACGCTCGACTGCCACGCCGAGAGCCTGGGTTCGGATCCAGGCAGAGGACACAACTTTCGGAATTTTTTTTTTTTCATAAAAGTAGACGTGGCTACGTACATCACCAACGAACACCATGGGATGTACAGACCCACGCCCTAAGGAGCTTCGCCCCTAAAAAAAAAAAAAAAGGGGGGGGGGGGGGGGGGGGGAGCCCCTGCAACCCCTCAGGGCGTGAACACAAAGAGCGGTGAGCTACTAATTAGAGCGTCCACCTCCAAAGCGGGAGGCACTGGGACCAATCCCCAGTGCCCCCGGGGCAACCGCCAGTTTTTCTAATGGGAAGAAAGGACCAGACGCTTCGTGGATTGGGTAATCTCCTGTCTCAAGAAAGCAGAATCACTTCTGCATTCTTTTCCCTCACTCCGCCGCCTACCCACTCCGCAAGTTGGGTGTACACAGCTCTCAAGTATGGTTGCAGAAATGTGCGTCTTTGCCTCATCTAGACCACACAACCGACCGCCGCAGCTTGGTTCGAACAGGGCCGTAGAGGTCGCATGCCAATGGAAGCGAAATGCTAAAGGCTCGTGCATGTACAGGTAGTCGAGATTTCCGGAGCTCTCCGATACGGTGCTCCTCTCCCTTCCATTCTTCCATTCCCTAGTCCCCGCCCCTACACGGACGCTGAGCCGCGCTCCACACAAGGGCTGTAGAAAATGGCGTCGTTTTCTTAACCGAGCCACAATTCTTCCAGCGTGTACAGAAAATATACTTTATGCAGCCGAGTACTGCTTACGTAGGTGCTGTCGCCTTACGTAGGCCCTGTCGTCCAATGCCCCTAGAAGTTATATATCAAGGGGCTTTACTCTCATCGGCAGACGCTCGATCAATAGTGGTCTTGCTTCGGTTAGCATTCGACCTCCCGACTTAGGGCGCCCGCTAACAACGCTAATCCTTTCTTAGACCGATGGCCGCCAGAGAGTCGCCTTCTTGTGGTCATTTGTCATTGGCTGACAGCCTGGCCTCGACGCCCGTTTTCTCTCTACCGCCTTCGAACATAACATACACATCCAATTAAACGAACTTTCTCACCACTACCGCTGTTAATCTGTGCGTTGTTAATACGGAAAATGACGTTCCGTGAGAACACCTAATTATCATTTCTGTTGTCTAGTGCACATACAAGAAAACGACTGAAAAACGTGATGGCAATCGCCATGGCTGGAGCTGAAGGTGCCCCTGCGCTACAGCATT
This sequence comes from Hyalomma asiaticum, assembly GCA_013339685.2. NCBI lineage: Eukaryota > Metazoa > Arthropoda > Arachnida > Ixodida > Ixodidae > Hyalomma > Hyalomma asiaticum. The sequence goes on along the minus strand of CM023485.1, from coordinate 41,031,482 downwards.
TTTTTTTAAAAAGCAGGACAGAAGCGTATAATTCACATAAAATAAACTAAAACTGACTGGATCTGAAGTCAGCACATTAAACGAGCCGCATGCTAAGTGTGACCAACGAGTGCAAGTCATCGCGACGGTAAAAAAAGAAAAACAGTGTTCCGGCACGGTCACTCTGCGAAGGCGTACTAACGACTTTAATGATCGAAATGAATGAATGAATGAATGAATGAATGAATGAATGAATGAATGAATGAATGAATGAATGGTGCGGTTATGGTGTGGTGTAGGGAGCCTACATAACAACCCATGTATACAGGCTCTCTTCTGTAGTGGATGGCAGGGGCTTCTGCGTGGAATGCGGGGGAAGGTGTAATGTCACACAAGGGTTCTGTTATCGACAACAGGCCGCAGCAGCCAGTCGGTATTCGAGCAGCTGTTGACGCTGCGGAATGGCAGGCAGCTCGCGTGTATGCGCAAAAAAAGCGATGCAGTTTGCTCGCAAACGCGATAGTGCAGAGGCAGCAGACAGCGCGATGCGTACGCAGGAAATGGAGCGACCGCACAGTCAACGTATCGTAGCAGTTGACGAGGCAGGTAGAGACGAAAAGAGAAAAGAAAAGAAAATACGCATATACCAGTCGCGACAGGAAGGAACGCACATACGAGGTTTCGTGCATAACACCGATATAGGATTTTCCAAACACTTGTGCCGACCCTTACTTGTCGCTACAGGAAGTCTGAGCAAAAACAGGCTCACTCACTCGCTGACTCACACACAGTTATTGCAACAAAACTGCTCCACAGAACATATGTTGACCAATCGCGACGACGGACATAAAGTTAAGGCAGCCGGTCATTAACGGACTCCACTTGTACGAGCAACAGGTTTTGAGAATTCATTCCATATCGCACTTGCGATACCGTTATTAGACGTCATATATGATATTTGAGATGGAAAAGAATAACGTGCATTAGCGCAATAATACGAAGATTGCTAATAAGAAGATTCAGCCAGCGACATACATTTTTCTTTTTGACCAGGCACAAATTTGGCTGCAGGCTCCCCATCAATCTGCGTTTTCCTATATACAATTTAACAGAAGCCCGCATTCAAATGAATAATGTTTTTACGCTGACAAAAGTTAACTCACTGCCGCAGATATCATTGACTATACAAACCCAGTCGGCCAATGTCGAAACGCACTTACGAAGTAAAAGCTAGGGGAGGTCGATTAAGGGTATAGAGAGCTGGGCCAGTTGGTTTTGTTTGTGATCACGATACATGTTACTGATGAACTGGTACAGAAGTGCAGCCCTCTATTCAGTGTCCCAGTTCGTCAGTAACACGTATCATCAGTCGGCACCCGAACTTCAAAACGCTGCAAAGCACAATGAAGAGGAGGCACGAAGGGCCTCCTGAGGTGAGCACACTACCGACCACCATGCAGGTCTGGTTACCACGGGCGCCAGACAGCATTGGCAGTCGAGAAGTCGAATGCAGTACGTGCGGCATCAAAGGTGGATGCTCCACCATTGCTTCATCATAGCTGTGATGCCCCCCTCCCACCTTCACAACAGCCACCAGGCGATAACCGCCATAAAATGCCAAAGGCACGTGTACTGTGACTTGTCAGAACCCCAGGTGGTCAAAATTTCCGGAGCCCTCCACTACGGCTTTTCTCTCCTCTGTCTCTCTCTTTCCCTTACCCCCACGGACGCTTAGCCGTGCTCCCGACCACGACCTCCTATCACTCCCGACATGGGCTGCAGAAATTAGTGTCCTTTCCTTAAACGAACCACAATCATCAATCATTATCATCATACAGGAAATCATTCAGCGGACGGCAGTTCGCTTCCGTGTTGCGACAGTCGAGTGTATCAATTCGCGGGAAACGAAAAGAGTCGGTAAAAAGCTTTCAAACCTTATAAAAGTTAAGGAAACAAGCACACACACAAAAAAAAATGCTGCCATTGCTGCTCTCACTGCGTGACTATAAAGACGGGACGAAGGTGATAACACGACCTTATATGTCATCTTATCTATACAGATCAATCTGTTTTGAGATGTGTAGCTGATAAGAATGTTGCTTCCACATGCGCCACTTTCCTATGTACCAGCAATTCGTTTATGCAAATATGTCTCATCTCTTCTCGTTTCTTTAAAGGTTGACCATGACACGACATCGGTTATGCCGACAATGCTTGTATATGACGCGCGAAACGCCGTCATATACGCCAAGGTTGCACCACTCGAGCTCTGCGTCTCCATTCAGAGAGATAAAACACGACAGCGGACCGATAGCATCGAAAACTCTGCCCGAAGGCACACTGAGAGGTACGATTCACGAGTGCCGTATACATAGGGGAACGCAGCTATGACAATTTTACAAAGGCCACAGAAACATCCATACAAATGAAAAAGAAAAAAAAATTGAAAGGTATTCATACTCTCTTCTTCAGTTACTTTTTTTTTTTTTTTCAGGCACGAATACAGATAAGAAGACAATGCAGCTCACATAGTTCGGCCGCTTTTGCTGGACGTTAGAAGAACGCCCATGCCAATAACCTTCACACCTGCAGGTCGACCCGAATTGCGCCGTATACAGATAAAGGACCATCCGTGGATACCCGCACGTTTAAAGATAAAGCGGCCTTACGTTTCTTCGTTTTCGTGCTGCCCCGCCCACCAGCACTCCAAGATGGCGCCTCGCAACAGCCCGAAGCGCCCTTTACCGAACGCGCTCCGTCTATCACGCAATGGCAACGATATTTGCAACGCTTCAGTGCAAGTGGCGCTTAGTGGAAAGAAGCCACGCCCCAGCTTGCACACACAAACTTGACGACGGATATGTACATACATAGAGCTCCGTGTGGTGAGTACTTTTTCACTTTATGATAGCCCGCGCCCACGCCCCTCTTTATTTATTTAGGAAGTTTGCGCCGCTTGTAGTGCTTCTTTCACCGCGACGTGTTTACGCATACACTGGCCCCTCGCGCGCGAGGTCAGCAGTGGGTACCAGAACATCCTTGGGCCGTTTTATCGGCCAGAGCACGCGAAACCCCCCTTATCATACGGGAGGAAGCAATAGTGCAGGTTTCCGAGAAGGAGAACGAGCAAGGGCATGCACACAACGTCGCTTGCGTCAGCCGCACAGCATCGTAACTATAATATAACAAAGTCCGACGCGGTGGTGTAGTGGTTACGGTACTCGGCTGCCACCCAAAATACGCGGGTTCGATCCCGGCCGCGGCGGTCGCATTTTCGATGGAGGCGAAAATGCCAGAGGCCCGTGTACTGTGCGTTGTCAGTGCACGTTAAAGAACCCCAGGTGGTCTAAATTCCCGGAGCCCTCCACTACGGCCTTTCTCTCCTCTCTATCTCTTTCACCCCCTTTCCCCCTCCCCCACGGACGCTTAGCCGTGCTCCCTACATGGGCTGCAGAAATTAGCGTCCTTTCCTAACCGAACCACAATCATCATCATCAATCATAATATAACAAAGACGAAATGCTAAACTTCTTCACGTGGCGTACTCCAGCACACGAATGTGATGGTCACTGTAGCGTTTGTGGATCCGGAATTATAACGTGTTTACATTTATGGCTCTAGGGTCTGAGTGTAAACCTCACGGCTGTCCACGGTATGGAGGTCTAGTCCCCGATCATACACGGTATACAGAGAGGTGCGCCGATCCCGAAGGTGTCACGTAGCATCATCACTGACGTCCTGTGATGACATGATGACATCGCCACTTGATCACGAGAGCTTTATCGGCATCGAGTTATAATGCCGACACCCTAAAAACGGGCACAGGTTTTGCTTCTTACTTCTTTATTACTATATTTTTTTTTTCTTTTTCGTAGTGATCGACCGCTTTTCACTGGGGTTGTCTCTTACCGACTTGACACTCGGCAAAAGATACGCCTGTCGTTCCGTTTTTTGTTCGCGAAGCGTATTGACATGCTGTAGCTCCCCGAGGTGGCTGCCATGATAACGCCAGAGTCGACTATCTATATGAAGATTTCGCCAGAGTCGACCATCTATCTATATGAAGATTTCGCTTATATGTGCACGTTGACATCTGCTCAATACAGCAATATCAGTCTGTGAAAAAAGAGTTTGCGTTCTGCAATTAATGTTCTCTCCACAATCAAATAATCTTTTGCTTGTCTCTCACTGCCCGCCTCTGTTTCTCACCGTCGCAGGTTGGCTGTTGGCAGCATTTTATCAGCGTCACTATTCCCGCACTACCGACGTCATGAGCACGCATGGCGAAACAACATGCTGACTTTGCATGCGAGCACAATTCTTATACGTCACGACTAACGCAAGCATACTTTATAAGCTAAAAATGTCGTCAGAGATTATTTCAGCCAATCCCGATGCGGGACAAACCATTAGAGAAGCGGACCGTTCAGTGGCAAAATGCACTTACGAAAGAGATTACGAAAGAGAAGTTTTGTAGTATTGGGAAACAGAGTATATGCCACAAGGGAATAAGTCAACAGAGGCGAGGCGGCCGCATGGACATGCTGCACGTAGCATGAACCGCGTATGCGGTGACTGCCGAGTCATTAGCGGGTGCATGTCACTACACACGAGTCCGCCATTAGGGAGCTACATAGGCATTCACTATAGAACACTACCCCCCCCCCCCCCCCGGCCTAGAAAAGGAAAAAAAGAAAGAAAGCAAGGAAACAGAGCCGCGTCTGCATGAACTTGTGAAAGCGACCCCTATCTCTCGCACTACATTTGTACGGGCAAAATTAGCAAGTTCTTGTTTCCTTGTTCGTTTGTTAATCCTTTTTTCTTCCACAGCGGCCGTATTCCGGGCTACGAGGGATGTGGATATGGTGTTGCCGAGCGTGCAAATGGGGGGAAAGAAGTAAAATATTCAGTATGCAAAGAAAAGGCGTGCAAATACAGACACAACAGTATAGAGGAGAGCGCCACGGTGGTCTATAGTGGCTATGGCATTCGGCTGCTGATCCGAAGGTCGCGGGAGCGAAGCGGCGGTTGCATCTAGGTGGAGGCGAAACATTGGGCCCCTGCATTTCCGGAGTCCTCCACTATATATACGGCGTCTATGCATAATCATATCGTTTTTTTTTTGTTTTTTTTTTGAGGGGGAGGGGGGGCAGAACCCTAGATGAAGGGAGAACACGGGCGGCGTTCGTATTTTCCTCCTCCTCCTCTCTCTCTCTCTTTCCCTCTCTCTCTCGCTCCGTGTTTGCGCGCCTTTACATAATAAACCCTTACCAACTCGCTCAGCTTTCTGTCGTTCTGAAAAAAATACGGCAGGCGTTCAACCGGTACGTAAAGCGTTTGGAATCCCTGCTTCCTGCAGCGAGCGTTCGTGCATCTGCAATCTTGACGGTATAGTGTGTACCTACCATTCTATCCTAAAACAAAGAAACAAACAAACAGCACAGATGTCGAAAGAAATGTCCGGTCACCGCGGTCTTCATTCAAATGGCTGGCGCCAGCGGCGTCAGGCTTTCCGGTTTCGGCGCCGCCGTGCACTGCCAGCCATCAGGACGTGTTATCACCAGCGCAATGAACACGCACGCATTCTGCAATGCAAAAGTAAGCAAACAAATAACGCAGTAGTAAAAGGCATCATGCTGTAAAAACGGTGTGAATTCGTGTACAGGCCGCTGCGGAAGGACATGTATAAAGGGAGAGGGACGAGAGGCTCATATATAGATATAAGGACGTACTGCCAGCTTTTCTTTTGTTTCGTTATTCTCCACGGGAGCAGAAGAATTTCCACCGACGCAAAGAGTTGGACGTTTGGATATGTCCTAAAGAAGAAGGGCACCAATAAAACCGCTCTATCACGACAGGGCCGACATGAGTGGAATTGATCACATATATCAAGCACAGGCTCCGGGAACACCGTGAATTTTATGTACCGGTACCCTCCTCGCCTTTTATGTATCGCATACCATGCAACTTTAGAAAAGAAAGAAAGAAAGAAAGAAAGAAAGAAAGAAAGAAAGAAAGAAAGAAAGAAAGAAAGAAAGAAAGAAAGAAAAAGAAAAGCCGGCGCCGCGGTCAGCTTGAAGTCGAGTCACCGACCCCTAACGAGACAGCGCGTAGTTCCTTTCCTATACGGGAGACACGACTGGCCGAAGGCGGGAGAGCGTTATCTATACAGCGTCAGCTAGACTTTTTCTTGATGCTTAAATGCTGGACTACGCCCGTCACCCCGAATATGTGCTCGCTCCCGTTGTTTCAAAGGCCGCCTTTAGATGGGATGACCTTTACTTCTCTGTTCTCGTATATAGCACTGAGAACAAGTTTGCACACACACACATGCATGGGCGATGATTCTTCCTTTGCCGCCTCACCAGATGTGTGGAAGCAGCGAAGGTCAGGGCCGCGCAAGAAGGGCACGCCGTCTTGCGTTCGGCATGAACAATGATTCCACGAAGCCGCTTTGAGCTTAAGCCGCGCCGATAGCTTTATGCATGTGCGTTGTTCAAGCGGGGCCCCGCTGCTGCGCTTATTAAAGGGCAACTCCGGCGGTTTTTCCACCATATTCGGGTATCGCTGTTTTCGTATAGTACTGAGAGCCCTTAAGCAGCCACGGTAATTGAATTTGCTCAGAAACTCACCAATAATTTCAGTGACCGAATGAACGATGTGTTCAAACCGAAACGGGCAAACGCTTCATGCGGCGTATGCGATGACGTCACAGCCTCCCCGCCATCATAAATACGGAGCTGGTGCCAGAAAGTGGTGATGTCATCCAACGATGTATTGAGCTCTTCTGAACTTGACAGCGACTATTTGAGCGCTGAAGTATATATCGCCGTTTTGCCTTAGACGACCAGCCTGCTAGGGTAGGCAGCGTTGCATGTATTGACGTCAAAAACACACGGTGTCTTGCGCGGGAATCCGTTAAAATATTTTCAAAATTCATTTTCAGGAAAACTAAATGACTTGCAATCACCTGGCTTGGCATAGATTATTGCAGCACAGAGGAGAACATCTACTGAAAATATGAGATTAGTGGACAATGAAAAAATCGCCGGAGCTGCCCCTTAAACCCGGCTAGCACGCAAGCGCCATGGCACTAGCAATATTTACCGTCAGTTGCCCTAAAGTCGACGCACTCGTCGTTGGGGCACACCGTGGCCGAGGCCAGGCGAATAGTAACCTCCCATGCGCACGAGGTCGCCAGAACATGGTACGGATGACCTAAAAAAACACATACCTAAGATCTAGTACCCGATAGAAATTTAGCTACAAAGCGATCACGTATCCCCATCTTCTCTCCACTCTTTAATAAACAACCCGGGTAGCTCGAATGCACACTGCTGATGCGTGGGCATGTCACTTCTAGTAAGTGAAGCCCTCGATGCGCACTAGAATTGATAATCCAGAAGAAAAAGGAAGGAAAAGAAAACATGGTTGATCGATCGGAAACACCACCTCTACTTGGCAGAACGCTCGCCGTCACTTTCTGCTCGGGTTGCGTGCTATGGAATTACATTATGACGCTTGCCATTTCGGCCGTACAGCCTCCTTCTGCCACAGGCAGGCACGAGTCGACTTACGCCTCAAGGTTCGCACGTTCGTGCCTGTTCCTTGCATCTGCTTCCCCCTCCATTTTCCGTAACATTAACACGCTCTCCCCCACCTTTTTTTTTTTTTTTTTGCACGTTAAAAAAATAATTAACGCGCTGCTCAGTCCTCTTCACAAGGAAAAGCACTCCGCCGCTGTTTATCGCGTACACTTATGCAGAGCTCCCTTCCTTGCATAACGGGACACGACAGCTTCTAGCGAAGTGAAGAGGCGGCGGGGAGCGCCTCTCTGCCAGTGAGTCGACCCTCCATGCCAACTCGTCAGCCGTGCGATTTTTTTTTTCTTTCTTTTTTTTTTTTTTCTCAAGCGATCTGTTGCCGCGCCTCAGTCCCGTCCTCCTCTTCCGTCTGCGGAGTCCGTGGGTGAAAGTAGTCTGGCGCGAGCGATTAGATAAGCGCTGACCGTCCCGAACGACGACGACACACCGTCTGGGACAACGCCGGGCGCGCAGAGCCCGTGACAGCTGCTGTTGTCACCCGCGCGTCGCGCTGGCGCACGGACCTTGCCTCACGTAGTCTGCGCACGTTCCATGGACGCCAATCGCGGGGAAGGGAAGCCGTGCGAGAGGGTAATGTGTCGGCGGGAAGAGTGCGGAAATCTCCAGATCCTTTCTTCCTTTTCAAGAGAGAGAGAGAGAGAAACAAAGAGAGAGATATGAGCCCATATGTTCGCAACTCCGATCCGCGCGTTGATCCTCACCCGACATGCTTTTAGCGCGCGTCAGGAAGGTGAAAGGTTGTGTTGTTGTGCAGTGGCCCTTGAAAAACCCGGCCGTGGTGTGAGGGGAGCGGCAGAACAGCACGTCGGCCGGCTGTGTGACATACGAGTGCCCCAGATTTTTACAAAGGTTGCAGCGTACTTGCGTGATCGAAGTCACGGTATTACCGCCTTTCAGAAGCCTAAGGCCGTGCTTCCTTTTCCGTTTTCTTTTTCATTGCAATTTAAGTGCGTGAGTATAATCAGGCTACTTCCCTACAGAAGATCCGACCATCAGACTCTCTCGCTCTCTGTAACGCAACGCTTTTTCAACAGGAATGCACAGGGCTCACTGGATCGGAAATGTATACAGCGAGAAACATAACAGTGGTGTGCATAGCAAATAACGACTCGAACCCACGACTTACCAAGTGTGTCGGAGCTCGAACCTCCGGCCTCACGGACATGTGGGGTGTCGAACCCCTAACTTCCGAAGCATACAGGAACATAGAAGCCCCGAACCTTCCAAATGTGCGGTGTGTAGAGACATCCACCTCACTACGAGGTGCGTGAAGCATAGAACGGTCCCTCGATCTTTAAGTGTATAGATTCTAACATCGAGCACTTACGGGTATAACAACCAAGTGGCACAGTGCTCAGCGCTCACCCAAGGCGACTCCAGTGGTAGTTCTGCCTCAGTTCCCTTTATCGCGTATCGCACAGTAAGCCACGAAAACTGCCTTCTTCCATCCGATAGCCCTGTCTGTTACGTACTTGAGGCAAGTTTCTGACACCCACTCTGTCCGTGCGTGACGTCAGTGAATTGTCACGTGTCACTCGGCCTTTCGCTTCAAAAGCGCTTATCCTACCGCCGTTTATTTGTGTAAGCGTGTTGAGACACTGTCACGTAGGGTATAACACTTTCATGAGAAGCGCTTATTCACTGTTTCGGCAGGGCGGTTACAGGAGTGTGTTCACAAGCTTAACATAATCCTCCATCCACATTGGCGTAGCCAGGAAATGTTTTCAGAGAGGGACTTCCCTTGACACAAAATGGAAAGTGGGCGGGCGGGTTCATTGTTGCTAAATATCTTCTTACGCTCGGCGTCTCTCGTACATACAAATTTCAGGAGAGACACGTGCCTGATGTGCTATCTGGAATGGACCACAATTTCCTAGTTACGATCCTGCATCTAGCAAACACCTCGTTTGCATAAAAGCACGTACACTTCGCTTGCATATGCCGCGTCACAGGAGATCAGCATATGAACTGGATCGACCACTTACGTGCATTTCGTCAACCAACTCACCAGTATGACGAGGGGGTATAGTTGGTTAAGGTGCATACTGAACGGGTCATGAAATGCACCAGCACACAAATGATATGTTGAGGATTAAGCGTTCTACATTGTGCATTTGTGAACCTTGTTATGGCGCGCCAAAATCTGTTAAGTATGAATCAACGCGTACCTTGGTGCTAGGCTGTATCTGACCGGCCCCACAAATTTTCGGCTCGACCCGCTATAGCGCTGGCGTACTCGAAGTACGATTACATTTTCGAATTGACAATTTCCGTCTTTATGTGAACTGCTTTGCTGCGCAACCGCCCACTCCTCGTGATCTCCCAGCGACCATGCTTTATACATTTCGCAGCGCACGATGCACTTAATTTCTGTGTCTCACTGGACGCCCCGCCACGGTGGTCTAGTGGCTATGGTACTCGGCTGCGGATCCGAGGGTCGCGGGATCGAATCCCGGCTGCGGCGGCTGCATTTCGATGGAGGCGAAATGTTGAGGCCCGTGTGCTGTGCGATGTCAGTGCACGTTAAAGAACCCCAGGTGGTCGAAATTTCCGGAGCCCTCCACTACGGCGTCTCTCATAATCAGAGCTGGTTTTGGGACGTTAAACCCCACAAAACAACACTCTTACTGGACGACTCACACCAATCAAATCGAGCACCCTTCGATGTCCGCCTCGCTTTAGCGCAGGCGTTGCTAAGCACGCCACATTTGGCAAGGATAAAGTCGTAGGAAAACAGCCGCCTCCAGGGGCTTCGCCGGGTACTGAAATTAGAGGGTGGGTTTTAATGTCAAATTGGGGTGTGAAGCAGCAGCTATGTCAAATTTCTTACAAATTTGGGGATGCCTTTATATAAGCAAAGCGGGTTGTTGGAGAGGAGGGGATTGTACACCCCTCCTAGGGTGTGTAACTTCAAGTTGGGGCACAAAGAATAAAAGGAGTAAAAAAAAAGTAAAATGTAAGGAAATCTCCTTTTCTAAACCCCTCCAGAGGCGCTGTACCAAGACCCCGCTGCAGTCGAGCCGAACGCAAGAAAAAATGGCGCATCCATACAGTAGGCGCTCCACGTCCGAAGATTTGACAACGCACGGACGGATGTGTCGGAAGAAGAGCACATGTTGCATGCAGGCCTGTCTGTTTGTGTCCTCCCAAGTTTCGGCAGCCGAAAAGCTTGGAATAGCAGTGGTAGCGGCAAGCAACGAACAAGCGAAGCGGGAAGGCTGGTGGGTGGCTGCGAACGGCGGCAGGCTCTCCTGCGCGCTCCACAATAGCCCGCTCTCGCCTCCTTTCCCCTCGACTGCTTCCGCGGCGGAAGGCCGCTTCCTAATCGCCTTCTAATGGGAGTCTCCCTTCTCCGGCCTCAGCACGGTGACTTCGCCATGGGTGATGCATCGTCTTTTAATGGAAACCACGTCCAGTAAGAAAGGGACGCCTCGTACAACAGCAGAACACTCGTGGCCATTGTGACGCGTCTCCTGATGTCTCCAAAAAAAGAGGCGCCTGTCTCGCCGTTTCTTCGTTTTCCAGCGATGACGCTTCACGGAAACTTCGGAGGCGACGTCAAGCCCACGCACTCTCCACCAAACGACTCTGCACCATACAAGACAAAGCAGGGTCCCGAATATATCTCACTGTCGAGTACGCGGCTCTTTGCCAATTCCCCTGCTTGTACTTGCACTGTCCCAGATTTGCCCCATGCACAGCTGTCCACTTTGCGCTAACTTGCTTACACACGGTAAACCTCGGTTGCCAACCACGGAGAAGCAACCTCCTCGAGGAAGACTTTCCTTTACGACACACAAATTAAAGTCCCTGTAAATTGCAAAGAGTTTAGTACGCACCATCGTAGGAGATAGGTTACTGAAACTTCGCCTGTTGTAGAGCACGGGTCCGGACGTGGGTTTTGAAAAAATAACGTTTTTTTTTCTCTCTCTCTCCCTCATTTGTTCTCACATCCTAAACTGAATGGCCAAACAGCGCAGTAGCCGGTGCCGTCGGCTATAGTGCCCAGTGTGACATAGTTGCTCTCCTTCCGTTGCTGAGCGGCTACGAGCAAACCGCATTGTTAAGCGGACATTCTTGCAGCGTGACCATGCGCAGCGACGAAACCAGATAGACCGACGCTCGATTCTCGCTTAGCAGTGCGACGGGAACCGCATCGCACAGGACACTATGCCAAAGGTCAAATGCGCTCTTTGACAATTAAGTTTCGGTTTCCTGAGTGAAACTAGCCGAATTTCGACATCTGTAGAAACTTGCAGGGTGGCCCTTTTATTCTTCAACGACAGGCTTGAGCGCCTGGCTGCTACCGCTTAAAAGCTCATTAGTCTAGTTTTTGTTAAGTATTTTTTAATTTTCCGACTCCTAGCCAGTGCGTGCTGCTATAAACACAGCAATTACGCGAGGAACGCGACGCGAAATATATCTCGTTTTCTGTATTTGTAAGATTTTTGGACACATCTTCTGAAACACATTCCCAGCTCGAAAGCAGTATATGAACGTTTAGGTCCATCGCATTCGGCCGGGCGACGTCGCGCTGCGGCAACGTGAATTTCATGGCCGCAGCACTGAGCCGTATAGGGTCTACGTATAGCAGACAAGTTCGACCGGCTCTGCAGAAGGCTGGACGAGCTGACCGCGAAGAGGGGAAAAAAAAATAAGAAGAAAAAGATGACAACCCTGCGAAAAAGCAGAGATGACAATGCGTGCAGCTGTCAGTCAATAAAAAAATGCACATATTGTGTGCGAACAAAGGCTGGTAGGCAGCAAGATGCGCATCTATCTACACTCAGTGCACTTTTCGCATGCGTGCACGATGAGGCAGCTTGCTCGATGGTTGCAATGCCCGAGACGATATAGCGACTCGTACTGCAGCTTTTCGTCTGAGCGATCGATCCTTTCGTGGCGCAATCTAAGAGAGTCCCAGACAGAGAGAGAGAGAAGGGGGGCGGTGGGTCAATGATACCGCGCCCTGCTCGCCTCTCAGCCAGTAGGTGCGCAGGATGTCAAGGGAAGAAACGAGGAAGACGAAGAGAGTCACTGTGAATGCGCAAGGCTCTCCGTAACATGCAACAGGCCGGAGAGGCCAGTAGATCTCAGAAATCGCAGTAATACAGGCGTTATATATATACTTCGTAAGCTGCTAAGCACGCACGCGACTATAACAAGCGGCCTTGTCCGCGGAAGAACCCAAGCTCCTTTTGTAACTCTGGGCACGTTATTCCTGCTTTGCGGTGAGCGCATCGCGCACATGCCAACAGTGCCAACGGTCGCGCTTAGCGCATGTCATTCCAGCGGAGCTGCGTCTCGGTATATGCCATTTCCTATATGTCAACGCGCACGCATCGGCATCGCGTGCAGTCAGCCAAAAGCTTCTCTCGAGGAGGACGTCTCGGCATATAGAGCGCTTGATCCGTGACGCGCTTGGCTCGGTTTGAATTCACTATTGGCGTCCCTCGTGTCGTGACTCGTGTTGCGTGTGATGACACGGGAGCGCACAGAACACTTAGAAACGCGGTATATAGCGTGAGCTGAAGCCGGCAGCCAGGTGCGCGATGCATTTCCGGCGTATCCAATTCGGAACGGGGCAACGCGAAATATATTCCACGGCGCACACGATTTGCATGCGCCATTCATGGCTATATAGAATGAGCTCCGTAGATGGAAGGTCATCTTCGTGCTAAAGTTCACTGTACGCGAACCAACCATATACCTATGTAGTGAGCACATAACGTTGCCGTGGTACAGGCGCGTAGTCTGGGTATTTGTTGACGAAGCGCACGAAGAATGAAGAGCTTGCATTAAAGCTACCCAGTTAGGGCAAGATGGAGAAGAGATGGTTGTAGATGTGCAACGGAGCACATAGGGATCGAAGCACGGCATGATGACGGTGTGCTAAAAAAACAAGCGCACATTGTTCCTGAGATTTCGCGAGATCTAGCAAAGATGTGCCTAGATTCGTTATACGGAACCGTGCCTATATAATATCGGATACAGTGCACCGAGGTATACCTATAGCATCAAACGTGATCCCTCTTTGCAGCGCTTGTATTGCTATATACGGTGAGCATTTCGAAGTAGTTTTAACGGCGAGCACTATATAGAGTAAACAGATCCAAGGAAAATGAAGGTGTAGAGGCTCGACAAGAAGCATGCTCCAACAAGTGCGGAGCCGTAGATGGGGTCATATACTGAAACAGCTCGGTGACGGGCTTCGATGAGCGGGAACGAACCTTCCGACCCTATGTACTTCAAAAGGAATGCCGGAGGGCATTCTCCCTTAACAGGGGGCATTCAACAACGGAGGGCATCCTCCCTCGGCACCGCTCTTTTATGGTTTATGGCATCTGTGGCAGTGTAAGCAACGCAGCTTCGAGGCTTACACTGCCCGCTGACTGCGCATCGGGCGGTGCCTGCGCGCTTTACAACTCTTTGAAGGGGCTGCATCATTAGGGATGCAATCGCTCTATATGCACCATGGTGCATGAGAGTCTCGCACCCGCGCGCCCGTGTTGAATGCAAGACACGTCGCGTGTTAACAATAAAAACAAGTCGTTCGTGCGTGCTCCACCTCCTTGACATCCAAACTAGAAGAGAAGCTCAGGGGAAGATGGAGGCTCGAATCGATGAACCGATCCCTAAAAACGATGTAGAACAGGAAATGTCGCTGAAGCCAACGTTTCCACAAGTGGACTTAATTGTCTTCGTCAGGACGAAGTCGCCGTCCTGATGAAGACAGGTCCACTTGTCGAAACGTTGGCTCCAGAAACATTCCCTGTTCTGAATCGTTTTTATCGACCTGTTCGTCCTCCTTGACAGGCGTACAGTACCACCAATCCGGCTACATAGAACACACCGTGTATGCAGCGGCCGTACGCGCTACCACGGTGTATCAGGACAGCTGCCGTGTGCGTGCCCTGCAGGTCCGTAGAGCGCATGCAAGTTGCACCAGTAGTACGCCCGCGGTTGTCTGCTCGGGCAGGGACTCGAATCACACGCGATACCGGCTGGCCGCGAGGCGCCGCGATTTGTTGCAGAAACCTGAATGGCCCGGGGGGAAGCACGAGAGATGAACGATACCAGAGTGGTGGTCGGGCGGAGAAGTGCATATCTTTATGTGCATAGAAGAGGATGGTTGATGAGAGAGATAAAAGTGTTCGACAAATATAGCGAAGGCATCAGTATATAAGCCCGAAGCGTGGCCAAGCGCGGATTCACAGCCAGCGAGACGGCCGTGATCGTGCACGGACATCTCGCACCAGCAAGCCGGCATGCAGTGCGATATATAGGCGTCGCAGAGTTCCGCAAGCGAACCGTGCATGCTTCGTCGGGTACTCCTTCGCAAGATGCAGTCGCACAATATATACCAACAGCGTGGAGTCCAATAGCGTGAAAGGCGGTGCTCGGACTAATGGAAACCGAGCCGTTGTCTTTCCTGTCTGTTTTCCCTTTTTTTTTTTTTTTAACACGAAAGTGTTTCATGCCGGGGCCCACCAAGAAATAAGAAAATGCACACGCATATAATGAAAAAGTACCACCCGCTCGGGCTCGAACCCACGTTCACCCTGTATGCGACGACAGGAGCTCGAAGCACCGATACACCACAGGGACATTAGTGGTATAGGGAACAGACGAGCCTTACATCTTCACTAAACCGCTTCACAGTTTGCATCTAACCGTTGTCTAACTGATGTTGCTATGCGCGCATTCGAACAAAACGTGTTGGCGCCCCTCCGCTTCCTCCCATCTTTCCCCACTAACTTTCCCCAACCGCTCAGTAAACAGCTTCCGCCCTTTCTCCTATGCCTATATAAACGAACAGAAGAAAAATACTGTCTTGATAAAGGTCGAACCCTGACCAAAACGTAGACCAACAAATGGGATATCATTGAAGTGCTACGTCTCACATATATATATATATATATATATATATATATATATATATATATATATATATATATATATATATATATATATATATATATATATATATATATATATATATATATCGAACAACTCTACCCTTAAGGACGTCACTGGCAAAGCACGGCCACGCGAGGCCAGCAAGGCTGCCAGCCTTTAAGAGAACGCATCTCAACGGAAGGCCCTCTTTCTGATGTTACATTGCATTACAATATGTGCACACCAAAGGAGGAGTGCCTAACATAGCCTACATTCCCACGTTTGACATTTAAATAATAAAAAAAAGAAAGAAAGGCAAAGGAGAGCCAGGGACGTTGAACAGAGGGTATGTCCAGTTCACCAAGGGAGTATATGAGAGAAAATAAATAAATAAATAAATAAATAAATAAATAAATAAATAAATAAATAAATAAATAACGGGAAAACATAAGGTCTATCAAGGTGCCGCTAGGACGTCGTGGCACTGCCATTGCCAGATCAACCCGCACAAACGCCATCCGATGCGCAGTGCACAATGTGTCGTTCGATCCAGCGTATAAATACGGCAGCAATGCCTTTTTGTATCACGCTGATGTGCGCATACGAAGCTGTAACGCGCGGAGAAAGGTTACCACAGTTGCCGAAGCTATATAAGCGTGGTTATTGTCGTGATAAAACTTGGCTATACATCGTTCGTCGACCTCCGAATAGCTTCGCAGGAGCGTTCGCACACGGCAAGTATCAGCCACAGATGTTTCCTTCCCAGGCTGCATGAATGAAGGAGATGATGGCGCGGTGCACCGAGGCTGCATGTGTGCGCCTTGAGACAGCCCTCGTGGAAGGCCGTACGCATTCTTTGGCTTGCAACGGGCGGCATAATAGTGTAGGTGGCCGTGCCGAATACGTACGCTTTAGTTGCGGCCCGCACCGAATGGCTTCCCTTGTTGTACATACACAGCGAGTCGCCGCATGGTTCCGCGAGCATTGTCTCCGCGTTTATTCGGACTCCTCCCGGCTAACGCATCTGCGCTATGCTTGCGCAGCGTTTCACGCCTCTGAATTCGTCCTCTCTTGTTTGTGGGCGACAGTCCGTGACGGGTTGCGTGTGATGAGCCTTTTTTTTTATTTTATTTTTCTGTATACAAAAACGTACAGTTGCTCTGCAAGTCCTACGGCCGCTAGGATTCCTACGGCCGCTACACCGACGACGTATACTCGCGTGTGCGCCACCGGCGTGCGTGCGCACCTGGAAAATAAGAGCGTATACTATGCAGGGCATGCGACAAGAGCGTAGTCCCCCGTCCGTTCCCGCACTCGGTACCCCCCTCCCCTTTACCAAACACGCCCACCCAGTTAGAAACAAAAAGGAAGAGGGCAACGGCAGCGCCACTGTCTTCCTACACAATAAGTCGCTCCGCTTGAGATTGTTGGTCTAATGAGGCCACTTGCCTACGATTTAAACTCGCCCACGATTTCTGTTTACTTCGGGAACGTTCTCAAGAGCTGGAAAGAAAGGGGGGCGTTCTTCAACAGCCCTCAGGGCAGGCGTCAGTAAAGTAGTGATTTTGGCGTCCACTTTCTGGTCACGCGACGATGCAGCATTGCAATAAGACATAGTGTGCCCAGTAAGGGGAGCGCTATCTGGTAAAGTCGCAACAACGCACCCTGGACTGAACCGGCCTGCAGGTGACAACACGGGTCGCCCATCCGGGAAACCAACAGCGCCTCGCGACTGACTCCGAGGGAAAAGGTATCTTTCGGACGATAAGAACGACCGCATAGGTCGCGCAGTTTTGCTTTGGCAAGTTGTCGCCTCATTTTCTCCGCAAGCTGAGACAGGGACAAAAATAAAAAAAAACTAAAAGAACTAGAGAGCCTACAGAAAGAAAGAGTTTTCATACGAAGATATACCCAAACAGTCTATATTCATAAGAGACGATAACTGCAAAATGCGCGGTATAGGGCTCACGCGTCCCTTAATAAGAAAATGCAGTCTCCCAAGATGAAGCTGCGGCGCTGTGCACGGCCCCGCTCCGCCAGCAAAACGGTGTGACATGTGAAAGAGTATCTGTGGGTTAATGACTACAACGACGCATGGTTGCTGAACCGAGGGTCACAATGAAAGGCTGAGCCATAATTAAACCAGCTTACGCCCGGTTACCTCCTGAAATGATGTCAACCTTAATTAGCGCCAACATGACCACGTAATAAATCAGTCTGCATTTGCGGACAAATATTGGGGGGAAATAATAATCATAAACCATTCTACTCTGTCAAAGTGCATCACCTGCGAAGCTGTACGCAGATATACACAGAACTTGTATGAAAGATACAAACGTAAAGCTGGCCAAATCTTTAACTGGAGCCCGTTCGCGTGACTTTGCGCGGCAGCGTTGAATGACGCAGCCTATTTGCAATCAGGCTGAGGCACAGGCGCAGTGCACTCAGCTGCACCTTGCCTAAGCCTGTTTGCAAATCGCCTGCGTCATTCAACGTTGGCGCGCGAAAAAAGTCGCGCGAGCGCGCTCCAGTTTAAGGTTTGGCCAGCTGTACATATATACTTTATCGTCCCTGCAGCGGGCGGGACGGATCTCTCTCTCACTCACTCACTCACTCACTCACTCTCTCTCTCTCACACACACACACACACACACACACACACACACACACACACACACACACACACACACACACACACTTGCAAGTACTTGGGAATCATTCCACATTCATCGTTCCTTTTGCACCGCCACGGTGGTCTAGTGGTTATGACACTCGGCTGCTGATCCGAAGGTCGTGGGATAGAATCCCGGCCGCGGCGGCTGCATTTCGATGGAGGCGAAATGGTGAGGCCCGTGTGCTGCGCGATGTCAGTGCATGTTAAAGAACCCCAGGTGGTCGAAATTTCCGGAGACCTCCTCTAATCTCATAATCAAAGCTGGTTTCATAATCAAAGCTGGTTTCGGGACGTTAAACCCCACAGATCAATCTTTCCCTTTCTTTGCTCTCCCGTATCGCAGACATCTCACACAGGGCAAGGCACTTTCACAGTTTAATCACTGCCGTCGGAACCACACCAGTCATGCCGTCCTTCAACTATGCCCCCCCCCCCCCCTTCGTCTCGTTCGGCGACCGCTTCTCTAAAGTTCACTGTGCACCACGCTCGGCGTTATCGTGCCTGAGCCATCGTTGCTCGAACCATTACCACGCATCGAATGGCGCAGGTCTGCCCCAATCGACAACGTGTTGCACGTCAAGCAGTGCACGACGACGACGATCTCTCGTTATTTATGCAACGTTGAAAAGCCTTCGGCATACCCCTCCTTGCTTGTTTGTCTTGCCCATCTTGTTTTTCCTGCCCGCACTCTATTTGCCGCCTCAGTCATAAAACTCGATGCCGGGGTGCAATCGATTATGCATATCAAATGCGGCTACTGAATGATATATACTCCGCAAATTTCCAAAACAACCGACTGCACTATAATACGACTGCACAGCACACGAGGCACTCGAGCAAGCGACTGCACTCGGGCACACCTCCGAACACGTTCTGTGTACGATCGCCGAACGGCGCCATAGAATCGAACACTGAAGAAGAAGAATTAAAGACAACAACAAAAGGGCCTCCATAAGAAATCGCCCAATTATCAGAGCATACTTAAGGTTCTGTGTCACTGCTCTCAGTAGTTAAGAGAACAGGGAAGATTGCTCGAGAGTAATACACGATGGCTCGCTTCCACGACGCAGCGTTGAATTCGCCGAACCGATAAGACATCGCTGCGAGATGAGATGGAGGCACTTCGCATGTTTCACCTTTTTAAAGTCGTTAATTTGCGGTCATCCAGTATAAGCTATAGGTTAGCAAACAGGATCTTCCAATCTGGTCCAGTACAAGTGATAAATTAGCAAATAGAATCTTCCAATCTGCTCCAGTGTAAGCTATAGATTATCAAACCGGATCTTCCAATCTGGCTAACCTCCCGATGTTTCTCCTATATATCTTTCGGGCCCGCCACTATTTCATGCTTTAGTGGACACAGAACAACAGGCTGACGATGACGGTAATCGTTGTGGTGGTGGTGAGGATGATGGCAATGATGTAATCATGCTGTAGTTGACGAAACACAGTGATACCCGAGGTGCACTGAGGTGTACACGCTTTGGCCAATTCAGACTGACGTTGCGGGAATATGTAACGAGACTCTGGCGCGTATGCACGTGACAATTACTGCCACATTAGGCTATTGCAGCCGACGCCCGAGAAACGCACATCTTCGCACAAGAGTACTTTTTCTGATTGGTCGACGTGAGTACTCGCATTCACTCCGGTGTTTCGCAACAAATTACGGTTGATAACGCTGGCACTCGCTGGTCGCGACGGAACATTAAGAACGCTGACAACCGTGCGAGCATCGAGGTATAATGGCGTCCAGGTTAAGCGACGACGTTTAACAGCTAGCGTCACTATCATAGCTGCGCGCAGATGCGTATAGAGATGAAATGCGTCTGCCGCCTCTCGCATGGGTCGTCGCACACTGTAACACAACCAACCATCAACCTTGATTTTATTTTTTATTTTTTTAAGGTCATTTAAGCGAGCCAGCGAAGCGCAAATACGAGCCGCTTGCAAGGCAAAAGCACCGACCCTATCCAAGTTCAAGCGCGGCTTTCTATTGTGCACCCTCCTGTATAGTTTCATACCTTATTTGTTTTTTGCTCCTTCTTTCGTTCTCTCGTGTCGCGCGCATAATCCTTTTTGCTCGAGGCACCCAATGCGCGTTTAGCGATCGCTTTAGCGGATAAAACTGGTTTTTCCGCTCTACACAGCTTCGTCTATCAGAAAATAGCTTGGACGTGCGGGGTCTGAACTTGAGCCTATGCACACACACAACTGCGCTTGGTGTACATACACATCAGCGTAATGGGCGCGCCACCCTCTCCCGGCTGTATGCAGCAATTTTCACGAAGCGCGGCCTGTTTCTTCGCAAATCTTCGCGACGAGAAGGGAACGACACATCGAAGCCGATCCCATAGGTGTACAGGACGGATGATAATGATACCATCTGGCGCCTGTTAGCCTTGAGGTGAGAGCGCGGCAGAGAAGAAAACAAAGCAGGCACTTAATCTTTTCGCGGAGGACTGGGCGACGCTATCATCGCGCGCAAGTCGACAGCGGTGCGTTCGATCATTAAGCCCAAAAGCGCAGCAGCGACTTCCGTCAAGTTCTAACCTCCCTGTCTTTCCTCCTTTCCCCTCCCTCCTCCTACTCCGCCAAGTTGTCGATCCAGTGCAAAACGCAAACGACCCATCCCCGCCGTCCGATGGTCCTTGTGGAGTCGCCTTCCAAATGGCCAGCCACGCAGACTGAGCTTTCAGCAACGTTTGTAAGAAGCACCGAGGCGTGCTGCCTCGTTTTAAGTTAGTGACGCTTGTTTCAAGGTTGTCAGCCTCAGCGGCGTCCTCGGTTTCCAGTGGTCCACACGTTTCCGGCGATTATAGTTGGAAACGAAGCACAGCTTCGCTGTCGCACATGGTATATAGACGATTTTACGCGAGACTCGCGGACATTTTGGGCTGTTTTACACCAATAATTCCGCAATTTTACGTGCCGTGGGTTCGTATACTAGTAAGGACATAACATGTGGAATGTAAATAGACTGTAGTAGCAGCATCGTCCACTGAGATGCTACAGAGACAAAATGGCAGCGTTAACAGCCCAAATGACGGTGCTGAAATGCATGCGTAAAATAATCTAGTCGTTAGTTGTGGCTGGTATGCACCGGCCCGATTTTTCCTGTATGACTTAGAGTTTATGCTTTCTGCGGTGGGCATACTGTCCTTGAACAAGATCTTTTGTGGAGTTGTTGCTGCCATCTCAAGGGCAGTTCGGCCTCGCACTATATCGTGGGCCGGACTGTCTGCCTATAGTTACGGTGCGAGTGGAGGGAGGCACGATTTTCAGAGAAAAGCGTTAGCCCTAAATATGCCCGCGCATGAATAATCCGTCGTCCCGTGAGCGACAACCTCTCTCGACAGGTTCGCCCCAGAACTCAGTATTTCACTCTTTCTTTACTGTCTGCTTTTTTTTTTTTTTCTACATAAGCGTGTATTCGCACGAGCACGTATTTGCACATGGTTCAATGCGAACGCACTGTTTGGCCCACGAAGCGTCAAATCCGGCATCCGTCCGGTGAGCGTGGGCTTTACCACGTCAAGGCGAGAAAACTCAAGGAACCATGTGATGACTATATGTGACGACGTCATAATCACGTCATCACATGACGTCATATACTGACAACGTGATGTGGACGTCGAAATAGGACGTATGTCAATACAGCCGTTGCACAATGACCCGCCGTGCATTCAAGAAAGTAAGGAGGCTATATACGGCGGCTCTGTAAGTGGGGCAGTGACCTACATATTAATCTTTAACGACGGTAGGAAAAAGTGATAGCTGCTATCAACGTAGTTACCCCGCCCATGTGTTTGCCTGCAATTTGGCTGTAAACTCACTTTCTTTTCCAATCTGCTCTCGCAATCATCTCCTTCTAGGTAATGTCCATACTGCGTGGACATTAACTAGATGGCCTACACACCAAGTTGGCGTGTACGCTACAGCACATCACACCAGGCTGTCGCATACGCCAGAATACACCACACCAGGTTGGCTTATACGCCAGGATACATCCCACCTGGCTGGTGTGTTCGCCACTACACATCACACCGGTCTGGTGCATACA
Source organism: Hyalomma asiaticum (assembly GCA_013339685.2). NCBI lineage: Eukaryota > Metazoa > Arthropoda > Arachnida > Ixodida > Ixodidae > Hyalomma > Hyalomma asiaticum. Next base: position 41,009,263 of record CM023485.1, on the reverse strand, counting down.
CCAGCACACCAGTACGCACCACACCATACAGCTTTGTGTGGTGCATACACGAGTGTACACAACACAAAGCTGGTGAGCATGCCACAACATATGACACCAGGCCGAAACACGTCAGGCACGGTGTTAACACCAAAACACACCACAACACGCCAACCCCACTGGTTTCCAACCGGTATACATGAAGAAAAATAAACTTAGCTGTTGCCATCGTATTAAGCTCCAAAAATATAAGTTTCAGCGCTGTTACTGTAAATTCTCTATTATCGTTAGTTCGTTTTGCTCCTAATCATCCACTCCTCGGAGTTACCAGCCACTCAAGCCACTCAGTCGGAGTATCGAACACGAAAATGAAGTATAAAACAAGCTCCGCTCATACGTCCTATAAACCTGCTGCTTCTGACGTTCTTTCTTAGCTGTCCTGTTTTCCTTTGTTTTTTCTCGCGATCTGTTCAATCTAGTTAGGTCAAGTTACTAACCAGATTGCTCAAGAAGACGCAGACCAGTTATATGTACAGCTCGTCTACGGCGAAAATGACGTAATCAGTCCTGGCTCCGCACCGTCTATTACGGGCCGCGCGGAGTAACGAACCCCTTCATTTCCCCACGAAACGCGCGCGAGGACGCTTTTAATCACCGACGCAGGCCTGGGCGAGGTAAAAACCGATATGCATATACATATACTGGCGGTCTCCCTGAAATTGCAGGTTTCCACGGGGCGGCCCTCAACCGACCACATTCCGCCCGAACGCCGGAGCGCATGCGCGCCAGTGGTGTGCAAATCAACGCGCGATGAATGGGACATGCAGCACCGCCCATCCCGCTTTTTTTCTCTCGAGGATATACGCAGTGCATGCCGGGTAAGCGCGGAAACACGGGGCCCGAGATGCCGACCACACGTGACCTAACCGCGCGCACTTAAAAGGCCGTTATGGGGGGGCTTCGTGTTCAGCCGAGCCGCACGTCTTAATGGCGGGGGACGATGGAGACGTGTACAGGCAGTATATGTACGCGTGAGCCAGCCGTTTTTGTAAACGATAATGTCTACCCATTAAACTTGCAGCACCGACGTATGGCGCCACGGATTTGCGTCTGCTCGGGCGTGCTACCTTTACGTACCCCTTTTAGGTTTGCGTTGGAGAAAGAAAAAAAAAATGAAAAGGAAGAAAATGACCGCCAGTGCGGCGCCATTTCCTTCTCTCCGCTGGCGTCTGAAAGTGCGCATGAGCAACGCGAGAGAGAGAGAGAGAGAGAGAGAGAGAGAGAGAGAACACAGACCTCTTCCAGAACTGACAGTTCGGCAAGTTGATAAGTAAATGAACACCTTAATAATAATAATCATAATTTCTGGGGTTTTGCGTCCCAAAACAAAGATTTGACAGACGCCGCAGTGTAGGGATCCGGAAGTTTCGACCATCTGGGGTTCTTTAACATGCACTTACATTGCACAGTGCACGGGCCTCTACAATTTCGTCTCCATCGAAATGCAGCCGCCGCTCTTAACGTCGTGGTAAAGGGCAAAAGTGAGACGAAAGTATACACAAGCAAGAAAGAAAAACAGCACGGCCCCCCTGCGCTACCTCACGTCCCCACGCTGCCCTATGCCAAGATCTTGATGGCGGACATCATCGGCCATCAGACATTTCCGTGGTTGTAGGACGTTTCCGTTGGGCTCATTGTGTACGTGCCCTGCAGATACAAGCGTCGCACACTCGTACAGACAGAGCTACTCGCGCTGTCTTTTAGAAGTGCGTGGTCGGAATCTTCCCAGGACCTGACTTGCCGGATGCGATGCTGGGCAGTTCATTCCGCCCAAGCTGTAAACCTCGGCACTTCTTTTTACCGGGTCCAGGAGGGTGTGGCTCCTTTCGGAAAATCTGACATCGGGAGTATGTTAACGTTATACCAGGGTCCCTCAATACTGTTATACCTTACCTGTAATACATGGTATGCGGCTTTTCTCTAAGGGACGTTAACCAGACCGCCCTTATGCCGTGGGAAGTTCAAGCGGGTACGCGAAGCAGGCGTCAGTACATCTTGTAGGCGTTACTGAATAACCAAACAAACAAGAAAAAGCAGGCGCTAAACGGCCCGTATCTATAATGACCGCCGCCTAGCCGAAAGCACACAGCGTGGCCATCTTCGTCGATTACTATGCAGGCAGCGTGCCTCCCCCCCCTTACACTCACACACCTCCTTCGTCGTTAAATTCTACCAGAGTCCTTCAAGCACTGATAGACTAATTCTAGCGTACAGTGATTTGCTCTACGCGGAATAGCCGCAACGCAAAAAAAAAAAAAAAAAACATAAGAGGATGTAAGTGTGCGAGCGGTGGATGCATGGCACCCTCTTCCAGCGATGCTGAGAGCCCACGCAGAAACAATTCCGGAGCCCGGAACTACGCTTCGGCATACCGAGACAGTGTTCATGTTATATTGGCTCGATGAGAAAGGCGTATAATGCACTATACGTTATTCCAGCCTTCGTCCTATTCCCCCTTCTACTGATAATACCCCCTCCCCCAACACAAACACGCAAGCGCCACTTATTATTCTGCGAACTAGCGCAACTCCGCGAAAGCGGTGCAGTGCGGTGCGGCGAAAAACAATACACGCGGCTCTCCTCGGCCAATCGGGAGCGAGAATGCGAGGCTAAAAGGATTAAGACGGTGTTCACTATGCAGTCGCTAATGCCTTCCGCGATCCGAGTTTGCAAGCGGCTGCAGCCATCGCAAACAAAAGGATTAGCAGCGGATAATGAAGGAGCGCTCTCTTCTATACGTCGTTCTCGTTGTTGGTTTTGGCTTGCATAGGCGATTCTGCGTAGATCTTGGTGGTGGTGGTGGTGGCACTGCGCAGGAGACCGAGAAGCGTCCGGAGGATCGAGTGCGCCCGATGATTCCGGGCTTGCCCGTGACATCGACCGGGAGAAAGGCGGGGAGGCGACGATGGCGCCGCTGTTAAACGGTGCGGTTATTCGAACTCGGTGCATACAAAGCATCACCGCCGCGTCAATCAGGCGAAACGAGCAAACGCTGGCGTTGCACGGTGGCGTATAGCGTAACACTACGGAACCGTTCAATCAAGTGGACGCAGCACGATGTACACGCTGACGCTGATAGCTCCACGAAGCCTATCGCCTGAACAGCCACTGGTATAAGCGGCTGTCAAAAGTGGGCGTTACGTTCTGACACGTATAGTACCAGCTATACGACGCGCACCCTTCGGCTCACCTTGTATAGGATCGCGTCACGCTGAACGGTTTTACAAGGGAGTGATCCGGTTGCGCGATATACACAGTGATGTTGCGTAACATATACCTGCCATGTCTGTTTGCTCCTATGGGATCTTGAAAAACATGAAGCAACCGTGACCGAAGGATCTCGAATACAGACCCTCCCTTTAGACAGACCCTCCCTGTAGTCTCACTTTACGTAATAAACGCATCAGTATTTGTTCGAGCCGAGTGCTATAGGACAGATGCTCAGGAACACATCACTAGTTACATGAAGCAAAATGTCGCCAATAATGGCGACAACTCCTCCTCCGTTTATTTTTACATCAATAATAATAAAAAAAAAACATGAAGCACCATATTGACCAGCGGATGAGATCTCGGTATTGGATTCATAGTTACACCATTCGCTTCCTGTCACAGAACCGCGATTCTCAAAAATACGCCTCATTCGACACTTAAGCAGCGAGCACGCTTTATACGAATTTGCTTCATACGTACAGCTGACCGTCCGTTCTATAGATCTCAAGAATGAGTAGTAAGTACGCTCCGCAGTTTATTGCGCGGCTTCCTATGCTGGAACTCATACGCACAAAGACGACGTCCGTTCTATAAATCTCGGGACTCAGTACACTGGTGTGCCGTCTATCTGCACGGCCTCCTATACTGTAACCCGCCGATCACGAGTACATTACACCGATGGACGCCGCACTACACGTAAGCCTCTGTCCATAGCCACACCACCCGTCGTGTCAACACCATTGGCACTTCGTGCAGCACACGCAGTGGCACTCCCGTATCGATGCGAACTCGCGGCGACGAAGGGCACTCTTAATTCATAGGCCGCTTACACACCTCTTTCTTTCGTCCTTGATTGGTTACAAGGCGCAGGCAGCCGTTCCCGCGCGCCACGACTGCGCGCGGCGAGCGTCAGCAGCAAGCAAGCAGGCGTGCGAGCGCACAATTAAAACCAATCACCTCCCCTCGTCGTATACCCATTTAACGCGGAGCCGGCGGCTTCCACGGTCCGCTCGCGGTGTTTCGACAAGGCTCGCCTCTCCAGCAATGGCCACATCTTTCTTTCGCGGCAGTGCGCACGAGGAATTATAATAGCGCAACTAGTGACAGAGAGAGAGAGAGCACGGCCGCGGGCCGCGCCTTCATCCGAACTCGAAATTACTGCACCTGTGCGTGTGTACGCAGACGCTTCTGCGAGATTTTCGGCTGGCCATTGTTTTCAGTCGGCACGCGGGACCTACGGCGAAGCTCGGCTCCGAAAGGCTGCATGTACTCGAGCGTAGTACACATGGGTGGCGCCATTACGAAGGCTCGTCGTGATGAGCGAAGTTTGTGTGTAGTGGCCGTTACTATACCACCGGCAAGATCGTTTTCCCACCGAGCGAGCTGCGTACACGCCTCGGGCGGTTCTTTTGATCGTGCCGACATGCAGTCGGCCGAACTGATTGAAGAGGGAAAAAAAAAGAGGGGGATATTGACGCGACTTCTGTGCACTGAGGGAGGAAGAGAAAGACGAATGCTATGTTAGCAGGGCTTGCCTGATGAATTAACCTACCATAAGTACACATATTGAAGGTCGTTCGCTTTCGCGTAAAGCCAACCCGACATGGTTCAGGACAATAGGTTGAACCCGATTTCCGAAGGAAAAGGAGAAAAAAAGAAAAAGAAAACAGATTTAATGTGATTAAGGTGCCCGTTAAAGAAATAATCAAAATTATTCCACAGCCGTCCGTAACTGGGCGTGCCTTATAATTGTATCATGATTTCGGCATGTAACACGTCATCACATGTCCCGCACGTATTCGCTAAAAACACTCTTACGCTCAGAACTATTTCGCAAAATGAAGGAGCTCAGCAAATCGTGACGTCCGATCAGCGAACTCAGCCGCTGTAGCATGCACGTGCGAGAGAAACGCTTCTTGAATTCGGCCCGGAAGAGTAAATAAAGCGACCTGTCGTGCTATGCCGTAGCATAGCATGACTAGCCATTAATGAGATTAGCCTCGGAAGAGAATGTTGACAGAATAAAAATTCGTATATATATATATATATATATATATATATATATATATATATATATATATATATATATATATATATATATATATATATATATCAATAAACAGCAAAAAGAGACGACACGCTCGAACCACTACATCTTTAGGACATGTCGTACACTTCATAAATGACTTGCGCGCACTACACAATCAATACTTCGAGTAGGGCCATGTTAGATACAGGTCACATAAGAGAGGTGTGTGTATGTACAGGTTAGACAGGTGATAAAAGAGAGGTGCATATAGTATGTACACCTCTCTTATGTGACCTGTATCTAACATGGCCCTACTCGAAATATTGATTGTGTCGTGCGCGCAAGTCATTTATGAAGTATTCAGGAAGTATATAGCGTACGGCATATGCACACAATATGCGTTTAATATATAGAACAAGCATATAAGCACTGTTTGTTGTTCCTTTATATGACCTGCAGCAAAATGACATGATGCGGGGGAAGGGGCAGACTTATAGCGATACACAGGTATGTCGCTGCAAATGCCTCCGCCAGAAGCTTCGCTTGCTGTGCAGCGTGATGACAAATGCTTGTCAGTGGCGCAAGTCAGTGCTGTCACCTCATTCTTCAACAAGGCTTCTTGAGTAATGCAGGACTGCTGCCCGCGGAACACTATATACTGGAAAATACCACAGAGCGTATAAAGTCTTGCGAAAAGACCATCAATGACCACCTCGCTCTGCCCGTGATGTCTTCATTTATTGGCCGCGAGAATCGCGGAACACTAGCTGCGCCGCGCATGTAACTTGCAAAAGAGGCTTACTTTTACTCGGGTACATTAACTACAACTCCACCGCGTGTTTCAACTGACCGTACAGATAAACTATAGTTTCGAATCGTGTACCCTAAAGGTGAATAAATTTGAGGCCGCGTGTTGGGCGGAAGAACAGAAGACTGACTGCATTCAGAGGAGGAGCTTCAATGCAGGCCGAGTATAAGTAATTAGTCAACGAAATTCATCACGGGTCTATTTGATATTCAAAACGATCCGGCCTTTCTGTGCAACACGGAGGCGAGATGCTGGAGGCCCGTGTATTGTGCGCTGTCACGCACACCCTTTCCCTCCGGTGGTAATAATCTCCAGAGTCCTCCGCGCGCTACGGCGTGCCCCACAATCATATCGTGGTCTTAGCAAGTAAAGCCCGAACAATTACTGTTGCTGTACGGCGTGCCCCACAATCATATCATGGTCTTAGCAAGTAAAGTCCGAACATTTACTGTTGCTGTTATATTTAAGACGATGAAGCTGCAGCTTATCAAGGCCTTATAGGTGCGTAGTTGTGCCACGTTCTAAAACCGTATAGTTTTGGAACTGCAGCGCCCACAGGCAGGTTTCACCTAAATATGCGAACTCCGCTTTCCGTACTTTTCTCCACCAATAATATTTAAAAAAAAAAACCTGCCATTTGGCATTTTTGAGCCAAAACCAAGATGTTATTTTGACGCGCGCTGTAGTGGACTGCGTCCCGTGCTAAGTATGATAAACCGCACATCTTTAATATGCGCGCCAAGATCTAAAATGCACGGGTGCTTTCTCTGTATCCCGTCCCTATCGACAAGTGGTCGTCGTGTCCGAGAATTTACAAAACGCCTCCTCGATCTCCGCAGTGCAACACTTAGCAGTTCAGCTAACCACGACAGGCTTTGGACATACCTGTCTGTATATCGATAAGCCTGGCTGAAGCTGCTCGGTTGGGACAGCTCCACGAGATCAAGCATACGACCCTGAAAACCAGCGACTCACCGAGAATCCTAAAGGGGCGCACTGGAAAACAAATGATCCGAATTACTGAGATGGGAAATGACCATACAGTAAAAGTAAATACTAAGAAAACAAGTTGCTGGTCCATCACCGGTGCACTGACAAGGGGAGGGGCTCGCCGAACCACCTTTCTTTCTTTCTTTCTTTCTTTCTTTCTTTCTTTCTTTCTTTTTGAACGACCCATCTCGCGTCATCCTCCTCCATCGGCAGACGCCAGCTTCCCCCGCGGCGAAATCGGTTTTCTCGAGACGATTTACGGCACTAATCTGCACATTCCGACAGCGGCCATGTTTCTCGCTCGAGGCACTTATAGTATATAACTTGCACGCGTACTATCGGAGGAGATCCGCCCGCTGCATAACAAACAACCTACGCATAACAGCAGCGTGCTCGTTCGCGCCCACTGCGTATAGCGAGACAAACTACCTATAAGTGCAGGGACGGGACGATACTGTGTGTAGGGGTACGTGCTCGCAAGGTGGTATATATACTGAAGGCCTACTGATAGGAATGCTGCGGAGGGGGAGCTCCTCTTTATATAGATAACCTGCAAACTCGCCCCTCGCGATAACCACAGCCGGTGGGCGGCAAAACAGGACAGCTCGAAATCACGTGGTACAGATATGTGGTTACCACCGCATCGCTGTAATGGCCGTTTCACGCTCTCAGCGCTTGTATAGGCGGACCTGATATATTTTTTAGTTAGCTATCCCGCGGTAAAACCAGTCAGACATTTTTCTCTGTTTTTATTTCGCTGCCAGTTATGCTGGCCCACGCACTTAGAATATATATGCAGGGCGTTTTATCTATCCGTTAACGTTTAAAAAAAAGATTATATATATATATATATATATATATATATATATATATATATATATATATATATATATATAATGCCGCGGCATGTACAGCAAGATTAGCACACATAAGCTTTTTTGTTGTTGTTGTTGTTCCTTGTTATGCTTCTGTAGTACCTTCAAGTCTATACAATTCACGAGATGATGTACGATTCTGTGCCTTGTTCACGTGATCATGTGAACTTGCTTCTGTAAGCGAGCTGCTTTTTAGGCTTATTTTACAATGACTTGGACTCTACCTTCTTTTACTCGTATTTCTGGCATTATTAGCTCACTTACGATACTCGATTAACGCACCTGAATTCTATACCTTTAGTTTCTTACCAAGAATTGCGTTTACAATGCGCCTTCTTTGGTGCAGACCCTGTCAAGCCTGAGAGACGGTTTCTGGTCTGTACCTGTCAAATGTCTGAAATCGATATTCGTTATGTGAATGGATGATTGAATTATTGCTTTCATAAATTATTGATTAAGTTATACTTATTCAGCGAGATTACCTTCAAAGGCGCAATAACTTTCGCGAGAAATAAGAATGAACAGTGCAATGACTTGCGATGCTTTACTTATTAAGCTTTACACTGACATCACGGCACAAATGCAGTATACACGAAATTAATTTCGAAATCGCCATTGATCGTAATGTAGGACCAGTTGTAAAGCTGATGCCACCTCCGCAAGTTCCGCGGCCCCTATCTAGATATCTGCGTTAGTTTCAACATTCATTTCAAGAGGATGTCCCTCATGAAACCATTGGCTTCATTTAGTGCATTCCAAATGAATGCACTAAACTTTCCCAATTATGCATATTGATTTGGAGTGCATAAATCAAAGCGGCTCTTTCAAGTGACGCGGCTTCGTGAATAAATCTGCCCTTCGTTCCGCCGGGCATTAAAATCAGCAATAAAACAAACAATCAAGGAAAGCTGCAGCTGTTATCTAAATGATGTTGCTTTCATAAACTTCTCTGTCGAAATACAACTGAACAGGATATGTACTATTTTCAGTGTATGCAATATACAATACCGAAGGTCGCGGGCTCTAATCCCGCGGCCGAGGCGGCTGCATTTCGATTGAGGCGAAACGTTGAGGCCCGTGTGCTGAGCGATGTCAGTGCTCGTTAAAGAAGCCCCAGGTGGTCGAAATTTCCAGAGCCCTCCACTACGGCGTCTCTCATAATCATGGCGTGCTTTAGGCACGTTAAACCCCAGAAATCATCAATATTCAATATGTGCGTTTGCAGGGGATCGCAATAAATGCGAGCCCGGCCGTACGGCTGCAACGAATAAGTGCCCGCGAGTGAAACAGCACAACAAAACCATACCGCGAGGCCCGGTGCAGGTGCATGCACGATTCGGCTAAAAGAAAAGCCACGGCCTCTTAGCTGCTTCCCTTGCAAACTGCGAGGCTCCCACTGAGATATCCTCCTCATCCCGCACCTCAACCCCATTCCAGCGACATGAGTTACGTCTTGCGCACCTAGGAGGCAGGCAGGCGCTTGCAAGCTGCGCTTTGTTACTTTCGGCATCTACAAGCACGCTCGGAGCTGCAACTGCTTCTAACTCCACCCCCCCCTCTCTCCCCTTTTTCATCCCCACGCCCCTAAACCCTTTGATTTACGCTACAGCTGCGGCGCAGTTGTTCTGCAAGCCACTGCATCGGCGCTTTGAACATGAAAACTGCGCCCCCCCCCCCCCCCCCACTCTCCCATCCACCCCCTCTTACCCCTGCCTACCTCTTCTATCACTTCGAGGCCGTGTGGCAGCGTCGTGCGTACACAAGATCTGCATGCGCTAGCTCTTGCAACCGCCTCCGTCGCGCTCTTGGCCGCCGTGGTTCGGCTGTAATCTGCCGCCGTAAATCACACCCGCGCAACGCGCAGAGATTCGGAGCGCGCACCGAAGGGGACCGGCCTTTCGCGTAGTCTTTCTCCCACGGCGTGCGCTGAACAGAGAAAGAAAAACAGCAAGGGGGGGGGGGGGGGGGGGGGCCAAGAAATTGGGGGAGCCAGGCGTCGGCCGGTCCTCGCCGTTCGCCATCTGTACAAGCCCCCCTACTCCCAACCCCTTTCGTTTTTTCACCCGCGAACGGGTTGCGCGGATGCGTCGATTTTTTGTATGCGCCGCGTGCCTTGCTCGCGCGCGGCACTGGTGAAAAAAGAGCGCCGGCCAACCCTCTTGTTTTCTGCGCTCAGACTCGGCCCTCCCGTTTCGTGAACTCGGGCAGCACCCCAAACGGTGGAACGTTCGTTCCGGGGCCTTCTTAATTTAAGTGGCACTGTATAAGTGACGCTCTTCTAAATAACTCATTAAAATTCACGTACTGAGCAACCCCGCCGCGCTCTAAACGCGCGTCCTTAGAGCACTGCGATATATCGCATGTGGCCCTTTTATCTCTTCCTCTCCTGACTCTCTGCCCCCGTCGTTACGGCGCACAACGACGGCCTCAGCTGTGCCCGACACATATGGGGCCAGACCTCGGCCTCTCCTCTGCCCATTAAACCCGCTATCTGTGCACCGATCGGGCGCGCGAAACATATATATAGCCGAGGTGCATGAAATAGCGCTGTAGCAGAAACGGTTGAAGAGGCTTTCTTCTTGCTGCACTGCCGGCGACCTATAGCTCTGTCAAAAACACTGCTATAGGCACAACTGAAACTAGTGCGCCGTACGGGGCTTAACCGTCCATCGCTTTGCAAGTGCTACTTGCTACTACGTTCTTTTGTTTTCGTAACAACGTTCACTTTTTACATTTGTAACGCAACCTTCGAGAAACCGTATAGGTAGCTTTTTTGTTGTTGTTGTTGTTGCTGTTGTTGAGGCGCGTGTTCTGTTCGTACTAGCACACTCTAACCTGTGTCCTTATACTTTCTGTGCTGTCTGACACTTGATTATTTATTTCTTCTTCTTACCACCATCTTATCAACGGAAAGACAAGTGTGCTGTGTCGTCCATCTCGGTGGCAGTTGCCAGCCTGCTCCTTCCTTATAGTTTGTGTCAACTCTTTGCGTCCAGTGTGTATGCGTTTTCGTATGAAATAATAAATGCGATTATCCACAAACGGGGCTGAGATGACCGTGTGATGCCTGCTGGTCAGCGCCACCGTAGCTCTATACAGCCGACGGTAATCTGGAGGTGCTGAAAGTGAACTGTGCATGAGTAGAGCCTTGAATATATAATAGCTAGGTGTATAATATAGGCGTATAATGGGTGTATATAATAGGCGTGGGACACCGGTAGCCGGGATCAGAGTTCATTGTTCACCTTCCAGTTTCGCACTGCCTGACGCACGCCAGATGGCTGAGATCTAAAAGATCGCATGAATTCTGGAAAAGAGGCCATCAAGGGACGGTGGGTGCGCGTCAGAACATATCCCACTAAGCTGATATACTAAAGAAACAAAGGGGGGGGGGGGGGGGGATGCGGTAAACGCAAAAGCGCGAAGAGACAGTATAAATACCGGAGAGAATGAAGAATGAAACGTCGCGTAAGTCGAGAGCACGGAAGGAGAAAATCGGTCAGGATACTGACCGGTCCCCATGTTACATCTCCACATCATCGTAAAGCTAGCGTATACGCTTGAATCTAGAAATGGCACTTTGCTGGCAAAAAAGAAACGAAGAAGGAAACAAAGCTAGTCGGTGCCTCATAAAGAGAACTTTGGGGCCGAGGAATATACTTGCCGTGCATGGGCCTACGAGCTCATAATATTAACGAACGTCGCGGCGCATAAGGATGCAGGAGCACGTATAAAAGTGTATAGCCATGACGTTGGAAGACCGTTGGATCGGGCGCCGCCGAGAGAGATGGGATGCGCCAAGCCCTGGCCGGAGCACTGTAGTCTACGCTCGGAGAGCTATGGCTCATCGATCCTGAGCTGCACACGTAATGAAACGCGCGTGGAAGTCGTCTGTCACGGCGCGATGACAACCCCGCGTCGCGAACGAAGCGCAGCGAAACAGAACGTACAAACTTAATTTCGTGCACGTGTCTCAACGTGTCTTGTATGAGAAAGTACGAATACTCCAAGTGTTCCTGTGAGTGTTCGAAGTTCCCCCCGAGTTTCCAAGCCATCGTACTTATGCCACCGTATCGTTTCGATGGCAGAGTGTCACCAGCATCGTTCTTGACTTCTACGTTGTCTTCGCGAAGCTGTCTCTTGCCGGCTGCGTCGCAACTGCGGAATGAGACGGACGCTATCTGCTAAATAGCTCTATGCTTAGCCGTTTGTGGTGACCATATACTGAAACAGAACCATAGCTTACAGAGCAACGGTGAGTCTCACTGACATTATACCATAAAATTCTCAATTTATCACGATAGTAATCTCACTGAGATTACCATCGTGATGGGTGCATGCTACTCTTCCCCACTGAGTCATGCGCGCAAACTCAACCAAATCTAATTCTCGCAGAAAAAGTGAAAGAAAGACAAAGAAAACAAAGCAGGAGTCCGTACCAGTGGTCCTGACGCGCTATTTGTCTGCGCCCAACAAACAACGGGGCGCCATGGAGGAAAGGACCACGCCCTCGCTGGCGTTTCATCCATCACGGGCTTCTCAAGCAGCAGCCGCGTGTGCCTGTCTGCCACGCGGCGCGTATCATTCCTCACGTGTACGCAGTCCCCGCGTGTCGAGCCGGTCATCCCTCAAGCAGGATTATCGGAGTTGCGTCGGCCACGCTCTGAAGTCTGCTGGAGTGATTCTGAAATCGCTATACTATATAGCGCGCTGCACCATTCTGAGTCCGCCAGCCCAAGCGCAAGGCAAACGACGCGAGGGAAGGGATTCTGCCGGCGAAGATGAATATACAATATAGACGAAAGCAAAGTTGCCCTGTAATGCTGCTGTTGAAATCACTGCCGCATTACGGTACCATATCAGCAAGGGGAAACCGACCAAGCAGGTGAGTTGAACAATGTGGAGAGAGACAACGGAGTCATAATTATTTCCGTGGTTTTACGTTCCAAAGCCACCGTATATGAGAGACGCGGCAGAGAAGGGTTCCGGAAATTTTACCACCTAGGTTTCTTTAGCGTGCACTGACATATCGCACAATACACGGGCTATATAATGATCTCGCCCCCATCGTAATGGGGCCGCCGCGGCCGGGATTCGATCCCGCGACCTTCAGATCAGCAATTAAGTGCCGTAGCCGACTAGACCACAGTGGCGGGTGTGTAGATAGCGGAGACAAACGCGGCGGTCCGGTCACCTGCAAAACCGCACACTTGCCAGCAGCGATCTACAAGTTCGCACCAGAAAGGCGCCGCCAAGGCTGCAGGCAAGCTCTTACAGTCTGAGGGCGCGTGCGCGTGCAATCTATATTATGCACGCAGTCTTAGGAGCTACAGCTAAACCTTGATCAGATACTATACGTCACGTATGTGTGTGTTGCTACATCACGTGGATTGCAAGAACCTCCAGGAGTGAAAAGCTTGCCTTATATGTGGCAACTTTCTCGTGCAAACAACACTTCGGAATCGGTGCTGCAAGCGCCGCCCCCTCACATATTTCACTTGGGCAAGAAACGATAGTGGCTTAAAGACAAAAAAAAAAAAGAGAGAGAGAGAGAAAGAAAAGAAGACAGCGCAGTCCGTTGCAGATATTATTCGGACCTACGTCCTTGAACGAATGACGACCCTACCTCAAGACACGCAAGTATGCAGTAACGCTCGCTCGCTCCTATCGTCTACCTATTGCAATGGTCCACCGGTGGTGCATAACGCACGCAAGGTGAGCAAATGAGCCGAACTGTGCACACAACTGAGCATTGTCAGTGCTCGGGAAGCGAAGCGAAAAGAAATCGAATGTGCAGAGCAGATTAATCGGCGATTATCAGAAAGGCAGACAGGAAATGTGGTCGTCTCCGTGCAGCTAAATAGGCAAACGACTAATTAACGGACCACTTGACCTTCACATCCGAGGACATACTTGTTTCAGTTAACAATTGCGCCAAGCTATTAAAGAATTCCAAGTGCGCGTCACGACAATCCAACCATCTTAGTATTGTTCACTGCCGTCTGGATCATATCGGGCTATATCTTTAAGTGATCTCAGGTAATTAATTATTAGCAATTAATCAGGCATTTTAAAGCTGTTCCTTTAAACGCAATATGCTCAAAGGACAAGTTGTAGAGCACGTTAATTCGTGCCCGTATAATGTATTATAATAATAATAGGTGGTGTGGTTCTAAATCTTCAGGGCTTCTGAGAAAGGTTCGAAAAAAGAAAGGAGCACGTGACCAGGCGCTTGCGCGCCGCGACATTAGTGCTTTCAAACGTGTTACGACAGCACGATCGGTGATGCACGCAGACCGCGGTCATTTACAGGCCGAGGGGACGAAAGGTGTGGCCACATCTTATGAATTTCTCTTGTGGTGTGTCCAAGTCCCTGCAAAGCGTGTATGGAGATGCGGTTAAGCATGTTTAGGTTATGCGGTTAACTGGTTAAAAAAAGGTTATGTAACTGGTTTAGCCGGTCATGCAGTTATAACCGGTTCAAGCATTCATACAGCTACAGACTTGGCTAAGTGTGGTCGCTGGGAAAGAGAGAAGAGGGGGACAAGAGTTCACGAAAGCATCATTAGCTGTATGAGCTGCGTACGCCAATAGACGGGTCGGCTGTGGCGCACTGTACAGGACGATGTGCTACACTGTAAACGAGCGCTATCGTAAAACACTCCGGGCCTTAGCATGTCGAGCTGTAAAGAGACCGCCAGCGTTATCCTGTTGCTCGGCGGCTGTTGTTATCCAAAGCGTATGTACTACACACAAAGGCGCGGTGTCCCCTCGCCCTCATCTGTATGCTGTGCACGCCGACAGCACTTGCATCACGTGTCGTCTTCCTCGTAGTCGGACAACAGGAAAAACGACAGGTATATATATATATATATATATATATATATATATATATATATATATATATATATATATATATATATATATATATATATATAGATAGAGAGAGAGAGAGAGAGAGAGAGAGAGAGAGAGAGGACCCCTTCAGCGTGGTAGCTTGGGTCACAGCACAAGCCAAGCCGCGACCGCGACTCCACAATACCCCCCCCCCCTTCCCCCCCCCCCCCCCCCCCCCCACACACACAAAAAGAATAGTTATTCCATCTAGACCAGTCCATAACCAAAAAATTCGTATATACGGAGTTACTGACTTGCGCGTAAGGTAACAGGCCCTCCCCCCCCCCCCCCTCCCCCTTCTCCCCCAGCAAATATTGAAATTCCAGATAAACCAGCTGGTTGAGTTGGTACGCAAGCCGCTGGGAGGCATCTACTGATAAAAAAAAAAAAGAAATTCTAACGAATGTCGGGCTCACCACTTTGACTCCTTCAATTCGCGAGCCCTGAACGCTCACCAGCGCCAACAATTTTTCACTTGCGACAGATATCGCAAGTGAACTCCCAGGTGCAGCGTATACGCGCCGCACACAGCCAAAAGGTTAAAGGCCGTCGGCTTCCCTTTGCAGATGTTATGCGTGGGAGCCGTGTGACATAGCAGTATATGCCAGCCTTCGTTTGAGCATTGCAGCAACAGGGAGCGCCGCAAGGCGCAGCGAATTATACATGGCACGCTTCAGCAACGAGGGCGACGACCTTTTAAGTTGCGTCAGAGATTTCCACCGCCCCCTCCCTCCTCTCCTCCTCTCCCTCCTCTCTCTCTCTCTCTCTCTCTCTCTCTCTCTCTCACAGACACACACACACACACACCACACACACAAATTAAATAAATTATTATCTCACCACGCGAACTAGGAAAAAAGAAATAAAACGAGATCTGCAACAGAGCTTAGCTTCGCAGTTTGTAAGCTCCAACAGGCATGCATCATTTATCTCCATAACTTCTGAACAAGAACTCCAGTTAAATGCATGCAGAGTTCTCGACACTTAATAAGCATGCGCGCTTTACATTTATGAAAATCCGCTTCATCTTCTAGCTCTCATTACTTCCGGAACATACCGAAAAAAAAAAAAAGGAGAGAGAGAGGTTGGCAGTGTGTGTGAGGTATACATGCATTCTTCAGACGAACCTCCAGTGTATCATTGTCAAGTAACCTTTCTACAGCATCCAGAATAGCGTTAGTTTCCTTATGGCTGCGGCTATTTTCACAAACGCTGACGACGCTGGAACGTGGCCCGTCAAGCGCGAATCCTGCTGTGTTGTTGTTGTTAGTGACTTTTCTGTAAAAAGAAATAAGGCGCTAATTTCTGCAGCCCATAAGGGAGCACGGCCTAATTAAAACGATATAAGGAACTTGTTTCCTCTGGCGTCGCGGTAGCGTGACCGAGCGTCTGCGAGCGTATATGCGTCTCCCACGGTCTCCGCGTAAACGTAAGTACGGACCGTCGGCCTCCGGCACAGAGTCACTCACGCCATGGGCCCGAAACCTGCCCCACTTCTGTCTTGCTGACCATTCACATCCTCTCCCGCTTAATTTATGATCCAAAAATGAAGCAACGGTTCAAGGAGAGTGCGTGCATGATACTCGACGACCGCTTGACCGTTGTGCCAGCGAAATAATAATAATAATAATAATAATAATAATAATAATAATAATAATAATAATAATAATAATAATAATAATGTGATGATGATGATGATGATGACATGATGCTGATGACTACGCTTTCCTGGGCACGCGTCACACACTGAATCGCTTTGGTTAGGCGGCTAAAAGACGCGCTGCATCACTCGAGATGGCAGGTTCGACTCCATTACGGCGGCTACACTTTTCGACGGCTGCGAAACGCTAGAGTACCCATGCGTGCACTCAAATCTACAGGTGCAAGTTAAACACCGAATGGCCAAAATTAATCTGGGCACAACTACACTACCGCGCGCCTTATACAGACAGTACACGTCGTGGTTAAGAACGTAAAACCACACAACTTAATCTTCTCAAACTGCCCGACAGGCAGCGGGGCAGCGACAATTCCAACAACAACCGCAGCTGTTCGAACTCGATGGTATGCGAGGGGTCGTATCTCCTCTCGGAGCGCGTAGGCCAGATGCCTTTGCAAAAAAAATAATATAAAAAAAAAGGCCTGACGCACCGTTTACGCCCCATGCAGAGCAGACTGGGTCATCGTCCTTGAGAGCTAGACTGCTCGCGGCTTGGCCGCGGCTATAGTATATGCAGGCGAAATGCACGGCAACGGGGCGATTGGAGCTCTTCCGTGGCAGCCGAAATGAAGATCGAATACGACGCCATGCGCGACGCTTAACTACATAAACAGACATATATATAATATATATTATATATATATATATATATATATATATATATATATATATATATATATATATATATATATATATGTGTGTGTGTGTGTGTGGTGTGTGTGTGTGTGTGTGTGTGTGTGTGTGTGGCTTAACACAGCGGTGATGGCTGTTCGAGGCCCGATAACTTCGAAAATCAAGCAAGCAAATGTAGAGCTTGTTTCACGACTTCAATATGCAAATCGCGTGTTCCAACGCGTCCCTCCCTCCTTGTGTCAGTCAGCGTGTTCAACGTCCACGTAAGGCTGCAGCACTGCACTTCCGTGCCCCTCATTAAAAGGGCTGTTTAAAATGGACACCAGGAGCGCGCTCAGAGTGCAATGCCCTCCCGATCCTCATTAGTACATCGTTCTCTCCTTTCCGAAAGTGTGTGCTCGCTTCCCTTTGTTTTCTCACCACTCCCAGATGGCACTGTTCACACTCTCATTTGTCGAGACACAACCCAATGAAGCCAACAGACAAATGAAGGTAAGCAAGGCATAGCGGACATTAGTTGACATGATTTGTAGTGCTTGACTACGGTGTAGTAATTATGAGGGATATGTTCGGCGCATCAGTGAATGCATGCGTTTTCACGGCGCGCGACACAGATTCGCAAATGTGCGCGATGGTTTTTCTTTAGAGCGAATCGAACCACATCGAGAAGGCTATCACCATACATGTGGATGTTACACTGCCTGCGTGGATAAGGCTTGTCGTATTTTACCGCTAATTTTATGGCTTCTCCTTTCATGCATTTAATACTATTTCGAGCGATATACGTACGTACAAATAACGGCCATTCGATTACGCCATCGGAGGCGTCAGTTAAAAAAAGAATAAAGAGAGGGGGGGGGGGGGGTATTTACTCGTCCCCATGTACCGTGAAAGATACCTTATCGGCCCTAATTAGCGGCTCAATTTGTTATAAACATGTAGCATAATGGTGGTATGAACCATTAGGAGAGAAATTTTCGAACTTTCATAAAAACCACAGACTACTCTTTTGTGTACCTCAGTCAGCACTCCCCCCCTACCCCCCCTTTTTTTTTAGGGGCGAAGCTCCTTAGGGTGTGGGTCGTTCCCTCCTCTGTTGTAGTAGTAGTAGTAGTAGTAGTAGTAGTAGTAGTAGTAGCAGCAGCAGCAGCAGTAGTAGTAGTAGTAGTAGTAGTAGTAGTAGTAGTATGTATGTATGTATGTAGCCACCTCGCGCCGCCGGGAGGCTCGCGCTCGCCCTCGGCGCGTGCCTCCCGGCGCGCGAGCTCTCACTCTTCCATCTGCTGTCTTGTGGGAGAGAGAGAGAGAGAGCGAAAGGCGCGCGTTGACTATGGAAACGCTTTTTCTTCGATGAACGCTCTACCAGCTCGCAAAGAAGGAGAACGCGCCCTCACTCGCGAGAGACAACATTGACGTAGGCAGCGTCTTCTAGCGAGTTTCTTGATTGAAAAATACCGACTGCTCGCGCTGGAGAACCGTTCACCGGCCACCCATATATATATATATATATATATATATATATATATATATATATATATATATATATATATATATATATATATATATATGCGCTGGATCTTGACTTGCAATGAAGTGCCGGTGGGAGATTTCACTTGTGCGTAGTTGAACCATAAGGATTCGTAGCGTGCGCGTTAACTAAATTAATCCGGAACTCAGCACGACCTACGATGAACCTCCGGAGCTTCGCCCATCATTCACTCCGTGGATATGCTGTGAAATTTTTTTTTTACCCCGCTTGACGCCTCATGTTTTACACCTGCCCATCTCGGAGGCCATGGCGTAAGTGTGCTGGCGCGTGCACACGCGCTTCTGCAAGCAATGGAGGCGTCCGTGTCACAACGCTACCCCGGAGTACACGTGTTGCTCGCTCGCGTTCTTATCAGATGGCATTATTCACACCGGGATCGCGCCAGCCAGGTCGCGCCGCCGGCTGCTAGACTTGTTTTTTTTAAGCCCGTCGCGACGTCGACAGGCTGCGCCAGCGCGTCCGGCTGATTAACGCCGATAAGGATCCCCTCCCCGCCTGAAACTCTGCAGCACTCAGCACGCTGGACGGCACTTACAATGTTGCTGTGCGGTAATTTTAGCAAAAGAACTTCGCCGTCACTATTCCTTAGAGGGGTGGGTCGTGAAACATTTTGTACTAAGTGCGTATTCGTGATCCTGAGCCTCTAGTCAACAATATGCATTGTTCTGTTGCATCATGTGGGTTGATTTAGAGCGATAATAAACGCAGTTTCGGTTTCACTTGCGCGCGTCCCCCTCAACTCTGCAGTTGACGTCATGTTAGTAGCCACCAGGCCTCCGAGATTGGCGCGCCCTCGGAGGCCACGGGAAAACAAACCGTGGTGCAGCTTTGCTTCCGAATGGCGGCACCGCACGGTTTACAAGTATTTCTTTTTTTTCTTTTTAGCCTTCAAGTAAATCGATTCCTTTAGAGCAAACGCGAGTTCACTGTATACCTTTGCACATAAAAATATCCTACTGCAACGTCACCGAATAGTATCATGCCGATAGTGTCGCATAGTCGTTTCGGGAGCGCAATAACGCTGGGGTTTCAAACGGGCGTTAATAAATGTACACTGAATATCTTGCCGAAATATTTTGGAATTGGCTTGTTGAATGCAGTGAAAATTATAACCGGACATCTCGGTATTCTTTTCACGACCCCTTTAAAGCGTGGCCTCTCAATGCCGGTTCCGCGAAAGACGGAATTTTAACGACCGATTGACGCATTTTCCTCGCTATATATAGCGTGTTCGCTAAGTGGATAAGGCGGTGAGCAAGAGGTACAGGATCTAACGCCCTTCTTTACCTGCTCGAGAGTAGAGTAAGCATGCGCAGCGCGTACTAGATGCTGACCTGAGGATGGCCTTCAGTGCGACAGAGCCACGCATCGATCTGCATGGTGCACAAAACGTGACCTTCACTGCACGCATGCAGCGAAGTTCAGGAGCACTTGAACATGTTCAAGTGCGTGTATACTGCATTGAAATAAAATTTCAATTTATACCTTTGCTTTTTTTTTTTTTTTTTACTCACCGCCACATACTATTGACTAGAAAACGGCGCTGCGAATAAGGGTATGGGGGAGGCTGGGTTTCTTGGAAATCCTTGGAGCATAAGCACGGTTCCCTGGGACAAAGTTTTGACAACCCATGCACTACAAGGTCAAACAGCGAAATGGCTTAAGACTGCTGAGTTATTATCAGGGAACTCTATCGTCGTTAACTGCACGATATTATTTTCAACATTGTAACAGGAAATGAACGGCAAAGATTAATTTTTGAATTTCGCTCCGGAACTTGGGCACTATGACGTCAGAAGCCCCCAACCCCCACCTCTTTCTTTTCCTTTCCGTATTCTCGTCAAATTCGCTTTATCAAATTCTCTAAAACATGCTGCGTAAAGTCCTTATAGCTCCCATAGACCATAATGCATATCTTTTCTTACCATTAAAAAATCGTGCAGACCTTACAGAAACCGTGAAGGATTTGTGCCGTCATGTATATTAGTGCGGGAACCTCAAAGTGGCGTCACCAGCGATATTTTTCTTTTTGCGTATTTTCTATAGACGCTGCATTCTGAAAAAACGATCGCCGTTGGTCACGTCGCCAAAGTCTCGCCTTCGATGCGCGCTGATTGAGGAAAGACGAGCAGGTACATATACAGCCGTTTCGTCATTGGACACACAACAGTGTCGTCACGCATGACGACACTGTGTCGCCCTTGGCGATCATCTCCGTATACGGTCATAGCTATATCGTCTCCTCCTCGCCAGAGAAGAAGACGCTTCTCTGGCGAGAGAAGCATCCCCACTATTAGTATTGTGGAAAGGTAATTTACTAGTACGAAAAAAAAAAATCGTTCTTCATTATAGTGTCCCTTTGAAACTATACATTTGACAGCGCGGGACGGCGGCTTGAGGGGTTCCGGATCATGCTTTTCAAATGAATGTTTTTTGGCACGGCGAGTATGCTACACATTATTCAAGTATCACGCTGTAATGGCAGTGTTCGCATGTGCTGCTTCCTCCTTCCTACTTCACGGACGAAAACACGTGGCGACATCTGTCTTGCAGTACGATACGCTAGCATTCACAGGACTTGAAACGACTTGCACCTATATACTCGGACAAAGTGCAATGCACTCCACATTCACAGGACATCACACTATAGCACATAACCACAAGTGGTTGTTCGGGGGGGGGGGGGGGGGGGGGTGTTGTACGACGCGGTCTGTGTAAATATCGTGGGCGGAAGAAAGATCGAAGCAGAGGGCAGTTACGCAGAAAATTTCGAAGGCGCGGGGTCTGACTCACTCCCTTCCCTCCCTCCCGGCTACGCCATCATTACAGTGTACGGAGACACGACGCGCTAGAAACGCGATGCCATGAGCGACTCGCCGCGTGGCATCCATGATGTGAAGAACACCGCCAGACACACAATGCATGGCGACCGCGCAAATGCACAGACACGGCCGCTACATAGCACAGATCTGCCTCGCTGGATGCGTGCAAGCACGATGATGAGGAACCAAGGGTGCTGCGACTGCCGCAGGACGCCTTGCGTACGCGCTGTATCTGATGGGGTCAGTTGCAAAAGGGGGAGGAACAGCCAGCTGGCTCATCTCGCACAGTGTCACTGCACCAGGCACACAGAGCTTGCCCTTTCGCAGATGCGCGTGCATGTGTTCGCAGCGAAGCCGTCGTCTCCGTGATCCCGTTTGCGACGAGAGTGGTCCCAGCTGGCGCGTACGTGATCTATACGCCTCGTTGCAGCTGCTTTTGGGGGAAGCACCCGACCACTATACACTGTGGCGTTGCAGTGCAGTGATACAGAAGCCTTGATGCGGCGGTGCGTCGATAGTCTTGTCTCTCTTTTGCGCTGTCACGTCCACTTCCATGCCCGGCAGTCGTATTCACCCGCTGGTGTATTCCTCTGGATAACGTCCCATACGATAGCCCCTATACGTGGTTTTCATCCCCGCACTCGCTCTCGCATGGAGGGCGTCCAGCGAATATATCGCAATCACGGAAGCTTCGACGTATACCTTACGCGCAGCGAAGGCGCTAACGAGGAAGTGCAAAAATGTTAGTGGCTATAGCCTCTGAATAGTGGATGGGACGTGTTTCTATAACGTGATTATGACTTCTTAACAGCGCGAGAGACACTAGGGGACGGAACAGAGGGCACAGCTAGTCTCTCGCGCAGGTCAGCTTACATAGGCCCCGGCCTATGTAGGAGGACCTTCCGTGGTTACCACACTTTGCATTCAACGCCTACACAACGCCTATACCTTCATCACGATCGACTGTCGTCACAAACTCCCCCGTCAGCATTCTCCCCTAAACTCTTTGAGCGCTTTGTTAGGTCCTGCGGAGGCCTATTTCCTACAAGGCCTGTGTATTTATGTCGCCGTACTTGCATGTTCTCACGCGGCACCCTCTTCCTAATCTCTCTCTCTCTCTCTTTTTTTTTTTTTTGTCCAGTTCCACCACAGATCAGGCGGTTTATATTCCAGGCGACGGCAGACAGAAATCGAGAGCTCTCCCAGTACACGCCTCCCCTCCAACATATGAGGTCTCAAACAAGCTAGCTGGGCTCCCGCAAAAGCGCTCGCGAGGTACAACATGGAGGTACTGTACCATATAGTGCAGTACCATTGCTACTATTGATGTATGTCTGATTGCTGCTGCGGCACTGCTGCAGGCCAATCAAGAAGAGTGCAAGGCATACGTGACTGCAACACATTACTTCCGCCTTTGACGTACGTCACGTAAGGTCGATTACCTAAGCTGCTGGCGTGGCTCGATCATGCCAACACACTGTGCATCGGCACCTCATGTGGGCCGTGCATCCGATGCGGATGTCCGCGGGCGGCGTGTGCGCGCTGTGTGGTTGAAGACCTATAGGTCTCCGTCGTGCGCGTGCGTGGGCCCCTGCCTCTCTCCCTTCCGTCATTCCCATTCATTTGTTTCTGCACGCGGGCAGTGTCGATGTAATAGAGGGGAGTCCCCCATGGTATCCAGTTTCTATGTAACCTTCTTTAATGTCGTAATGTCGTTAAAGGAAAAAAAAAAAAAACAAGAAGGAAGTAGACTTGTTCTGCGCTACATTGCCACACAGAAGAAAAATATCGTCTAGTATACCTATATTCGCGGAGGCATGGTTAGAGAACGATTCGTTAAAGGGACGCTGCTAAAGTGAAGAACAATTTTTCTCGTATTTGTAGGTTAGCTTTTCACAGTACCAAAAACACCAATCTAGGAAACGTGCAAGAAGAAAATGCAGGTGGCGCCGCCGCTTTGAAATTCCAGCACTAAAACGCGTGACGTCACAGATCTTCGACGGCGTCTGCTAAGGCCTACACGTAACCATTTATCGCTACTAAAGACGTACACTGTGTTCCGAGGGAGCCGGAGACTTAACAGGGGAGTTTCAGAACATTAGAACTCCGGAGCGAATTTGGCGAGAATACGAAAAAAAGAGAAAAAGAAAGAAAGAAATCGGCCTGATGAAGTCGTTAGGTCCCGAAACAATTCCAAAACTATAACGTTGACATTCATTTTCTCCTTTAATATTGAACATACAATCTCGAAATTAACGGCAATCGTGTCGTCTAAGTTACCATTCTAAACCACTTCACCGTTTCGCTTTGGTGTCCCTTTAATGAGCAAAATGTTCAAAAGATCAAGCTAAAATGAGTGTGGGTGAGAGAGGGAGAGAGAGCGCGCGCGTAGATGATGATGATGATGCGGCCAACCCTTTGTATCGGGTGGACGTGACAACCCCGCCCTAGCCAAAGAAGCTCTACTGCCTACCAACTACTACAGGTAGGAACTAAAATTGGACAAGAAGCAACGCCGTCTGGTGGTGTGTTGCAAAATGGCGCAGAAAGCGAGGGAAGGGAGGAGGGGGGGGGGATAGTGGGGGGAGTACCACGACGACCGCGTTCGCGAGCCGGCGCGTCTGCTAGACAACTACAGCGGCACATTTTGGAGGCGCCGGTGTTGGCTGCCGTATCGCTCAATGGGGACCTCGACACAAAGAGAATGGCGAGAAGGAGACCCAACGGGACCGCACGACCATCGCAGGCAGCGCAAAGAATGGAGAAAACAACGCAAGACTACAGCGGCGACGCAGTGAGGGGAAGAGTGGAGAAGGGAAGGACGCGTAGCATCGTGGTCGTCAATGGCCGACCGTGCAACCCGTCGCAACGACGCCGTCAGTTCGTCGCTTTTGTTGCGCCTTCGCAGACACATCGACCCTTTCTTTTCCTCAGCACGCCTCCGCGCCTTCTTCTTTTCTTGGCTTTTTCATTTTAAGCACCTCCGCAGGCGGCATTCTTTCGGCGAAACTGGCCTTTCCATTCTTTTTCGGCTCAGCTTTGTCACCGACTCGCTGGCCTCCTTTTTATTACGCTTTTGCCTCGCCCTCTCTGAAGGTGCAGGGAGAGACAGGTATCCACCACCTGGCTCGTTTCTTTATTTCTTTCTTGTCTGGGGAGGCCGAAGCGCGGCCGTCAAGGGATCATGTGCGCAGCGCGCGCAAGCATGCCGACAAGCGCGCGAGATGACCGCGAAGTGCACAGCCGACGATACAAAAAGTGCGCTTGCTCAGGAAAACGAAAAAAAAAGAAAAAGGAGAACTCGGAGCTGTCTGCCCGGCGGAACGCAACAAAGCGAAACAGAACCGGTGGCCTGGATACTATATAAGAGTCGCCCCGAATACAGCGGAGGAAAGGAAAACGATGCGCGTCCGCTCTGCCCCTGTCTACCTAGAAGTATTCGAACGTCAAGCGCAGATTGGCGATCCGGGACGCATAATGGAAGGGTACATGCGCGCATTTCGCATCAAAAGCGACCGCGTCAGAAACTGCCAAGAAGTCGATGAAAGGAAAATTAGCATCCACCCGTTTTGTAGCACAAGGCTACAAGGAAATCCATACGGACTTCTGAGAAATGAAAGCTTCCTATAGTTGCCGAAAAATTCGTCCTGGTCCGAGGTTCGAACCCGGCACCAACGCCTGTCCGGGGCGCTCGCTCTGCCAATTGAGCTAGCCAGGAGGCTAGCCGATTGACAGCGCGAGGGAGAATCCATCGACAACTCCACCTTGCGGGTTTCCGCAGAACCCTTTTGCCAAGAAGTCAATGCTATCGTTTGTTAGCAACAAGGGCATGCTACGTTTGGACAACGCTTGGACGGGCCAAAACACATATTTCCGGGTGTGCTCGTTCACTCGGTTACGGCCAGGGGCCAAAGGCTGGCGCTCAGCGGAGGAATGGGCTGCAGTGTATACCAGAACGGGCACATGAGGACTGCGCTATAAAATACAGGTCGTAACCTTACGAGCAAAACGCTCATTTTAACGCGACAGTGTTCGTGTCGCATAATATCTGGCGTAGGCGTCCATGGCGGAAATAATAATTTCGAACTACAACCGTTTCTCGGACCGCCTTACCACGCAAGTCCTCCGTCAAGGCGCAGGAACCGCCGGGATACGACGATAGGAGCTGGAAGCCGTACGGACAACACCACTGACCCAGTGGAGATACGTGGAACAAACTGGCCTTATATGTTCACTTATGTCACTTCAACGCTTTACAATGTGCATCTGTCTAACTGGTGTTAAAAGGTGTTTAGCAAGCGAAATTACCTTTCAATTAACATCACCTCCTTTTCACTGGACTCTTGGTTCGCATAGTTTCGCAGCGGTGGCACCGCCATCTATAGCAAAGACGGAGCGGAGCGGCAAATTATGGCGCCAATGCGAGCCGGCAGTTAGCGCTGTGGTATAGTCTCGGCGCTAGAGTGCCTCGATAGCAGCGGAGTTTAGCGGCGTCCTGCCGGCGCGTTGCTTGGGCAAAGTACAACTACTGCTGCTGAAAGATTTCTCCTGTGCAGCGAGTTGCTTTACGACGCGCTCGTCTCCAAAAGCGCAAGGACGACTGTCGACAAGCAAACGATGCGCCTTTCGCAGCATCAAACTGCGTTCACAAAACCACCCGCTGAGAACCCGTTCGGTTTCGCTTGCACGGTTGCATCGTTTGCGGACTCTCTTAAGGCAGGTTTGCGCAGGGACTATGGCGCGTGCAATGCAGCGTCTACGGAGAAATGTGAGTCGTTCGGGAACTTTACGTCAGTGTAGAACTGTCAAGGAACCCTGTGCCGCGTCACGGTGCCCGCTGATGTCTACATGCGACGGGTTCATATGTCCAGAGTACCCAACCCATCACCTCGACTGGCCAGACTGCCGCTTACCCATTCCACAGCTTCGTGAAGACAGGTTTCGCTGTCGCGTTACACCGATTCCTATCACAGAGGGATCTGCCCCATTATTTTCTGCCCTCTAAATGACTCAATAAAGCCTCGCCATCTTGCCCTTCTTTGGCGCGATCGTCGTCGCGGTCTATAATCGAAGACGCCACTATAGAACACACTGCAGTGTTCGGTGCTGCCTCTTTCGCCGAGACCCGAAGAGAATCATCGGCCGCCCAATTGAAATACAAGCAGGCAGCTCGGCTACGTATAGGAAGGTTCCGCTTCATGGGAGCGTGACTGATCTGGCCCCGC
Source organism: Hyalomma asiaticum (assembly GCA_013339685.2). Lineage (NCBI taxonomy): Eukaryota > Metazoa > Arthropoda > Arachnida > Ixodida > Ixodidae > Hyalomma > Hyalomma asiaticum. The sequence continues at coordinate 40,982,463 of CM023485.1, read as the reverse complement.
AGTGTGTATTATACGCACACACGAGAGCGCGTCGATCCGCAAACGATTCTTACTATCTAAGCGCTAATGAGGCCGTCTCTAAGCTCGGAAAGAATCGCTTACCTAAGCGCCAGTCGTCGTGTAGACAGCAAAGGCAATGAAGAGTCTTTCCTCAGGTCTATTTCCTTCGACGCATAGTTGCTTTAAAGCTAGACAGTTGGCATGCGTGAATTATTGCTATGATTGTGTGAATCAAATATCCTTTATGGAGCCTTTTTTTCATTATTGCTGCAGCTGGATGGGCTGAGATATATATATATTCCACGGTCCGCTTTTCACACTTGCTCAACGTTCATTCTTCAGAATACACGGCAGGCCTTCACCGACGTGCAGATACAAGATACACCCAAGATACACCCAAGCGAAGACTGAAAAGAAACCGACGACCTCATAAAAGACACGATGTGGGAACTACAGCGCGACATCTCGTCGCCTGAAGTGAATGCCTGCGGCTCTTATTTTCATATACCCCAAGCACCCACACATCTTCCTTTTAGAAATATACAACACATTCAACAACACTGCATGCGTTTGCCCGTTTTTCCGCTCTTCGGAATGCCGTGAGGAACCGAAACGGCCTCAACAATGCCTTCTCTCTCTCTCTCTTCCATCTGTGCAACACAGTCCTCCTCGAAATAAAGTCAGAAGCACGGTATGGGAGGCACAGGCACCTCGTCGACACAGCTCGCTCCCGAGTCCCGACAGCGCGAAGGTATAAAAGACAGACGCGACCTCGAAAGAGGCAGAGACAAAGGATCACCGTTATGAGAGCGCACATTCCACGCAGCGGTGGCTCGTCGACGATTTCAAAACAGCGCCACTGTCCCGCTGCCTGAATGCTGTGCACCGCCTAGAAGAGCCGCTCGCATGCCGTGTGACGAAGCGATAATTTATGTGTGTAAATATTGCATACGCTACTTACAACTCTATTCTGGCGCTCTTATTCGCGCGGCGTTACAGAATTTCCAGAGAGCTGTGAGCGAGAAAAATAAAAACATAAGGCAGGGGGGTTGCGCAGGTGCGGATATAGGACTATAAAGAAGTACAGAAGCAAGCACGTACCAAATAATATTAAAATAAGACCTAACAGCACGAAGGAGGTTTTTGCATGACCTCGCCATCAAGGAAGATTGATTGGTTTCTAACGTTTTACGTCGCGAAATCACGCTATCATTATGAGAGACGCCGTGGTGGAGGCCGCCGGAAATTTCGACCGCCTGGGAGTTCTCTAAAGTGCATCGCACAATATTACAAACACACACAGATTATATATATATATATATATATATATATATATATATATATATATATATATATATATATATATATATATATATATATATATATATATGCGCGCTACCTGAAACTGCTGCCTGAAACTACGCGAATTCCCCATAGCGCTTTCTCCTGAATCAATATCATCGTTATTTCACTTCTTGCCAGTTACTCCAGCGCTGCGCATCAGTGTTGCCACCAGAGCGGAGAATCAGGCTCAGTCACGTCATCTCTCTCTCTCTCTTTGTTCCTGCTGTGGTTTCTTTATCTGTCGCTTTTATATGTGGCAGGTTAGTCTGTGCAAGGGCGCGACTTAATTAGGAATCTCGCTCTGCGAAGGGCGGTTAAATGTTGTGAAACGTGTACGATTAAGATAGGAACTTTTCGAGCCGACGCATGATGATGGTGGAGTTTGGGACACGAATCTGGTGGTTGGATTGATAGCGAGCAGAACGGGCAAGAAAGAAAAAAAAATAGTGTTGCGTAATTGGGCAGGGAAGTTAGATGAACGTATAGACAAAACGATGCCGAAAAGGGAAACCCTAAGAGCTATAGCGTTGTGCGCGTAAGTATAAAGAAGCCTTTAGCATGTAACACGTACCACTGGCTGAGTGAAATCGTTCACGGCGTCAGGCAGCCATGTCACTCTGATAAAGCTATCGAGGCTCTGAGAATAAGTATATAATGCGCTGCCGCACTATTCCTAGCAATCATACAAAGCCGCGCTTGACGAGGTATTTGTTTGTTTGCAAGCGGATCTAACCTTGCAAGATGTGTACGCAATTGCCCCGCTCGGTTGCCATCCTTCATGAAATGTTGCACACAAATTGTTTTCGCTCGCGTTCAAAAGCGAAAACACGGCACGTCTGGGCGTGGCGTCTATGCCGACGCCCCTATTCAGTATCGACGCCGATCGCACGTGACGTCATGTGATGACGTCACCGCGTTACACCGTGAGGACGAACGTCGCTGAGTCACGTGAGCTTTCTTTCACGTGCACGGCGGAAAAGAAAAAGTCAACGAACGTGACAACGCGAAGACCATTTGCATTATGCCAGCCCTAAATTATCAAGTCCTGGGCTCGGCGATTTCGTCCATGGCCGAGGAGAAAAAAAAAAAAATGAAGGAAGAAACAGTTCTATTCATCGACTCTGCACACAACTGTAAAATACAAGAGCTCCAGTATTGCATTAAAGTATATAGCCGGCCACGCAGGTACACTTTCGTCCGTCATCACGTTCGTAATTTACGACGACGGCGTGTATGCCTGTCATATCCTGCTTTACGTTCAATACAGAGAAGCAAACAGACCTCCTCCACTATGCGTTATAATTCCAGAAGTTCGCGTGTTCCGCCGATATACTGCGATCTCGCTCTTTCTAGTGTGTGTGTATATATATATATATATATATATATATATATATATATATATATATATATATATATATATATATATATATATATATATATATATCGGTCTTGTGTACATAAGAAACTTAATCCAGTCTGTGTACCTTTGGGCGCTGCGAAAGAGTCAACAGACGTGAGCGTATGAAATTTATGGCGGGGAAGGGCGATGCTGTGTTTCATTAGGGAGCCCGAAGGAAACCAGCTTTTGCCGCAGCGAACAGTGGGTAAAGAGTGAAAGACAAGGTAAAGAAGGAAATCGATGCAGAGAAGACAGCAAGGACAAAAGATACGAATGCTAATAACGGCGCCAATCTCCACGTTCGCAGATGTGTACTTCGCCAAAGCTCATATGGAATACTGAGGCTCGTCGGGCAAACAGTCGCGTGCCGCCGCGCGGCGAAGGAAACCGGTCTGCAAGCGCACTATCTTTCTTTCTTTCTTTTCTTTTCTTTTCTTTTCTTTTAGCATTGGCGACACAGCGCCGCAGCGGCGTGCTTGTGCAAACCGCGCACCCATGTGCAAATCGCGGCATATCTCGCGAAATAAATGTACGGTGAGGCTCCCCTGCGCGAACCGGGCCTCCTTTCGAAGCCGTACGAACGCAAACACGACGCCCGACAGGCGACGACGTCGCAGAGGACCGCGTCTCGACGGTTTATCAATCAATCATTCAACTTAATTTCATTGACAAATCCAGGGAAATGTTTACAAACTATCTGTACCGACAGCTGTACACTGGCTAGTGGCCGATCCATGGCACAGTACATCAACCAGAGTATACGCACATAGATTTAAACGAGTAATAAAATCTGCTAAAGTAAGATAATAAGCATGTTCACATTCACTTCGTTATAACATATGTAACGCCCCGAAACGGTGGTCTAGTGGCTATGGTACTAGGTTGCTGAATCCCGGCCGCGGCGGTTGCATTTCGATGGAGGCGAAGTGTTGATGCGCGTGTGCTGTGCGATGTGGGGGCTCCGGAAATTTCGACCACCTGGGGTTCATTAACGTTCACTGACATCGCACGGTGCCTCAACATTTCGCCTCCATCGAAAATGCGCAATCACCACACGGTTGCGGTTTCCAGGGCGAGGATAGTCGGATTTCATGAATGTGTAGAAATTGGCAGCCTCGCCCTTTTGTAAATACAACTGACATGGATTTCCTATATAAATAACTTCTCATTATTCAATCAGGTTCGAACCTCTAGCTGTCGTGGTTTAAAAGGTAATTAGCGCAATTTGGTTATATTATATACTGTTCAAATTTTCGCTCCTGCGCATTTTGCAGTGTGTGCCACCATGAACAAAGCACTTCCGCAAAAAATGCACATAATTACAGAAACAACGGGTGTATGTATGTATGTATGTATGTATGTATGTATGTATGTATGTATGTATGTATGTATGTATGTATGTATGTATGTATGTATGTGTCGTTCCTCTTCACACTACTGCCATTCTCTTTCCCTTCCTTTCCCTGTTCTCCGCCGGACGCATGATCCGCGCTCCCTACAAGGGCAATACACATCGGTGGTTTCGGTTGCACTTTCCTCAGTCGAAAAGCAATTACCGCGCACACCGAGCCAAAGTTCCTTTCCAGAGAATCCTCTGTCTATACAATGGCTGTCGAAAGTAGCGGCATTTCTTGTGTGTGTGCGTGCGTGTGTGTGTGTGTGTGTGTGTCGCCTAGTTCAGTTCTTTTGCCGCCATGCGCAGAGAGCTGATTATTGCGAATAAATACATTCAAATTCATCTTTCGGACGCGTAATTTGAGGATGTGCTGCATCCGAAATGCGAAAATACTATGGACTCGCAAATCCAGCGCCGCGCCGGATATAATTACTAGCGCCTTTACGCAACCAAAGTCGAGCTGCCTTCTGCCTTCTCATTCGCAGAGAACATCCTTGCATATACTGCAAGGGCTTCGACTTTTCGAGGGAAATTTAACCGGGGGCCGTTTGCAAGAGGCTGCACCTGGCAGGCAGGTATAATTGAAGTCGGTGTCGCAACCACCGTGCGCCTGCCACCGGATATCTTATAGAACAGGGCAGTATGATAACCTTACGCAACGTGTAGATAGATATACATATATGAGGGAGTCGAGGAGGCTCCAGTGAAACGGACGGCGATCGAAGCGCACAGCAAGCAAGTACGCCTCCCTCAGCAGAATACGACAACGCAGTCTCGGTAATGCGTTTTTCGCGTCACCGGCTGCGTCGGCGTATGTATTTTATTTGCTCGTTGCATTCGTTTCTTTCTTTTTTTTTTATTCTTTCGCGAAGGTCGTTGACACCTGCATTTCTTTCTTTCTTTCTTTCTTTCTTTCTTTCTTTCTTTCTTTCTTTGCTTTGCTTTGTTTTGCTTTGCTTTGCTTTGCTTTGCTTGTAATCCTACTTTTCCCGACTCGACAAGTCCGCCGCGGTGGTCTATATAGTGGTTATGGTGCCTGATTGTTGACCCGAAAGACGCCGGTTCGATCCCAGCCGTGGTGGTCACATTTTCGATGGAAGTGAAAATAGTGGAGCCCCGTGTACTGTGCGATGTCAGTGCAGGTTGAGGAACCCAGAGGCGGTCGAAATTTCCGAAGCCCTCCGCTACGTTGTGCCTCGTATAGTCATATCGTGTTTTTCGCCTTTAAAGCCTCATCAATTATTGTTAAAATTCGCACTTAGAAACGCAGACCTCAAATGACTTACGTAGGTGTGCATACACTCTAAATATTCGCCCACCGTCCCCTTTAACATGAATGTTAAAGGAAACGGTCGTCAAGACGTACTTGCATCAAGATGATGTATACACTGCTTCGCGAGGCGTTTCCCGAAGCCTCGGACCACGATGAAATGCGGGTGTGCCGGGACAGACCGGGGCCAGCCATGTGCCCGTCAGCTTCGCTGATTTATTTTACGCGTAATTAAGTTACGATCCCAATGTGTAAGTGGCACATTGCACAAACACTGATGAAAATGGGTACACTGCAAAGCACATGTTGTTGTACATGTTGGTGCTTGCTAAATGACATACTGCAGCACAGAAGCACACACCTGTCCAGTGCCTGTCCCGCCTTCTGTGCGTCTCTCCTTGCGTTTCGTGCTTGTGCGACGCAATACGTCACTTAGCCGACTGACGGAATTTCTGCGAAAATGCGAAGCAAACGCAACGCAATGGCTTAGTAGCCGCGCGTGGCGTATACTGCTGCTGGCGTAGGCATCGAGAGCTCGAGCCCCAGCAGAGGTAGATATCGATGGAGGCAGAATTATCGAGAACGGCCATGCATTGAGGCATGGGCGCTTATGTTAACTCGAGACAGATCGAGTTTCAGCGATCCACGCAGAGAAATATCACGAAGCCGTCTCTTATTAAATACGATCTCCGACGAAAGGCTTGGAAGTGTGCCCCTATATAGGTTATTCCAGACAGCTTTAGAAATGGCGGACGCAGATGGCTAGGCGTCGTCCTTGACAAAATCACCTCGAGGTATATTACTGGAGTTGCCGCGCTGTAGAGCTGCATTCATATTTATAACATTTTTTTTATATATATACTGTACGGTAGATCGCTGCCATAGAAGACATCTTCGTGCACTCAAAAACAAGTTTATTTGATCACTGCTAAGGATGATATATGTTCTAAAGGTGGCTAGCGAGCGTTATGTTTCATGCTTCTCCATTTAAATGCCTAAACGCCCCTTTTAAGTAGACGAACAACCTGTCTCGTGAAACAAGCACCAGCGAGCCTCCAAACTTTCGACGTGCAGTAACTCATTCGTGATCCAATAAAGTTGCTCGCCCGTCTTACGCAAGTTGGTGCGAAACATGAAGACCCGGCCGGGAGGAGACGGCCGTTCCATATGCAGCTCCTCGTTTAATCCCCTCAGAGAATCGATATATAATGGAATCCCATACACGAGGCCATCCTTTCTAGGCAGATTTCCTTTCGCGAAAATAAGCACGCGTTCTCGACGGCATTGCACAAGGGTCGCGTGCACGGCGCTATAGCGCCGTGCAAGATCCTCAGCGCCTGCGGAATGTCCCGCGTTGCGAGCTCGCACCCCGCTCGCGCACTCAGTGGATGGCTGAGCTCGTCAAACAAACCGGCTCAAGCCGCGAGCGCACTCTTCAATCCTCAGCACCTTTCTTTTTTTTCTTCCATACGAAGGAACCGAAGTTTCGCAACAAGCAAAATCTCTCAGGCGCTCCGAGGAGCCAGAATCTACTAAGCAGGAAAACACGGAAAGAAAAACACACATACACCCCGGATGCACGCTGTGCGAAAATAAACGGCAGGAAATTCCTGCCGCTGAAAACACGCGGACGAGAGCATGGTTTTGACAGAACTGTGTACAATGCGGGCAAACTCTTCTCGAACGAGCACAGCCGGAGTATATCGTCGTCTTGAGACGGATATATATATATATATATATATATATATATATATATATATATATATATATATATATATATATATATATATATATATATATATATATATATATATATGTGTGTGTGTGTGTGTGTGTGTGTGTGTGTGTGTGTGTAGGAGGGTGGGGCAAAGGCGGGTATATGAAGACATTTCCTCGTGCAAACATAAGGAGATTAGGATCAACGTTGAGGCTTGAACGCAGTCTGTTATCAAGTCACGGTGACGCTTTGACTCGACACATTACGTATGCCATCCATTTGCGCTTGTCATGCCCCATAAGGATGGTTCCTTCTCGATTATCACTAATTCCGTTGTTTCACTTTTTTTTTTTTAATCTACACAGTTCTGGGATGACGGGACTTCGTCTTCTGGCTTCGCAAGACTTCCGACATCATTGACAGAGCGTACGCATTTAGCTATTGCTGATGGGTAGCACACAGATACAAGCCGCGTTATGTGCCAGCTTTGTTTCCCCTTAAAGGGTAAGTAACTCCGGCGCTTTTTTCACGCTATTCTGATATCGCTGTTTCCCAATGGTACTATAGTCCCGTAGCAGGCAGAGTGGTTCAATTTGCTCAGAAACTCACCAATAATCCTTCAAAAGAAAGATAAATAAAGCCGAGTGAGCGATGTGCTGAAACCGAAACCGAAACGGGTAGACGCTTCGTGCGGCGTGCGCGATGACGTCACAGCCTCCCCGCCATCAGAAATACGGAGCTGGTGCCGCAAAAATGAAAGTGGCGTTGTCATCCGATGATGTATTGAGTTATGCCAGCAGCTTTTCTGAACTTGACAGCGACGATTTGAGCGCTGAAGGATCATCGTTTTGCTTTTTATCGCCTGCCTGCTCTGGTAGGCAGCGTTGTAGGTAATGACGTCAAAAACGCAGGGTCGTCGGCGTGGGAATCCGCTAAATATTTTAGAGTTCATCTTCAGGAAAACCAAGCGACTTGCAACCGCCAGGCCTGGCATATATTGTTACAGTATACCAAGGAGAATACATGTTGAAAACTTCACTGAGATTCTAAAGCCACCCAACAACGCATACACTTTGCGTCCTTTCGTATTATGTTTCGTGAACTGTAATCGAGAAAGAGGGAGGTGGGGGAGGGGCAAAAATGAAGCGAGTCTCCTCAAAACGATAAGTCACGACTTTTCGAAAATTTCAGTGCAACAATAAGCGTGCTTCAGCAATGATAACTGCACTGGAACCTTTCGTGCACTGTCTATGACGGTCCGCTGCTGACGTATAGAAGTGGCGGGTTCGACACTCACCCTATAGTGTGGCCTCAACACCGATGAAGGCGAAATACAGATCCCTTGTGTTACGCCTCGTAAAACCCTGCGTCGTGCACGGCTTACATGACGTTTCTTATAACCTACTGTGCAGTTCCAGAAAGCTAAGACGACTAAAATAAAGCAAGTAATGGACGAGCATTTTTTAAAGCAGATTTATTTCTTCGCCCAAAACGACATCGCGTCGTGATGCATTCCGTTAAGTTCATGCGACCAGCGCGAACACTATATTTCGTTTTCTCTTTTGGTTTGTCGAACGGCAACGCGCATTAAACCAACGAGAAAGGCGCAGTCACGTTTATTCCCGACTTGTCTTCTCTGTCACGCGCACTGAACCGAGAGTCCTCGTTTTTCATCGGGCGGCCTGCAGCGCAAACCACGAAAAAGCGCGGCCACTTTAAACTATTCCGCATTTCAGTGCTCCCTCCGGTAGACCACAAATCAAGTGGTCCTTGAGTTTCCCATTTGCTTTAAATATGTCACATACTATACCAAGTAGGCTGCAAGCGGCGCCAAGTCGGGGACCGTCGCCAGCAGCTCTCCCCTGGCAACAGTCCATGTCTGCAACGTCTCGACGACTGCGATATTTATCAACTGCGCGTGCGCAGCGTGTCTAGTCTCCGGTGAGAAAAAATAAATAAATAACTAAAACTGGCGACGCCGGCTTCCCGTCCCGTGCGGACGTCCGGTTGCGTTCGAGTAGCGTTTGAGTTTGCGATATTATAACGGATGGAAAAACACGAGCTATAGCTGGGAAGGATTCATCCGGTGATTTGAGCAGCACCCCACGACATGCGACACGAAGAACCGCATATGCTGTTCTTTGTGCGATGCAGTGCACGTTAAAAGAACCCAAGGTGGTTAAAATTTCCGGAGCACTCCACTATGTAGCGTTCCTCTCCTCTCTGCTCTTTCGTTGTCTTATCCCAACGCCTCCTAGACAAGCTTTCTAGGAGGCGTTGCTTAGCCCCGAATCGAAGTGCCGTCGTCGTAGCCGCAGTCGTTAACAAAATTATTAAACAGACGTTATCGTTGTTCTGCGATTTCTTGTATAAGAATACGTGTTGATCGGCACTTGCGTACCGTGCAATACAAACTTAATTCCCCAAGGGCCCGCTAGGCTACTGGATAGCTTAGTTGAAGTAGGAGAAGGGCTATTATGTTGTGAAGAGGGTGCAGACCGCTGCGGTCCTTGTAAGTTGCAGAAATGAGTTACTCAATTCAACTGACATGCGACGCGAGGCAATGCATCAATATAGTATCGCGGAGTACTTGTATGTCGTTTGTAGGAACCGCGGTTGCGCACGGTTCTTCCTCTATAGAGATGAAGAAGCTGGCTATATGCGGGAACATGCTGTATATTTATGGCTCAGAAAGGATGTCAGAATGATACCAAGAAACGTTTTGCACATAGCAGGCTCGACCATGTGATTCGCGCTTCCACATGTATTTCATGTTCCTATCACTTGTTTATTCTTGCACTGACAGTGCGTACACTTCTACTGGGCCTATCCAAATAATTTACTTTCAATTCTCACGTGCACCTTATGGTTCTGTTGTTTCCCTTTTTCTTGTCCCGTGTGCTCTGCCCAGGTCCCTTGTGCTGTTTTAGTGTAAATGTGAACCAGTTAGGCTTGGCTTCGTGACGTGCACATGCGACCTCTGATAGCGCCGACAGCAAAGTGACGCTCTTGCATGCAGCCCATCTCGGTGCCAAGTTTAAAGCGTTGGCCATTCCTCCAGCATAACCCGATATGCTTTTATTGATCCTTGGGCATAACGCCTGGAAAATCGGTGCTTGCATCCTGATGGCAGCTGCTATGTCAATGGCTAGCTCACAATCACATGTCCTACCTTAAAAGCCTACTCCGGCTATTCTTTGACCCTGTCAAGGTAATGGCGTTTCTATGTTGCCGCGACGCTCCTCTCACACTCCTGGTAGTATAAATGCAAAAGCAAGTGAGAAAATAAAGCTCAGCCGCCTATGCCAGGCTTACATAACAAATGTGAGTAAACTTGCAATGCGATACTGCCAGCGGCCTTTGCAAGACTGTCACTACCTTGTGCGAGAATACCAACAGCGTTATATAGGCATGCCAGGCTGTCACTGTATACGCTTGTTGTTGTGCTGACGATGACAAGTCAACTTGCCGAAACGCTGGCTCAAGCGACATTCCGTGTTCTTCATCGTTTTCCACGGTCTTTTCATCCATTCAAGCCTCCATCTTCCCGCGAGCTTCTGTTCAGTTTGCTTGCAAGTAACATGGCCCAACAGACCAGCTCTTGACGGTCGCTGTTAGCACTCCGATGTGTTTATATTGTATCATTGTTGGCTCTGACAGACTATCTTGATGTGCAGTTGAAATGTCAGACGTTACTGCACTTTCGCAAGGGATGTCCGCATCCATTTAGACTTAGACAGAGGCACAGCACTTTTCCATTGAGAGCAAGCAAGTACAAAACTACATACTATTAAATATTTTGAAGCCGCAAATGAAAGCAGCCGTTATCTTTGTAATGCTATCCTTAGCTTCTATATGCAACCAGTGATGCGGATCTTTAAAAATCTTAGCTATGCGGGTCACCTCGTTCTAAAGGTCGCGCACCGTTAACTTCTGGCATATGGCGGCTGATTTGAAGAAGGCATTCTATATGCATACCTAGAGCACGAGACATTTCGGAATGGTTCGTGCATGTTCTGTCGGCCATTGGACGGGCCGCAGCTCCGACGCTAGCATGCAAAAGCATGAAGCTTAAAACGGTGCATCAGAAGAATACCCAGTACTGGGAAAGCGCTCAAACAGCTAAGTAGTATCATCATCAGCAGCAGCAGCAGCAGCAGCGGCAGCAGCAGCAGCATCCGCCTATTTTAAATCCACTGCACGACGAAGGCCTCTCCAAACGATTTCCAATTTGCCCTATCCTGAGCGAGTTGGTTCCACTTTATGCCCGCGAACTTCTTAATTTCATCGCTCCATCTAACTTGTTGTCTGCCCCTGTTGTGTTTTCCTTCTATTGGTATCCATTCCGTCGCTCTTAATGTCCATCTGTCATCTGTCCTCCGCATGGTGTGCGCTGCCCAAGTCCACTTTTCTTTTAATGGATATAACAACATCACAGGCCTATTGTTGTCTGTTCTCTGATCCACTCCCCTCGTTTGTTTGTTTTTTTTTTTATCTCTTAGCGTTACACTTATCATTTTTATTTCCGCTGCACGCCACGTGGTCCTTAATTTTCTTTAGTGTTTCAGTTATAGTCCATGTTTGTGCACCGTACGCTGCTGAATGCAGCAGTTTAGTGATAATATATTATGGTAGTTGTAGTAGTTTATTTTGTCGAAAAATAAAGTCAGCACTGTTCCAGCTGTGCTTACCGTGCAGACGCGGTAAGTATAACCAGGTAGCGATGTATGTAAATAATAGTAATACTGATAACAATAAACACCCAGTTGGAAGAAGCCAAGCGAAATCGCAGCACCTCCTTGGTGAAAAAACGAGGGTATTGGGCTTCGGCCAGTTGGCCATTTCACAACCCGCACCACGGGAGAATCGGAACGAAAGGCTAGGCGGCCCTTTATTATCTTAAGCTGTTCACACAGTAGCCTGATTATGCAGCAGCACGCCATGATTAGGCCTAGCATAAAATGTGATCGCAACGACGCGTTTGGTGCGAGTGCAGCGACTCAAAAAAAGAAGCTCTTACACAAGGAGTGCAGCATTTACTACAGCACCATCGCTTAGTTGTCGACTTGCACAAAAATTGTCCTTGAACGCTGCAGCGTATATGACGGTCCTTCACAGCGGGATGTGACGTCAAAACAATGCGCTCGTTTCGTGAATCACACACAGCGTCCTTTTGTCTCGACGTCTCCGTCCTTGGTACCACATGCGTCCAAGGAAGGCAAGGCCCGTGCTGGATGTCGCAGCATGCCTTCAAAAGGGTCACCGCCCACGCTACGCCGCACCCCCCCCCCCCCCTTTTTTTTTTTCTTTTTCTCTAGTCACTCGTTAGCGGTAGCTACTAAAGCAATGTGAAAAGGTCCAACAATTTCGTTTTTCTTCGCTAGTTCCCTCCGATCTACGACACCGGGCAACGCATACGCAAAAAAAAATAATAATAATAATAATAAATAAAAATAAAAGGGGGAGGGAGGCGCAGTTGTAAAAAAGAATGGGAGCGGAATCAGTCGAGTACCAACACTAAATCTTGGTAGAACGGTGCCTATCATATTCACGTTTTATTGAATGCGACATGACAGAGGTCTTCTCTACACATTACCACAACAGATCTGAAAATGGAACACTTAAGACATTTTATATATTATTTTACCAGTATGGGGCAAGTCTCCCTCATTGGTCCTGTGTAGTCTGTGCGTATACAATAACCAAAGAACATGAAGCCGGAAGTTGGACCATGTTTGAAGCTGTTCTTGTGATTACAAATTGAGTATGCAACTCTGACTTCCTTTTTCTTTTTTTTTTTCCCGAGTCATCTGCCTGAACGAGCAATGTAGCGTACGAGAGCAATGGTGCTCAACACTACTACCGACACTACGCAACAAAGAAAAGGAATATTACAGAAACAGTATACTCACGGATGAGCATAGCCAACAGAGGCACGACGACGAGAAGCCTCAGTGGAGTCATTTCGAGAGCAGAGCACCGACGTCGCCGTCGCCTCAATTAGAAACAAAGTACGCACTGGTTTTTTCACACCGTCGTCATCCGTCACAAGCCGCGGGGGTCGTCGTTTCGATTCCCGTCGCCGCGGCTGAGCGACCTTTGCAATACAGCAAATTCGTGTCACAATACATATGCGTGTCTAAACGAGTAGCACTTGACCCTGTCATCTGACACGAAGAGATCTGGACGTAGGAAAGAAAGAAAAGGAGCTTATCCTCAGCTTGAATGAAAAGAATCGGCGCCCGGAAACCTCCAGGCGAGGGAGCACTTCACAAAAAGCACGCACTTGACATCCCTGCAGCGCACGCGCGACTTGGGCCACCCTTGTTGACACCAGCAGAACGACGAACCCTGTTGTTGCAGGCGCTCTTCGGACAAATCCTTCCTGAGGACAGACATGCGGGTGGCCAAATGGGCGCTAGAAAACGTCAGCATCCGCGGCTGGTCCACTGCGTCAATAGGCCGATATTTTCTCCCCCCGGACAGGTGCGCACGCACACCGATGCACGGAACTGCTAGGCACTTCGTACTCAAACAGTCGCGGTGATCCGGCGAATACGGATATGCAGCAGACCGACACAGAACATCAGCGTCAAGCCCCTCAGGCGGTCAGGTTCCGTCGACCGGTTAGGCCTACAGACCCGCCAGGGAACTAAACAACCCCTCGAAACTTAGCAGCTGTAGTAGTGGCTTGTCTGCAGGAGTAGCAGTGCCGGTTAGCGCTGCGGCGAAGGGCCGGCGGGCCACGTTGCTGGCAACGATCCTGCGAGGCGATGTGTAGGTCGAACGGCACCACATGATCCTTGGCCCCCGGACAGTGTTTACGAACGCAGAACACGGTGACGACGGCGCCGCAGCGACGTAGACGCGAAGAATCGTCGGCTCCCGGCGCCCGCTTGCAGCCAGCACGGCTGCCGCACCGGCGGCATTCTTCGCCAGACTGGCGAGGGGTTGGCTGGCTGGGCGAGCCGACAGAGGAGTCCACTTTGAGCGCGCCGCCGGGGGGGAGAACGCCGGAGCGCCCTTGGCTGCCGCACGGCGTGCTGTGGCGGCTGCGGCGACGGCGGCGGCTCGAAAATCGAAGCCCCGCGCCGACGACTAGACGACGACGATGACGCTTGCTTTGTGTATGTGTTGCTGCAGTCGTTGTTTAGCTTCCTCTCTTCCCGGCCATGCATGTGTGCGCTGGAGGAGGAGACGTCGCTGCGTCTGCCATCTCGCGCGTCCTCGCCTCGCTGTTTTTGCCCACCTGTGCGCTCCTCCGCGATTGCGTTCGTCCCACCGGTTCTTCAAAAATCCTTCCTAACGCCTTCTTTAGTAATTTAGTTTTCGAGAAACAGTTCTGGCTGCTTACGGGCAGAAGTGAGCCTGAAACGCTAGCAGACTTCGCGTTTTGTTCCCCGTTACACTCAACCCGTGTGACAACCAGAAAAGAGATTAAGCGATGATCAATGACAAATGTTCTTCCATCTCTGGTAGTAGAATACAGCGCATTTGGTGCTCGCTATTGCTTCGAACCCGTCATTTCGCTCTTCGGACAGCTACGATGGAGCTGCGTGTGGTAAAAATGCGAATGAAGGAACATGCAGCACCAACGCAGCCAAAGAACAGTTTGGCAGCAACGTTGCGTAGTCGGCTGAACACACAAGCGCGTTGGTGCTGGGGCCTACTAGACATTAAGCAGACCGGCAAGGCGCTTGGTATAATCATATTTCGTCATTGGCTATATTTCTCACTCTGGTCCATGTGCTCGCGCAGCCAGCATGCTTCTTTTTTTTTAACTGGTCGATGATATGTTCCAGGAATCGTGTTCTATAAGTGCGCTCCTTCCTGGAACTTTTGCCTGTGTAGTTAGATATGGTGGCTGCGCCGTCGCACCGAGTTTGCTTCGCGATCGCGTGTCAGGGCGTAGCTCCTGCGCTCTTCTCTGTGTATATATTCTGCATGCCTCGAAAAAACGGTATACTTCAGGAGAAAGGGGTTCCATTAACGTGAAGCTTAAAAGGATAAATTAACATCACCTACGTTATAGCGCAACGCTACTAGGAAAACCATGCGGATTTCTCAGATATGGTGGCTTCGAAGGATGCTTCCTGGCCCGAAGATCGAAACCAGGACCAGTCCAGGTCAATTGCTTTACCATATGAACTAAGTAGTAGGCTAGCTAGCATCTGGCAGCGCGAAGGCCAATTGATCCACAACCCTAAGTACTACATGGGCAATGAATACGGCGAAGCGTTTTTGCAGAATTACCCCTTTCGTAACCCTTACTGCACCTTGCGGAATTTCGCAGATCTGACTCGCCATTGCGAGGCTCAGTTTAGTCCACCTGTCGTTGTTAATGTGAATATTGACTAAAAATTGCGCTGACTCTGACTTGCAGCATTATCGATCCTTTGTTTTCCCCACTTGCTCCCCGTTTTGCCGGACAGTCCACGTTGGACGCATATTCGGTTGATCTTTTACTAAATTATTCGGAAGTTTGTTTTCACTGTGACATGGGAAATATTTCTAAAGCAGCTTCAATGCATGTTCTCCAGCCGAGTGCTCGGTGTCTGTTCATAGTCATGAACGGAAACCTACGACTATCACTGAAGCGGAAACTATAACTCCTGCATCTTGCCAGTACCGACTTACGGGGCAGACAGAAACTTGGAGAATTACAAAGAAGCTAGAGAGGAGGTTAAGAACTGCGCAGTGGGCGACGGAACGAAAAATGATAGGCGTTACATTAAGAGATAGGAAGACAGCCGAGTGGGTCAGAAAACAGACGGGGGTCGCCGACATAATGAACGATATTAAGGAGAAATAATGGACATGGGCAGGCCATGTGATGAGAAGGCTAGATAACCGATGGACAGTTAGAACGACGGAATGGATACCAAGAGAGGGTAAGCGCAGCCGTGGGCGGCAGAGAGTATAGATGGGGGGACGAAATTAAGAACTTCGCAGGCGTCAAATGGAATCAGCTCGCGCAGGACAGGCAAGGATGGCGAGGATTGGTAGAGGCCTTTGTCCTGCAGTGGACATAAGATAGGTTGTTGATGATGATAAGGAGTTTTGTGATATCATGGCTTGGATAATAACTCTGCCACAAGCACGCATTCTGAAAGTTGTAAGCGGGTTCTACCCAATCTAGCTACTGCTTAGGGGCCACGAACACCGCCTGACTTCTCAGTGCGATCACGCATTTGAGAGCTACCGGATATTCGGCAGCACACAGGCGTGGTGGCGCAGAAGGCGACACGCACAACACACACTAGAGACAAAACAACAATATACTTTATTGTGTGTTCCCGCCGGCTTCGTGGATGTGTAGCGAGGCTTCGACACTTCTCGCTGGTCGCTTCGGGGGCGTTCCTTGGGTACCAGGCCGGCAAATGCGCGACCGCTTGCTTCTTTTCTCCTCAGCCACCCTTTTCGGGAGCAGGGGCAAATAACCCACCTTATTTAAAAACTTGAGGGCAAGCAAGTGTTATGACTCCATCCTGACGAAGACACACGAAAAATAAAAATGTTATTTCTGGTGATATATATATATATATATATATATATATATATATATATATATATATATATATATATATATATATTATCGGCAACAGTTTATTCTTCGACTTCTCAACGATTCCGGCTGAAATGTCCATGAATAATCGCATTACCGATGGTTTGCTGCTCATTTCTGGAACAGCCTCTAGAGGTACGCGTCGGCGACGAACGCTCTTCACCTCGGCTTCACGAATGATGATTTCCATTTGCGGTCCCTCAACCCGAACCCCGCAAATTTTGGTATTCTCTTGTGCCTATAAAGTTCAGCGGTGCAAATGAACACAACTTTTATGAAGGTAGGTCCATGTTTGGAGACGTTTTCATAGCTTGAAGCTTCTCCAATCGCCGTGTCCCTATATAGGCTAGCGGCGCGGCAACGCTTCCGCAGCTCCGGCTGGGGATTTCCCTTCGATGGCTTCTCCGAAGTGTGCGATAGGCTACGATCCTGCTTGGAAAATCCTACGTATGGGTACTGCTCAAACCGAGCATCTCCCAACATCTGAAGATGAATTATTAGACGACATGGTCCGACGACGAATGACTGTCCCGCTTTATTGTCTCTTTATTCTGCCCCTCTTTACGAAATGCTTTTCGCGCCACAAACCAGTTCCCAAGGTCACCGGCGCAGTTCCCAAGGTCACCTCGCGTATAGTATGCTCGGCGCATACTATACGCGAGGGGACACAGCTATATCTCAGTAATGAAGGACGGAAGCCCCAACGGCGGCCGAAGCAGACGCCGCACGTTGCGCGCGACGAACTCATCGTGCTATTGAAGCCATGCAGAACGATGGATCTGAATAGACCTTCGCTCCAGGCCAAGCCTGAACTACGGCACGCAACCTGATACGTGATTGCGGAGAAGTGGAACTTTCCTCGGGGACGTCAGGCTGGCGGTCGGCGGTCGCCAGCTCTCCTTCCGTGGGCACGCCAAAGCCTCGGGTGGCATCTGCATGGGAGTCATCAACATTGAACCTGGCAATACATCTGTCTCCCTCAAGCATAAGCTGTGGTGGAAGCACGGCAATATTCTCTGGTGTGAGGAGACTGGGCAACACTCCAAGAGTAAAGACATACAATAGCAAGTGTGGTGTCATGACAATTAAGTGGCTAGGCGTATCAAGAGCGTTGCAAGCGAAATAGCGCGATGAGAATGTGGCCACGCATCGCTATCGCGTTGAACTCTTAAGGAGAAGCCTAAGGGTCCGACAACTTCTTTTATTCATTTTAGGAGCTTTTGCTAAATCCAGTCAAGCCCTAGTTGGGGACAATTCCTTGCATAATTTATTAGGATAAGGTCTACCTGGGTAAATTTGGAATAATTTTGGTCCTTTCTCTTTCTGGTCGATGGCTTTGGCGTTTGTCTTCCGATAATCCTTGTATGGATTATCGCAGAACAAACGTTCCCAGTGGACAATCATCTCCTGCACCTGTGGGAGGCGCGCCAGAGTCTTATATACCAAACGATGGAAAAAGCAAAAGCCCAGTCGCAAGCTAAAGGCTCGCATTTACGAACTCGCTGAGCAAGCTGCAACGTGTGCCGCTCAGCTATACCGACTCAAACAGGACAGATAAGTGTAGTTCGGCGGCGTGTTAGATGATCTCGAGAGGGACATAGCTCTTCTTTCGCCGTCTCACTGACACTATAGTCAAGCGAGAGGAGAGACGCAACGACAGCTCCGGTGGGCTTCGCAAGGGTATCAAGGCACTCTAATAGAACTTGTTGCTGGGCTAGTTGGTGCATACTTAAAGAAAGAAAAGCGGCGCAACACAGGACAAGGACGAGATGAGGGAACGGGTACAAGCGCACACTACCAACTGGTTTATTTTCAAAACAACATACTATATACACAAAAGTGCGCACACATGCACTGAAGGCAAAATCAAAAGCGATCATGTAAAAAAGTGAACCCTCATCTTGTCCTTGTCCTGTGTTGCGCCACTTTTCGTTCTTTAAGTCACGAATGAACAACTCGCGGACACATAGTGTGGCGGGGATCTCTGTCGCATGGAGGACTCGATTGGGACTGAGAAGGAGCACATGGGCAAGCCTAATAGGGACAATGACGACCACGTTGTGCGACCTCGAGGCGGCTTTAGCTAAAATGTACAAAAGCACTGCTCTGGGCTGAGGTCGCGTAACGGTCAAACTGTCAAACTGTTGGCGTATCTTCCGTACTCGGCCTGCCTCCAGTTGCTCCAACCCGTTAACCAAATCTGGGATGGGAGTCCACTCCCTCCCCGAGTAGAAAACCTCATTGGTCACCTTCATTCCTAAAACAGACAAGATGGTAAGTACCGACATGAGGCCAATTTCACTGTCCTCGTGTGCATGGTAAGCTTATGTAGAGCATGGTTCGCGATCGCCTCTCTCCGTACGTGTAAGCTGAGGGCCGTCTCCACAAAACGCCCTCCTCCAAGTACACCGCGACATAATCTCTCTCTCGCTCTCTATTGCTACCTCCGTCTTCCTCTCCGAGCTGTTTGAGGCGCATAAATACCATTCCTTGCAACGTTACAATGCGGCATCATCATGAGGTTACCATATTGTCGCGAAGACCGCGTCGCGTAGAATGCTTTTTCTTGATCTTTTTTCTTTTCCGACTGCTTTTGTAGAAGGGTGCTCCAGTAAACGAGCCCGCGCACCGCAGGGAGTCTTCCGGACGACGGGGGACTGAAAATGACCATGTGTGCGCGTCGCGGCCAGTTTCTGGAATTTGTTGTTTGTATTAGTTTTGTGGCGAGGCCGGATGCACGCGATCATAAAAGCTCGTAGAACATCGTTACCGTCGACCTGCCTGACTTGTCCGTGTAAGCCGGTTTCCTATTGGTGGGAGGCAGTGGTGGTTCGAGCCGTCCGCGTCGCCGTGGATGCTGAAGGCCTTTTTTGAGAGCGGACTCGGGGACCATGACGCTCGGCACCACCGGGGAGCAGTCCGGCAGGCAGACGGGGTATGATACCATTTTCTATGTTGTATAATTTTTACCCTGTGTGTTTTCCAACTTCAAGATGTCTTAGCTAAATAAACCCCCCAATGAGTGCTCTCCCAATTCCCTGTGTCGACTCTTCATCGCTTGCCTGCGCGGAGTGGCTCCCACGCCTCTTCGTCTTCCTGACCTTCCGATGCGTCTAACATTCACGGCCCCGACGTTTCGCTACAATATTGCCTAACACGTCACACGATGATGATGTCGTCGTCACGTGATTGCGGTCACCTAATGACGTCACGTGTAGTTCTTGAAGAAGCGGCAAACAGTGCCCGTGCCACACTCTCGTTGTTTCGGCCCTCATTGTTGTGCGAACACCGGCCATAAAAAAACCTCGACCAGCTATAAACGCTAACAGCTTTCATGTAAAGTCGCCTTCGTGCTGATAAGAACTGTTTATTGGTGAAAGCTTGTCTATGGCAAGAATGCACGCAGTGTACGAAACGTGGTGTACCACGCGTGTATGCGCGGTGACCGTGTAGTGTGCGTGTAAGCGTGACAGCGTGCGTCTCCGTGGCTGCCGTGCGTGTCCTTCATGCAGCCGTGGTGTTGAAGCAAAATAGATGGCTGCTTTCCGCATCAGCGCTACGAAAAATCTCTCCACCCTGGTTTCCCGTGCCGCTTCGACAATCAGACCGCCTGAAGATCGCTCGTTCTTGACGCGTCGAGGGAAGGGGCAGAGTCGGTGCGCATCCACGTACCGTCTGCTCCGGCGCCATCCACGGCGCACATACAGCGCTAAAGGCACCGCCGACGCTATTGTTGGCCGTGAAGCGCGCGCGAAGAAAAAGGACCGCTACTTCCGCATTGGGTCGGATGCTGTTTCCCGCTTGATGTGCACCAGCTTTTCTTCCGCTCCGAGTATACCGTTCTTTGAGTCATTGTTCTATCGTCGGCTCGTTTATCGAACACCCGGAAAATAGCCTAACACAGTGTTTCTCTTCGTGCGTCGTATGGTAACCGGACGATGATTAGCGTTGACGTCAAAGAAGAAGGGGGAACAGGCCGACGGACGGCCTAGCCACGGTGGTCTAGTGGTTACGGCACTCGGCTGCTCATCCGAACGTCGCGGTATCGAATCCCGGCTGCGGCGGCTGCATTTCGATGGAGGCGAAATGTTGAGACCTATTCAATGTGCGTTGTCAGTGCACGTTAAAGAAACCCCAGGTGGTCGAGATTTCCGGAGACCTCCATTACGGCGTCTTTCATGATTATTCATAATGACTTCAAAACGCGAAAAATCTACACAGACGAAACACAAAAAACGACAGGGACAAGCGCTTGTCCTTGTCGCTTGTCCTTGTCGTTTTTGTGTTTCGTCTGTGTACATTTTTCGCGTCTTGAAGTCATTATGAATGGTCACCAACTAGCCCAAGCAAGAGTTCTGTTTCATGATTATATCGTGGTTTTGGGACGTAGAACCCCAGAAATTGGTCATCAGTACGGGATCGTACCCGTGTTTTTTTTTTCTTTTTTTTTTTTGGGGGGGGGGGGGGTGGAGTGGGGGCAGCTGAGCACCATAACCAACCACTACGCTACCGCGGCGACTTCCCATGCAGGGACAGAAAGGTTGGTGGTGGGCGGATATAAATTACGTATATAAAAAAATAGTAATAATGCTATGCCCTGCCTGCTGCACCTAAGTATTGCAGGCTACCAGATTGAAAATAAATGAAAAGGACAAAAGTCAAGTTTTTTTTAATTTTGAAGAATAAAAAAGGTAAGAAGAATAAAAAAAAGAAAAAAAAAAGAAAAAAAAAGGGGGGGGGGGAGTACCGTCTAGCTAGCCACAGCCAGGGAACGAGCCTCAGCGGGGTTTTTTATTAAGTAATCTACTTAGATTTACAACCTAATATGTTGCTAGTTTCTTGACTTACATCATGTGTTATTGATTTTGGAGGTTTCTTCTGTGCCGGATGCCATTATCTTCTTTTCTCTTCAATTTCCTTGATCTTCCTTGCTCCTTGTTCTTGAGTGGTGTTGGTCTTGTTTTCTTTTGCACATTCCTTGTCGATCGCTCCCGTCACTGCTCCGGCTCGGGATTCATGTAGCTAGATTACAACTGTACTAATGGTAATGTAATTAAAACAAGAAAAACCAAAATGTTGTAACATGTTAAATCTAATACATACATATAACAAGTATACGCATTTACATCGTTGAAAACATTTGATAAGACAAAATACAATGTTGTCAATCATGAAACAGTGAATTATATACAAAATATCATACAATACAAAAAAACATGCAGGGACAGCGAAAGGGATGAGATGCTGTTTCCCCTCACCTCGACGCGTGTGCTCTCGACCCGTT
This sequence comes from Hyalomma asiaticum, assembly GCA_013339685.2. Classification (NCBI taxonomy): domain Eukaryota; kingdom Metazoa; phylum Arthropoda; class Arachnida; order Ixodida; family Ixodidae; genus Hyalomma; species Hyalomma asiaticum. Next base: position 40,960,488 of record CM023485.1, on the reverse strand, counting down.
ACATAAAACCTTGCATAAGCGTTGCCTCGCCGAGCTGTCTGTATTGACTGACTTGTGATTAGACATGCCCTTCGCACTTTCAGGTGAACAGACCGTGTTTTATAGACGTGTTCCTGGGTTGGGTTCAAACTTTCGGAGCTTATATGCACCCAATTTAGAAAAGGTCGATGAGGAAGACGTATCACAAGTTCGAAAGTTCATTCGATCATACAGCGTACACAAACAACGAAGTAAGGAAACTGCACAGACACCGCTGAGAATTAAAAAAAAAGGAAACTAGGGATGATAGTCATCTCGCGGACCACAGAAGAGTTAGGTCAATCATGAGAAACAATACGTTATGAAAAATGTTTACATCCAGAAACCACTGAGTCATTGTTTCAGGACGTAAGCATCGTTACCATGTGTAGTATGATTATGAGGCACACTGATGGGGAACTCTCCGCTTTTGTCTGGACCCGTATATAAGTTCCATTAACATGCACGCGAACCTGAGCACATGGGTGTTTCTGCATTTTACCCTCATCGAAATGCGGCCTCCGAGGCCCGGAATGGGATCCACTTCCTCCAGCTTGACGATTTTTTTTGTTTTTTTTTTCCTGTGCGATATAAGAGAATAGAAACCGATGTAAAACAGAAAACATACCGTGTATGCATTCCTACCGGGCAGAAACTTGTAGAGACTCACTAAAAGGGTTCAAATTAAATTGAGGACGACGCAGCGAGCAATGGAGCCGAAAATGATAAGTGCAACGTTAAGGACAAGAACGGAGCGGAACGGGTAAGGGACACGGTCCTTCCTACACCGTGGTCAGGGAACATACGTGTGTTAAGGGACATCTTTGTAGAAATTCTGAGAACCCATGGTAGCGGGGAAGAAACGGGTGTGGGCTGCAGGCATGTAATGCGAAGGCAAAATAACCGTTGGTCATTAAAGGGTAGCAGAGTGGATCCATAGAGAAGGCAAACGTGGCAGTGGGCGCCATTAAGTTAGGCGGGCAAATCAGATCCGGGAAGTTTGCCGAGATAGAGCGGTCGCAGTTAGCGCGGGACCGGGATAATTGGAGGTCTATGGGAGAGGCCTTTGCCCTTCAGTAGGTGCTGACGTGATGATGATGATGATGATGATGATGATGATGATGATTGGTGGTGGTGGTGGTGGGCAACGACAACACGGACTCCAGTTATACTGCATGTCAGGCTGATAGCGTCGATTTTATATTCACGTCTCGAAGAAAACAAATGTACTTTTCCTTTCTTCTTTTCTTTTTTTTTTACGCACAAGCACAGCCTTAAGACATTGGGTGGTTCAGTTGGTTGCAGCGATAGATACCGCTCCCGGTACTTTTTTTTTTTTTCCTCTCGGCTTGCTTTCTTGTTGGTTCCGGACCACGTTTTATATTGCACCACAGCCTGCATATCATTGTGCCGGACGGGAACGAAAACTTAAAAAAATAGCAATAAATAAAAAAGTCACAGTTTCGCTGCAAGGGCGAAGCAATGAATGCGATAGCAACAAAGGGGACCGCAACGCGAAGAGCGTGGAGGCAGCTTGAAATTTCCAGCGCGTCCCTCGAGCTCAGAGGAGGCCGCTAAATGAACAAAGAGAAGATGAGCGCGAACTATCAAGTGAAGCACGCACGAAGCGAACGCACGAAACGAACGCACAGATGTACACCGAATGAGCGCGAATAAGCTGTCACAATGGGTACTCTCAGTTTGAACAGCGCTCCTGTTGCAGAGGCGGCCGTTGCGCTCCTCGCGCCATCTCGCTGGTAATGAAGAAACGCTTATAAGCGCCTGCCGTCTCTGAGTCCTGCCAGAGGTAAAGGGTGTGTATGTAAGGCTCGCCGTTAGCTCCGTGAAGGATCTACTCTTTGTGGCGTAGTGGTTAGCGCCACGCAATGCGGAACGAGAGGTTCTTGGTTCGATTCCGCGCTTCGGAAGCATTTATCTGAATTATTTTTCTTTGGGACTTTATACGGTTCATGACGGCGGTGACGGGGACGGCAGAAACCAGCCGAGACTGTCCATATAATTGCTATCGCAATAATAAATTAAAAAGCTTTTTGACCGGAGCGAACACGTAACGGATACGTTATTCATTATTTCGTTCCGGAGTGCACCCTGGATATTCTTCATCGGTTTTCTATTCAAAGGGAACGTCAGCAATCCGAACAGCCGACGTTAAGCAATGCCAGCGTTTGCGCACAATTCGGGGGAATGATTTGCAGTTATCTCAGACAGTACAGAAAACAGCCTGATTGAGCGTGCCGTGCACTAATCTATGCCTCTCAGAGCGCTGACGGATTGGGGCAGGTGCTTGCTCGATAGAATTTTTGTATTCTATTGGAACATACATTTTTTACGGATGTTTGCAGCTTGCCCAAATGTGACACGGCCGAATAAACCGTGTCTGACGAAGCATGATAACAACCGGCCTTCAGCCGAAACAGTATTCCAGAAATCGTGGCTGCCCTAACTGCAGAGGCACTTGTTTGCTGAACCTGCTTGACAGAAGGGCCACGCTGACTAGTAATTAAATAAAGAAATCGAAGAGAGCGACAATCATACACGTTAGCTCAGGTGTTCAAGCTTTCCGCGGTTGTCGTGGTGGAGAGGGCATTCTTGGTGCTAAAGTGCGTTTCCTTCGAACAACAGTCTCGCACTTCAGAAAGTACACTCAATGACGTGCTGCTCTTAGATCTTAGACATGCTGTCCCTTTACTGAATATGCTCAGCGTGATATGGGAATTCATAGTTAACTCATTACAAAAAAAAATAAATAATGTTTGTTCTTTTCCTTCTTGCCAGTTTTCTTCGCCAGTTTGCACGCGAGATTGTGAAGCAAAGTGCACGCAAAAAGAAGTAACGTTACGAACCGTTATAGAACACTATTTCTTTTCTTTTTTTTTTTTTTTGTTCCAGAGTGAAACCGGAAAGGAACTTTCGTCAGTGAAACAAAACCAAAACAGGAACGAAAAACATTTCGTTCCGACACTCCGCTGCATACTTAAATCTACTAGGCTGACATTTACAGACTTGATTGAGCTGCATGTGTGGTGCACAAGAGAGTCTGTTCGATGAATCGATGTTAGTATTCGGGAATTCGGCGGTGTAAGATATAGTAACCCTCTGATTGATGTCTTATTCAAGCCTTTACACGTTCCAATACTCTACCGCCGACAACTTCCATGCCACCACAGCAGAGCACGTCTTCGTGTTCTGTACCTGAGCAGGTGCGATACTGCAACGTGCCATAGAGTTCGGACAGCCCGGCGCACGCGAGTATGTGATCATGCATTGATCGACTGTATACGCACTGATCGACTGTATACGCACTGGAGGGATCGACCACCTCGCGTGTTCGCGACTTGCACGCGTAGCGCACGTCATGTATACTGCACACACATGTTCACGCGAAGTGACACGGCACATGTTTATGGCGATATCAGCCGAGCATCGTACCGTGCACCGTGCCGTGCGACGCACTGCCACCGCTCGTCAGGAAGAGCTCCATTCCAAGGCGCCTCCGGTCGCTATATGATTTTCTGAGCAGCTAAACAACGAAACGTATAATCCAAGCCTAAGTAGTATAGGAAAAGTTTCCGTCGACAGGTGGGCCTATTTGTTGGTGGCAGCCTTGTCGTCGTTGACTGTTTAGTATTGTGGTTAGTAAAGGGATGGAGCGTGGTGTCGCTATAGCGACACCACGCTCTATAGTAGATCTACTATAGTAGATGCGGCTGTCTGCAAAAGAATAAGCTGAAAATACTTCGTGCGCTGGAGCATATATACATATTCTGAGACCTCAGCTCTAGTTCGTTATAGATCACTTGGTTGCAGTATATGTTTCTAGCCATAGGCGTGCGCTAGGGAGCGGGGGGGGGGGGGGGGGGAGGGTAGGGTGCAGGCAAGGTGGCTGCCCCTCCTAATCACCTTAGAAGGGGCGCCAAATCTGCAACATACATTTACATTCCACTGCGTTTTGACCGAAATGGCCGGCAGTGGAAGGTGGGAGGGAGGGGCCGCTGAAGTGATCCTCCGCAAACCCCCCCTCCTCCCCTAAATTCAGAACCCTGGGCAAGCCCACGCCCGCTGGATGAAAAGCGCACACCTATGTTTCTAACTATCGACCTCTGTACACGCCTTTCAGCGTACTTCGTTTTAAAGGTCACTTCGTTGTATACAAACGTCGCGTCTTGTGTCGCACGCAGTTCTCCTGGGACGTATGCTAAGAACGCTGAGTCATAGAGAGGGGAACGCTGAAACTGAGAGAGGGGAACATGGCGGCCTAAGCAGGAAAGGAGGGAAGTCAATATGGAGGAAACAATATAAACGAATTAATAGAGAACAAACGACAGAAGATGTCCATAAGCGTCCGGTAAAGCCGACCTCGCACTCGGAGTTCCATAGCAGGCTGACAGTTTGCCTGAGAGGTTCTAGCACTCTACATGCCTCCACTGAAGCATAACGCCAGGACCGTATACTTCTCTGTCTCTCTCTTGATACGTGTACAGCGAAACATGTGCATTTTCCACAACAGGTACTCGACTGTCGGACGAGCACGGACGCCGCGTGCACTTCAATAAAGCTCTTCAGTTTTGTGAACACGAGCGTGGGACCTCCGGCGAAAACTTCACGAAAGCACTCGCTAGCGCAGACCACCGCTGGTATATACCACGAGTGCGGCTTCTCACCACTCGGCTGTCCTGTTTTGTTTCTACGCGCATCTGCCCACGCTGAGGCCCGGCGAGACCGAATAGTCAAGCGAACCACACCCACCCCGTTTCGTGCTCACAAACCTACCGCTCCGGAAAATGCGCCTTGCCTGCAGCCGAGTGTTTGTCACGGGTCGACGGTCGCTTGGACGTTAGCCAACCAAGATGGCGATCAGACGCGCGCACACGCGCTCAACGAGGGGGTATCGCTGTCGAGTGCGCTCAGCACAACCCCTCTTCGCCAACAGCAGCAACAACTACAGCAACGAAGCGGCAGGACAAGCATCTGGCTCGCGCGCATTAGCGGCCGCTTCTAGCGCTGCATGTTAGCAGCAACTCGTGCGAGTCCGCATCGTGTAGTTAGACGCGCACGCCACAGCGAGTCCTCTCTGCGCGCTTTCCATGCGACTGCGTCCTCCGGTCCAGTTTTTCCAGCCCTGCACTCCGCATGCTTACGCGGGCATTGCACATTCGTCGGACGCTCTCGTTGAGAGCTATGTTTAGTCAACGCACGCACCGCGATGCAGCCCTCGCAGAGATTTCACGAGGGAAAGAAAGAAAATGAGACATTGCTTCGGCGTCGCCGCTCACTCTTCTTACGTGTACGTGTAGGCCCCCCGACAGCGAGCCGTTTTGCATGCACGCACTCTTGGCTCTGCGAGACCCCCCTCCCCGTAGTCCCGTAGTGTCGCTCGTCGTTGTCGCACAACCGCAGTCGAGGAATTAACGAGTGTTCCCGCGAATGCGCGCATTGCGACCCGGTGTCACCTTTCCTTGCTTCTTTCTGCTTCGTTTTGTCTTTGATTCATTCCGAGAGCGGGAACAGCGCCTGCCCGGATATGCGCAGCATGTGGAGGACGCGTTGCAGGAGGCCTTGTTCCTAAACCCTCTCGGCGGCTGACACAGACACGCGGGCACAGGTGCGTGTTACACACGCACCGCACGTGCGTGCGGAGCAAGTGAGCCTGCGCAGCAGGATCTCGCGAGACGCGTATAATTAAATTACCTTGGAGAGAAATAACGTGCAGGGCTTGCTCCCGGCGTTGTTTGTTCATTTCCACGCATTCGGAGTGCACGTGCACTGCTCGAAAATAAAGACGTGGGGAGAGTTCATTCCACATAAGTGTGATTAAACGTCGTAATGAGAGTGACTCAACGTACGACTACGTGGAGTGGCCCCAGCATGACATACATGTATGTACGTACTTCCTTATATTTTCAACAGAATTCATCATTATTATTTATTCCCCGCCTCCTTTACAAGTGCAGAGTATCAAGCCAAAAAAAAAAAGATGTGGTTGATCCCTCTGTCATAGGATTCTGTATAACAAGAAAGTGAAAGCTGCCTTCGCTAGGTCGTGGAATGCATAAGCGGCAGCCTGGCGAATCGAGGGGCGGGAGATGGCTTGGGTACTGTGAACATGTGAACGCGTTAAATCTAGACATCAGCGGCACCTCGACACGGACACAGGGATTCTCGAGATTTGTCACACGAGGGAAAGTTTTCGAGCGACTCACATTGCTCTGGAAACACTGAATTGCACGCGCCAGAGCCCTGCGCAAACCTGCCATAAGCGAGGATCGTCCGCAAACGGTGACGCCTTGTGCAAGCGAAACCGAACGGGTTGTCAGCGGATCGTTCTGTAAAAACACAGCCCACTACAACGAAAGACCAATCATTTGCTTGTCTACGGCCGTCTTCGCGATCCGGGAGCAGCGCTTGTCGCAACTGAACACACTTGGCCACGCAAGACCAATTTTGTAGCGGCGGCGTTCGTACTTTGCCCCTGGAACGCGCCGTCACGACGCCGCCGCCAGTGATGTTCCGTCCTGCGCCGAAGAATTCCCTTTCCGAGGCATGAAAATTCCCGATTTCGGGCACTTTTCCCCGCATGCATCGCTAAAAATCCCCACATATTTCCATGCACAAATTCATGTGCATATATGACTGTTTGACGTGTTTCGGGCTCTTGCTATTGTTCGGGCTCTCGCCTGCGCTCCTGCGCAACTCAAAGCATTGCCTCCGGGATCGGCTTTTAATACTACAAGTCCTCGAGGGACCTACCTTCGGGCTGACATCAAGGTGTATGCGATGTGGAAGAAATGCCGTACATACTCGTTCGTGTACACACGGCCGCTGTATCAAATGAGAAAGTTTCTTATTATTATTACTTTTTTGGTTATTGAGAGCTCTTGGCTTGTCGCGCACACAGTTCACAATTTCTGACGGAAAAATAATGGCTTCAACTAGGGTGTGCTACGATGGCGACCTGCGATCTCGGAGCTCATGTGCTGTAAATACATAGCGCATATGTGGATTTCGAGTGTAATGGCCGGAGTGAACAAAGAGACGTTCCGTGTAAGTAAGAGGAATGAATCTTCAAAGCTATGATTTTGTGCGTTGTGTGCGCCAGCAACGATTGGTGAAACCGAAAGCGCCTCGTAACCGCAGTGTTTTGAACATTATAAGAACATTTCTCCACCCCCAAAATTCCCTGCAATCATTGCGAAGATTCCCTTTTAGGGGCGAAGCTCCTTAAGGCGTGGGTCGTCGTCCCCGATGTATGTAGTAGTAGTAGTAGTAGTAGTAGTAGTGGTAGTAGTAGTAGTAGTAGGTAGCCACCGGCGCGTGCCTGCCGGGAGGCACGCACGCGCCGAGGGCGAGAGACAACGTTGGCGCAGGCAGCGTCTCCTAGCGAGTTTCTTGATTGAGAAATACCGACTGCTCGCGTTGGAGAAGCGTTCACCGGCAACCCATATATATATATATATATATATACACTGCATCTTGACTTGCAATGAAGTGCCAGTGGGAGATTTCACTTGTGCATTGTGCATAGTTGAACCGTGAGGATTCGTAGCATGCGCGAGATGTTATAAAACTGGATGGCGGTACTTGTAGTTGATGATGAAAGATGCGAGATGTTATAATAGTTTGATGACATTTACTCAAGTGTTTCACTTTTAATTGTGGGGCGAATTGCACGGAAGAGTTTCACGGTTTACCGATGATTCCTTCCGGAGCTTCGCCCCACTCATCATCATTCACCCCGTGAATATGCTGTGATTTTTAGCTTTCATCCAAAACGACGGTCAAAAATTCCCTTAAAAAGGGAAAATTCCCTGCAAGGGACATCACTGGCCGCCGCGGCCCTAACTTCCCCGGCGGTCGAGGAGGTCGAGGCGCGAACACTATCGAAGCTCTGACTACCCGCGCGAATCAGCACGACACTCTGCTTCGCTCTCTCTATCGTTCCCAGATGGCGGTACCACCGCAGTGAACCTAAACGAACCAAGTGTGCACTATAAGGAAGGCGATGTCAATTGAAGAGTACTTTTTCTTGTTAAACACCATATTTAACTGTACTAAACACCTTTGCTTTAACCGGACGACAATTAAATGCAACTTCTAAAGCCCTATAGTTAACATATAAGGGCCCATCTGTTCGCTGTACGAGCGATGTTGAGATGGTGTGTTGGTAGAGAACCCAGCTCCTTCCAGGTTTAAGATGGGTTCGAGTCCGCCTGGGTGGAACACTTTCAGTATGAAGGCAAGTTCATTTTAGGGGCGAAGCTCCTCTTAGTCTAACCTTGTCACGCGTCAGTCGTCAGGCGTAACCCGCGTGCCTCCCGGCACGCGCTCGCCCTCGGCGCGTGCCTCCCGGCGCGTGCGTCTCTCGTTCTCGCGGCGCGCCCCTCCAGGCGCGTGCCGCTGCTGTCTTGTGAGAGAGAGAGAGAGAGAGAGCGAAAGGCGCGCGTTGGCTATGGAAACGCTCTTTCTTAGAGGAACGCTGTACCAGCTCGCAAAGGAGGAGAACGCGCCCTCACCCGCGAGAGAGAACGTTGGCGCAGGCAGCGTCTCCTAGCGAGTTTCTTGATTGAGAAATACCGACTGCTCGCGTTGGAGAACCGTTCACCGGCCACCCATATATATATATATATATACACTGGATCTTGACTTGCAATGAAGTGCCGGTGGGAGATTTCACTTGTGCATAGTTGAACCATAAGGATTGGTAGCGCGTTAACTAAATTAATCCGGAACTCGGCACGATCTACGATGAACCTCCGGAGCTTCGCCCACTCATAATTTTTTTCAAACATCCACTTCCGTTACAGGAAGGACGTCACTGATTTCTTGGTGGACCCCGGCACAATACACTTTCATGTTAAAATAGAGCTCAGCCTGATGTCTCTGCCTGTCTACAGATACACCTCTCTCTCTCTCTTTCTATTGGACTGGAAAGATGCTTAAGTGTTTCTCTCCTCCTTCGTTCCAGTTTTTCTTTTCCTCCGTGAGTAGCAGGATAGAAGGAAAGCTGAAACAGGGATACGGTCGCCGCTTCACGCTATAACCTTTATTCTCCGCCAAAAGCACTCCTTAATTAAGCTCCGCCACGAAAGAAAACAGACTCCGACTCTCCCGTTCGAGGGACTGTAACATATACACTTGGCTTATTCGGAAAGCCGTCGTTGCATTCCTGATACAGTATTGGAGGACAGACGCCTCTTGCTTGCAGCCGACGAGGCAGTGTTTCCTTGGAAAGGAAGTTCGGTTCGGAGCGCACGGTAACTGTCTCTCGACTGAGGACAACTCAACCGAAACTTTCGCAGGGGATGGGGTGTGAAAGAAGCGAGTGGAAGGGAGAAGACACCTTCACGAGTCTAGAAATTACCCACAGCACCGAGCGCCAGGTCAGGGCACCTCCCTCCCCATTAGAAAAACTAGTGGCTGCCCAGCAGCGCGCCGTAGGATCGCGTAGGCGGAAATGAAATAACGAAAAGAGCGGAAAGACCACTTTCTCGAGACAGGTGAGTACCAACAACACCGAGCTCCTGATAGGGGTACATCTCTTTCTATTAGAAAAAGCGGCGAGTGCCCTGTGGAGGTCGAACCTGGTGCCTCCAGCAGGAGATGCGGATGCTTTAGTCAGCGCACTGCTATCTATCTATCTATCTATCTATCTATCTATCTATCTATCTATCTATCTATCTATCTATCTATCTATCTATCTATCTATCTATCTATCATCATCATCATCAGCAGCAGCAGCCTGTCTACACCTACTTCTCTCCAATACTTCATAAAAACGACGACGCATGTACAATATATTCGATGGTACCGTGTATTTCTATGCTCAAGGAGCACCCACAGGGAGCGTATCAGAACTTCAATTCACCAGTCTCTTAAATATGAAAGAGCGCACTAGCATAGACGAACGTATACAGAAGACGCATTTGATGCACTTTCACTGAAGCTTGCGGCGACACATTTCCTATATAGCTAAAGACGACAAGATTCTACGACATTCTACACTGGGATATGGTGGCGAAGATGGAAGCCGATGCGCTGTCGCGTGGAAGACCTGCTGCTTGCAAACGTGAATTCAATTTCAATTCAGTTCAATTTATTTACTTTGCGAACAAAGAGAGACAGTCATGCGCCCGCCAAACAGGGTGGTTTGTGAAAGCTCTGCCATTGTATGGTGAGAACTTTTTCCAGCGTGCCATTGCGCCTTGCACAATCTCGGCTTTTCGCCACACAAGCGTGAAGTGCGGGACATTTTTGAAGATTTTTGCACCTCTTGCGGGACGTGGCACAGTATAGCCCACAATGCCGGACAGTCCCTCGAGAATGCTGAACCCTAAGATATGATGAACCCTTAGCAGCCCCGTACGATTAATTCTCCAAGTAATTCGCGAGATGTATGAAGAACGTCTGCGAACTCGGTAAACAGCGATATCAAGGGCATACTCAACACAAGGGTGACAGAAAGCCTAGAGACACGTCAGAAGTGCCGGCGCTGTTCCCGCGACGCTCGGTGCGCCTGCTGCGTTCGTTTACTCAAGCTCGTACAAAGTAAACGTACTGCAACCGGAGACGTACAAGACGTGCGCGACGGGAGTGAACGTCGATCGTTACTGCTGTCGTCTCTTCGTCCTCCACGTGCGCTCCTTGCGTCACACGTTGCGCCAGAGCTCGGATAGACATGCTCGCTATTGTGTTCGGAATCGGTAATAGTGGAACTTGACTCTTTCTTTCTCGGTCGCAGCGGCTTACACGTGTGTCATTGTTATGTAACACTGCGTATACATTGATCAGTGAGCGTCACGACGTGGTATCCTAGACCTTTTCGACCTGCTTCTAGTAGAGTTCAGAAAAAGACGAGCATTGCTGAGTTGAGTAAGGTACAGACATCATGTTCTTTTACGATAAGCGCGCACACACACACACACACACACACACACACACACACACACACACACACACACACACACACACACACACACACACACACACACACACACACACACACACACACACACACACACACACACACACACACACACATTCGTGCTTGCTTATTGTTCATTTATGTAACTGGTACTACTGTCTGGCTTCCACTGGCGAACTCTGCATCCAGAAAAGAGCGATTCTGGAAAAGGAGGTCGTTCTTTGCCGTGTATCTGTTTCTTCTGGATCTGCCGCAGAAGATACGCGGTCGAAGAAGGCACATTCCTGGGTATCATACTCTATCGAAGATCTGCCCGTCGCCCGTTACAATAATTCCCACCACAAGAACCATAATAATAATGGTCCATGTTGTGGGTACGGTGGGTACATGGTGGGTGATGTTGTGTGCGTCAATGAACGCACAGTCAATTCGGCTCAACCTGTCCGTGATGCTCTCCAATGCATCTGTGTCCAGTTGACTACAAGGGAACCGCAGCATATGCACATGGTAGGCGTCTTTTCCGAGTCTTCCGTGTGAAGCTGTATTTGTGAATACTGTGCTCTTATTTACCATAACAGTATCACGGAGCACTTTCAAGATCCCCGTGATATTTCTCTTTTCTTCTGATTAACATCCCTGCTTTCCCTTCCTTATTTCTCTCCCTCTGGCAACGATTCATATGTTTATGAAGTGGAGACCACGTTATAGGTCAGTAAAGGCTACTGCTGCTGGACTACTCACACAATCAGGCATACATGCGAAAAGTGACGTCACTCCAGATGCCGTAGGGTGCAGGGATACCGCCGACTTACATAGCTTCGTCTTCGTGGCTTCACTCGACCAGCCAACAGTAACTGTATCTACAGCTTCGACAGTTCAGCCTTCGAGATGGGGTGCTTCACCGTCATATTTATCATCCATCCGCTAACATATCGGTCGCGGTCCTACCCCGCTGCCTCCGTCTTTGCGTTTTAGAAGCTTCTTCGTTGCTTCTGGCGTGGCTCATCCACAACGGTAGCCAAGTACGTTGGTTCGTGCGCGTCGTGTCAGCGCCGTAAACGCTCCACATCCCCACCTGCCAGTTTCCACTTCCCTGTCCGACTGCGCCATTTGAATTCATCGCAGTTGACTTGCACGGTTCCCCGTCGATGACACCCTCCGGCCACCGTTGGACCGTCCCTGCGGTCGACCACTTAACTAGCTAAGCTGAGACTGCACCTCTTCGATGTGGCACAGCTACTGAGATTGCCGACCGTTTCCTGCAATCCATCGTCTTGCGCCGCGGAGCGCCTAGCGTTCTTTTGAGTGATCATGGCAACACCTTCGTTTCTCATGTCCTTGAGGAAGTCCTGCGGGTGAGCATCATGAAACGTATACCATCTCTACATATCACCCGCAAACTAACGGTCTCACTGAGGCTTCCAACGAACGCTCGTTGACATGATTTCCATGCACTTGCACGCTGATCACAGCAACTGGGATAATGTTTTACCCTTCGTCGCCTTCGCCTGTGATACGGCGATACAACGGACTACCGGCTACAGCCCTTTCTTTCTTGTGTGTGGACGCACTCTCTCCTCCGTTTTTGACACAATATTTTTTCGCTGCTGCATCACCATACGCACCTCTGATGGAAGCGTCTGCAGCTCGAGTCGCCCATTCCCGTGAAATTCTCGTCGCAGCACGGAAGCTACTCAGAACGGAAACGTCGCTGCGACAGTAAACGCCGCGACATTGCCTTCAATGCTGGAGATCAAGTCCTACTATATAGGGCCCCGGTACGAACCTCTCTTTCTCGAGAGAGAGAGAGAGAGAGAAGAAATGGACAACCGGTTTGCTACCCAACATATGGGAACAGGATGGGGGAGATTGAAAGATGGGAAGAAAGAGAGGAAAGAAAGAGAACGAGCACACAATACAACACACACACACACACACACACACACACACACACACACACACACACACACACACACACACACACACACACACACACACACACACACACACACACACACACACACACACACACACACACACACACACACACACGCAGACAGTCACAGTCCGTCTCTCTCGTGTGGTACGCGACATCACTGTCACAGACGCTTGCCCAAGTCTCTTTTAAAAACCTTAATAGCACTGTCGTCGCCCTCAGCTACAATATGCTCTGTCTGCATAGTCAGCTGTATGACTATGCGAGATTTTTTTCACCGGTATATTTGCCCGTGCGTCGTTCTTCAACAAACTTCCCCAGTCAACCATCTCGTCACCCCTCTTCATTCGGTCACCTAGCTCAGTCGTTGCAGCACAGAAATCTTTATGTCTCGCGCATGAAGCATTTTATTCGCCGGTCAACCGATCTGTACGTGCGGTCAGTATGGCCGCATTTTTCGAAATGTGAAGCATTTGGTGAACCAAGGGCACTTTGACCGCATTAGTGCAAGCGCTTTTAACGTACTTAATCGTTCCCACTTGTACATAGCCCACCCCTCTTGTTCTAAGTTCTTCGTGCTGGAGGCTGGCGAGTGCTTGTAGAAAAACGCGTCTGCTGCGGTTGTCCGGTTCGACCTTCCTTAGTATTTCAATATGTAGGACAATTTGAGTTTTTGTATAGGAAATTCAGGCAACTCCACCTGTCCTGTTTGTTTTTTACTTTATAAATTAGAAACCACCGGCGTGCTAGAACTTCATACACACTCTACGCAGCGTGCATGGCTTTAGACGGCACAACTTGGCTGTATGGGGCATTTGCACGTCAGCACTATATTGCTAAGGTGCGGCGCCATTTTCACTGCCTTCGTGTAGCAGCTAGGCGGTGTCGGTATATTTCATTCGCAAACTCAAACGCCTCTATAGGCTATATAGCCCCACATGGTCCCTCCCCCAATGGCAGCGTCAGGTCTAATTTAACAACCACAGCAATAAAAAAGTTATGCGATTGAAAGTTGCGCAATCAGGTCGTCAGGCGGGTGATTACTTCGCAAATGTTCCCATATTTCATTTCCTCTTTCGGAAGCCAAGTAGTCGAGAATGTCGCGACAACCAATTTTATCTCGCCGTACATTTTTCGATAACGTGCCCGCGGGAGCATCTCCTCGCGGCCTACACGACGCAACTTTCCTCCGCTTCGAAGCGAAATTAAAGGAGACAAAAAAATAATATAAAATAAACGAGGCCGTTTCCCCCGTTCTCTTGTAAGCTCTCACAACCCTCTCGCGACTCACACGTACGCGCAAAACGAAGGAGCGTTTCTCGACTCCACACTTCATCTCCTTTAGATCGATGCTTAGATACGTTGTCTATGCCCGTTCTTTTTTTATTACTGTTTTAAGAGGCCTTGCGAAGCCCGCGAAGGGAATATCAGCTGTGCGGTGAAGGCAATTACGGTCATCAAGAAGGCGGTGTATGATTAATAGTCCATCGAATGAAGGACGTCGTCATTATTCATAAAGATGGAGAATGCCTGCCGCACCACGTTGCTCCCGTATCAACCGCAGCTGTAGTGAGGTGCTGACATCCCCGTTTCTGGCACCACTTCACGTTCTTTTTTTTTTTTTCTTGCTCGTTTTTTTTTCGCAGTATCGATCTATATAACTGAACATATTATTTCAAAATCAAAAAAGAAAAAGAAAGGGAAGGAAACGTGTTATTTTGAATTTGTAGATCGCGGTAGGCATAATCACGTTCCTGTTCTGTGTACACCGTGGGATCGGCGTTATCTTCGTGGACCCACAAGCAGCGTGCAGCTACAGAGAATCGAAAGAGCGACGCCTCCGACTTTCTGGAAGCCGTTCTGTTCCCAGCGCCTTGTAAACAACGTTTGTCATTTGTAAACACGTTTTCCGGACGGCATCTTGTCAGTGAGATAGAGAGCTGTAGAACATCTTAAAACAAGTCAATGTTGCCGAAAGGTGGCGTTGCCTTTCCTTTCCGCGTTGCCTTTTTTTTTTTTTTCCCTCTGGTAGCCAAACTCTGGAATTCCAAGGAACTACAATTCTGAATACTCTTGTCACTAGTGTAAAGGTAGCCCCATCTATTCACTCTTTCCTGACACATACGAAAGAAGGTACACCTCATAAATTAACTCACTTCATAACTTGTAGCTATTATTCACACAACGCTTCACTGCTTCCCACCCTAGATATGCTATAGTGTGCGTAATATATGTGTACATATATGTGTCCGTTAATACTTGAGATTTATTAATAATTTAGAAATATCTTACCGCTGATTGTTGCCGCGTTAAGTGTGTGTGTGTTTTTTTTTTCATGCTACTGATCCAGTTCGCGGACACTTTAACAATTTTGCTGGGTCCCGAAAAGTGTAAAAAAAATGCACTACACTTAAAAAAATATAAAAAAAACCCTTCAAACTTCAAAAATGGTTCGCTCATGCAGGACACCTCGCGTTGCATGGAAACTAATGTGGAAAAGCGCTTCATAGCGGAGCTATTGGAACCTCGCTAAAGTGATTATCCCGTCGTGCGCTGAAGAGAAAAGCGGACCAACGCTTGAGCTTACCATCCACACCATAGCCCTCAATCCACTGCTGCACGACTGTGATAGCGATAACGATAGCACTGCATGATAGTGATATATTGATATCATGACAGTGGTACATTGAGTGACATAGATCTTCTATAGAGTACGAAGAAGAGGACGAAGAGTAAAGAATGTGAAGAAGGCTCTGGCACACAATTGCACTGCAACGCAGGCCCTGCCGTGTGTCAGTAAATGCGTTATGGGCGAAAGAAACTGAGACAAAGAAAGAAAGAAAGAAAGAAGGAAAGAAAGAAAGAAAGAAAGAAAGAAAGAAAGAAAGAAAGAAATGCAATGGCAGAGAGAGAAAAAACTGAGAGAGAGAGAGAGAGAGAGAGAGAGAGAGAGAGGAGAGAGAGAGAGAGAGAGAGAGAGAGAGAGAGGTTGTATAGTGTGCAAGAAAAGTTAGGTGTAGCTTTCCTAAGAAACGTTCCTCCTTTGCTTAAGTTTGCATGCATTGATAAGCCCCCCCCCACCCCCCCCGGCTCCGCTGGTCATGTGTGCTTGCGATAGGAGGGGTACGCCTAATTTTCTTCCGTTGGGAAATTACACTTTTACAACACCTAAATGTCACCGTTCTTACCGCGAGAAGACGCTTTCTAGGCGAGAAAAATGCCCATGATGCAAATACAGGTAGCGACCTCGCCGAGAGATTCTCGCACTAGTTGACTCGCCGTGACGTCACAGATTTCGATGGTGTCTGGTAGAACATAAAGAATTTTTAATTGTTAGAAATGAATCACTTTGTGGTTTAGGACAGCCATAGGCATAACGCGGGATGTTTCAGGAAATTTTATTGAGCCGCTGTGGGGTACATGCGCAAAAAAAAAAGAAAGAGAGAGAGAGAGAAAGAGAAAACACGAACAGGCGCATTCAGGCGTGGGATTCCCTCGACGAAATTCATAACTGAAATCTTAACCTTCACTTTCCAACAACAAGCCTACGATGACGAAATTAATGACAGCAGAACTCTCAAGTCATTTATCAGTGTACGTTCATTTAAAGGGGTTGTGAAAAGAATTTGGAGATGCCGGTTTGTAATTTTCACTGCTTCAATACGCATTCGACAAGCCGAATCCGAAATATTTCGGCGAAATATTCAGTGCACATTTAACAACGCCCGTTTTAAATCTCAGCTTTCTTGCGCTCCCGAAACGACTATGCGACACTACCGGCCGGCGTGGTACTATTTGGTGACGTTGAGTTAAGATACTTTTAAGTTCAAAGGCACAGTGAACTCGCGTTTGCTCTAAAGGAATCGATTTACTTAAAAGCTAGAAAGGAAGAAAATACTTGGAAACCGTGCGGTGTTACCATTCGGAAGAAAAGCGGCAGCACGGTTTGTTTTCCCATGGCCTCCGAGGGCGCGCCAATCTCGGAGGTATGACGGCTACTAAGATGACGTCATCTGCAGAGTTGAGGGGAACGCGCGCAGTGAAACCGAAACCGCGTTTTTTATCGCTCTAAATCAACGCACGCGGTGCAACGGAACAGTATAATGTCTCGCCTTGGTCTTCAAGCTAAGGGTAGACATCAATCCTCATTGATTGATTTCTGGTGTTTTACGTCCCAAAACCAGCTATGATTATGAGAGACGTCGTGGTTGAGGGCTCCGCAAATTTCGACCACCTGGTGTTCTTTAACGTGCACTGACATCGCACAGCACACGGGCCTCAACATTTCGCCTCCATCGAAATGCAGCCACCGCGGCCAGGATTTGATCGCGCTACCCTCGGATCAGCAGCCGAGTGCCATAGCCACTAGACCAACGTGGCGGGCCCATCAACCCCGAGCTCCCTTGAACGAAAAAGAGTCATTGTGCTCCACGATTGCACGAAACGATCGATGGCGGTATTCGCTGGAAGCATTGACGAGAGAACTGGTCAGAAATCGGTCCTGGTTTCTCATAACAGGAGCAAAAAAAAAAAAAAAAAAATGTGTGAAAAGGTTTTTCGATCGCATCGCTGAGTTTACGATCATGGATGGCGGGAAGGAAACTGCGGGAGGATAAAAGAATAAAAAAGAGCCAGGCCTGCATGGGAACCGCAGGACAGTGACAGCGTAAGCTGGAAGAGCGACCTTCTTAGAGGCGGTTCATGTGCAAAAACGAAAAAGTGTTGAAGTACGTATATGTTTTATCTGCCTTATTATATACTACGTAGCAATGGATGGCTTGATAGAAGGCCCATTCATATATATGAGCGCAAACGTCATGTAATACGGGGTCAGGGCACTAAACATTCAAGAGCCCACACCACCTGTCTCTCTGTCTGTCTGTCTGTCTGTCTGTCTGTCGACAACTGACAAAGATAACACAATAGACGGGAAAAGAAGTGAATATCAAATCGTTTCTGTTCCGTGCTGTCGCGAGCTCACAGCTTCATATCATTTATTAGGCATATCTGACGTCTCGTATGTACAAGAGGCTCAAACGAAATCATAATGTCCATTAACGCCTGGCGGATATCGCTTGTTATCAGGCGTTTCCATTAATTATTGTATGCAGATTCGCGACCGTGCCCGTATAGCGTCTCTCGTCTGTGATGGTTGTTTATATGAATTCATTATTGTCGGAACCGTCGCTATATGCCAGTGCGAGCGGTAACTCTGTTACTCGCTGTCTGTATGCGCGCGCTGGAGCACGCCAATCGACAATGCCATGCTAATGCCTACTCGTGCATGGGCTAAGTACACTCGCATTCCCCTGGCGTTTCCTGTTGTGCTTTTTTATGTACTTTGTCGGCATCACACAACATACACTATGAACGACACGACGACCTCCTACCTAGTTTCGTCACGTATACGTGCAAGCATACTTGGCAAAAGGACTGATGGTAAAGTAAGCGTACTTTCCTATCCCTTTACTGGTACACATGCGTTTATATTTTTTTAATCTGTATTTCGAAATGTGAAGTATTTGGTGAACCGAGGGCACTTTGACCGCATCCATCCATCCATCGATCTATAAATAAATAAATAAATAAATAAATAAATAAATAAATAAATTCCGTCAATCCCACCAACCAACCAACCAACCAACCATCCGTTCGCCCAGCAGCGAGGGGCTGGATTGCTGTTATCACAATCGTAATAAAAGCAACAGATAGTGAGTATCAAGAGGTAAAGGTATTTAATTGGTTCTCGACGTCTCATTTGTTTCGTTCTGTCACACACACGCACACACACACACACGCCTGCTGCTGCTGCTGCTGCTGCTGCTGCTGCTGCTGCTGCTGCTGCTGCTGCTGCTGCTGCTGCTGCTGCTGCTGCAAATAAACGTTATTTTTGCACTACTGCGAACAGCGGCACGAATGCAGTACTGGGAACATGTAACAACAGAAAAGCAACAAGCAATACAAAACGCCTTTCATGAGCGGTACATAATCATGGCTTTAAACACAAACGAATAGAAATTGTTCATTTGAAGAAGGCAGCAATATAAGGACGCACAAATGCTTCGCTGCAATCACAGCTTAATAACCACGTTCATCGTTATGAAATATAAAAACACGCGTTTGTATAACGGAACGAGCAAGACATTTAGACGCAGTTGGAATGGTAGCAAACGTGGTGATCAATGAAGGGAGTTTAATAATAGTGATGCGGTAAGGCGTGGCTTTCGGTTCCCATAGCGCGTTCTCGACTGCTATAGTTTCCCTTCGGCGAGCGTCCCGCTTCTCCCGGGCATATATGCTTAACTGGAAACTCCCACAGTTAACATTCCCAGTTTTCATCTTCTTAATTATTGTGAGACGTGGCGATAGTGAAATCAGAGTAACTGAATTACCATTTGTTGTCATGAGTGATGCTACGAATTACTTTTATGGGCTGGCAATCAAGCTAGTAATTTCAGCCAAATTGGTCACTGCTCTCCTAATTACTTATGGATAAAATATAGCATGCCCGCCTCCTTTATGGCATAAAAAATGAACATTAAAGGAAGAAAAATACGCGGGAACACCATTACAATCATGGAACCACATCCGGAGGAATGCAGAGTGTTCGTAATCATAATCCGCAGTCATACATACACTGTACATGCAAAGAAAAAAAAATATGAAATGTCGCTAGGACGCTGGTATCTACGCCTGAACAAGTGTTTGCGAAGCATGCATTAAAATAATACTGTTTCGTAATTAGCTTCTTCATAACCCCTATCTTGCAGTACGAACACCATAAGGTTATGCGATATTTTGAACGAGCATGTGCACGGATCTTCGGAAATTATTATTCGGAAAATCCAATGTCGTTAATTTCGTCATTTTATGTTTAACGTTAGAAGGGAAAATGAAAGTGAAAGAGTCAATTATTCTTAAATTTCGGGCAGAAACTCAAAGCACATATGCCTTCTGGCACCCTTATCGTACGATCTCTTTTTAGGGGCGAAGCTCCTTAAGGATTGGGTCTGTCCGTCCGTTGTAGTAGCGCGTTACCTACTAGGAACACGCTACTAGGAGATGATGATGATGATGATGATGATGATGATTGTGGTTCGGTTAGGAAAGGACGCTAATTTCTGCAACCCATGTAGGGAGCACGGCTAAGCGTCCGTGGGGGTGGGGCAAAGGGAGTGAAAGAGATAGAGAGGAGAGAAAGGCCGTAGTGGAGGGCTCCGGAAATTTAGACCACCTGGGGTTCTTTAACGTGCACTGACAACGCACAGAACACGGGCCTCTGGCATTTTCGCCTCCATCGAAAATGCGACTAGGAGGGCGCGTGTGGGAGGCGCGCCCTCGGCGCGTGCCTCCCGGCGCGCCAGCTCTCTCACTCTTCCATCTGCTGTCTTGTGAAATAAAGACAGAGAGAGCGAAAGGCGCGCGTTGACTATGGAAACGCTCTTTCTTCGATGAACGCGCTACCAGCTCGCAAAGAAGGAGAACGCGCCCTCACCCGCGAATGACAAGCTTGACGCAGGCAGCGTCTTCTAGCGAGTTTCTTGATTGAAAAATACCGACTGCTCGCGCTGGAGAACCGTTCACCGGCCACCCATATATATATATATAGGCACTGGATTTTGACTTGCAATGAAGTGCCGGTGGGAGATTTCACTTGTGCGTAGTTGAACCATAAGGATTCGTAGCGTGCGCGTTAACTAAATTAATCCGGAACTCGGCACGATCTACGATGAACTCCGGAGCTTCGCCCACTCATCATCATTCACGCCGTGGATATGCTGTGGATTTTTTTTTTTTTCGTGTACTGACGACATTGACCCAATAAGAGTTTCTAAAAATCTCTGTGTTAGATCTCTGGCTTTCTTAGAACACAAGTTATATATATTTTTAAACGATGAATATAGTTATCAATATCTTCGCAGACGCTGTCAAACTCTATGACGTTACGCGTATTACTTCAGAACAGCGTAGACGGCTGTATTTCCATTTTTGGCGTCTTTTTAGCAAGTGTCCTTTCTTTCTTTTCTTTTTTCGCAAAGAGTGGTGCTTTGAGAAGTTCGTGTTTCACATTACTGTCCTCCTGAAGCAATAGGCAAACACTACCAGATGCTCACATAGCATGCGTACTACGGTAATTGTCTTATATTAGTCACATAGCATACTCTTTCTTGAAGAATCATAACCTTTAATTGTTTATTCCATCTTCAATACAGTTCCATACGATAGCTTATGTCTTGCACCTTACGCCACGAGATCCGCGGAATTCCTGTTTTAAACTTTCTTTTCTTTCTTTAAGGGGATAATGACCCAAGAAACTGCTTCCCAAACCCCGCGTTGCATCCTCCTATAGAATTCTCCGCATTTAAAACTCGCCCACGCACTATCCAAATGCGAACAACAGGTGCATTATTCACGTGCTACAGGTAAGCGTTCGTTCGCCTCGAGGGCGCATATAACGCTGTAACCCTTTCTGCACTGGCTGCCGCAAACACATCTGACGAGTGAAATTCGCGTCCGTACGCTTATCCCACGCGAAAACAACAATTTTATTTTCTCTGTTTTCTTGTTTTCGCTCCTATACTTAGCTGGCGGCACTTCGGGTTCGCGACCCAGTACACATCATCCGCAGAAGCCCGGGGATTTCGTTCCCGCGTTGGCGCTCTTCTTCTGGCCACCCCATCTCTGCATTATATCGAAATGCGTGCCGCTGTTTCTAGCGTGTACACACCGTACGGCGAGTGATGCGGTCTCCGGATAGCCTCGCAAATGGGTTTGCGTTAAAAGGCAGCTCCGGCATCCCTCGGCGCTCGTTCTAGGCGTCACGCACGCGCCTGTGCAACGGGTATACATATACGCGCCACAACACGCGCCGCTGCTATAGCTTTCGGGGCCGAAACGAAGGAAGGGGGCCGGCTGCTTGCCAAGAGTGAGTAACGATCGAAAAGGGCAACACAGCTGGTCGCACGGCGGGTTCGGAGAAGAGTGCGAGACCGCGGTTGGAAAGAGGCCTCCGAGAATGATGAGGGAAGGAGGGCGGGGTCAAGTGCATGCACGGTCTGCAGCCATATACGCAGCAGACCGGACGGCGCCTTGTTGCTTTTCGTCTTTGCCACGAGTCCGACGTACAGAGAGAAACGGTAGCACGAAACTATACCAGGAAGGTTGAGGGTCCCCCCTTTTCCTATAGCAGATCGTATACTATATCCCCAATGCTGGTGCCACGTATACATGCACAAGCATCACTTGCGCTAGCGTATAAATCTTGCACCCAGCTGTTTTCGCCCGCGCACGTAGTACCTGTAGCACTCCCAGTCTCTTCTCATTTCGGGCTTCCTCGTGCGCGTCACGTATATGCAGGAACCCTTCTTATTCGTATGCCCACACAGCTGGAGTTTGTGCGGTGGACGTATACGAAGGCAACCTTGTCGTACGCGCTGGCATCACAGTTCCGGTGTGGCAGGGTGCGCTAGGGTTGTTCTAGGAACTTGCAGAGCTGGGGAAGGAATATTGATGGCGATCAAGTTGGAAAGCAAGCGCAAGTCATAACTCATGCTCCCATGCACTTAAGTGTTGTTGTTGCTGGTGTTGTTTATTGAAGCTCTAGAGCCTTTTTTTTTTTTTTCAGCTTTATAGACACCTCTGGTGTTGTTTATTGAAGCTCTAGAGCCTTTTTTTTTTTTTTTCAGCTTTATAGACACCTCAGGGTGCTCTTCGAGAATTAAGTTGTGTACCTCGCTTTTTACATCGTGGGTCAGAAACGAGCGCAGCGCCACACCGCGTGCGGAAGCGCGGCAAGTTTTATTGCTTCTCCAACTTACCGCTCTCGCATGGACGAAGCGTAGGATAGCAACCAAACTCGATATTTGGTTCTCGTTAACTTCCCTGCCGTTGCACAGTTTATCACTTTGTATCCCTCTCTGATACGCGGGATGAAAAATACTGTGACGAACCACTGATCATTCTGAAACGCGGCGTGCGGGAAAATAGGAAAAAAAAAAAAAAGATACATTAATTTGGGCATGCACGAACTCGCTCACGCAAAATTAATCAATGTTTTGTCGGTGCCCTGTTTCACAAGTTGTCTCATTTGTTGCCTCGAGCAGCGGTAGCGGTTGAACAAGTAGCAATTAGTGTTTGCTGCATTATTATTATTTTTCTTGCCACTTGCCTTCACATACAAGCTGCGGTAACAGGTTTCTGAAAACAGTGCACTAGAAACAAAATTCGTTTTGTACTCCTCTATTACCGTTGAAGGTGACAGCCTTTCGCACATTTGTTAATGCGTTAATTAATGCATTAAAGGGGCCCTGTCACACTTTTGAACATGGTCTTAAAATGGTGCCGATTAGTCCTGGAGGCTGCTACGAACATTTCAGCCAAATATTAGTGCACTACACGCTATATAGAACTCGCTGTTTGGTTTCACACACAGCTGGAAAGCGACCGCTCTTCTTTCGGCGAATGACGTCACTCGGGGAACCGACTACGTCTCCTCACTTTTTCCGTTGCTCTTTAAAAGTGTTGGCACTTTTTTTTTTTATTCGTCGAATCCAAAACGCACAAATAAAGCACAGCAGCCCATCTTTCCGCTATCATGAAATCAGCCAATGCTATTTCTGTCTCAAGCGGCGTAGTCAGTGCCCCCAGTGACGTCATTTGTTGGAAAGAGAGAGGGTGGCCCTCAATCTGTGTTTGAAACGAAACTGCGAATTCGCTCGCGCGTTCAGTGCAATTGTATTCACGTGCGTTCGTGGGAGCCTCCACGACTGATCGGAACCATTTTCTATGTTCAAAATGCACGCCTTTGAACGTACATTTTGGGGTAAGACGTGCTGCAAGACTTCATGAGCCTCAGAGGGAAAGTACGTAGACTGTTGACATCCACGTCGACAATCTCAACACTATGCTATGCGAGAGTGTCCCTTTTAATCAATCATCGAATGTGCAGTGGGATTTCGCTCCGTGGTAAAATCACGTGACACGCATGCACGCATGTCCTGGGCTGGGAGTGAGCGTATACGCGCGGCACGTGATCGGTTAATTAATAAAGGATTTTAGTTTGTCCGTAGGCGTATTAATATTGGTTTACCTTTATTGGTTTACCGGGAAAGTGTATGCGCTGGTAGCGGCACCAGAGCCACACAAACCTAATATTACTGTGGCTTGCACGTTTTACTTGAATGCTAGTGTAAAGCGTTGGCTATGAGATAGTAATTAGCTCACAATGTGCCTTCATTATTTTCTTCCCAAGCGAACACTCATGTCGCAAAAAAAGAAAATTGAATGCCTTGTAGTTAAGCAAACCAACGCTATAGATGTCGCTATGGGTTCTGCTTCTGCCATAAACGCTTCCGGTAGACCAGTATACCTAAACGTAAAGAAGTGTTCAGACAAACTCAAATCTTCTAATATGCATTTTCATATACTCCAGATCATCTATGTAGGTATGTGCCACACGTGAGCGAATACACATCCGAACCCGGGTATTGCGAACAACATTATTTTGCGGCCTTATATAGTTCGATACATCAAGAATTTCGATATAGCCGAACCCGATAATTACGAATTCAGGAACCGAACTGATTATGCAGAACAGCATGAAGTCGGGCGAAAGAGTACAAGCCAATGTTGCTTTCTTCAAAACTCGGCCCCTCGCCAGTTTCTATCAAGACCGATATGCCACGCTGGTGGGATGCGCGCCGTTTCGTGATCGGTAATTGGCCCGTGTGAGACGATAACGCAATGAAAGCACGCGAGGTAGGTGACGATTACTCCCGCGGGGTAGAAGGGCGCTACAAATACGCAACGTTTTCTTAGAGCGTAGTACAAAACGTGCACGCATGCCGCGCCGTTCGCACTTCCTTTCAAGTGGGGCCTTATTGACAATACCTTTGACTTTCACACGATTTTCTGTGGTTGGGTAGCCACACCATCTGTCAATGTTTCTTTTTCTTTGTCTCTCTCAACCACAGTCACAGCGATGCTGTTTTGGCGAACCGGCGCATTTGTGCATGTGGGTGTCGTTGATCGTAAACTTGAGTCCTATATATATCATATGTAGGTTAAAGCGGGTGTACATCTCACATGGATAATGCTAATGTAGCTTCGCATGTTCGATGTAAAACATTATTCGTTCTACTCGAGTTCGTTCGTATCAGAGGGCACAGTGGTGTGACTATAGGCGACAACATGCATCTATAGAAAGCTTCACCAGTGTGGCCGGCCCTCCTCGAGACCCTTAAGGCTTTCGTCTAAATGTGAAAGACGAGAATTGTTTCTAGCTGTCCATGTCTGCTGCCACGGGCCACAATAGCACGGCTACAAGGCTGGGCCTTCCGTCACGGAAGCTGAAGCTCTTCGCTCCGTGCGTCTCGCACCCATAATTGCGACGTTCGGCGACTATAAACATCGAAAAGCCGGGGTAAAATTGTTTAATTTCGCAATAAACGTGTGCGAGGCCCGGTGTGTGTCATCGTCAGTGTTGCGATTTCATCGTGCACATACACAACAAATTATACAGCATATTAATTCGTCTGACAGGCGTTTGGCGACTATATAAACACCGACAAGCCCCGGTAAAATTGTTGAATTTGACAGCAAGCGTGTACCACTCCTTGTGTAAGTCAGTGTATACCATAAAATGTACCCGACATGGTGTGCATCATCGGCATAATTGTGACATCATCCTGCGCATAGACAACAGGTACAGCATATTAATTAGGCTTCCCGGGAACTGGCTACCATTTATGCTTTTTGGAGCTTCAATGAGTTTGTACACCTTCATCTGTGGAAAGAAAATTGTGAAAGCCAGTCATTCAGGCAGTCAACAAACTTTACTGAAGTCCTATAAAGAACTTTTAAGTAGTAGTTGCGGTCCGCTCCCACGTTGAGGTCGGAAGACCATGGTCGTGCACCCAGAAAAAAATTGAGTTATGATTGCCTCCTGGAACAGCTGTTTTCACTTTCACTTTCACTTTATTTCCTTAAAGGCCCCGTTTGGGGGCATTACATAAGGGGTGGGTGTACAGGAAGTTTGCATAACACATGACCATTCAGGATGAGAAGTGCACTTTTACAGCAGCGATGAAAGCGTCTGGGTTGGTGATGGCAACGATGGTGTAGGGAAGGCCGTTCCAGTCCACAATGGTGCGTGGGAAAAAAGAAGACGAGAAAGTGAATGCCTTGTAGTTAAGCAAACCAACGCTATAGATGTCGCTATGGGTTCTGCTTCTGCCATAAACGCTTCCGGTAGACCAGTATACCTAAACGTAAAGAAGTGTTCAGACAAACTCAAATCTTCTAATATGCATTTTCATATACTCCAGATCATCTATGTAGGTATGTGCCACACGTGAGCGGATACACATCCGAACCCGGGTATTGCGAGCAACATTATTTTGCGGCCTTATATAGTTCGATATATCAAGAATTTCAATATAGCCGAACCCGCTAATTACGAATTCAGGTACCAAATTGATTATGCAGAACAGCATGAAGTCGGGCGAAAGAGTACAAGCCAATGCTGCTTTCTTGAAAGCTCGGCCCCTCGCCAGTTTCTATCAAGACCGATATGCCACGCTGGTGGGATGCGCGCCGTTTCGTGATCGGTAATTAGCACGTGTGAGACGATAACGCAACGAAAGCACGCGAGGTAGGTGACGGTTACCCCCGCGCGGTAGAAGGGCGCTACAAATACGCAACCTTTTCTTAGAGCGTAGTACAAAACGTGTACGCATGCCGCGCCGTTCGCACTTCCTTTCAAGTGGGGCCTTATTGACAACACCTTTGACTTTCACACGATCTTCTGTGGTTGGGTAGCCACACCATCTGTCAATGTTTCTTTGACTCTCTCAACCACCGTCGCAGCGATGCTGTTTTGGCGAACCGGCGCATTTGTACATGTGGGTGTCGTTGATCGTAAACTTGAGTCCTATATATATCATATGTAGGTTAAAGCGGGTGTACATCTCACATGGATAATGCTAATGTCGCTCCGCATGTTCGATGTAAAACATTATTCGTTCTACTCGAGTTCGTTCGTATCAGAGGGCACAGTGGTGTGACTATAGGCGACAACATGCATCTATAGAGAACATCACCAGTGTGGCTGGCGCTCCTCGAGACGCTTAAGGCTTCCGTCTAAATGTGAAAGACGAGAATTGTTTCTAGCTGTCCATATCTGCTGCCATGCGCCACAATAGCACGACTACAAGGCTGGGCCTTCCGTCACGGAAACTGAAGCTCTTCGCTCCGTGCATCTTGCACCCATAATTGCGACGTTCGGCGACTATAAACATCGAAAAGCCGCGGTAAAATTGTTTAATTTCGCAATAAACGTGTGCGAGACCCGGTGTGTGTCATCGTCAGTGTTGCGATTTCATCGTGCACATACACAACAAATTATACAGCATATTAATTCGTCGGACAGGCGTTTGGCGACTATATAAACACCGACAAGCCCCGGTAAAATTGTTGAATTTGACAGCAAGCGTGTACCACTCCTTGTGTAAGTCCGTGTACCATAAAATGTACCCGACATGGTGTGCATCATCGGCATAATTGTGACGTCATCCTGCGCATAGACAACAGGTACAGCATATTAATTAGGCTTCCCGGGAACTGGCTACCATTTATGCTTTTTGGAGCTTCAGTGAGTTTGTACACCTTCATCTATGGAAAGAAAATTGTGAAAGCCAGTCATTCAGGCAGTCAACAAACTTTACTGAAGTCCTATAAAGCCCTATAAAGAACCCTTAAGTAGTAGTTGCGGTCCGCTCCCACGTTGAGGTCGGAAGACCATGGTCGTGCACCCAGAAAAAAAATTGAGTTATGATTGCCTCCTGGAACAGCTGTTTTCACTTTCACTTTCACTTTATTTCCTTAAAGGCCCCGTTTGGGGGCATTACATAAGGGGTGGGTGTACAGGAAGTTTGCATAACACATGACCATTCAGGATGAGAAGTGCACTTTTACAGCAGCGATGAAAGCGTCTGGGTTGGTGATGGCAACGATGGTGTAGGGAAGGCCGTTCCAGTCCACAATGGTGCGTGGGAAAAAAGAAGACGAGAAAGTGAGAGTACGGGTTCGAGGGCGAGCAACACTTAAGCCATGACCTGTACGAAGAGATATGCGAGCAGGCGGTGAGATGTACGGTGGCTGATGGAGTGAACTGTGGTACATTTTATGAAACAGGGCTAGGCTGGCAGTGCGACGGCGACAGGAAAGGGTGGGCAAGCCAGTTTCCGCCTTTAATGAGGATACACTTACGTTATACGAATATGATGAGTGAATGAACCTGATGGCGCGGTTCTGCACCATTTCCAATGCGTCTATGAGATAAGATTGATGAGGATTCCAGATTGCGGACGCATACTCAAGTTTTGGACGAATTAAAGACTTGTAGGCGATGAGTTTAACGTGAGGAGGAGAGCTTCGTAAATGACGCCTGAGAAAGCCTAGGGTTCTGTTAGTGGATGAGATGATGTTGGACACATGCGGAAACCAATTCAGATCTTTGGAGATAGTTACACCGAGACACTTGAAAGTACTAACAGGCTCAACTCGAGTGCTAGAAATTTTGTACGGATAAAGGAGAGGGTTACGCGAACGGGTGAAGAACATAACTTTACATTTACTGGGATTTAGAACCATGAGCCAGCGATCGCACCAGTTCAGGATTTTAGATAAACTGCTCTGCAGCACAGCCTGGTCGGAGGAATTTCTTACTGACTGGTAAATAACGCAATCATCTGCGAACATTCGAACAGAGGAAGTAACTTCTAGTGGCAGATCATTTATATATATCAGGAACAATAGGGGGCCCAGCACAGAGCCCATGGGGGACGCCAGAGGATACGGGAATAGAATGTTGCAATAGAATGTAGCGCTTTAGAAAACACATAAATCGGGGCACTATAGTGTTCGCGATTAGATTGAAGCAACGAGATCCCTGGGCGATAAGCGACGACTCGAAATTTGAGGCGACGAACCTAACGAATGTTATCGCTCCTTAGAACGACACCGGCACACGGTGTTGTCTCGCGGATGACTTGTAACGAGCGGAGCGCGGTCTCTCGGTGACAAAAGGTGCGCCTTCACCGAGCTAGTCGAGAGGCATCGCCCCTGTTCACAAATAGCCCTGGCGTCGTTCCCGCGTGTATAGCGAACGGGTCGTCTTGGGCCGCGACAGCCGACGCTCTTGTCACCTGGGGCGCGCGAAGGGGACGACAGAAGCTCGTAATGGTTGCAGCACCGCGCTAGTCCACAAGGGACCTCGCTGCATTGTTTGCATAGATCTCGCGAGATCTCTCGCACACGTTATTTGATGCTAATACCTTTCGCCGCAACTCCAGCGTTCCCCTTGGTCTTCGGATGTTAGGCAACGCGTCTCTGTCGGCTGTGGTTCTATATGAGTCGCTTCGATACGAAAGCGTACGCAAATTGAAGTGAACGTCAAGGCTGCGGACGAAGCAGACGTTTATTCGGGTGCCGTACATCTCGAGACAGTCACTACTGAAGTTCAAAATGGTATGCGATTCGGGCTTGTTGCATAGTGATGCATCATGCAAAACAGCGCGCAAGTGGGACAGACACAAAGAAAGCACGGTATACCACAGGCACTGAACTTCCAACAAAGAAATTTGATAGCGTGAGCGATAAGTATATAAGAAAAAGAAAAACGCGTGACATGCATTGTATGAGGAACGTCTTGTGAATTAACTGGATGGACAGGTGAAGTGATGTAGGCGGCCCGTTTTTAACAATGGCGAATGCATTCCGAGCTTTCGCAATAAACATATTCATTGTTGGGCGTTCTGCAGCGCCCGTGTTACTGCACTTTCTTTGTGTATGTCCCGTTTGTGCGCTGTTCTACCTAATGAAGACAGTGTCACCTTGCGTAACTTATAACCTCGCTTGTTCACTGAGACTATAGTTGCCCGCATTTCCTCAACCAGCCAACCATGGCTGATTCAAAGCGATTTCTCGTAAAGTTATTTGCTTAAGGTCTTGACCATTTGAGGAAAGCGCATATCTTTCAGTAATTGCTTTCGGTAAACCGCAAATGTGGAAGGGGGAGGGCTTAGCAATACCCCCCCCCCCCTAGTTCTCTGTGGCTGCGGGCCTGGAGCTCTGTAAACAGCATTAACTCAAGGGGGCTCAAAACGGAACACAGGCGCTCTATCTATGCATTACGCGCTTCTAAGGCACGGTATCCCTTCTAAACCTCGCGGTGTTATTAACTCCACCTCGCAACCTTTAATTACTAGATCGAGGGTGAGAGAGGGGGGATGACGCCTCGCAGCTCTTCGAAAGTTTTAATGGAGTGTTCATTAAGCGGAAAGAAAAAAAAAACACTTTACGAACAACTTTCGCGTTGCATCACGCAGCGTTCGCTAATTCTAGGTATGCGTCTAGCTTGCCCAAAACTTATGAGTGATAAGTCCCCCCTTAATGCCTCTTTCAAGCTCCTCACAAAGTTTATGGGCGTACACGCTTTCGCAGTTGTTTTTTTTTTCCTTTCTTCCTTCTTTTTTTTTTTTAGCCCATGAGAGCGCCGAGGGACGGCTCACTGACAGGTCACATAATCGATCCACCATGCTCCCGTGTCTTAAAAGATTGCGGGTCCTGCGAGGATGGATGTTCTCGATGCGTCAACTTTGCGCCAAGTACTGCGTCCATGCTTAAAGGAGCGTCCTAACACTTTTTAAAGAAAGGTCCGAAATCGGTGTCAATCTATCGCAGAGGCCCCTGTTAACCTTTGGGCCAATTATATATGCGCACCAATGAATGCGCATTTGGTTTCAAAAACAGACGGAAAGGGCCCGTTCTCTTTCTATAAAATGACGTCACTGCGGGCACCGACTTAGTCGCTTGAGGCAGGAATATCGTAATAAACAGCTGACACGGGCTAGGTAAGGGTCCGTCTTCTTAGGAAGTGCAAAACTAAACCACCCACACAGGAAGAACGAGACACGAGCGCTTCACTCCAACTGAGCGTATATTCCACAAGCGAATACATGTAGTTGCGAAAAAAAGAAAGAAAACAAAACAAACGAGGCAGAATAAACAAAGAGCCCACGTGTCGAGCCAGTCATTACTCATTCGTTTCTGTCTAACGCGCCATCTAGAAAGCGCAGTTCCTTCCGCGTAAGAGACGGTGCTATCACGCACTCAGTGTCATATATATTTATCTCTGCTGGCTCAACAATCAAACGTGTTAACAAATCTCTGTCGAGGTATAAATACAAGTATATTATCGAAGTGTGCCACACAACCACAATCTCTACAGTGACCATCAGCACATTTGTGCACCTTATTACCATGCTCTTTTACCCGCTCATTGAAACACCTGTCCGTCTGCCGAACATACGCGCGGGCACAAGACAAGGGTATCCTGTATCACGACGATCTGTGCACAAGGGACTCATTCACTGTTACAGTTTACTTTACAATCCTTTTTTTTTTTTTCTGGACAGGGCTAGATTCGCTGCAAAGTTTAGGTAGTTTCTCTGGAGGAGCCATGACCGCCCTCATATTCAACCTTGTTGCCAATCTTAAGGTCATGCGCTACACCGTGAATATACGGACTGATTGATTGATTTGTAGTAGTTAGCGTCACAAAACCAGCTCTGATTATGATAGATGCCGTAGTGGAGGTCTGCGGCAATTTAGACCACCTTGGGTTCTTTAACGTGCACCTGACATCGCACAGCACACGGGCCTCAACCGTTCGCCTCCATCGAAATGCAAGCGCCGCAGCGCGCTTCACACCCACCAACACCGTCTTCGACGTCACTGTGGTTTCCTGGTGACATCTGACAGCGCCACCGCCAATTTCCACCACTCCGTAGCGTCACAAGTACTACAAAAGAATGAACACGCCCTACCCCACGCTTCACTTGGCAGCAGCAGTCGTGGCATCAGGAATCGCCGCTAAGTTATACTTTTCTGGTTTCGCAGGATAGTCTCGTCGCTTAATTAGGGCATTTGCCGCCTCTGTTATTAACGCTTGTCACGCCTGCTGCTGCCAAAGTTGTTCCGGCGGTTCTAACAATGCCTAGTAACGCAGAGCTTGCTCGTGATGTTGAAGCCCTATACGGCAAAAAATCGCAGGAATGCGTGAAGTCTTACGCATGATCAACCAACTGTATGAAGAATCCAAGGAAAAGTACGATGCTGTGAGTGCGGAAAACAAAACACTAACCAAGGAAAACGAAAAGCTGGCTAGAAGGATAGCGGACCTCAAGCAGTACTCTCGTACAAATAATGGCGAAATACTGGGTGTGCCATCCGCACAGGGCGAGAGCTGTGTAGCTGTACTTCAAAAAATCGGAGAGAAGATTGGATACCCTGTGGCGACAACTGACATAGACACTGTCCACCGCGTCTCAGCAGAGAAAGACAAAAATATAATAGCACGCTTCTGTTCCCGCACTATAAGGAGGCTGAATTCATAAGCAAAGCTCGAAAAGCACGCCTAAACGCTATACGGCACTCGGCTTCCCTCCCTCTGCAGACACTAATGCCTTTGTCAACGATCACTGAACGCAAGACAACAAACGTCTGTTCGCGCAAGCTGTAGAGCTAAGAAAGCAACCCAACTGGATATTGCTGTGGACGGATAATTGCTGCACTAAAGTACGCAACACAGAGGGAAGCCGTGTGTACGTCATTTCTAGCACTAGCGACCTTTCGCTAAGTGCTCCGTAACTGTCTAAGCTTCCTAGTTTTCATATCCAATCAAACTTACATTCATGACAATGCATTACTCGTCAGAATTGAAACTTTCACTAGATAACACCAAGCACACCCACAAGTCCCTGATACATCTTAACATATGTATATCCTTCCAAAGAATTATGATAGCATGTTAAATTTCTTTTCTAATCTAAACAACTCCTTCACTATCATCTGCCTCTCGGAAATATGGCTGTCAAACGCTGATGTTATGTTATTTGGCATTCCCGGATATGCAATGGAAGCATGCGTTCGCAAGGACACCCCATATGGCGGTTCAGGTTCAAGATAATCAGTCGTATCGTCGTCGCCACGATCTTTCTCTCTCGTGTTCTAATGTTGAATCTGCATTTTTGGAATTTGACAATCATTTCTTTCTGTTAACACTAGAAACACAATCGTTGGATCACTATATGGTTCCCCGTCATCTCGTCCAGCTCTTTCTTGCTCTCAGCTAGATGCTATCTTAAACATCATTGCTAATGAAAACAAGAATGTCGTCATTCTCGGTGACACAAATATAGACAATACTAACCCTACTGATAGTCATTGCCCCAACTACACCGCATGCTATGAAGGCTATGGACTCAAAGGACAGAAAGTTGAGCGAGTTGGTAAGGGTTTATGGTGAAAAGAAAAGGCGTGCAAAACACGGACACAAGGGGAAGAAGTGGACACCACGAACGCCGACTATCAACTGAGGCAGAGCACACAGGCGAAAAAGAAAGAAGACACACAACTTATCTGCGCATGCCTACTGCCTAGGGAACGTAGCGCCACCTGTCAAACGGTTACACGTGCCGGTCTACGCGTTCGTTTTTTGCACGTCTGTTCTTTTCACTATGGAAGGCTATGGCCTAGATTAGCTAATAACTGTTCGCACCACCAGATGTCCTCCGTGCGGATCTCAATCAGTAATAGACCGCATATTATCAAACTTACAAACTGAGCAACTTGCTGGTGTAATCACTGTTCCTGTATAAAGGACCACTACCTCGTGTTTGCACTGTTAAATTCAACAAATGTCCCAGAGCGCCGAAACATAAGAAAAGCCAACTTTAACACATCCAAGTTCATCAACCAAACTGTAGAAATTGATTGGATTTCGATTCTTTCGGTAACTGATCCAGTAGTGGCCTTCGAACAATGTAAAAACAAAGTTGGAACCGCGTACTCAGAGTGTACGAGTCTAACACATGCTACACATTGGTTCTCAGCTCCGAGAAGCCCATGGATAACAAGAGCGCTTTTACAAAGTATTAATAAACGTGACAACCTTCACAAAAAAGTAGAGTGCCAGCCCTTCAATGTAACGTTAAAGTCGCGATACGTAGCTTATTCTAATACACTCACGAGACTCTTGAAAGAAGCCAAGCGTTCCTACTTTGAGAATGAAATACTTAAACACAAAAATGACAATCGTGAAACATGGGATACGACTAGGTCATTTCTTCATTTGTCTTCACCTGGCCGCAATCCTATTTGGCATTTCGTGCGTTCGTCTTAATGGCTGGCAAATAATTCCAAAACCTTCAGGACCAAATCTGCAGAACCTTAAACACTTAGGCATCACAGTTTAGAACAACAAGATAGCCGTCCATAAACCTGAAAGTTTCAATGACTGTAGTTCCTAATAACTTTTCATTTACTAGCTGAACTAAGTGTGCCATGAAAATCCTGAATTGCGCGGAAACCGTTGCCCCAGTTATTTTCTGCGCACACCAAAGCAGTAAGGAGTTCTGTAGAGCATGTGCGCCTTTTTAATTCCTTAAACAATTCGTGCTTTCACCTAATGCAGAAGGCTTCGAGCAGCAGGTCTCACTGCTGCAAGCAGCAGGCTACCCCGTACGACTCGTTACGGCAGTGGCTGAGCCACTCAATAGAGACTTGAAGAATCGTCCTCGTAATGATAAAGGGTCCCTGTAGCAGCAAAAAACTGCTGTGATACTGTAAATTCATGGTGTAGCTCATAATCTTTAGATTGGACACAAGGTTGGAGTAAGGGTATAGTATTACGGCTGCTCCAGTGAAAGTGTCTAAGCATTGCAGCGAAGCTAGCCTTTTCCGGAAAATTAAAAAAAGGGTTGTAAAATAGACCACCATATAGTGAATATGCCCCCGTGCACAGATTTTCGTGCATATAAAACTGTGTCCGCGCGTATGTTCGACAAGCGGACAGGTGTTTCAATGAGCGGGTAAAAAAGCGTGATGATGAGGTGCTAAAATGTGCTCATGTTCACCTGTCTATTCACTGTAGAGATTGTGGTTGTGTGGCACACTTTGATAATACTTGCATTTGATATCGCTACGGAGATTTCTTAACCCGTTTGGTTGTTGAGGCAGCAGAGATGAAAATAGATGACATTGAGTACGTGATAGCACCGACTCTTTACGCGGAAGGAACTTCGCTTTCTAGATGGCGCGTTAGACAGAAATGGATGAGTAATGACTGGCTCGACACGTCGGCTTCTTCGTCTTTTCTGCTTCGTTTATGTATTCCCTTGTGGGACAAACGCTCGGTTGGAGTGAAGTGCTTGTGTCTGTCGGTCGTTTTGTTTTGCGTTTCTGAAGGTGGAAGAAATATGATTGGCTCATCTCATAGTCGCGGAAAGATCCGCTATAAACTTCATTTAATCGTTTAACATTCACCAAACAAGGCAAATCTGCTTATCTCTCCTAAAGAGCAACGAAAAAAAAAAAAAAAAAGCAGCCAAGTGACGTCATTCGTTAAAAGAGAAGCAGGAGCTTTCCGGCTACGTTTGAAAACAATTTACGCATTCCCTGGGGCGTACGGTGATAACATTTACTTCGCATGTTCCCAGCAGCCACTATACGACAGATGGGCGCCGTTTTATGACTGTGTCCTGAAATTGCTGCAGGGCTCCTTTAGCCTAGCATATATACGGTGGAGGTGGCTGTGCGAGTACCTGTCGTTACAAGAGGGATACGTACTTCGCCGTGTACTCTTGTCAGGCGAAGAACCACGACGGCTGCACACGTATCCGACGTTTGCGAGCCGCGGAGCGTCGTCGCGCGCATTATATAAATGACCGGCGAGAGAAAGTTACATTGTGTCTACCTCGCGAAACGGGGATTGCCACAACCTGCGCATACGCCGAAATCGTCTTTAACCCCTTTGGCACTGCAGTGCGTTCCGCCCCGTTCCCCAAATTACGCGAAGTACGAGCGCTTCGGGCGACCATTAGTGCGCCAGCTAGTCCGGCACGCATCGGCGAGCCGTCCCTTCGTTCTGCCCATCTGCATAGCCCATTAATCTCTCGCTCGTCGCCGATCGCAACGGCACGTGAGCGGCAGCCACCGCGGCACAAGGCTCAGCGGCACAACCGCCTTCTTCCCTCGATAATTGCACGCTGGGACCTTTCGCGCAACTGCAGTAAGAGTGCATCTAATATGGCCAGAAGGTCCTTTTCGGCGTTATGTAGGCGACAGCTGGACCTATGTCGCGCGCCTCCTTGTTCTTCTTATTCCCACCGGAATGGCACATACTCAATACCGTGGGATTGGCCAAAACAGCAGAGGACTTGACTGAGCATAAAGCTACACAGGACAAGAATTTTGAAATGGTTGCACGATATAACAAAAAAAAAAAAGGGGGGGGGGGGTGAATTGTTCCTTCCTCATCACATAAGGGGCGTAGCGGGGAAGCTACCAAGCATGACCTGTGAAAATAAAAATTCAGGGAGGGAACTCGGCAGTGTAATTAAGCATGACATTTTCCTCTTCTTCTTCTTCTCGCAATTTCCCATGACTTGTTTATCGTCGTGAATGTAACGAAAGAGGACCAGCAGCGCAAGATAAACCACTTTTCAGTTGTGCACGTATGGCCGTACATGTAAGGTCGCCGGTGTAATCACTGTGTGTAATTATGTATGACGTAACGATGACACTGTAGCTGCGAATCAGTGACGAGTGGAACGGCAAAGTAACGTGGTAAAGAGGTAAGTGCCCTGAGAGGGGAATGAACCCTTTTGCTGACTCCATCCCAACCTTTCGCGCACTTCGAACACCGGGGACTGCAAAACCAAACAATAATGCAATAAATAAGGCGGGAAGGAGATGGGGAGAGGATAAACCAGTTTCTCACCTCCCCCTCCCCCTTCCACCTGCCTTTTTCCAATTGTCGGCTTTCGTAGTCTATACGTATATAGGGCAGGCCCCATACGTACAGCAGTAACCCTGTCACGTCGCTTCCTTGTCTAGACGCTTGCCATGCGTCAGCCATGAAACCGCTTCTTTTTGTTTAGAACTTTAGACATTCTACCCCCTAAAGAACACGTTCGCAGATGGACTCACTTTCCGTATCGGAATCAATGCACTGTGTGCTCCTTCAAATACGAGTGTAGAAGCGGCAAACCTCAACGTTATATCACAGTTCAGTAATTAGTGGTTCAGTGGGTTGACATTGAGGCGAGTATATATCAAACATAGGGAGACTTGCATGTAAGCTCAAAGCTTTTCGTCAAGAACAAGTGGAACTGGGAGCCGGAATCGGGCATTTCAGTGCTTTCGTCAAGCAGGCTAATGTCGAAAAATATGCAGAGGTCTCACAGGTATAGTTTCAGCAGTTTTATGAAGCCTCTATTGATACGTTCTGCTGTCTTGCGGCTTCTTCGCCATGACGTTGATTCTGAGAGCTTACCTGCAAAATAGTACACGTCTTGCTTGTTCAACGTATACGAGTATAGGGCAGTGACGTAGTGGTTCAGCGTAGGAACCTTTATGTGAAATCGTTTATCGCATGTTTCTTCGTCTCAGGCATACGCATTTGATACCCGAGTCTGGGAAGTTTTCACGGCCATTGGTATGCATGCAAGTAGGTTGGCAGTTTTCTGTATAGTTTGGGTCGACAACCGTTTTTCAGAGGCCACTGCAGTGAGATTATGTTTGCTTAGTCAATAATTATGGTACGGGCGACCAGCGCCCATTGGGTTCAGCATAGTATAAGCGCACAGTCGACGACCGCAGGTAATCCAGGGCCGAAGCAACGCGCTTTGCAAGTCCTCTACCTATGGATAGTCGCGAAAAAACGAGTCCAGTCCGAGGCCAACTTTCCATATGCGTTCAACACAAGCGATCAATCTTTGGAAGTGCCTGTGAGTGAAGGAGTCCTAAGTCATGAGATAGTCGCTATTCGCTAAGATGCCGGTTTTGTAAATACTCCTATAGCAGCGGCATCTTTCCGTCAAAGGAGTTCAAACTTTTTTTTTTCCGATGGCATGTCGGAAAAGATGACTAGTCTAACTGTTGGAGCCCGTCGCATGAGATCATTTGCACAGCTTATGGAAATTCGCTATAGTTCCTCGCAAACATTACTGGTACTGGTTTTATACGGTAAGCGAATTTGTCTCCAGATATACTCTAAAAGAACTTGTTGTTGGGCTAGTTGGTAGAATATATCTAAACCTTATTCTGAGCGCAACCACACGACACTTCCACACACACACCCACGCACCCAGGCACCCAGGAGCGCTGTGCGTGGTGGATGCCTGGGTGTGTGGGTGTGTGTGTGGAAGTGTCGTGTGGTTGCGCTCAGAATAAGGTTTAGTTTTGTCTCCAGATGTCTCCCGAGAGTCTATAGATCATCACTTAAAACACCATCAGGTCAGTGGAGCACCGAGGGGGGTGGGTTCGGGGGTTGTAACTCCCCCTGAAGCCGACCGGACCCCCCTCCCATTCCGTAACTGCTCCTATGTCCTAGAAGAATGTGGAACTAATGTCGGCAAAACGCCGATAAAATAATAAATATACTCATCATCATTGATGTCACTATTATTTGGCATTTTATTTACTTTTTTTACACACGCAACAACTGTGTAATCGCTTGCCCGGCCCTTCGTGAAAAATTGAACCCCCCCCCGCCCCCGCCCCCCCCCCCCCACCTGGCAGAAATCCTGGGTGCGCTACTGCATCAGGTAAAAGGAAAATTGCGTTCCCCTATAAGTACGGCTGCACTGAATGGCTAAGCAACACAACAGACCAGCAGCGAGAGGTGGCTGCTCTCAGACTAGACCAGCCGCGGGCGGTAGTGCTTTTGATTGAGGGACAGGCGCCACCTATACCTTTATTGAGAGGGAGGCCAAAGCCAAACCTTCCGTGATGTCGACTGTTAATCCCATCGGTGTCCTTCCGTCATCTGTCCTCACTTATAACTGCATGACCCCCTCTTCGTATCGCTGTTTCCATTTAGGCCTTGGAGCCATACGCTGACATGACTGAGCGGTTTCTTACGGGGCGGCATGGCGGGTCGGCTGACCGGGCCCCGTGATGGGACGTTGAGATGGATGCGACAGGGCTGTGTTCCCCCTATCGGAAAGGAGGCCCTCTCGTCCATGGAGGAAGGGGGGGGGGGAGGCTAGCGGCTAGCCTCTACCACACCCAGCTACGAGCCGCATACCTTACCTGCACAACTGCCGCGTTCACTTTTTGTTCTGGATATGTTGTGTGCTTCTGGAATGAACCTCGCCCTCGCGTACTTCTGTACTTCAATCGCACATCACGGAAACGATGGATTTATTTCGCGTGCTACACCTGTTAACGTTCAGATAACTTGGCCTCCAGTCACCCTCCTCCCCTCTCTCCAGCAGTGACGCCCTCTGGGTTGTCTCGCTCCTGGCAATATATGGCAGACCTGTGCCCTTGTGAGAAGGCCCTGATGGTTCGCATCCGTCGGAGATCGTCCAAGTTGGATACCTGCAGAACTCTTCCCGCGACCCGAAAATGGAACGATGGCGTGCGTAATGCATCGACGCGTGAAACAGAGATGACCGTGCCTACGCGTTACCTTTCGCACCAATTTGAGAACGTGTACAGGGCTTGCCACGCCAGCGCCGCCCGTAGCAACCTCCATCATCGTCACCGCCAGCACCACCGCCTACCAACGACGACCAGCTGCGAATGCCCGAAATCTCGTTTCGCGTCACTCGTTGGCAGTGGTAGATTGCCGAGTTGCTTGCAGTTTCGTATGGTGCGCGTAGTGGTGTGTTTTGTGTGTGTTAGCTTCACAAGTGTGCCCGCGACGCCTACTGCATCACCACTCCCGTCTCATTTCCGGGGTAGTACACCATAGGCAAAGTTCGGCAAAGCACGAGTAACGAAAAAGCTCTTCTCCCTTCTTTCTCTGTTTCTCTCTCTCTCTTTCTCTACGGCACGAGCAAGCAAACCCTTTAAAAAGGGGCACATAATTAAAATCTAAACACGCGAGAGAGACACGACACGCGCGCGTAAGTTGGTGTGGATGACGTGAACATCACGTCATGACATCAATTGCGTGAATCACATGAAACTGCGTTGTATTTTCACAGTAACCTCCCCCCTTTTTTTTCTTTTTTTTTTTTGTTATCTCCAAGGAAAAGCTAACAAGGCCGTATTTGTTATAGGTATAGGAGGTCACTATTCAGCGACTACGGCAGCGTTTAGTCGCTCACCATATTCCGACAGCACCATTGACGAGAAATGGAGTGGGGTGGGGTGCCATTACAGAGACAATAGAAAAACCTAGCACTTTCCACTGATAAACATTATGCAGAA
Source organism: Hyalomma asiaticum (assembly GCA_013339685.2). Taxonomy (NCBI): domain Eukaryota; kingdom Metazoa; phylum Arthropoda; class Arachnida; order Ixodida; family Ixodidae; genus Hyalomma; species Hyalomma asiaticum. The sequence continues at coordinate 40,920,310 of CM023485.1, read as the reverse complement.
CACAAAACTACCCGCGATTCTTCGAAGTTCACTTTTGAGAGCAGAGTACTTCCTACATGCAATCAGTATTTTTTTTTTCTTTTTGCAGTATAAACCACTTCCCGCAAAGCTTGACGTCACCCAACGCCGACCGCTTTGTCTTGTCTTAGGCCTTGTATTTCTCAGTTTCCCTTTGGTCATGCGCAAACTATAAATATCTACAAAGCTCCTAGTTCGTCGATTTCGCTAACTTGGTGGCTCTGCAGTCAACGTTCTCTTTTCCGTCCTCCCCTCCCACCGCTCCCGTCCCTCCCATTCCATAACGATGTCATTGTTCCTGGAATAAGGATGTCGCTGACCTCGCGAGCCTTTACCACGAGAACGCGGTGTATTGTGTAGTATAACGGCACTTAGCAGCCGCACATCATAATATCGCCATGAAAAAAATGACAATGCCTTTTCTGTAGTTTTGTAGTTTTAACGAAACGTCTTTCTCCGAGTGGTTGCGAGAATCGTTAACATTGCGAGTGATGCCTTCTTTTCAGCGGGGAAAAAAAAATACTCGCTAAATAAAATCACTTAGGAGAACCATCAAGCTCTCTGAAAGGGTTTCGCCATCTAAAGGCACCGTGAATGCATTTGAATAACGGCTGCAGGGTGAGCATTAGCACGTTTGAGACTGCAAATTCATAGCGGCCCTTCCATTAACGCATAGTTTGTATCTTACATATAGTAAATGCCTGCAGAGGGCACGAAAAGTGTTAAGCCCTCAATACCATTACTTCTGATTTACGTTGGATACTCACCGTAAATCTACAGATACAACGAGTAAATGCCTGTCTTGCCTGCAAGGATCGCGGTGATTTTGACATAATGATAGAAATAAAAAATCGGTGGTGCTTTCGTTTCGACACTCAAAAAAAGAAAGGAAGGAGCAAAAGAAAGAAAAGATTTTCGTTGCTCACGAGTTCTTATATGTATGGGGCTGCGTTCATGAATATTGCAGCAATGTAATGGCACGTTTTGCGCTTCGTAATCGGCCCGATCTTGACGCATGTAGCCTGCGCAGGTCATTTATAAATCATCCTTCACGTAAGCGTTTGGTTTATTGCAGTTTAGAAAAGGCACGTTTCACAGTGGCGCTTTGAATACTTGCAATGGCACCTGACCCGACGTCAGCCTGGATGTTGCTATGACGACAATATGGAAGGTCATTTATTTGCTGCTATAATTGAAAAAAAACGCAGAGGACACACGGTTGTGTTTGGACGAACAGTAAGATAAATGGACATAGAAAAACGGCGAGAAAACATATGCAGGTTCCTAGAGGAGCCTGTCTCGTTCAGGAACAAAAAGGACGAGCATACAAGTTATAGGTCATTCATCTTATTTTTTGTTTCTACAGAGCACAGCACGGAGTCAGCGTTCAATATTGGCTGGACAGAAAAAAAAAAAAAAAGGAAATGACGGTCCCTTTGTGTAGCTGACGCCGACGAGAGTGCATGCTTTTTCCTGTGCTGTCCTTGGCGTTAGCTAAAGCTATACGAAAGCTTCCGTGCAAACGCACCGGAGGAGGGTGCCCAGCTCTTTTCCCGCAGTGCTTTTGTAGTTTCTATATGTATACGCAAACATACAAACACGCACTAATGTACCTGATACAGGGGATTCGGGACTCCATTATACCACTGAAATAAAAACCTTTGCTACGCCCCCCAGCTGTGCCATCATGAGACGCTCTTTACTTCGATATCCTAGGTTGACTGCGTTGCTATACTTTACGTTTCTCTCATTCTCATTTCGCTTGATTCACATTCATTCACGTTAGTGTACTTTTATTTCCCCTTGGTTCACCCATTATCCTCCTTGGGTTCACCTTGATTCACTTTCATTCGCACACGCATGTCCACGTTGTGTAGTTTCATGTTTCCTTTCGTGACTCATTTTTTCTGTGCGTTTGTCCATTGCGCAGTATACATAAATAAAAATGAGGTGGGGGAACCCTTGTGTACAAAATGCGCATTTTCTTATCTTTTGTTGGTGATTTTTGCTTTTGATATTTACTGCTACTGGTCATTTACTATTTTATTATATTTGTAATCGTTATATTTCTTGTACAATGCAAGTATTTGTGCAATATGTGTGTTCGATTATTTTGTTGCGCCTATGTATCTGCTGTGCTCTCAAGCTTCAGCTGAGAGCGGCTGTATCGGAAATAAATAAATTTCACTGTTGGCACGAAACCTGCATCCACCGACCAGGAGTACGTGCGGATATGAGCCGTACTTTGCTCTCGTTGCCATTGGTGGTGGTGGTGGTAGTAGTAGTAGTAGTAGTAGTAGTAGTAGTAGGGAGAAGACTAGAAAGCTTTATTTCTAGTAATATTAGTACTATGCAATTGTAGTAGTAGTGATAGCAGTAGGATGAGTAGGTGTAGTAAGAGGACTAGGAGGCCTATCCCGAAAACAGGGTACTCCATACTGTTCCGCCTTGCTCCACCCTGGTTGGTCAGTTATGCTTGCCAAGGCAGAATTGACCAATCGCTGAGCAATACCTATTCTCTTATTGGTCACTCCTGGCTTGACAAGCAGAAACGACCGATCGGGGAGGACCAAGACGAAATAGTATTCCGTATTCCGTTTTACGGTATAGGCCCCTAGAGACCTTCATTTCTATGATCGCCATGAAAAGTGATCGTGACACGCCGTTGTATCTTAGCGGCTACAGTTGTTAGTTTGCTAGGCTTGACGCCGCGGGGTATTTTGATGAGGGCGAAACGCAAGTGAAAAACAAACAAAAAAAAAAGCAAGACGCCCGCGTAGTTATATTTAGGCGCACGTTAAAGAACCGCAGGTTGTGAAAATTACTTCAGGACCCTCCGCTACGGGCGTGTCCCATGAGCACAGCTGACACGTAAAACCCCATCAATTATCGTAAAAGTGATCGTTTAGCAGTGCCTGATCCGCAGCGGGCCTAATCCAAACCGGCCCTGATCTCTATCTTAACATGCCCGTGTGACAACGGTATAAAGGAAGTTTCGAGGCTGGCCATCGAGTTCGGCCGTCGTGATTGGCTATCGTGTTTAATTGATTGCCGCCTGTTTGTCTTATCATGTCTGACTGTCGTGTTAAATGGCTATCGTGTTAACAGAGATCCAGCTCTACGATACTGGAAGATGAGGCAGTGTATACATCTTCCCGCCCGAAGCATCTGTCATTTCTTTGCAAAGCGGCATCGGCCTGCTCAGCACATCGATCCGAGAGGATGGGCAGTGCACGTTTCCCAGGAAGCAGAGCGTTGTTAGTCACGATCGTAAAAGGCTCGGCCGTTACAGCGCTACGCGGCGTTGCTGCACGATGATTACTACGCAAGACCTTCCATACGTTGCTATTACCTTCGATTGTTCATCACAACACTGCGTAGGCCGCCCCGGCCTCGCCGGTGATCCGTTACCCTTGTCGCACGCTATCCACGTAACGCTACAAGCTTCAACGGCGGGCGAATTGGAGCGCAGTGGAAGATGATTTTTGTGACTCGTGGGCGGCGTATACGCTTGACTGAGCTGTGGTGCTGGCGTAAGCTAGACAGACATCCATCATGGCGGGAGGCAGGCATTCGCCGGCAAGCGAAACGCTCGTCGAGCGTAGATGGGAGGGAAGGACGCTGGCATCGGGATTACTTTATTATTGTGTAGTTTGAGGCGAAAGATCCGCACCGGTGAGCAAGGAGAACGAGAGCAGAGGGTTGGAAGCAAGGCCACTCTCCGAGCTGCGTTCGCTTTCGCGTCTGACTTTGTGTGAACAGTGTACTACTACTACTACTACTACTACTAATAATAATCCACGGGGTTTTACGTGTCAAGGAAAGAAGAGGAGGAGGAGGAAAGAAAGGCAGGAAGGTCAACCACACGCGCGTCCGGTTTGCTACCCTACACTGGGGGAAAGGGATTAAGGGATTAAACGAGAGAAAGAAAGGGTGGTGCGACAGTCAGAGGGGTATACAACACGTGCTTGTCCATTGTGGAACTACAGACGATCACTCGGCCCGGTTGAGCGTGAGAATTGAAGCAACGCCCTAGTCGCTTCAGTGTCACAAACCACGATATCGTTATGGGGGAACGCCGCTATGGAGGGCTCCGCAAATTTCGACCACCCGGAGTTCCTTAACGTGCACTGACGCGCCCAGTACGCGGGCCTGTGTCATTTTCGCCTTCATGAAAAATGCGGCCGCCGCGGCCGGGATCGAACCCGAGTCTTTCGGGTATTAACCTTTAAAAAAAAAGCAAAAGAAAAAGGCAATGCCAGTTCCGCGCCTGAGAAACCTGAGTAAACAGCGGGTTCACTAATCGCTGTATATCATGAGGCAACATCATTATCACTATCGCTATCATGCAGCAGTTGGCTGAAGGCTAGGAGGGTGTGGGTAATGGAACGAGGGCAAATACGGGCCTGCTCTTTCCTTCTGCGCAAGCTGAGATATTTAATTAATCAATTAATTATTATTGTTTTCCTTCGTATAATCAGTCTCACACAGCGGCGTGGGTAGTGAGTCAAGTGCAAGAGCGGGTCCCCTTTTCCTTTCTGAATGACAGCGGACATCGGGGACGGCATGTCCCCAAACAGATCCGCTGTTAAAAAGCACGGGTGTAGGATTTAATATTGTTCAGAAATTTCGCTGTTACATCTACGGCCGCCCATTCAAGATAGTCACCGATCATCATTCATTATGCTGGCTTGTCAGTCTCCGAGATCCTTCTGGTCGTCTCGCACGGTGGGCCTTACGACTTCAGGAGTATGACTTCGTGGTGACATATAGGAGCGGCCGCCGCCATGCTGACGCTGATTGTCTTTCCCGCTTACCACTTCCAACGACCCATTCTGAGGAGGACGCTTTCGACGACTGCCTGGGAGCTATTACACCCGAGTTTCCCGATGTGACCGTATTCCGACAGGAGCAGCGTAACGACGTCAGTTTGGAGCCTCTCTTCGTCGCGGCGCGCAATCCGAAAGCCAGTGGTGGTTTTTCCATACGTGACGGCTTGTTGTACAAAGCTAACCGCTCTGCAAGTGGCGCTCGCTTTCTTCTTCTTGTCCCGGAGAGCCTCCATACTGCTGTGTTACGTGCGATGCATGACGACCCAACATCCGGTCATCTTGGGTTCGCCCGCACCCTGCAGCGGGTTCAGGAGCGCTTTTACTGGCCTCGCATGCGTCAGACAACAAAGCAATATGTGGCCAGTTGCGACCAATGCCAACGTCGCAAAAGACCTTCAACCGCTTCCCCAGGCCTTCTGCAACCGCTCATTCCGCCTCATGCACCTTTCGAACAAGTCGGCGTGGACCTGCTGGGCCCATTCCCACGGTCATCAAATAACAACCGATGGATCATCGTTTGTGTGGACCACCTTACACGCTACACAGAGACCGCGGCAGTACCGTCATCTACCGCTGCTTGCGTCGCATCTTTCTTGTTGCGTTATGTCGTCTTACGCCATGGCCCACCTCGCGTGATCATAAGCGACCGTGGTCGTCAGTTCGTGGCAGACACTGTTGAGGAGTTGCTTCGGCTATGTGGAACGCAATTTCGACACTCCACGCCGTATCATCCGCAGAGCAACGGCCTTGTTGAACGTACGAACCGAACCTTGACGAACATGATAGCCATGTACGTGTCATCGGATCACAAGAACTGGGATGATGTGCTACCATTTATAACATACGCCTACAACACTGCGAAGCATGAGACAACAGACTACAGCCCTTTTTATTTGCTCTACGCCAGGTCACCGCGGAGCTTCCTTGACACTATTCTGCCGTTTTCATTAGACACAGAAGATTCAGTAGCCAAGACACTTTGCCTTGCCGAGGAAGCCCGTCGAATAGCACGCATCCGAACGTTGGCATCTCAAAGCCGCTCAAAGCAAAGATATGACAGCACCCATGAAGAGGTTTCGTTTGAAAAGGGTGATCTAGTGCTGCTATGGACCCCACAGCGCAGGCGTGGCTCGTGCAGCAAGCTTCTATCACATTATGTCGGCCCGTTCGTTGTGCTTGATCGCCTGAGTGATCTCACGTATGTACTTGCGCGGCTTTTGTCTAAAGACAGGCGCTCCAGGAAAACGCAACTCGCTCACGTTGCACGTCTCAAACGTTACTATCCCACCACAGCACAATGACTCACCCGGTGGGCTTCGTCTGCGAAACGGGGATTGTAACGGAAAGAATAGGAGATGGGAGATGAAGAAGAGGACGACGAAGTGGAGTGCGCCATTGTACCATCTCCGTGGCTATCTACCTTGGCGATCTCTCATCCCCGCTGACCATCACTTGTAAATAAACATCCTTCATCCGTAACAATATGTATTTTATATCCGTTCCTTAAGACCTCATTGCCACTCGTTATGTTCATTCCTTTATTTCTCTTGAATTACATAACACACGCGAATTTGAGGAAAAAGTGCATATTGACCGAAATGCACGAACCACCTCCTAAACCGCTGGTTTCGTGGCGTCGACACCTCGAAACGCTGCTCCGGTTCGTTCTTCTGAACCTCTTAAAAGCCCTTTTCGGGTTGAAAGTTTTAGATCTCGTGCACACGGGATTGCGGCTTACACGATTCAATGACGATGGGGTCGTACCGAAGCTGTCTGCTTCGTGAATTTTCGCTTCCTGCCATGCCATAAATATTCGCTCTAAATAGGCGCCGAAATAAAACTTGGGACTAGTCCTCCACGCCCGGGCCAAATAGTGCAAGGTCCACAGAGCTTCTTCGTCTCGCGGGTATCTCACCACATCCGCCCAGCGCGCGTGTCGGTAAACACTGCACCGTTTACTTTTCGCGTTCCGAGGGGAGTGCGAGAACCCGTGACAGGGGCCCCCCGAGGCTGGAGGCACCGGCACGGATTCTGCTGCTGAGGCCTGTGCTTCTCTGGGTGGAAAAAGAAACTCCCCCAGAGACCACCCTCTCTGTACGGCCAACCTCCATTCACTTCAACAGGGCTCTCTTGTTTCATTTTTGCGACATCTAGACACGCTATAGGGCAAAATGCTTGTTGTGTATTTGTGTACTGGGCAACATTAAGTCAATTTAGGATTGGGCTTGTTGGAAATTCGTTAGAGCGGAATTACAGCGCGAAGACACAAGGACGAGAAAGAAGACTACACACTGCGCTATCAAGTCTTGCTTTCTGGGGTTTTACGTCCCAAAACCACCATTGATTATGAGAGACGCCGTAGTGGAAGGCTCTGCAAATTTTGACCACCTGGGGTTCTTTAACGTGCGCTGACATCGCACAGCGCACGGGCCTCAACATTTCGCCTCCATCGAAATGCCGCCGCCGCGGCCGGGGTTCGACCCCGCGACCCTCGGATCAGCAGCCGGGTATGATAGCCACTAGACCACCGTGGCGGGGCAAATCAAGCCAAGTTTATTTTCATTTTGCAAAAGCATAAGTTACAAAAACAGAATATGCAGAAGAGGGTCCCAAGGCAAGGAGACCGTACGGGCACCGTCTGTACATGATTGAATTAGACAAAATAAAAAAATAAGCAGAGGAATGCAGACTATGATAACGCAGTATAAAACCTAACCAAAATGAAAAAGTTGGTTCATAATTTTACGACATCGAAAACTATTATGAGAGAAACGAGGGGAAGTTGAAGGTACATGAAATTATACAAATTTAAACACGCTAATAAATAAACGAAAAATAAATATAAACTCGGGAAGCAACACTGAACAACGTCTTACAACAAACTTTGTTACCATGTCCCAGACATGTGCTTATGTATGCACGAGGGGGCGTGCCCGGAAGCGAATAAAAAACAATAAATAAATGGGCGAGGAAGACGTTCGTACAGAAGGCATGCCAAAGTACTATCAAAACGTGAAGGGAAAAGAACCAACAAATTATCATACCGTATATCAAGAAAAATAATTTCTTAAGGTCGAGAGCTATGGAGGGCATTGTGCGCAGGTTTCGGGAACTTTACTGCGGCATTGTGCGCAGTAAAGTTCCCGAAACCTGCCGCTCGCTCCCATATAAAACAATGTGATTCACCGTTACCAACAAAGAAATTGCGTAGGTGGAAAGTTCATGACGTAACCCGTGTTGGTGCAGGAAGCACAAGGCTTGTAACTTGCCTCGTGCGCCTTTCCCATAGCTTCTCGCGGCAAGGGCGGTGCGTTTGGCATTGTGGGAAGGGTGACTTACTATAACTGAGAGAAATATCGTTTGTCTTCTCAACGTCCCTCTAACGCCTAACAAAGCGCAAAGGGTTGGGAAGTATAAGAAGAAACGACAAAAAGAAAGTGCTGCTCCTTTTTATTTTTTCCCCATTTGATCCATTGAGCTGTGTTATACGCTAAATGAAGAACTCAAACCAATTATAGTCAGCCTCCCTATCTGGCCTCTTCGTAAGGCGCAATGTCCTGAAAGCATTTTGGATGGGGTAACATGGAATATACTGCGCGTGTTCGAACGACTGTCCTAGCCTAAAGGGGGGGAAAAAAAGAGAAAGAAGGAAACAGGAATTCGAGAGGAGGAGAAGTAAACTTCATATACAACTATATATAGTCCGCTAGTTTTCCTCGACGCGAGACGAGAACAACGTGTTTTCTTCTTTCTTTTTCTCTTGCTTTCATTGCTTCGCAGCAGGTAGGGATTTATTAAGATGACGTACCATTATCATTAGTAAATTATACCGGCGATTTACTTCCTGATTATACTGTATGTCAGTGCTACGTTAACCAAGTAAAAAGTACGCCTGTTATTCTGTACCGCGCGGACTTATCGTTGTTATCGTCCTCCAACCTCTCCTAAACAGGCCTGCAACACTTTTCGGACAAAGTGTGAAAGCGATGCCCATCTCTCGTGGATGTGAGCGAAATAATATTAGTGCGCTGCACGCTCCAGGGAATTCGTACTTTGATTTCAAATCGCGGCTGGAAACCGCCCGCTCTACTTCCAACATCTCAAATCTCTAATCTCAACATTCCCACACCTCAACTGTTCTCAAATTAACCACTCTGGCAACACGCGTCGCCCCAAACGAAAGCTTGAAATTCCTGCACGCTTTAATAAACTCCCCACGGTCTACATATTTTCACTTAACCTTCATGTGCTCTCAGCTCTAATAATCTTAATCATTTGTGACTTTAATCTAGAAATGATTTGTACAAATATAGCTACTTTCCCTTAACAATAGAACGTTGGAATGCACGGCCCAGATCCGTTCATGCTTTACCAATCGTTGATTTTTGTCTGCAGTTGACATGTAATGTTGTCGCCACTACTGCCATAGCCCATGAATCAACAGCAGTACTAAATAATTAATTAATTAATTATATAGTTAATTAATTAAATAATTAAATGCCGTCGTATGGCGTTGACTCCTTCGCTTGAGGTAGAAATAGCATTGGTGATACTGTGAACGCGTAAGCACACGCGGGAATAGACTGTTCATTTTGAGCCTCAACAAATAAAGAAAACGTACGCGTCTTTATTAATTATTACATCCCTGAGCTACCTGCCCACTAAAGAAAAGAAAAAGCTATAACTTCATATTTCGGCCATCTTCATCAGAAGCGAAAGAAATTATGAACGCGAGACCTGCATGCAGACTTGGCGGTAATGACATTACTCGTTGCTGTAATGAGTAGTGCACTGAACTTCTTTCGAGGGCTTTAGCGTAATGTAATCAATTACTTTAATCGAGTAATTTCACGGAAATTACTCGTGGCTTTCGCAATTAGTTGAGGGTAAGATAAAAAGCATGTTCGCTTCTCTAATAGCATTAAAAAATAAGTTTACCGTAAAGCAACAAAAAAATAACGAAGAGCGTTTAATCGGAATGCCTAACCTCAAGCGTGAGAACAAAGCACGTCCACAGGGAAGCTGCATATTCATGCTGCAAATGTATGTGTGCCGTGAATAATGCATATGTGAGTCATAGTGCATGAATGAACTTTTGCTAAGGTAATTACAAAGTAACTTCATTAATATTGTGTAGATTGAGTAACACAATTTCATTGACATTGTGTAATGAGCTCTAATTACGTTTAAGAAAGTTATAAGTTGCCATCTCTGCCTGCCATCTCTGTCTATACGCAAGATAAGTCATCTAACACTCGCAATAGCAAGCTGTCGCAACTTAAGTGCTAACCTACTCATAGGTAGTTATTAATGAAACGTCCAACCTATTTTGCGCCGTACATCGGGAATCCTTATCCGAAAGAAGCGCACATTCTTCTGAGAAAGGAGCCCATGGACACGTAAGAATGCCCGGATGACGCTCCTTTCCTCTTCGACCGCTCTCATTCCCGCTCGCGCTTGATACAGACGGCGCATTTCGACATACTCTGGCCTCAGCATGGGCGTGCCTTTGACGGTCGAGCGAAAGTAAACATGATTAAAGTTTGCGCACACGTAAGGTGCTTTCCCGCAAAGACGTGTTACTCGGGAGTTTCCGAAAGCCCCCTGGAGGTGACGCCCTTACAATGTAGTCTCGGTGGTACCGACAGCACGCATGCGTTCGTGCGAAAGTTCGCCGGTTCGCGGCGGAATCGTTCGCGCGAGTTACATGAAGCGCGACGCGTCGCGTGCGACGCGTCAGTATAAATGCATCACGCTGCCTGTGCAGGTAACCTCCTTGGACACCGTTGCGTGAATGTGCCTCGTTTGCGTGCGAACAGCGCGAGCGTTGGGGGGCGAAAACACGGTGATCAAAGGAGGTGCCGGAGGTGGGTTCGGAAGGGCGTCGGAGTTGTGCATTGAAGGAAGAGGAGCGAGATTTCAAGACTACGTCAAGTTTGTTGCTCTCAGGTGTACACTATACTGCTTGGAATAAAAAAAAAAAGAATACGTGTAAAGAGTGAGGCGTCCGGCACTTAATTCTTTGTTCCTGAGTACCATAGAAACTAGAACACTTTGGGAAGAGCAAAACAGTAAAAGAAACTCAGGAGCTCCTTCGTGTATGTAGTTCACGGATCACGATCACAAGCTATAGAAGTTCTCGAGTAACAACACCGAAGTTCAATGCAGTCAAATGCGAAAAAGATAAAAGAAGCTTACGGAAGTTGCTCAGAGGAACGAAAAAAGAAAAGCAAAATCTACTTTGGTGTGTAGGACACTCATTAAGTCAAACTTTACATTAGCGAACACAGTGCACATATGGCCGCGGCTGTGGTAAGACAGTTGAAATATACCTCAACCGTTTCTGTCTTCCAAGGGATTAAAGGATTTAACGGGCGAAAAAATAATAAATGATTAAATTATAGGTCAATGTACGAGTAGCTCGTATGACGTTCAGATGTGAGGCGACTTGTTGTCGCGGTAAAGGAATTTGAAAGGACTGCATGTCGAAATTGAAGTTTCGTGGTATTTTGTATGATATACTAACACGTTATCGAAAATTTGCAGTGTTATAGTTCTGTCCAGAGAGAGAGAGAGAGAGTAAAGAGCGCTGTATCTCGAATACACATGCGTGTTCCGCTACACATGTTCGCTCTCGGACACATACTATAAGTACGTGATTTGGAGTTTAGGATTTCTAACCAAAAGGAAAGCAAGGCTCTTTATTAATCGCGATTACTGATCATGTAGCCAACCACACCTCCGTTTTACTTTTCTCTTGTGCGAACCGTTAATACTGCGGAAATGTTAAAGAAACATGCCCCTTGGAGCTCTAGTATTTACCGGAGTAATGTTATTCGCAGCATGTTTACAAGAGCTATTTAGAACATTCGATTGTGAACAGGTGGGTGTAAGGGTTAATGGCGAACACCTCAATAAGCTTCGATTTGCTGAGGACGTTGGCTTGCTAAGTAACTTGGGGGACGAATTGCAAAGCGTGATTACTGAACTGGACAGGCAAGGTAGACCGGTGGGTCTGAAAATAATGTGCAGAAAACAAAAGTAATGTTCAACAACCTTGCGAGAGCACAGTGGTTTGAGATAGGGGGCGAGGCTTTGGAAGTGGTAAGCGCATATGTCTGCTCAAGCCAATTAGTGACCGCTAATCCGAACCTTAAGGCATAGGTAATTAGAAGGATAAGAACGGGGTAGAGTGCATTCGGTAAGCATTCTCAGATAATGAATGGCAACTTACCATTGTCACTGGAGAGGGAAGTGTATAACAGCTGCATCTTACTGGTACTCACCCGCGGGGCAGAAACTTGGAGGATAACTAAGAGGGTTCAGCTCAAGTTGAGGACGATGCAGCGAGAAATTGAACGGAAAATGATAGGTGCAACGTTAAGGATCAAGAAGAGAACGGGGTGGGTCAGGGAACATACACTTGTTAAGTATATATTAGTAGAAATATAAAAGGAGAAATGGGCGTCGGCAGGGCATGTAATACGAAGGCAAGATAACCGTTGGTCATTAAGGATAACAAAGTGGATCCCTAGAGAAGACAAGCGTCGCAGGGGGCGGCAGAAAGGTTTTATTTATTTATTTATTTATTTATTTATTTATTTATTTATTTATTTATTTATTACAATAGTGCCGTTCTGGAGTTAGGCAGTAGTGGGTTACGAGTCAGCACACTAAAAAAAAAAATGGATACAATAAACACATACAAGGTGTGGAAGCGATATATATATACGTGGATTTCAACAAAACATCATTAGTGAATGCATAAACAGAAATGCCAAAACTGAGCATCAGTATGAGCATTGAAAAAATAAAGATGAAAAGAAAAGGAAACACAAACTCAAACAAGGTACAATAAACACGTACAATAGATGCAACAATATACTTTAGCAACAATATTACTATAAAAGCCTATTGAGTTCAGTGGGTATACGGGTTTACATTGGTCGCAGTTAGAACAGGACTGTGATTACTGGAGATCTACGGGAGAGGTCTTTGCCCTGAAGTGGGCGTAGTTAGGATGATGATGCTGATAATACTGACGATGACTTACCGGTGTAGGGTTTTGAGCCCTCGATGGACTGCCAAACGAAGCAATTTCTCGGTGATGGAACGCACATACGCGCAAGACAAACCATGCATGAATATCTAACGCCATATAGGAATGTAAAATGACAGTATAGCCTTGCTTGAGCTGGTAATAATTGCTTGTCGACTGAATAGTGCTGGTTAAAAAATGTGCAAGCAGAGATGTACGGCGCACATTTAAATACATACGAGGGATTTAAACTCATCGTGACACAGTGACAGAAACTGAGTAGCACACACTCCGCTACCGATGTCGTGTTGTTTAGGCTTTCATGAATCATGCGCACATAAAACGACACTATACACTCACCCGTGTCAAGTCATATATAGCCCGTTTGGAGCGTCTGCTATACATTTTCAGGTTTCGTGGCACCCTCATCTTTTGATAAATTCGCACTTCATCTTTGTTACATTCGGATATAGTTTCTGCTGCAATACATCGTCATGATCATTTCGTGTTGCACAGCGATGACATTCGGCGCCGTTCTGATTCTATAAAACCATGGCACAGTATAGTGCGTCTGTTGATTTCAACGATTTGTTTCTTTTTCTTTTCTGTTGTTTAGATAGGTGGAGTCTCAACGAAATTTTACTGTACGGTGCCTCAAGTCATCCTGAATCGCAGAGCCACTGATTACGTCCGTCTATAGGTTGTTGAGAAAAAATAAATTGCGGATGTATATTGAGATAAATGGGAGGGAACTTTCAACAAATCATAGAAAGTTACTTCCATTGCTGCAACGTACAAGTATATAGTAACAGATCGCACGTACCTTTCGTTAATGAAAAATGGTTACCCCGAAGTTTTTTCCATATGGAAAACATATCTGCTCTGTATACCGGCAATATATCGTTTCAATTTGCTAAACGAGCCAGCGTCGTAAAGCGTGCACTTAGTAAAATTGGTCGGCAATCATTTCTCCGCCGCATGCGTTGGGCCGCGAGCACGCTTGTACGGCAGCGTACAGTTCAGCGAAACTTTCAAAATCTGGAGGGGCAAAAGAACACGAAAACCTAAGGCAATAGAATGATAAGATTTATTACCAACGATATTGGTAACTCAGTGGCTGCACCTTATTGATGGCGCAATCCTTTCACGTTTCGCTGAAATGGCGGAGCCGAAACGAAATGAAACATGGTGCCTGCTTGACTACAATCTCACGCAGCCCAGCCAAGGTTAGCCCTTTGACCCGATTCAGTAAACGACTTTCGCAGCTATGCGACGCAGCCTGACCATTCGAATTCGGGTGAAGCTACGGTAGCGCGCCCACTTTACAATAAAAAATCGTGTAGAAAAATAAAAATAAGACTAAGAGGACGCTGGTGGCATTCTTCGAAATTCTTTGAATGAAGAAAGCATGTGCCTTATGAAAGAGTGCAGCTTGGGCGCTGGCCGTGTACGTTGTTTATTGTAAATACTTCATAAGTTGCGACTATAAAGGAGTACACCGAGCCTTTGGTCGGTGCCGCTGGAGAAAAGTGTATTCTAACGTAGACTTAGCCAGGACGGATAGATGTCAGTGAAGTAAAAACAGGCACACCGGGGCTATTTTTTTTTTCTTTGTTGTCGACCACCACTTACCAACTTGCACCGCAAGCTTTTCACATTGTAGCGGTGAGGGTTTTTCCTAGATGTACCTTTAGTGACCTCTGGTCTCTCCTGTGGGTTTGAGTTACGATGGCTTAAACACCACTTGGCATAAGTCGGCCTATTTATGCGTGGCTACAGCGTCTGCCGAAAGCAGGTTGGTGTGACTCTATTTCGTGACAGTGTGGAATGATGAGCGATGTTGTATAATATAAGGGGAACCAGCCATGACAACGTTGGAACGAGGACAGCTTATCTGTCTTCCTATAAGGATGATGTCCGTAGCACAGGTCTTCCAATTTCCGGAAAGGTGACCCATGCTAACACGCTGTGTGTCGCCGCTGCAACTTCCCCGCACTGAATGGACGACAATTACTTTCTAACGTGTTATCACCTACTACACCTACAGCCACATTTTGCGCGTCATTTCACAATCCTCACAACACATATCTGCCTGAGTATATGCACACCAAACGTATAGGACAATCTCGAAATGTTGAACTTTATACCGGTCCTCCTATGCTGTTAAACCCCTCCATCGTGAAGGACACACAACAAGCAGCATACCCTCTTGCAAAGCTCCTTGACTTTCGGTGGTCTCTTTCAGTCTCACAAAGTTCGTCTTGTCTCGGCTTCAGCAGATTTGATCTGTCGTCTTCTATCACTCTTGGTGTCTTAAGGGAAGGTAAACGACGATGTTGCGCGGAAACGAGACGGAAGACAAGCCGAGTCAAAAAGGAATAAGATAAATGTGTAACATGGAGGTTAACCAGGACTTATGCTGGTTGACTACCCTGCGCTGGGGAAGTGGAAGTGGGAAGAAGTAAATGAGTTAAGAGTCAGTGGGCGATGAAGAGAAGAGGACGACGGAAGAACGGCTTGTCTTTCGGCTTCCTTCTTTGTCCATTCTTAAACCCACGGTGCCTGATGATACACGCCGGCCGAGGGAGCTCGGCTTTTCTCCGCCCGCCGTCGTTAGAATTGCTAGTCATGCTCGCACGCCACGTTGTCGGCGCTAATGGTACATAAGAACGTTCCACACAGGCACATATACACACGTATACATGCAGGGAGCCGGCGATCACCGCGCTACTCCCTTTAGGCTGTTGCGAGTGAGGGTGGCCTCGTGGGCGTGCATCATCTCGGAGATGTGATGCCCCACGGCGTGCGCCTTGTGGCGCTCGTCGTCCAGCACGGGCCGGTCGTCCAGGAACACGAGCATCGGGAAATGCGCGATCACGTACAGCCTGCGAACGTGGGAGAGATCCATCATCTGCTGTCATCTCGAGTAGGCACTGTAAGGACCTTTATATCATACTAAGCATTCACCGTCAAAGAAGATGTAGAGAGAGGGGAATGCAAATGGAAAGAGGAAATGCGGAGAGATTCATGTAACAAAAAAGCAAAAGAAAGACTTCAGGCCTGCGCGAGGCACGCAGCACAGTCGCGGCGTAAGAGAAGCAGCCTTCTGAGAGCTCGCCGTGCACTGTTTTTTTTTTTTTTTGGCGCTCACTGCAGGTACTGAGCAAGGTTGCACACCTAACAGAATGCCGTCATGTGCGCTTTGTAACCAGGAAAGCACGTTGCAAAGGCTCTTAAATTCGACGCTATATGGACGCTGCTGCTCATGAACACAGTCCGCACAAGATAAGATCGCGGTGAACGAGGATCAGGTCTGCTCACTGCTTTCAGGTTATGAGACCGCCCGCGCTAGCTGGGTGGCAATGACAGCTATAGCCAGGCTAACGATGATGGTGCACTGTTGCGTGTCCTGTAATGAGTGGGTACATAGCATATACCGTAAAGCGGCCCCACTACGAGGTCCATAGAGAAAGCTATACAGTCGGGCCTTTAATAAAGAGTTGTGGCACGGCCTACTGTTCGGCATCGTAAAGCGGCCACCCACGAGGCAATTCGTGTGACGCGACGCACGAAGTTATTTACGCTAATGCAAGTCAACGTTGTCGATGCTGCCGTTGATACCGACGATGATTAATCGTGGCTTAGCGTTTTGCAAATGCCGGGCAGCTTTAAGGCAGCTACTCGTAACGCAATTTGCATAACGTGACACCTCATGAAGTATCACGCATACGCCATGCACCGTTTACAAATATATGTACATGCGTAAGTCTCTATACGGGCAATCGAAGGCCGCTGCTGATGCTACTGCTGGTGGTGATGATAAGAAATAGTGGCACAACTCTTTGCGACAGTTGGGATGTGTTGACCGGAGCACATGTTACGCAGTTGACCTGGTGCATAACATATGGTGGAAGACTTACACAACGTCACCGTGTGCCCCTATGTATATCTGCACTCGTGAATCATCGCGAGATAGGTCACTGCTGCCGCGGCTGCTGTTGATGACTGAGTAAAGGCTGTCGATTTTGGGGCATACATTCGTAATCGTCGCACACATTTCAAGCTGCCACACTGTACAATTCACTTGGCGAGACAGTTGCAAGCGAATATGAGCACCACCTATACACGCACGTTTACCCTGCTGTGGCAGACGATGATGATGGAGAAGATAGAGAGGGAGAGGCGCCATGGATGAGCATTTCGCATTGAGGGACCTGCTTTAAAAGGAGCCCTGCAACACTTTCTGAACGCAAAATACGGTGCGGATCAGTCGTGAAGACCACCGTGAGCACGCGGGCGAAATATTACCAGAGAAAATGATGTTCGGTTTCAAACACAGCTGGAAACTGCCTGCTCTACTTAGACTGCTTTCAACAATTTAAGTCACTGGGAGCACCAACAATTTGAGTCACTGGGAGCACCAATTACGGTGACAAAGCTTCCCGGCCGAATGCGTAAAGGGACCCTGCATGCAACACTCTTACAGCACAGCAAGAAAACTCTGATAATCAATTACGAAGGCTCCTGCGGACATGTCAGCGAAATGTTATACTGCACTGCACGCAACAGTAAATTTGCGATTAGACCGGCTTCAAATGCAGCTGGAAACCACCTGTTCTGCTTTCGGGAAATTACTTCACTGGGAGCACTGATTACGGCGGCAAAGCTCCTCAGCTTAATACTTAAAGGGGCCCTTGACTTGTCTGTTAGTATTGTGAGAGAAATAAAGACTATATTTGTCTATAATTTCGTGACTTAATTAGGTGCTATACCTATTGGCAACAGCGTCTTAAATCGGACGTAATAAAAAGTTGAAGATACGTTATTCGTTCAGATCTTAACATAACTTTATCTGAAATATTTACATAACTTTTCATGTCTTCGTCGCATGAGGGGACCTTCTAATTCACAACAAAGTAGTTTCGATGTTTTCAAACTCTCTTTGTACGTGGTATGTACATGTCCTTACATGCTTTCTTGATTTTTCACTGAACACCGAATACTGTTTAGTTGTAACTTATTCGACTTTTAATATCTTCTTGGTCTCCATCATAACCTTAACCTACAACCAAACGACGATATGCTTTATCTTTCGTGAGCGACACACCAGAGACGAGCAATTTGCTAAGCTATTTCTGTACTGTACTGCCTTGGTTGGTCCCTTCATTTTTATTCCTCAGAGTTAAACGGCTATCTTGAGAGCAGGTAAGTCAATGTCCAGTTAGACAGCAGCAAGCCATATAAGTGTAACCGAGCTTTGCTCTGTCTAATTGTGGGTTGGCTGTGGTGACGGAGGACGAAAAACGCTGGGAGAGAGCGTCACATGGCGATCTTGTAGCCTATATGTCTTAGAAACTTCAAAGGCGGAATCATGGGAAATGGGCCCTGGTCACGGGATAGAGCAAGAGTATATTCATTTATAACGAAGAGCCACTAAATATTACAGGATGCCAAACAACTTCGAGTGGTCCGGCAACCATGTGGGCCTAATCCTACCTAAAAGGCACCGCGAACAAGGTCCCGAGACCAGGGTGCTCACGGAATCGCTTGACGGCTCCGCCTAGTCATTTTTAGGGGCGAAGCTCCTTACGCCGTGGGTCGTTCCATCCTCTGTTGTCCCTCGTAGCCACCTCGTCTAGTTCGTGAAGTGCTCACTAGATGGCGTGATGGCGCTGCGGTGCTCGCTTCATTCAGATCAGTGCCTGTTCAGATGTATGGGAACGCGTAGTATGGGAGCGCATGACGCACGAGACCGCTAGGCGCTCGCCCTCGGCGCGTGCCTCCCGGCGCGCGAGCTCTCTCACTCTTCCATCTGCTGTCTTGTGAGAGAGAGAGAGAGAGAGAGCGAAAGGCGCGCGTTGACTATGGAAACGCTCTTTCTTCGATGAACGCTCTACCAGCTCACAAAGAAGGAGAACGCGCCCTCACCCGCGAGAGACAACGTTGACGCAGGCAGCGTTTTCTAGCGAGTTTCTTGATTGAAAAATACCGACTGCTCGCGCTGGAGAACCGTTCACCTGCCACCCATATATATATATATATATATATATATATATATATATATATATATATATATATATATATATATATATATATATATATGCACTGGATCTTGACTTGCAATGAAGTGCCGGTGGGAGATTTCACTTGTGCGTAGTTGAACCATAAGGATTCGTAGCGTGCGCGTTAACTAAATTAATCCGGAACTCGGCACGATCTACGATGAACCTCCGGAGCTTCGCCCACTCATCATCACTCACTCCGTGGATATGCGTGGATTTTTTTCTTTAATTCCTCCATGGTGTTGTTTGCCCGCAAGCAGGTGTACTGAAACTACAGAGAAGCATGGGAAAACATGGTAGACATAAAAAAAAAACTACACATACATATGCGGGCACTGAGACTAAGTCAGCACAAACACGATGTCTCCGAAGTATAGATGGTATAACGTTGGTGTCACATAAGCCGATTCTGGGATATGTTCTAACGTGTAATGGAAATATCGCTTCGGCATAACCCTCGCGCTCAAGAATACTATCCGGCTATAGTTAAAGGTGCAATGACTTACGCGTCTCGTGACCATTGTCCTTGCTCATGCACGCCACAGCTCCACGAACGCACGTATCGCCATGTTTAAGATAAGGGAGGCTGACAGGATAAGGCGGGTCACCTATTGTTCGTTCGTCGCGCCACATTCTACACAGTTAAGCCGAACAGCTGTGTCCAGATGTGATTGTTACGAGGTGCGTGCCCATACGCCCATTGCAACAATAATTAGTACAATCATTTCGTTCTAAAATCCGTAGGTGCCTGACCTCATCGATAGTCAGTTTAGATGTCCGAGTGCTGCCTTCGGACAAGAACTTGGACAAACGACTATAAATTCTGTCTGTCTGTTTTCATGCATGCGCTTGGATTGTTTGATAGTTTTAATTGGTTGATAGTAGTATCTCGGAATGGGCGGGAGACCCATTTTTTATACGCTGGACGTTGTTTTGAGCTCATGATTCCGTTACGCTTATAGTAAAAGCTACACTGCTCCATCTTCTTTTTCTTTTTTTTTAACTGTATGCTTTTAAATGTGCACACCTGCATTCTAATTGTACTCGATATTCCCATGAAATCGGGGTTATAGTGGTCGTGACTCTTCAACAGGACTCCGCAGGAGCAGCTCCGGATGTATGAGAGGAGGTGAGGGGGGCGACGTTTTAATTGCCGTCGGGGTGATTAACCGCCCCTGCTGATGACCCGGCAGGCACATTCAACGGAGGGCAGGTGGCTGTCCCCCATTTATTAACCTCTTGAACAAAAAAAAAATTAAAGAATGCACCGCACTTTTCATCCTTTACGACGCCTGTCGGCCTCGCTATTTGCTGTCCCCCTTCACGGTGGGCTTTATTGGTTCTTGTTTGACTGCGTACTTCGGTCGTTCTGTTCATTATGTTCACTCCCCTTGTAGTAGAAGCAAGGTACTTCTTCGCAAACGAGTACTTGAGTATAGCGCATATCGTAATAAGAGACAGAAAGAACGACGAATGGTAGGAAGTCAGCGGTCGTGTTCGTTGTTCTTTCTGTCCCATATTGTATACAGCGCTGTATACAGCGCTGCATGCAATAAATGCGGTGTATACAGCGCATTCTAGACAAGGGTCTGAGAGAACGCCGAACCGGACATCATCACTTACGCACCAGACTGCTATTGCAAACGTCACTACCGTCACGCTTGCAGTATTGATGAAGCCCGGTGCTTCAGGTTCGTGCATCAGAACCCAGTATATAGCATACGTACAAAAGACAAAAGTCTCATAGTTTGCAAGTAATGTGCAATTAGTTATATACACTGGGAAGTAGAGATGCTGTCCGGTTATGTTCGTGTACACACGCACCTGTAATTGGCGTTCTGTTCGGGCGTGCCGTTGTTGAGGAACGATGGCGCGAGCTCGTTCCCCATCAGGCTGAGCACGCGCAACTGCGGGCAGCTCCGGGCCAGTCCGGGCACGAACACCGTCAGGCTGAGCAGCCGGTTGTAGTTGAGCCAGAGAACTTGAAGCGTCGGCAGCATCGGCACCACGCTCAGGCAGCTCAGGTAGTTGTGGTCCAGGATCACCGTGTGCAGCCGCTCGAAGTGGGACAGGAAGCGGACGTCCCTGCGGCACGTGCACCGCCGAGTTGAAGTGGAGTTAAGGGATTGATATAAAACCCTCTCTACACCCCCTATAACAACACCTTCCCCCCAAAAAAAGTTTTCCAGCTAACTTATAACTCCGTATCCACAGCCCCCGCGTTTAGTAGCCCCATAAGTCATCCCCCCCCCCCCCCTTTCCTCCTAGGAAAAAAAAAAGAAAAAAAAAAGAAATCGAAATTCTGGAGGAGTTTGTTACGCCGAAAGCCTCGTATATCTCATTGGAAGGTGTCCTTGAGCGATTTTGGCGTCGACACGAACGGTGCTAATGCCCCTGTCACACGGGCACTTTCAAGATCCTTTGAACTAAAGCTTCTTTACTTGAAAGGAGCGGGCGCGCTGTCACACGGGCGCGCGGAGGGAGCATTAGTCGAAAGGAGCTTCGAGCTGAGGGAGTCGACGTTTGTCCCTTGAGGCTCTAAGGGACTACCCTCGTTCGCACGTGACAGACGGCAGAAGGAAATGTTTTACCTTGGAGCCAATCCAACGTGCTTTTATTTAATAAAAAGCACGTTTCTCAGAATCTCAAAAGTTATAGACCCTAAAAGCTCTGCTGATAGCCACAATCCGTCATATGTCGCCCTAAAACAGCACAACCTTAGGGCAGCTGCACTGTAGCGGCAGCGTTGTGGTCAGCTGCTGGGGTGGTGTGGCTAGCTTGGCCTGGGTGTTAAGATTTTGTCTGCTGCAGGCCGAGGTGGCTTTGTCATCTTTTTCGCACCAACGGTGACACGTTTTTGCACTGTCGCACATTCGCGAACATGCGTCGTCTGCCGGCGCATTTCCTGCTGCTGGGCAAGCGTCAGCTAGCTATCCGAACGTTGTTTTCGACGTAAGGCGATATCAAAGACATTTTTCTCTTCGGAAGAATCCGCATATGGTGCTGTACTGGGCGCTCCGGTGAATGAATATTTCTTCCTCACACGCTCAGTGCCTCGTCACACAACTTTGGAGACGTCGTGATTGAAAAACAATCGAGAACAGAAAGAAAAACGGAAGCGAAGTATACGAATAGACGGCAAAATGTGGCGTACACACTACTGCTACCAGTACATTCGTTTAGACGTTCACTTTGTTTTAAAGTATCAATGTAAAAAAAAAAACTTTGATAAAGAACAAAACAAAACAAAAAAACACGCACAATTAGTTTATAGGAGCATCAGAGCCCAATTATTTTTCTCATCTAGGAGCGATAAGAGCGCCAAACACACCATGTGGTTTTTGTTAAAAGCTTCAAGGGAAACCGTGTATATAACACCGGCTCAACTCCCTTGAGCTAATGCTCCTTCCAAGTCGCTATGCTCCTTTACTTCAAAGGAGCTTTGGTATGTGTGACTGGGGTATGGATCAACGGAGACCAATAATAATAATAATAATAATAATAATAATAATAATAATAATAATAATAATAATAATAATAATAATAATAATAATAATTGATGGTGTCTTACATGCCAAAACCACTATATGATTATGAGGTATGCTCCGTATGCGGGGCGTGACTCATAGTGGAGCACTTCGAAGTAATTGTACACCTAATTACCCCCCCCCCGCCCCCGCCGATGGGAGGGGGGTATTTCATTAGGGTGTACCTAAAGCCTGAACCACACGTTTCTTGTTTTTCATTTTGCCCCTGTCGAAATGTGGTGGCAGTAGCAGGGATTCGATCCCGCGACTTCGAGCTTCGCGAGCAGACAGACAGCTAGCTATCCGCTAAGCTACGACGGCGGGTCATAGCATATAACGTGACTCAAGCAAAGCGAGAAACGAACTAAGGCATGTCAGTCATGTGTAAGAGATGATTAATTACCTAACTTAGTCACTTATTAGTGAGTGTAGATGCGTGTGATGTCCTGTCGGATTAGAATTCACGACCTTGTAGGTTTAGAAAGCAATACCTCGCAAGATTTGAACCCCGACCTGTAAAGGCTCGAATGCCAGACCTTCATAGAAGTCGAAGCCTAGACCTTGCTTGGATTAAGCCTGGTTAGGGTAGGCTAACGTTAATTAAGTGGGTTAAGGTGCAGTGAATTAAGTGGAATAAAAGGTATAAAGTGTGACTTAAAGTGTGCAAGAGATGTAAGGCTCTCGCTTTCACGCCTCTTCGGCGATAACTAAGGATACCTGGGATATTCCTCCGCCCCCCCCCCCCCCTTTTTTTTTAAGGTGTGTCACCACCTTTCTCAAAATTTTTTTAAATTTTGACCTTTAAATTTTTATTTCATAGTGACCTTATAAAGCACCGTTTTATATGACATTCAAAAGCAAAAAATAGTAAAGAATGCTATGCTGGAATTTGTTATTGATTAAAAATTGCCCGAACTTGGCTCTTGCGCCAACATTTCTAACTAGCGAATGGAGTGCAGGAATTGTAAAGTTTTTGACACAGAGGTAGCCAACTAACCAGACTGTGCAACCAACTAGGACCTTTGTCATCCGATGATGTGAAATCAAGTTATATCAAAAATACCAATGAAAACAAAAAAATGTCTCATTTTTTTCTGCATTCCCTTACATGAAACATGATTACATCAAAACTTACCGTTCTTTTTCATTTCCAGTTCATTGCACAGGCTAGTAATAAAGGAATGAGCATGCACAGTTTCATTGAAAAATATTCAGTCATTTCGAAGCTGTAACTGTTTGCACAACACGAAAGTGTCAGAAATCTAGTTTTGAGAAAAACAAGATTAAAGTTTTTCAATCCTTGTAAAAACAAGATCATCACGCCCAAGGAAGTTAAAATACATCAGGTTCATAGCTAGGGCCCTCCTTAGCTGCCACGAGCTTTCCTTTGGCTTTTGTTGCTGCCCGTCTTTTCTTGCGGAGGTGTTCTGCCTCACCAGTTGATTGACTCTGGGCCTCCTTCACACGGTACTGGTCACTGGTGCAACACGCTACAAGAGTGTGGTGGCCAGTTCGATGCCTGCTTACCTCATAATATCTACTGCACTTCTGTTGCCATCATATAAACCAAAAAGTAGGATGGCCAGGCTCACGTGGATATCTTTGGGGACCCGTTGCCAAGTCATACCGTTGGAAATCTCATTGGCATTTTAGGTTTTTCGGTGCAGAGACGATAGGATCTCCCTAAGTATAATCCTTACAGTAGAGGTTCTTTTAGAGGTACTTCACAATTGTTCTCCAAGTTCCCAAGCCTTACAGCACTCGCTGATACATTCACGTCCGTATGGTCTTCTGTCGGGGCATTCATCGTGTGGAGATTGCCAAGAAACATCCGTTTCATGCGCCTTATTACCTTGAACTTGGCCATGCATTCTTACAAAACTTTCAGCCTATGTTATTACTGTTGTTCTAAAAGTAATACTTATAAAAAGGACGAACCCGGTAGCACTCAAAGCGGCAGCATAAAGCGTGCGCCATGCAAGTAAACAACTGAGACGCTTGTAGCGTCACGCATCCTCCTTGCGGAAATTTAAAGCAATGTTTAAGAAGAAGGAAGCCTTACAGATTGTCCTTGAATAATCTTTTACATATCCAACTAATACATAACAGGACAATTTCAATATATCGCATTGATTCTCGCTGAGTTATCAGTTTCTGTTACCAAACCACATCAGTTTCGGTTAGAGAACTGTTCAACAGCTGTTAGAAAGCTGGCAATAACTTTTAAATTAAGTAAGGTAAGAGCATGATTCTTGCTGCAAAACCTTTTTGAATGTTTGCGGATTCTCGAAATTTAAAAAAGAAGAAAATGTCATTTTTACAAAAAAAAAAAAAAAAAAAAGACGCCCCTTCAGAGGTGGTGACATACCTTAATAAAGAAGAAGCCTGGTCTAAAGACTGAAATGCCTAACGAAGGCCTCGGCTATACCGCACAGTTTCACGTCACAGGACAAATAGAACGAAAGATTTAGATAGCAAATCAAGTGCACTTGCAATATACACGTCGAAGCCACATAGGTCCTCACGCCTTAATACTTCTACACATATATATGTACCTTTTGTTTTCGCTACTTGTTCTCTCCAGTGTCTGTCGTTGCGCTACCAAAAATATCCCGTGAACATTGACCAACTCGTACGAACCTTGAACCGCGTGTGAAACCTGAATCCACGTAAACCCTCGAGAAAAAAAGAAATCTGCTAGGACCTTAGAACAGGCTAAAAATACTCCTGCGTTATGGCGCAAATGCTGGGAATATTTCGCCCGCTGCGTTATGTAATACGTTTTTCTAAAGCACGCGTGTATACTTCACATAACGTCAATCTGGCGTCATTGTGTCGACATTGAATATATAACAATGGAGAACGCCAGTTCGTTTTTATTTACACGTATTGACCGCAGAATTCAGGCTGCGCAGCACGTTCATTCAAACAATTCCATAGAATTGCAGATAGGATAACGGCGTCTATAGGGCAATACGAGAAGCTCCAATAAAATGCGGGCGCTTAGCACACACGTGCGTAGATATTAGCATAACATTACTGGCTGGTGCACTGCAGCGAGCGGCGAGAGAGTGAATAATGGATATACAACTCGCATTAGTATAATAGCGACCGTTCTTACAATAACGTATTCGCATACACAAACAGCACAGATGAGAGAGACTATTGGGGCCCCGAAGCTGCGCACAACGACCAATGAAAGTAGGTAGTAACAAGCAATCTTCTCTAGGCGTTAATGGACAAGAAAATCACATACATATGTTAATGGTATGCATTTGGACAAGGAACCTATGTAGGCTTGCGGTAATGGAACGGAAACAGTTTCCGTTCGACGCTGTTGTACAGCTGCAGGACGTGCGACACCACAACACTCGACAACAGGAACATGTGCTGCCGCCAAATAAATGCGGCGAGCCGAATCGTGATCAATATACGAGCAGCCACTTGCTCGGCCAGATGGCGTATTACGTTGACGATTACTCCGAACAATGTGGCGAGTGACATTCACTTCTTCTCTCATCTGTATGTGAGTTGTCGTGCTGCATGGCCCAACAGATAGATAGATAGATAGATAGATAGATAGATAGATAGATAGATAGATAGATAGATAGATAGATAGATAGATAGATAGATAGATAGATAGATAGATAGATACTATATTACGAGCACGCGAAGAAAATCGGTTACGGCTCAAGGGAGGATTCTCGAAGCTCATCAGGAAATGAATGTCCACGTTTACGAGTGAAGACCATCGCTCCACCACGAGCTGAGAGTATGATATGCATGCACAGCTCATTAAATGTACATCACTCATCATACATGCAAAATGAACGACCACTGGGCAGTAGTCGTCGAAGGAAGCGAAAGTGTTGTTTGTCAGGGCACATGATTACGCTACTTTGCCGTATAGACAAAAGAATAATACTGCTTTGTCCAGGGCCCTGTGTGGACACTGGACACGCGCACGATGGTTATCTCGGCGGTTCATTGTCTCGCGGATCTCTGGCGCGGTGCAGGCAACGTTCTTTACGACCGGTTGCGTGGCGTGCTAATGCATACGCAGCCGCGCTTTGTTGAAGATAAACATAACCTCCAAAACGTACGCGCTCGCACAGTGAGACGCACAAGCAAGCTCCTTGTTTTGCAAACCGTGGCGCTCATGCGTGCGCAGCCTTAGAAAGCGCTTGCATTATATATGCCTTTAGAGATGACGGCTCACGTTCGTTCTGAAACAAAATATGAGTACCCTTCACCCGTATTGTGGGCGGTGCTGGTTCCTTTGCCAACGTTCGTGCTATGCGAAAGGAAAGAAACGTGACGCGCCGCTACAGGATTTCCTCGCCGCGCCCACACACGAAACGACAGTTGCTTTCGCATACTATACAACGTTGCCCCCAGTCTCCTCCCATCCAGCAAATGCCTATGCTTCTTGGTACACACACACATTCGTCATTCGCTCAGTATAAAGATAATGCCCACACAGGTCACATGGTCTTGACTTTCGCCCTCCTCATCACATATGGGGAGGAGAATGAAGCGAAAGAACGATTACAATATGTTAAAGCTGGGTCAAGTTCCGGTTGGCGCCAAAGCCACTTGAGCGCCGTGCTTACCACAGCGCGTGCTCCTATATCACTCAAGTAACTCTGCTTCTGAGTGCTCAACACTGATGCAAACAGATGCGGAGACATGGACAAAGAAAAGAAACGATGACACAGACAGAGCGCGAACTATCAACCGTTTATTGATGAAAGTAACGCGACCCTCTTACGCACTGTCATAACAACATTGCCCATGATAGCAGTGCACATTGACGACAACAAAACATCACCGTATAAAAGGGTCCCGTTGCTGCCACCAATAAACTGTTGATAGTTTGCACTCGGTGTGTGCCATTGCGTCCTTTCTTTGTCATTGCATTATGCGCATAACCAACAAGCCCTTCATGCATAACCAACAAGCCCAAGTAGAAACCCTATTGATGCAAACAGATGACCTCCCTGCTCTTCATTCGTTATTAACAAAATTTCAACCAAATCCCAAGATATAATTTGAGAGGTCAGGATGTTTACTTATAGATCCAATCCAATGTGGTTCTATCTAATCGCTCTTGCCAGTTTTTCATCGTATAATTATCCGGCTTTGCACAATTAATTCATAAATAATTCAGGAATAATTAAGTGAGGTACACGAGCTTACGTCAGTCGGTTGTGGCTCAGGTCCAACACCTCCACGTCGGCTGTGTACTTTTCGATGAGACTGTACGGCACTGTCGTCAGTTCCTCGTACGCCAGGCTCAGCTGCTTCCTTTTACGGTCGCCTATGCCCGCGGCCACCACTGCGGAAGCCTCGGGCGGTGTCGTCTGACCGTACCGTCTCTGGGACGTCCGGGGAGATGCCTGCGCCGCGCACATAGTTCCTTGACCTGCACAAACTCCGTAGGGTGCTTTTGCAACTCTTTCTTGCTGGCGTCAATGACTCGCTTTGAAGTTCGCTGCACTAGGCATCAGTCGTAGCTGCTGGTGTACACACGAGACTTGACGCAACGCACATGCCACTTCTGGCTTGAGCCGCCGCGTCGAAGCCAGCGGCGGGCGCGTTTCGTTCTTGCTAACTAAAGCGATTCGGCCCTGAACTGGATCACGAAAGAGATGAACAAACGGGCGTTGCAAGCTTGGAGATCACGAACGCCGGACGATGTGTTTTGGAAGGAGATACGGTGACCGAGATAAAGGACGGGCCTCGCCTCCGATAAGTCGGCTTCTGGAAGCTTGCATGCCGGGCATTATTGTTATCAGGTCGCTCGCGATCGAGAGGTCCACCCGCCGGAAGCCGGGCCAATAGATCGCGTTGACACAGACACTCCAAGAGGTGTCGTAGCGCTATGTCTCGAAGCGTCAAGCTTTTCTCTTGTTGGTTATGCGCTTCATAAACACGTGGCACGCACTTCGATGCCGGTATATTCCTCTGATCGCAGCTCTGTGTATGCTCCCAGCTCGGGATCGCGTCACACGGATTTTTCCTTTTATCTCCTCTCTACCTCAGTCGGCCAACCCGGGCGCTTCAGTCAGCGCCACTCGAGGTTTTTGAAAGGATAACTAAACAGATACGGCGTCTCTCCACTCATAGGTGACGTTAAATATCGCAGCGAGCGGCAGCGTTACACAGAGCGCGATTGCATGTACAGTGATAAGGCATAGCTCCAAAGCTCATTTGAAACGAACCAGCAGCCGCTGATAAGCTAACGATTACAATAGCATGTGCAACTTGTTGCACACAGCAGTGGATATGACAATGTCGGTTCTTCAACAAAAGCAGTAGTTTGTATGGATGGGGTTATGCTCTGGGGATTTCAATATATGGACTTCTTCCGAGGCGCCTATTTTACTTTGATAAGTTTTCTACGACAGCGTCGTTGACATTCACCCATGGCCGTAATTGTCGGGTCTCTGTGGTACCATACGTTTTTGCTCTCTCTCTGTCTCGTTTTATTTTACCTGCAGCGTGTAGATAGCACAGAGGGTGCTCGTAAGCTTCGAATTACTGCCTTTTAAATGTGAAGCATTTCTTGAGTCTACGACAACAGTTTGGACAATATCTATCTATCTATCTATCTATCTATCTATCTATCTATCTATCTATCTATCTATCTATCTATCTATCTATCTATCTATCTATCTATCTATCTATCTATCTATCTATCTATCTATCTAAAGTGAAGTGTTGCTAAACTAATTAATTAGGTGAGATATCTCAAACAGGAATGACGACACATAATG
Organism: Hyalomma asiaticum; assembly: GCA_013339685.2. Lineage (NCBI taxonomy): Eukaryota > Metazoa > Arthropoda > Arachnida > Ixodida > Ixodidae > Hyalomma > Hyalomma asiaticum. The sequence goes on along the minus strand of CM023485.1, from coordinate 40,891,054 downwards.
TGGGCCACGACAAGTGAAAATGAATGAGAACGATGTCTCATTGAGTCATAAAACCTGTTACACAAATGAACATGCACAAGCTTGTCCCTGAGCGCGAAGCTGTAGGGGGACCTCCTGTTAGTGCATTACACCGGACTATATCTACCCCTTAAGACGCCACACTGTAGTCGGCCTGCTGAGCAGGCTCATGTAGCACACGCAACTACTCAATGTACAAAAAGACTTCGATCCGTCTTGTAACGCTTGGCTCAAAACCAAACCATCCCCGGCACAGGCAGTATACTGTTTTCAGCAGTGTATGAAACCTGTCTACAGTGCTGCTGCTGCTTTTCGCAGTGTATGAAATCTGCCTATACAGTGCTGCTCGACGAGACCAGGCAGATCAAGAGTTATTAACGTTTCTGGAAGGTGCTGGCCTGGCGTCTCGTTTATAGGCACATTTTGGTTTTGTTGTGTTTTGCCTGAGTATTCTTCTGTTTTAACTTTCTATTTTCTTTCCCCTCTTTCTCTCCTCTGTTTATTTCCTTCTACCAAAAGAGTAGGCAGGCGTTGTGCCCCTCTCGGTGACAGCTGTCAACCTGCTCTATTTCCTTCATCTCCTTGTGCGTACATGTTTCCATACAAAATAAATAAATAAAACTAATCTGCCAATATTTTCCTTTTTCTTATTCTAGGGTTCTCTGCGTCCGATTTCCTCGAGCGATGAAGACACAAGCAAACACGCGTACTTTTTTTGTTTGTTTGTTTCACGGAAATCGCCTTTATCACCTCCTTGTGACACGCGTTATCGCTTAATGCTGGCTCTACAAACTTTGCACACTGAAAGCGCATATTTGAGTAGTTTCCAGATTGTACGCGGTCATCAGTGATAATACCAGAGCACACTTTTCACACTAATACAGAACACACATAAGTGATAATACCAGAACACGGGCTTGTAGAAGCCGACGCATTTCACCGCTGGTCAGTTCTATCGTCGATCGACGTCTGTTCTCGCCGCTATCTTCTTCCTGTTTTCCTGTTTGATTTTCTTTCTTTCTTTCTTTCTTTGCACAGCTTCGCCCAATAAACATCTCGAGTTTCAATGCTTCTTTGAATGCAGCCTCCTTCATCGTCACGACCACCACGGGGCAGTGTTGACTACTGCAAACATGCGGTAATACCAATAGCCAGCTAACCTCCCATTCTTCAAAGCTTAAGACCCCCCCCCCCCCCCCCCACCTTTTCTTTTCCCCTCCTCCCTCCACCTTCTCCATCGACTTCTCCAATATGTCCCCGCTCCACTCGATTTAGATTAGGGTACGCCACAGGCATGTGTCCCGCTTGCGCACGCGCAACCTGTTTCAATCCCAGCAATAGTTGAACAGTGCAGAGAGGTTCGGGGGCCGAATTCACAAAACATCTCTCTCGTAAGTGTCTTTTGCTATTGCTGACCAGCGTTTCTAACGGTATGCCCGGCGTTGGGTTAGGCTGAAATTTTCTCTTACGAACATTTTTATCGTAAGTTGTTTTTGTGAATACGGACCCAGTTCTTTGGTTGCGCAATCCGCCTGCGTCCCTACACTTGAGGCATGTTCGAGTAAAAGTGCATCCAAGGAGTTTAGTTGAAGCGAGCGCATTATTGCGCGATTGCGAGGCACGTACTGCCACCTACCGCCGGTCAAAAGTTCCAGCCGTTTTGGCGCGCGAATACAGTATCCACAGCAGGTGAGTACGATGAGTTGCTTTCAAGCTTAACTTTCCTAAAATCAACGTAAACTTTAGCAAGCCATCGTCACGGTGGAGTATTTTCCCACTTTGAAAGTGGAATCTGCATAACCTGTATTCTAGTAAACGCTCAACAAAACGCCGCTCATCCCTCCATGGACTCCCGTCTTCCGCGAGACCGGTCTCTTCCGCGAGACCGGCACTGTGTAAAGTGGGGCAGTGTATAAATGTACCTGCCGTCGACACGCCAGCATTAGAACACGTTGAACAAGCGGTTATTCTCAGGCAGTATTTCAAAGGCAGTAATTTTATGAAAAGTAATCTTGAATTTACGCGCCCTGTTCAGGGAATCTCTTGGCGTGGCCGTATCTATGGCAACGAACCAACGTTTGGCTTCTCAAATGGAGATGGCGCCACAAGGCACGCGCCTACTTAGATGCCGCTGACACTCTGCTCGAAGCACATGATATAAGCTTGTTAGCCGACGCCGCGTCGGCTATGTAGTGGTACAAAACGTGCGGGCTTGCGTAAGTCTCAGACGTTTTCGAGGAGTATGAGCGGGCTACGTCCAGCCTTACATGAGCGTGCAACGTTGCCGCCGTCGAGGAAGAGATCTGTCCCATCACTACAGTTTTGCTAACCGAGTGTTTCCTTCCATCGACCTCTGCAGTTCAATGTGACTCAAAGGGTGTTTCAGTATTTATTGGTCGTCAGACGGTTCTTTTGCCGCCTCTCCACTCGACCTGTCAGGATCCTCTCCGAAGCAGGAAGAACTAATTTTCAAGCACTGCCATCGGATGCTGCATTCGCGCGGAACGCCTGCTAGACTGCATACGGCGCTCGATTGCTCCGAGACACGCGGTATGTTTTCGTTTTATACTTTCAGCTTTTTCCGCTGCGCCGTCTCATTCTGAGCGTGCGTTGAACTCCTCCTCGAGGGACTGCGGCCGTACGGCTCTTCCCGCTCAACTGCCGCCACTGTTCTTTTCGGTGCCTTTCGTCAGGTGTGCTGAACACCGTCGCTCAGACCTGTGCATGAGTGCATTACGCTTCCGGAGAAAATGATTGACTGTCACGGACAATTTTGTTAACACCTTCACTGTCAACTACAGTACCTACCGCTCGACAGCAATGCTGACAAAAATATTTCGAGTACGTCTATTCTTTGCCATCGTTTCATATCACTTCAAAATGAGTTGCAGTGGTGCGTGCAGGTACGTTATGAGACAAGCAGCGGAAATCCCACGCTATTGATCTGCGCTCCGTGTCCCACGCTTTTGTCTGGCCAGCCCTGGTCAGGCGCGTACGTGCTCCCAGCGAAAACGTCGATTCTGCGTTGCGTTATGTCTGTGAGCTGGAAGACGCTTTAGGGTATTGTGCAGTTCATAGAGTAGTCTGTACATACTTGTTCTATATTTACGTATGCGTTAAGTCTACTCGGGAATAGAAGGAGTACCGTTCCATTCTAGTTGCAATGTCGTGGTCAGTATTGTAGAAGTCAGATAGTTAAAACTTCTCATCCCTACCAGTGTAGTTAGGAGCCTCGCCCTGCGTCATTGTCTCGTCTCTCTCCTCTTTTTCCTATTAAGTAGTCGTAAGGAGGTAATGCAGCATACCATAATTCGAAATTATCGTATAATGTAGGGCATTTAAGTCACTGTGTTTAATTTTGTGCAGTTTACTGCGTTGAATATTGTAATTTTCAGTGATTTTCTATAACAAAGTGCAGTTATTTATTTCAGGTTATTCGTGACCACCTAAATCTCCTTTTTGTTTCCTTATGATGATAGTCATACAGTTTTCTTTTTTAAAATGTAATACATTTGCACGTTGTTGCATTGACAGTTTCTTGCACTTGAATCGAAATTAAATCATTTGCGGAAGTTTGTTTCTTCAGGTTAGGAATGAGACCAGACTGGTAGAAGTGTCCTTCTGGCTAACTCTAGGATGTAGGTAGTAGTTTCGATATCTCGCGATTTTTTCTTCATTATTGCGTACATTTCCCTTCGCAGGTGTGGCCTATTATGGAAGCCTAGATGAGAAGGTCTGCAAAATGGGTCCTTCCACAAGGGCCTTGCGAATATTCCTCTTCCATAGTGTACACTCTGAACACAACGAAACGGTGCCTTAGTAAAGAACTGACCACACTTTGTAAGAACCATGGGTCTCAAGACAACCGAACGACCACCGACACCGGGCTTCCTTGATTTCTCGCCTAAGACCCTTGCTGACGTGCTTGACCCATCTCCTGCTCTGGAAAACCGACGTGGCTTACCTCAGCTGTCCATGCTACAGAGTGACAGCTCTAATGGTAAGCTAGCTGTTTTCATCAGCTCTATATCTGCTGCATGTTCTGTTTTAGCGCCCAGTGTTCTAAGAGGCTGCACTTTGTCCCTTATGAAGGATGAGTGTCAAGCATGTAATCAAAGCCAGAAGGGGCGGGATTGTGCCCCCCCCCCCTTCTTTTTTTTCCTGTGGGAGAAAAGCTGGAAGGGATGGTGTTCATTTCCGACCCCCCCCCCCCCCTTTCCCCGCTTCCCCTTTCTGCGCGATAAAACAATTGAAATTCGTATACATATATGTATACACACGCGCACATACAAATACACACAAGTAGACCGAACCCTCCCAAAATATAAAGTCCTCACCACGCCCCTGGCTGCAAGTGCTCTATAAATCAGTTCTTACCGTGTACTTACATTTTGGATGTCATATATTTATGTAAAGAAAATCGACTGGTGGTATAGTAAGGCTCATTGCTGTTCATTATGACGTACCTGCTATTGATGTGATACCAGTTGCAGTACAGTAGAAAAAACAAAACAAAAAAGGACGCATAGAAAATCCTGCCTTCCTCACACAGTTAGCAATTCCTAAAACGAAAAAAAAAAAAAAGGGGGGGGGGAGGGGGACCGACCGAGTTTAGTATATCAGGATGTTTGCGATGTCACCTTTTCCACAGAATGGCGGTGAGAAAGGAATGACTCGGTTAATTTCAACTTTCAACAGCTGCACTCTAATCATTTCCGTCGTAGAACAAACATGAATTTGCCATAGAGAAATATACCTGCTTACCCGGATGTATGCACTATGTTTCCAAGGTGTTCGTACAGGAAGTGAGACCAGCTCTCTTTATTTATTTATTTATTTTTATGGGCATCTCCTTTGAAACGAGGCGGTGATGGATTACCCATTGGATCTATTTGTTATACGAAAATGTGACTGCGTCCATTGTAGTCCGGAATTCTTGCGATCCTCTCATGATTTTTTTTTTTCACTACATTTTTTTTTTTCATTCCAGCCTCAATTTCTATATCGTACCCTTTTTTTTTTTTTCTTTTTGGACCAATGCGTCCATCTACTTTGAATCCCAGCGCCCCTGTGAGGTGTCACAAGCCGCACCCATGCCACCTGGCGAGCGACCCGCAAACCACTCTGCAATTCTCCTTCCGGTAGCGTAATTTCACTTAGCATCGAGCGCGATTCAGGTGATAGTGTAGTAACCACCGCACGCTTGCGTCCCATGCCGTGGCCCTGCCGAAACGTACACCGCGCCGACATTCTGCTTTGCGCAACCTCAAACCCAGCTAACGCCGGGGTGCCTAATGCGGAACGGGAAATAGACAGAAAAAAATATATATAATAAAAGCAAATCCCCGCTTCCCTTTTCATTGATCGAAACCCGCCTCGCATGGGTTCTCGGGTAGCTTGGCGGCGGCGAGTGAGGCCTCTCGCCTGCGCCGCCTGGCTCTGCCCCAAGGTACCGGTGCACGGCGGGGAAGCGTGCCTCCTTGCTCGGGGCGGCTCACCGTTTTTCCATGTGGCTGTGAGTTCGAGCTTCGCTTTCTCATCGCGTTACACCGGAATTGAACGCGCGATTGTACGTACGTAGTGTTTGGCTGCCGCCATTCATTCTTTTAGGGCAGAAGGCGCCCCACTTCTTGTATCTGCGCTTTGTGCGGCGTGCATTGTGTCCGGTTCGGCTGTGTTTTGCTCGCTCTCGGCAAAATTGCGACGGTTGAGGCTCTTTTATCGCGCTTCGATGCGTTCACCAGTGCGAAGATGGCCGTATCTGCTTCACGTAAGCTTTTAACGGTGTCAGAGCCTTCATGTTGTATACAACTTTCTAGCAGTTTCTCGTTTCTCGTTCAGTAACATTGTCATAATCACACGGTATTGAGTTTTTTACCAACCGTGATGCGTGCAGTTCGAACATGAGCCCATGAGACTCGCCTACCTCGCCGAATCGAAAGCGCTTCGTAACCAACAGCTACGGCGTACTTTGCATCTACTATACTCGTTCGCAATAGCCACTGTGCCCTATCCGTGACCAACGGTCGGATGCCGTCGAAACAGCGCAATTTTTTATTCCGTGGTAGCTTCCTGTAAACAGACTTAGGTTAATTTACCGCGTGACTGCACTGAACCGCACGTGCACACTGATGACTTTAATGGCGTTTCAGCGAAATCAGTAGAAGACTAGCCGACCCTGACATGTTTGAGGTAGGTCTAGATAAGCATTTGGCACAAACTGTGTAGTCCATCATTTCTTGTACGTCACTGTGTTTTTCTTTGTACAGATGTATCATTACATAAGTTGTCTTACATATGTTAGGAGCTACAAATTTGTACAACCACGTATATATTTTGTTCTACGTGTATGTGTGTTACAAATTCTACATTATTCTGCAAATATGTTACTATTGTGCGTTGACCCTCCCTGTAACGACCCTCAAGAGAGGGTTAACAGGGTGACTAAATAAAAATAAATACGTTTTCCACCTTAAACGTAATTATTTAGTCGCACGTACTGCGCGTCGAACGTGTTGTGCATGTGCACTTTTAACCTTAAAGCTCCCCGCTTGTGTACTGGTGCACCGAAAATCGCGACCTTAACCACTTGTAAGGGGGCTTACGGTGTTCGCGGTAGGGATTCTCGCTACTGCGGGACTTCGGATGAAGATTTTCCTCGGCCAAGCCACTTGCACTGGCTTCTTATTGACAAGCCAAGCCAACGTATGAAAATACCATTGACTGCAACCTTTTCCCAGCTTCACGTATATTTATGTACGCGTGTTTGGGGCTGCTGTCGCAATTTCCGAATTGCTGTGGGCCAAGCGACCCGCCTGCTCTATCCTATAGCACGTGCGCACTTAATTTAGCCGTACGATGGTTGGTGACGCCAACGGTGGACTTGTTAAGGCCCGAAGTGGACGGCACATTTGTTATGGTGGTCCGCTGCTGACGCGAAGCTCTCAGGTTCGAACCCGGCTGCGGCGCTTGCATTTCCGATGGAGGACAGTATATGCCAGAGTATATCGATGTACTTTGTGAAGTCACTGCACGTTTAAAGAACTCCAGGTGGTTGAACCTCCACTACGCCCTCCACTACGGCGTGTCCCATTAGCATATCGCGGTTTGGGCATATAAAACCCCAGAAACTATTACGAACTGTTAAAGGTGTATTAACTGCCGGCTACGAGCGAAATACATCGACCAGTCAACCAACACCGTGGAGACAGACTACGCCTGTCAATTTAGTATATCTGGATCGCTCATAACGGCAACACTTGGACAGCGCCATTCGAATACTTCCCAGGTTATGTAGGGGCGCAAATTTCTTCGGGGTGAAACGCTATATATATATATATATATATATATATATAATATATATATATATATATATATATATATATACGTGAACTCATATTTAGGGGCACTTTTAAGAACCCTAGGTGGCTAGAATTACTCCAGAGCCCTCCACTCATAGTTGTAATCATACGCTGGTTTTGCCACTTGAAAACCTTATGAACTATTATTATCGGGGGTGGAACATGAGCCAGAATCGGTAGAACACTTGTTTTATACAACTTTGCATAGCTTACCCATTGCGTTGTTTTAACGGCCATGCCGTGTAAACCACACATGGCAAGCATGGCCGGCATCCGGACCATTTGTCAGCAGTTAGGTGACGTGCGCCTACGTGTCCCGTGTTATCGGAAAGGGGACGTTGGTGGCGGTGGTGGCAATGTTGACGACCATGAATGGTTGGCCTTTAAAGCGTCCCTAATCAGGCCGTAAGGCAAATTTTGGTTATGCACTTGGCATTCCTATAATGATGCCCGTTAGGGATCGTTCTACCGCAAGAATAATTGGTATATTATTTGCAGAGATAAGTACGTTTCAAGCGGCGCGAAACTAAGGTTTCAGGCGGCGAGGGTCACTGACAGTACGACACCCTCGTCATATGCCGATGCTGCGGGACGAAGAGCGAAGCAAGAAAAAGAGAGGAAAAAAAAAAAGTACGCAGCTTCCGCTAGGCTTCTCAAGACCAGATTCCGGCGGAGCTGGCCGATCATCGTCTTCATCGTCTTCTTCGTCATCATCATCATCTTTACCTTCTCCATTACCTTCATCTTCTGGTCCCGTGACGTTGTGACGTCATATTGCGTGATATAGCATGGTATCGAGGCCATATCGCCTAGCTGGGTAATAATAGATCTACAACGCTAATTTGCCCCTTGCCGGAACGGTTGTCCTTGCTCTTTACAACCGAGAGGGATTACTTCAATATCATACTTCGTGACAGGACGCGCATACTTCGTGATAGGACAAACTTTGGCTGAGCAGCTTCGCTGCTAAAGAAGAGAGGATTTCACAATTCGTGGTTCGGTTTGCCGACGCGCTCTCGACGGGTGTCACGTGCCTCGACTTTTAGTGACGAAGAGGTGTTTTTGTGGTGACGCAGAGTGCCGTTGCGGAACGGAGCATCACCCTCTCCTTTTGGAGCGCGATGCTTGCGAGTAGAGATTTGATTTGTGGGGTTTAACGTGCCAAAACCAGCTCTGATTATGAGAGACGCCGTAGTGGAGGGCTCCGGAAATTTCGACCACCTGGGGTTCTTTAACGTGCACTGACATCGCACAGCACACGGGCCTCAACATTTCGCCTCCATCGAAAAGCAGCCGCCGCGGCCGGATTGCCTCCGTCGCCCCCGGTGTCCGAGATGTCCCACACCGAAGCCAACAGACGGAGCGAGCCAGCAGCACCTTCGCCCTCAACGGCGGCTGGTCCTTGGCCACGCCAGCACTTGGTTGAGCCCCGCATGTTCGGAGGAAAGCCCGGTGAGGACGTCGACGAGTGGCTGAACCACTACGAACGGGTGAGCAAGCACTATTGTTGGGACAGCGCAGCGCGGCTCGCAAACGTTGTATTTTTCTTGACCGAGACGGCGCTCATGTGGTTTGACAATCACGAAGAGACCTTGACAACATGGGACCGTTTCATGTCCGATATCAAGGAGCGCTTCGGTGATTCTGTCGCAAGGAAGAAGCACGCGGAGCAGACGCTTCTTCAAAGAGCTCAGTTGCCAGGCGAAACGTGCACGACTTATATAGAAACCATACTGAAGCTATGCAGAATGGCCAATCCTCGAATGCCGGAAGAGGACAAAGTCGGACATTTGTTGAAGGGAATCGCGGAGGACGTATATAATTTCCTCATCGGCAAGGAGAGCCTTAGCTCAGTGGCCGACGTAACACGTCATTGCCGCACCTTCGAGGCCCTCAAACTGCGCCGCATAACACCAAAGTTTGGCAAGCTGGCAAATGTAACGACTGTTGCTACATCGAGGACGACACGTCGTCGGCTGATCTTGCGAATACCATAAGACAGATTGTTAGAGAGGAGTTGAGTCGCTGCACGGAATTGAAGAACGACTTCCGTGATGCCCAACAGTCGCACTTTCCGTCACCAGCTCCTGAGATCTGTCTGTTGCTGCGACAACTGTCGGAGAGCGGCACTCGAGAAGGCCTGCATGGACGCAACACAACTACGACCCAGAGGAGGATAACGATCGTGCTGCAGGGTATCCCCGTCGAGCAGCCTACTTGGAGCCACGGACATACCCGGCCTACCCGAACGTAAGCCGCGAGCCTCCGGTGTCACATTCGTTTGAGCTGCCGCGGTGGTGTAGCGGTTTCGGGGCTCGTCTGCCACCCAAAAAACGCGGGTCCGATCCCGGCCGCGGCGGTCGCATTTTCGATGGATTCGAAAATGGCAGAGCCCCGCGTACTGTGCGCTCTCAGTGCACGTAAAAAAAAAAAGAAAGAAAAATCACCCCAGATGGTCGAAATTTCCGGAGCCCTCCACTATGGCTTTTCTCTCCTTTCTATCTCTTTATGTCCCTTTTCTCCTACCCCGACGGACGCTTAGCCGTGCTCCCGACATGGGCTACGGAAATTAGCGTCCTTTCCTTAACCGAACTACAGTCATTCAGTTTGACCTTTGAGCACAAAATTATTATCCTGTTTTTGTTTTCGTATTTCGTTAGTCTGCTGTGGCCTTTTATATGTTTTAGCCTGTTACGACCTTGTCGTGTATATATATTTAGGTGATCTTTAAAACACACACACACACACACACACACACACATATATATATATCTGATATAATATATAAATATATATATATATATATATATATATATATAGAATATAATATATATATAGATATATATATATAATATAATATATATATATATATATATATATATATATATATATATATATATATATATATATATATATATATATATATATATATTGTAACGGGGAGAATAGGAGATGGTAGATGAGGAAGAGGACGACGTTGGCGTGAAGGCGGCGGAGTCAGACTGCGGTCGGAGACGGGGGAGTCGCTGCGGGGATTCTGTCGTGAAGTATTGTTGCCGAAACTCACCGGTGGAGCAAATGAGCAGGGAGGCCAGGAGTGGTCATAGCTGCGACGTTCGGTTCCATAGGACGTTGGTTGCGGTTGGCGTTCGTACCACCGCGGCGACCGGCGACGGTGGGGACAGAATCTAGAGATATGCCCCGTGATACCGCAGGTGTACCACACCGGAGGCTCGCGGCTTACGTTCGGGTAGGCCGGGTATGTCCGTGGCTCCAAGTAGGCTGCTCGACGGGGATACCCTGCAGCACGATCGTTATCCTCCTCTGGGTCGTAGTTGTGTTGCGTCCATGCAGGCCTTCTCGAGTGCCGCTCTCCGACAGTTGTCGCAGCAACAGACAGATCTCAGGAGCTGGTGACGGAAAGTGCGACTGTTGGGCATCACGGAAGTCGTTCTTCAATTCCGTGCAGCGACTCAACTCCTCTCTAACAATCTGTCTTATGGTATTCGCAAGATCGGCCGACGACGTGTCGTCCTCGATGTAGCAACAGTCGTTACATTTGCCAGCTTGCCAAACTTTGGTGTTATGCGGCGCAGTTTGAGGGCCTCGAAGGTGCGGCAATGACGTGTTACGTCGGCCACTGAGCTAAGGCTCTCCTTGCCGATGAGGAAATTATATACGTCCTCCGCGATTCCCTTCAACAAATGTCCGACTTTGTCCTCTTCCGGCATTCGAGGATTGGCCATTCTGCATAGCTTCAGTATGGTTTCTATATAAGTCGTGCACGTTTCGCCTGGCAACTGAGCTCTTTGAAGAAGCGTCTGCTCCGCGTGCTTCTTCCTTGCGACAGAATCACCGAAGCGCTCCTTGATATCGGACATGAAACGGTCCCATGTTGTCAAGGTCTCTTCGTGATTGTCAAACCACATGAGCGCCGTCTCGGTCAAGAAAAATACAACGTTTGCGAGCCGCGCTGCGCTGTCCCAACAATAGTGCTTGCTCACCCGTTCGTAGTGGTTCAGCCACTCGTCGACGTCCTCACCGGGCTTTCCTCTGAACATGCGGGGCTCAACCAAGTGCTGGCGTGGCCAAGGACCAGCCGCCGTTGAGGGCGAAGGTGCTGCTGGCTCGCTCCGTCTGTTGGCTTCGGTGTGGGACATCTCGGACACCGGGGGCGACGGAGGCAATCCAGCAATGCGGCGGCTTCGACGCAGATCAGGTGGTTGGGGAACCGTGTTTCCCCACTAACTGTTACGGGTGAGGGATGTTTATTTACAAATGACGGTCAGCGGGGATGAGGGATCGCCAAGGTAGATAGCCATGGAGATGGTGCAATGGCGCAATCCACTTCGTCGTCCGCTTCCTCATCTACCATCTCCTATTCTCCCCGTTAAAAAAAATATATATATATATATATATATATATATATATATATATATATATATATATATATATATATATATATATATATATATATATATATATATATATATATATATATATGCGATCTCATAACTACATGTAGTTGATTCATATTATTTTGTGTGCTTGCTTTTATTTCGTCATTGTATTAAAAGCGAACTTCTTATGTTCTGTGCAGTGCGCAGTGTGCCAGTTTTCGTGTATCTCATGCACTGTGTCATGCCTGGAAACAACCTGGCAGGGACCTCTGTCAAGCCGTACTTACGGCTTTTAGTCCCGCATCCTCTCGAAATGGAATAAAGTTCGATTTGATTGATTGATTTGACTAATATATGCTTACATTTCTCATCTAATTGTACGTGACGGTTATGTATGGGCAAAACTGGAACAGTAGGGTCCACGTTTTGGGCCCGTTAGTTGCCGGTTAAATTATTTATATCGAGCGCAAAATGGTGCGTTCTCGTTCAGTCGGCATTACCGAGCTCCACCGCGCCGTTCCAGGGGAAAAAAAAAAGAAAAAAAAAAAGAGGCCTCCGGAGAGAGAGATGAAAAAATTGATACAAACTATGTCGATTCTGGTTTTGAGGCGCTCTCTGTTTTGCAAAACTGTTCCGACGTTATACCGGAAGTCATTTGTCCTGCACAAAACGCAAATAAGCTTGTTTTCCGGATGGGTCAACGACGTTCCAGCGCAGGTGAGGTCGAAGGTTAATCGCTCCAGTCGCAGCGGGACAGGCGGTTGCGTTGAATACTAAACTACGTGCCGCTTCGGCATATCTTCTTAGACGAGTCTCGGCTGGTGCGCTAACGTCCTACGAGTTCCCATAGTACTTTGTCTTCGTCGGAACGACTGGGACTTGGGCCTTCATGTACGAAACGTATTTTTTTTAAAGGTCGAATAAGTGCGTTTACTTTTGTAATCGCGTGAACTTAGTTGAACAACACCGCCGTGGTACCCTAATGACTAAGTTGTTGGCTTGCGAACCTTGAGGTTGCGGGATCGAATCCCGGCCGCGGCAGCCGCATTTTTATGGAGGCAAAATGCAAAGAGAACCCTAGATTTCGGTGTACGAGAACCCCAGGCGGTCAAAATTGCCCCCGAATCCTCTACCACGGGCCATACCTTATAATGATATCGTGGTTTTGACATGTATATCCCCGGGAATTATTATTATTATTATTATTATTATTATTATTATTATTATTATTATTATTATTATTATTATTAGTAGTAGTATGAAGATTCGACAAATGCTGGCGAGCCTTCAGAATTGCGATAACTGACTGCATATATATGCCCCTGATAAGCTATCCCGTATGTAAACAAAACAATTAACTAAATATTTGTTACAGGATGTTCCTGTTGTTGTTCAATCGACAGCCGTCCTGACATTGATAGCGCGAGTGCGGAGTGATACTCTTGTTTCTTCCGCAGCACTTCCGATCCACGACGTCAGTCCAGTTGAGGCTACATGAAATCAGGAATATATATATGTCTGATTGGCTTACAGGGCAGCTGCGCTCTTGCTGATTGGCCTATTACTCCGCTTTGACCGAATTCGAAACTATAGCATGCAACACCGGGGCTTCTGGGTGCCGGAGAAACAAGAGGGTTGATAGAAGATGGAGGTGACTCCGTAGCCTGGCTGAATCAATTTGAATTTTCTGTTTACATTGAATGTCCCTGGGGGTCTTTACAGCGATTAAAAACAGACCGTGTCCGCCGTCGTGCTGGGCGCCTCTCTGTGTCATCATCCATCTTGCCAGCGCCTACGGAAGCGCTCGGCGCAAGCCGAGTTTTCCTTGGTACGTGCAAGCACGTGCATCATTCCAACAATCCTCATAAGTAAGTAGGTGTGCCCACAACTTACCGTCGCGTTCATTTATCGTCGCAGGCAGTACCGCACGCCGGCGCAGGCGCGCACTTCCTGGAGATTCGCTCGCGGGTCTGCCCGAGAAAAGCGCTGCACCCTGCGTCGCACCTCAGTACGCGCCGGCGGCATACTAATTAGGGGGTCGGCTTCGCAATGAGCTTCATGCTAATTGCAGTTTCACGGCAAGAATACAACGAGGGGATGGATAGAGATTGAAATAGCGAGGCATCGCGTTCGCGTGTTTGCAAGGGCGCGCTGCATGCCTCACTGAGCGCGTTCACATGTATGCATGCATGCATGCGCCAGCGGATAGATGAGAATCGCACGCGCGAAAACGCCACGCCGTGCTTCGCGGCTGTGTTGCGCACTGGGCGAACTCCTTTTCCGCGGGCAACCCGAACCCTTCTTCGTATTTCCACGTATGAGGTTTCCGTTCGCGACGCTATAAAGAAATGAGCGTTGCGTCGCTCGCCTCCTCGTTTACCGATTTCCCGTCGCCTTCGAGATGAGGAAGCGTGTTATGCTGATCGGAGAACCAGTTCTTTAACTCCCCTGTCGCTTCTGATGCTTCGGCGAACTTTGTTGTTTTCTTCGGCCGATCCGGTTCTGCAAACACGCTTATGTGCTTGATGGCCGGTAGAGGAGCGCCCGTGCATTGCTTCTTGCTAATCGTTCCGCCGCGAGGTTCAAAGAACCTCGCGACTGGTAGTACACGCACACACCTCTGCGCGCCCTTTTGTTTACGAGTGCGTGGTTTGCTGTTTTGTTCCGCGTCATAGCTTTGACTGACTATATACCACTGAGTGTGCGTAGTATGCATCGAAGCCGGGCAGGAAGAAATAACGTACGGGCAAAGCGCGTTGCGCTGGCTCGCGCTGTGAATATTTAATGACTCGCAGTAATTTCGACTAATGCCGGCTGCGCGGAACCACCCACAGCGGGCGATACGGGCGAGGCCTCGAGGAAGAGAGACGATGATGTTGTGTACACGAGTCAGCGTGCACGTGATGAATCGAGTGCACGTTACCAGTTTGCTTCACGGATATATAGTCGCCCATTTGGGACATCGCGCAGAGTACAGTTCGAAGGGCCACATGTCATACGCCGAGCAGCGACTTGAAGCTTCAGCGAGTCAGCCGTGCGAAATCCGCAATGTGAAGTCGCAGCAGGAGTGCGAGCTGGCGCCTGCTTGTTTAGGCGAGGATCGAATAAGCGCCGATCATTAAACGGCGCAGTCAAGCGCACAAATTGGCCGGGCGGGAATACTGGGTACATGGGAGGTGCAATTGCAGTTGCGACTTGCAACCTGCAATTGCAGGTCGCAAGTCCTCTTGCGACCCATAAAGCATTGGTGCACACTATATGCGATAGTCTGTGTGAGATTTTTGATTGTTGCCGTATACATTCAGCTACAATAAATAAATAAATAAATAAATAAATAAATAAATAAATAAATAAATAAATAAATAAATAAATAAATAAATAAATAAATGTCCAGTGGGAATTTATTTTGCCAGGTTTACGTTCAGGGCCTTGGAAACAAAAGCGCGGTTGTATTTGTTCAGCGAGCTGCTCCAGCGCTGGGATATGTGCTACAGCTGCGTTCAAGTATATAACTGTACGGCACGTATGTGAACGATTTTTGTGCGGAGATATCCGCGTGGACGATGCCAATATTCCAGCACCTTTCTGCGACGCACTATGAAGTATACATACCTGTGTTACGAGATTCCTTCAGTCTATATAAAAATTATAACCGTTTGTGCGCTGATGTACGGCTCTCGATATGCTCAAGTATATAGCCTCCAGAATATCGGCATATTATACCAGCTTGCAGCTGCCTTGATTCACTCAACGACGGAGCTCGGGCAGAGGAGGGTACGACGGAGTCGCCGCCTCGACCCGCACCTGCATTGCTGCAGGTGAGTTGACTCACTCTGCCAGGTCGTTCGATCAGGAGCCTCGCGATGCGACGAGTATATAGAAACACTCTCGAGGGTGTTGCCGCCCAGTTTTATCAGGTGTGAGCTTGGTCATCGCGAACGTTCTTTCCTTCTCTGTTGCGAGATTCAGCGCGCGCGGCGCCAGATCACGTGACCAAATATAGCATATAGTCCGATGCTATTCGCGGGCCATTTCGTGCAATCATTGGATCCCGCCAGGTTCACAAACCTTTTCTGGGGCTTTATCGTGCCAAAATAATGGAGCGCTCACGAGGCACACCGTCTTGAAGGACAATTTGACTAGATGAGGTTAACGCACACGCAGTATTCACGGACCTCAAGCACCCTCGCCTCCGTCGAAAATTCGACCGCCGCGGCCGGGGTCGGACCCGAGTCTTTCGGGTAGCATCCGAGCACTGGAACTACCGCACCACCACGGCGGCGGATTCCCAACCCCTTTTTCGTGCGTTCTTCACGTATAGGTGTGCCCCGACCGCTTTTTTGCGCCCACAGGGCCGAGGCGCTCGCGTGTCCCGCGCAAATCTCCGGCGATCATCGTCGAGGGCGGTTCCTCCGGACGCGCTGCGCAGCGCGCCGCATCACAGCCTGCCGCGGGTTGGGGCGCAGGGCTATATCCCGCGCTGCGGGCTGTAGCAGCGGCCGTGAGCGGGGCCCGTTGCTGGGGCAACCTTCGTGTGCCCTTCAAAATCCCCGCTGCGCTGTCGTCGCAACATCCTGACATCGCCCGAACGGCGCGTGACCTCGAAACGGATGACGCCGTGGCGGCTGATCACGCCCTTGCCTTCTTTATTCGGACACTGTGCAGGGTTGGGGAAGCGGGAAGCAACGTTACTGGCGGGAGGCCCGCCGTCTGTTGGTTCTGCTTCTTCCATCTCACAGTTTGTGCTTCCCTTTCGTCATCTGGCGCCGAGATCTGCGGAACGCGTTAATTGGATTGCCTTGCTCCGCCGGCTGTACGGACATCCCACGGTGTATAGTCGGTGATGTTGCTGCGGTGTATTGCCTCGACCGAAATTATGCGCCACGTGGCGCACGTTACACAGAGTAATGGGATTCTCTATAACTGCCTTTGTTCGGATGAACGGTGTGCAGGCATTAACTCATTTAGGGGCGACGGCGTTCGGAATGCGGAAGCCACGGGTGTGCGTCGTTATGTACGCTTGTGACTCCCGAGGCCTTGACCGGAACAGTTAGCGTTAACGGAACCCCTGATGAATAGTGCGCGTTCAACGTCGTAACGTCGTGCTTACGTAATTACGAGTAGACGTGCTCGGACGCGCAAGTTACTAGCTTGGAAACTTGGGCACATGTTCGAGTCTCACGGTTGTATATACTCATAAATAAACGTTGGCCCTTGCAATGTAGAGCGCGTTGAAGCCATCCCCCAGGCGGCCGCTATCGATTCCACGGGAACACGTGCCCATATACAAATATATGTAGGTCTGAGTACGTTTTGGTACCCCCTTTAAGACTCCTAGAACTAGGAAGTTATCGGGACTTAAATGCCTCCGACACTCAAGCCCCACCTTTAGGCCCAAGAAACGAACCTTATAGCATAAAAGTGCACTAGCACGGCGTACAAGCTGCCGTTCTCCGAGCAGACTTATTTGCTTTCCCTGCTATTCATACCATATGATACTGTATGGTTTGACCATACGCTGCAGTTAGATCGCGACCTCTGTAGTCTTGCGCCATTGTATGCGATGCTCCTTGTTCAGGGACCCATCAAGTCCATCAGATATGGTGCCAAGAAAACCTGGTACCTATAGCAGTTGGCAGTGTTGCTAACACCGATGCGGAGGTGCCGCGGCGGTGTCCTTTTCCTGATGTGCCTGACGCTTTTAGCTGCAGCCACGTGGGGGGTCGAGCCTAGAATGCCGAAAGGCGAAGCCAAGTTTCAGCAAAGAGAGGGGCCGAATGAAAATGCTGCACCCTTGACACCAAACATACTTATAGCAGTTAAGTGTTGCGGAGGGCATTTGTAATTTTATTGCTTTAGCTAAGCCATGGTCTCCTGGCCAGCTGATGTGCGTGCAGACATCCCGGCACAAAAGTACGGAAAGTTGAGCGAGTTGGTTATAAGGAAATGTGTTCGGTTGTCGTCTCCTCTTCCCCCGCGTCCATGTCTTGCACGCCTTTTCATTGCGTAATGAATATCGGCGCATAGCCATCTACGCCGATTCCATCAGCGTTGTCGTTCGTCACGATGGTCATTCAACGCAGCACATTGGGCCGTCGTAAGCCTGCACTTTATGTACAGCGTAAAACGAATCAAGAATATGCACCACCACCACTGGGTTATAACATGCATCATCGCCAGGGATTATGACATTGCCCTCTGTATGTTGCCGCTCTCGCAGCTTCTCTCGTCTACGTTATCCCGTGCTTCTGACATATATCGCTGTTGCGCTGTGTACTGTAACAGTATATTTTAAGTTTGCCCTGTGGGACGTCTACTTGCCGACAATGTGCAACGGTGACATCCTGGCAAAGTAGAGGAGCGCTCCGCAAACTTTACGATCATACATCGTCCCCAGAAGATCCAAAAGCGGCCCCGCCGATTCTCTACGCAGCCCTTGCATAACCATACTTGCGCGAACGACTGCTCATGTCTTCGTGTTCTCGACTTCGTGCACGTGGTATGGACTCACTGCTTTGCTCTCTCCCCTTCTCTTCGTCTATTTTTTATCTTCACTCATTCCCTTTAATCAGCTCAGGGTAATAATTGGGATATTTCCATCAGGTTGTCTCCCTTTTGTGCCTTTCCCTTGGTCTCTTTGTTTCTCTCTGTCGTCGAACATGATACTGTATTTGGAGCGCAGCGGGCCTTATAGCAAAAGGTGGTTCAGCCACTGATTGAAATAATTTGATGGTACGTGATTTTGGTGTATGACACTAATTATCTATGTTTGGGGCTGTTATCTTTAGTTGGCTGCGTACGCGCCTGAAGCCCGCACTGCGTTTCGCGATTGTTCATTCACCTTCCCGCAGAGGCATGCGTCTCATTCCAACCCAGTCCAGCGCATCATCGAAGAACTAACGTATACGAAAGCCCAACGCCTCTCATGTAAGCTCCTTCTCAGGGGCCTTTGTAATGAATGAATAAATGCATGTATTAATTAATTAACAAAATTGACAGCCACTTCGCTTAGCGCCAGGAAGTACAAAGGCGAAATCCATATACTATGTGCCGTGTCGGAGGCAACTGTACTTCAGTCCACCTTTATCTACCGTGGTTCTGATTTGTATATCCTCAATTAACTCCAGTTCGCCTCTATAGACAAATAACCTGTCTTAATACGCCCTTACTACACCGTGATGACAATTTGTCTAGCCTTGATTACCCTTAATTGACCTCGATATACGCACAAACTGCTTTGCATGCTGCACCTGGCACCATTTGAGACAACCGTGTAATTCGCTATGTGGGATACATATTGTTGCGACGTTCGTGCAAAACGCCGTCGATGCCTATACGACACCGGATTATTCGAGTCACGAGACATATATGTGATGCTCTCGCGCTGATAAATCAATCAATGGCAATCATCCGCGAATCGCAGGTGTCGCGACAACGCGGAGTGCGTCGGCAGCAGCGCCCGACGCGAGGAGCCATCCCACGGACAATGCCGGCAGCGACAGCGGTGGCCGGTCTTGGGACGGGCGGCCTCGCAGGACCGGTGCTAGGGCCTCGCCACGGCTCGCCTCCCCGACTGCCGAGCGACACCTCGCTTCCCTGCTGCAGCAGCTACGTCGGGAACGGTGAGTCAGATTTTAAATTTTTTTATTGGTACGATATTTGGAGATGGTGGCGCACAAATTAAGCGCCGCCAACTCCTTAGGTCCTGGGTGTGGTGAACGTTCCACATGCACGGTTGCGAAGCAGTGTGCGAAGCAGTTCGGCATGATCACAGTGACAGTAGTTCTACCAGAACAGCAACAAAAATAAACACACACGCATAGATGGTACGTGCATACAAGTTCAAGCATATATGAATACCCTTCAGGAAAGTCTCTTATAATAAATAAATATCAATATCGGCGCACAAGAACGTCCACAGTCAGTGGATGGCACATGGTCCTATAAGTGAATCACCAGATGTAGCATAGCCTAATACTAATAATAACGTAGTCAACAGTCACCTGTGTATGGTCATATAAAGGCGGAATAAATGGAACAGTATATAATAACGTCCGGCTATGCCGCTTTCTTAAGAAAAAAGAAAGTCTTAGTGCTTTTAAAACGTATTTTTGCAAGGCTGTTGTCGGCCGCGAGCCCAGAAGTTTCCTCAAGCTAAATGGTCGACGATCGAATTTCATCGGAGCTGCTTTTAGTAGTTTCCTCAGCAAATAATTCAGCCGTTGTGGACGATGTTGCGGTGAGATGTTAATCCAGAATCAATCAGTCAATCAAGTCACCTCGCTTCCATGGCTGCAGCAGCTGCTTCGGTAAGGTGAGTGAGGAGGTCTTTCTAGATCACATATTAAATCAAGCGTACGTGACAGATGAGTTCTGCTGAACTCCGCCAGGTGGACTAACGAACATGAAAGGGATAGAGTTACTGCATATGGTCCTCTTGAGTTCCCGTAAGGAGCATATACAGTAACTCTAGGAAGGGAAAATCAGCATCCACCCGTTCGTAGGGAAAATGTACTATAGGCAATTCATGCGGATTTCTCAGGAAATTAAAGTTCTTTAGTTGGCGAAACATCCGTCCTATAGTCCTGGGTGGGTGCTAATGTTCAAATGGGTGGATTCTAATCTTCCCTTTCGCATAGTATATCAAGCAATCAAGCAGTCACTGACAAGACACCGCTTCCCTGCTTCAGCAGGTGCGACGGGGATGATATTTAAGATAATAAAATTCATTCAAGATACAGTTGATCAATCAGTCGGTGAATAACCAATTAAGTGTGTTCACTCCAGTGTGCAGTCTTAGTATCGATGGGAGTATACGACGCAAGAGTAAGAAAATTGTGCACCCAGAACCCAATTAAGTTCTCTCTCTCTCTCTCTCTCTCTCTGTGTGTGTGTGTGTGTGTGTGTGTGTGTGTGTGTGTGTGTGTGTGTGTGTGTGTGTACACATCCACACGCTTATTTTATATAGGTGCGCGCCACCATTCAGAGAACGCAGGTCATCGCAATTACCAGAAATACGTCCCGTGGGTCTGGATGGCCTGGCGGAGCATCTCCGGCGAGCGAGCGTGCGTGTGCCCGTACGTTTCCTCCTGGAGAGGGAACAGTAATACCACTTAGAGAGATTTGCATCCATTTAAGCTCCGGATTGTGGCATGCCAACCAGTTATTTCCCTACTTTCGCCCATTTCTATATTTTTTCTTCTTTATTTTTATTGGTTTATGGCCCCTTTCCCTCAAAGCGCCAAACCTTGCCCCTTGAATCTCCGTAAAAAGAAGTAATAATCTTCGAAGCAGTATATATATATATATATATATATATATATATATATATATCAGAAAAGTTCTTCCTGGCTATCGGATAAATATACTATCAGAAAGACACCGTGACAAACATAGGATTTATTCTGACGTTATATATATATATATATATATATATATATATATATATATATATATATATATATATATATATATATATATATATATATATCTTGCGGCACGTGCCTGAAGCTTCCTGCTTTATATGCATTCGTTCCTTCTTATACGCGTTCTCGTTATCATCGCTTTCGCTTCATTTTTTTTCGCCGAGCTACTGAAGAAGTTCCACGCCTCGTGGAATATTTTTCTTCCTCTTATACTTTCTGCTTGCATGCGGATGCGGTCTATATATGCGTCCCCCGAGTGCCGGGGTTTGTTCGGCATATCCCGCAGATCGCTGTTTGGTCGCGGCATGCAGCGAGCTACGAGTCTGCGGACAACCGCTTCGACTGCCATGCGGTAGCCGCGAATACAGTTAATTTATTATACTTGCCTCGCGATAGCGAACGTGTTTCGCGCTGCAATCTTTACATCGCCGCGTTCCCGCCGGCTTCTTTTCTTTTCGTTTCTCTTTTTTTTTCTTTTTGCGCCTAGAAAGAGATTATCGTGAATTTCGTTTAGCGCTGGCTTTTGTCGCTACTGGAACCGGCGTATAAGACGCCGCTTGCGGCGTCGTGAGATAAGCTCTTGTACGCACTTCGCAGAGTCCCTGTTCACACTATATATCAGTGTGGCGCGCTGTCATATATAAACGCTAACCGAGAACGACTGGACGCGTGGCAGAAAACTAATGAATCTATTGATAAGAGGCAGCGCGAATAGCTTTGGTGTAATTTTTTTTTTTGTCGTATATATAAGACTCACCCTAAGGAATCGCAGTTGCGCATTCGACCTTGCCGTGGGACTGATTAAAAATTGAATTCCGGCGTTTTAACTTTTGCGTGTCAAAACCCTGATATGATAATGATGCAAGCGGCGCGGCCTGGAGGGACTGCAGGTTGATTTGGCAAACCTGTTTTATTTAGCGTGCATACCTAAACCTGATTAGTATGCTGGTGCTATTTTCATTTCGTCCCCATCGGAACGCGGCACGTCGTGACTGCGAACCCGTAAGACGAACCCGCGACCAGCCATAGTTCTAGACATAAGTACACTATAAGTACACCAGCCCCCAGCATTTTGCCTCCAGGCAAATGCCACAGCCGCTGCTGCCATCACCGCAGAATGGAGGGCCGCATACTTTGTGGCGGTAGTATTAAAGGTTCATCCCACTAAACAAGGAAAAAAATAAACATGGAAAAAAGCAACCACTTTTATGATATGGAGCGTTGTGATACGGAGTTCTGTCTGCGCAGTGTTTCATGAATTTGGTCAAGTGATGACGCTTATACTTGCTCAGTTCTTCGCACACTACCGCATTAAAGCAGAAGCTTTCTTGAAGAGCCATCCTGTAGCTACCGCGGCTATAGCAACGAGTCTTGCTGGGTAGCTCACCCACGTGACAGCGTACTTACACTACGAATCGGTTTATATTGTCACGTGACACACAAGAGACTGTGATAACAGAGACCGCACCGTCAGGTAGGCAAGAACTGCTAGCTGAGCAAGATTGTTGTTGTTGTTGTGGCCTCTATAATTGGCACATACCCACGAGGGGGATTGGCCACACTACAAGTAATGATGTAAAGAGCAGGAAAATTAAAAGTCTAAGGCCGAAATCGTAGAAAAAATAAAAAGGAAGGAAGAACTTCTAATTAAAATTAATAATTAGAATTTACTAAATGAAACATGGGGATCGAAACCCTGTTGTCGACAGCACTAGCAGCGTAATCTTCCGGAGGCTTCGATGGCTCCGACTGGGGCGCGCGCTGAGCCAAAAGCAACTTCTTCCTTTTCTTTCTTTGTGTCCATGCGGGCTCGCGCCCGCCGTGCATGTCCCGGTGGCATTATTCCCCCCTTGAAAACGGCATCGTCCCGATGCACAAGAGTTTTGACAGGCACAGCCGAATAAAATTAAAAAAAAACTAACAGGAAGTGGACGGAAGATGAAAAATGACTAAGGCGGAAGTTCTCTCATCCTAACGCGTAAAATAAGGCTTCAGTCGTACAACGTGCGCAATCTCGGAGTGGTGCTTTCGACGATGTGGCGACATAACACCATCCGGAACAACCTCCGATCTCACCGCGTGATATGCGCATGCGCGAGTTTCCAGGAGCGGCGCCGCCGCCATCTTAGTTGTAGTTCTCAAACCACAGCTGCTACGGCTGCGCGTGCTGCATGCTATAAGTTTACTGGCGTTTTTCACGTATCCTTTGGCGTGAACGACGATTGAACGCGTCAGAAAACGATGTCCGAACCTCCTGTGACCGTGTTTCATTCAAATTTGTCCCGTGATGTAGCGCTGTTAGAGAAAAAAAAAGAAAATAAAAAGGTTGGAATGTAAACATGCGACCTGGTCACGATCTCGTCGTTAGTCCGTGCGCCCTTGTCGCTTCGAATTGCTGTTACGTGTATTCGCTGAATAATTCGCAATAAGAAAAAACAAGTAAGGACGTGTCAGAGGACGTATCGCACAGAGAACGCCAAGAGCGCGGAATGGTGAAAACTGAAGACTTAGTCGAAGGAACGATTTTGCGCTTGTTTTGTCAAAGCAAAACTTCACATGCACAGTGTGTTGCTAGTACAGGGCTTCGACCAAAGTGATGCGCTAGATGTAAATGGGCGGAAAACGATAGCGATGAAGAGGTTAAAAGCGCGTCCGCCTTAGCAGAACGATGACCTGCCGCACACCGTTAGCGAAAGCTTACGGGCCGCTGCTAATATCGCAAACAAGCAGTTCCTGCTGCATAAAGTACGGATGAGTCGGTGAGTAACTTTGGCGACAGGTGCACAACGACGAAAAATCGGCAGCCCGCTCTGCCCGCCGCCCTCAGACCCGAAGGCTCGGCGCCGATGTCGTCGCTAGGCCTTACCGCTTCAAAACTGCGTCGACATAAACTCAGCAGGCGTATGACCCTATGCAGGCCATTCGCGCACATAAGATGACACATTTTGTCACTGGTATTTACTCTTTAACTTGTGCTCGCAATAAAATCACGCATTGAAAACCGAAACACCGGCGGCACCGATGGTTGCTATTGATGCCAGCGTGGCGTAGCAATAGCACTGCGCAGCGTAAAGTATGCGCTAAGCTCGGCTTGTATCAAATCTTTCGTTCACGTTGACTGTCGTTATCGCTCGCAAGAGGTTAAGTATTTCCTAGCGAGCACAATTTTGTCCAGAACACAAGCTGTATCCACTCCTTCGCCGTTGGCGGAGATCGCCAGGCAAGGTGATCATGCGCACGCTATGAATCGTTGTGGTCACTGATCGGTCCGTCTGTGATGTGCCTGAGCTGTTAAGACGCTGTAGGGCATTGCTAAAGTGTCATGCGTAAAAAACACAAAAATTCACAAACACTGCTGAACAAGCCGTGTGCCGTACGAGCCGGTCTGTCCGACACCAGTTCCTGCCGGAGCTTTACATTCTTCGTGAACACGAAAAAAACTGACGCGGTTTTTTTTCAAGCTATTCTTGTAGCATCCCGGCACATAGGACGTAAATCCAACCATCACAACTCTGCGAAACAAGGCCGATAAAGCTCGCTAACGCCGTTCGCCGATGCACCAGCCACGCATTTGAGCGTACCGCGACCGCCGCGAGTACTACAAGTTCCGGCATGCACTGCGGCAGCGGTGGCGCGGTGAAACAGCGCGGTGAGATCGGTCTATTGACGTCACTAACGCGGCGCAACACCTTGTAGGGTCCGAAGTAGTGACTAAGCAGCTTCTCGGACAACCCTTTGCGGCGAACCGGAGTCCACACCCAAACGTGATCGCCCGGGCGGTATTGCACATGTCGATGGCGAAGATTGTAGCGCCGTGCGTCTGTGCCTTGCTGCTGCGTGATGTGCAGGCGTGCTAATTGGCGAGCTTCTTCGGCGAACTGGGTAAGCTCCTCAGCGTCAGGGGTGAGTGAAGCGTCTAGGTCGTGTGGGAGCATGGCATCTAACATGGTTTGAACTTCACGTCCGTAAACAAGACGAAACGGTGTAAATCGCGTTGTTTCCTGAGTGGCAGTGTTGTACGCAAATGTTACGTACGGTAGCACCTGATCCCACGTTTTGTGCTGGACATCTACGTACATTGATAACATGTCGGCGATGGTTTTGTTCAGTCGTTCCGTCAAGCCGTTGGTCTGCGGGTGATACGCGGTTGTCTTGCGATGGCTCGTGTAGCTCAGCTTGAATACGTCATCAATCAGCTTGGATGTGAAAGCTGCTCCCCTGTCAGTAATAACGCTCGCAGGAGCACCATGTCGAAGAACAATTTGGTCTATAAAGAACTGGGCAACGTCGGCAGCCGTAGCGCTTGGTCCTTTGTCTCAGCGTACCTTGTTAAATAATCTGTGGCGACTATAATCCACTTGTTGCCGGTCGATGATAGCGGAAAAGGCCCGAGTAGGTCCATGCCGACTTGATCGAATGGTGCCCTAGGTGGTGCGATCGGTTGCAACAGTCCCGCAGGTTTCATTGGTGGGGATTTGCGACGTTGACATGCACGGCAGCTTTTGACGTAACGCTTCACAGCTGCAGAAAGTCGGGGCCAGTAGTACGCTTGTTTGACTCTGGCGAGTGTTCGCGAAGAACCCAAGTGGCCAGATGTCGGTTCGTCATGGCAGGCTTGAAGGATTTCATCGCGCATGTCTGCTGGTACAACGAGAAGGTAGGGTTTACCGTAACTGCTCGAGTTTTTCTTGTACAGGACACCACCTCGCACGCTAAACGACACGAGACTGCGAGAAAGGCGTCGAGGCAGGGGAGACTTGCGTCCTTCTAGATTTTCTATAATTGCGCGGATTTCGGCGTCTTCGCGTTGTCGTGCAATCAAGTCGGTAGCGGTTAAGGCCCCAAGGAAGCCGCTATCATCCTCATCCTCAGCCTCAGGATTATACGCCTCAGTTGGTGCGCGCGACAACGAATCAGCATCCTCGTGCTTGCGACCGGATTTGTACACGATGGTGAGGTCGAATTCCTGCAAGCGAAGGCTCCAGCGTGCTAGTCGTCCCGACGGATCGCGTAAATTGGTTAACCAGCACAATGAGTGGTGGTCGGTCACCACTTTGAACGGACGACCATAGATGTAAGGGCGAAATTTCATTGTTGCCCATACCACTGCGAGGCATTCCTTCTCCGAGGTGGAATAGTTCTTTTCGGCACGTGATAGAGTACGACTAGCGTATGCTATCACACGCTCTGTGCCGTCTTGGTGTTGGACAAGGACGGCGCCAAGACCTACATTGCTGGCGTCGGTATGCAGTTCAGTATCAGCGTCCTCGTCAAAATGAGCCAGAACTGGGGGTGTCTGCAATCGATTCCTCAGTTCGGAGAAGTCGGTGTCCTGCTCCTCATTCCAGACGAATGCAATGTCATCACGTGTGAGACGAGTAAGAGGTTCAGTAATCCTTGAGAAATTGGCGATGAAGCGGCGATAGTACGCACACAGCCCCAGAAAGCGACGTACCGCTTTCTTGTCACGCGGAACGGGAAAGGTGGCTACAGCAGTAGTCTTGTCAGGGTCAGGCCGAACACCATCCGCGCTCACAACATGGCCAAGGGACTTGAGTTCTGTGTAACCGAAGTGACATTTTTCTGGCTTCAGCGTTAAGTCAGCAGAGCGCAGAGCTTCTAGAACAGTCTTCAGACGCCTCAGGTGCTCGTCAAAGGTAGCCGAAAACACAACGACGTCATCCAGATATACTAGGCACGTGTGCCACTTCAGCCCGGTAAGAACAGTGTCCATCATTCTCTGGAATGTCGCAGGTGCAGAACACAGGCCAAATGGGAGGACTTTAAATTCGTACAGGCCATCCGGTGTAACGAAAGCAGTTTTCTCGCGATCCCGTTCATCAACTTCAATCTGCCAGTACCCACTTTTGAGATCTATTGATGAAAAATACTTGGCCCTTCGGAGTCTATCGAGCGAATCGTCGATACGAGGCAGCGGATAAACGTCATTTTTAGTTACGCTGTTAAGTTTCCTGTAGTCAACACAGAAACGCAGGGTTCCGTCCTTTTTCTTTACTAGGACTACCGGTGACGACCAAGGACTTTTGGAAGGCTGTATAACATTATCCTGGAGCATCTCTCCGACTTGCGCATTTATGGTTTCACGTTCTTTGGCCGAAACACGGTAGGGTTGCTGTTTTATAGGTGAGGTGTCGGGATACGTAATAATTCGGTGTTTCGTGATGGGCGTCTGACGTACCTTAGATGAAGAAGCAAAGCAGTCTTTGAATTGAAGGAGCAATTTCTGCAGGAGCGCTCGTTGGTGCTCCGGGAGAGCCGAATTAATATCGATCTTGCCGAGTGACGAAGTTGTGTCCCCCGATGTCAATTGCAACCTGGTTTCCGTTAATGTAGAAGTAAAGCCGTTTGAAGAACTGTTGTTTTGTTTTGTGGGGTTTAACGACCCAAAACCAGCTCTGTTTATGAGAGAGATGCCGTTGTGGAGGTCTCCGGAAATTTCGGCCACCTGGGGTTCTTTCATGTGCACTGACATCGCACAGCACACGGACATGCAGCCGCCGCGGCCGGGATTCGATCCCGCGACCTTCGGATCAGCATCCGAGTGCCATAACCACTTGACCACCGCTGCGGGGCCCGTATTTGAAGAACTCCTACAGCGTATACTGTGCCCGGCTGTGTAGGTTAAAATTTTCTGCGTAGACCTGCACAAAAGGGAATGACTATACAACCACTTCAAGCGCAGCATGCCGTGGTTGCAGCGTATCCTCTTCTAATTTGTTATAATGTCGACGAAGACGCGTGAAACTAAACAGTGCTTACAAGTAAGCGAAGCTGGTTAGCATTGCTCAGTATCGGTTACGAGGCAGGCTAATCATGGTGCTTTACTTTCGCCATTACTTTGCGCTAAGCAGACATGCACTCAGTCTTTGCAAGCGCCACCCATCACCCAAACGGACGAGGGACCGTGACATACAGCGCTGTTACATGCTTTTTATTTAATGCTTCGTCGAAGGAGAGACGACTACCGTTGTCCGGGTTTTTTAAAGGGAGTACGTGTCAAAATGAGTCGTCTTCGTCGTCGCCATCATCATCATCATCACTACACATATCGCCCTGTGCTATCCATATCCCACCCGTGGTTACCGGAGTGAAAGCCGATTCATAGGTGGAGGGGACAGTATACATGCAAGGGCTTCCTTCATTCGTGCCGAACGCTGTCGGGTGCCTGAGAACGGCGGGGCGGCATGGGCGCGAGATGGTGTTCCCCGATATTGTACGTGCGTGCGTGCGTGCTTGTGCGCGGAAGCGGCGGCGCCGCGCAGGCGCCCGTTCCACTTCGCCGAGCTGCCTCCGCCAGTCCGCAGTCGATGCTGCATCCTCCCGTCCGCTCGTCTCGCTTGCGACGTGTGCAGTTCTCACTGGGAAGACGCGCCATAGAGTTGCGGCGACGCGGTGTGGCAACGATGTTGCCTATATAGTGTGCACACACTATCGCGTAGACGTGCGCGGAACGGTTCATTCGCCGCATTGGGCTGCGCGCGGCGTGTCGTTGTAGTGTGCTGTCGTGTTCTAGATCTGGCCGTGTACTCGCCGTCGTGCGATCGTTCGCAAATGACACCCAAGTCGAGAACGACGGACAAAGTGCCGTTGCGAACGCGATGGAAAGTAGATAAGAGAGAGGCCTAGCCGCCTGCTGTATGCACTCACACCGCGTGAAAGGACAGTTCAGCGTACTGTGCGCGGTTGATCTGATATGCGTATATACTTGAGAGTGAAAGCGGCCCGCTTCATTGCGCATGATGTATACGTGGAAGTTTAGCATAGTGGTGAGCCCTTCAGGTCCCGAGACTCGTACGTGTTTGTTCTATCCTTAGGCGCCGGCGCTAATGGCGCTGGAGAACACCTATAGGACACCGCACAGAATAAAAGAAAGAAAAAAAAAGGCGTTTAATGTTGCCGCTCTTCTAATCATGACCTGCTTTGGTCCTGTGGGTAATTCAGGTTCAGGCCGCCCTTTCTCAGCAGACTTTCTCGGCTCGTTGAATGTCCACTTACAAGAGATAAGCACTGACACTTTACGGCATCGTGCGGTGGTTATATATATATATATATATATATATATATATATATATATATATATATATATATATATATATATATTAGTGTGTGTGTGTGTGTGTGTGTCAGACATAATTAGCGCACAAGACTGCTGAAAGCAGGAAGAGCACAGCGCCCGCAAACACCGTGTAGGTGTTGATGACCTTAGTGTGCGTTTTCGGGGCTAAGGTTCGTCGGGGGAGGAGGGTTGGGGCGGTGGTATCGAACTACTTTAGCATCAGAAGTATGTTTCGATATGGGCCGATCTTCCGCTTGCTTGCGGACTGCATGTCTTAATTACGTACGCGCCGCGAACTCACCTTGCGCCGAAAGCGGTCACGCCACTCATGACACCCTGAATCAACGTTGTCTGAACTCTATATACCGCATATATATAAGACGGCTGTTGAGTGCACACACGAAGGTAGGAACGAAGAATGCGTGTTTGCACAGTGTAGAGCACTCTACCGCGGCATTCCATCTTCTTTGTGGCAAACACGTGATGCAGTATTGAGGTGAACACATGGAAAACTCATGGAGGGTGTACGTCTAGTCATCTACGTCCATAGGCAAACGAATCAGTATAAAATGAGAGTGAGAGCTTGCTTCGCAAGTTCTCTAATTGAGTTCGTAATAACGCCATCTCCGCTCCTTGAATGAACACAAATACGAATTTTTCCATCTGTATATATACGAACGCTTTTATAGTTAACAGCGTGTTACCGTCAGTATATGCTTATTGCACCTTGGTTACGTTGCGCTGTTCGGGGAAGGATATGCAGAAGAATCTATAAGCGCTTCCTGCATGGGGGCGTGTGTATATACAACTCAAGGCCATTGCGTATCTTTCTTTTTTCCTCGCATTGCACACTGGTTGCATGAGTGCGCGCTGCGGTGACCAGATAGGACGCATAGTACATGCATAAGGAGGTCGTCACGCGCACTGCATGCTATCGAAAGCGCACGCAGGCATGCATATACAGCAGTGTCGCCGCTGCGACGCGGCTTTCCGCGGTGACGCCGTCTACACCGCGTCCGAGTCGCGTCGCCGCCGCACATCCGGACAGCTCACGATGTGAGCATGCACTGCACCTGAGTGTCTGCCATGTTGAAGTTTGTAGAAAGAAACAGCCGCAAAGATATACTTCCCCGACCGCTTCCCAGAACGGACTTAAGTATGAGTGTGTCATATACAGATTGCGGTGATGGGAATAACGCGCCTATTTCAACACTGTATTAATGGTTAACTGGCTGCCTTTTATTTTTATTGAAGGCATTCATTGTTGTATGCCAGACGTTTTGTGGGAAATGGGTTCCTCTAGCCTGCTCTGTGCCTGGGGACCGCTGGCGGATGCGTGGTATCGCACAGAAAGAATTTGGTTAAAAAAGTAATTAAAAAAATGAGGAACCTCTTGCCCCTTCAGGAGCGCCACTGTCCGTTTACGGCACAAAGTGAGGTAACGAACGTGCGAATAATTGCTAGGCTTTACGCTATCCTTAGTTGTTCGGTCACTTCATGACTTCACTGTACTGCCGATTATTACAACTTTTAACTTTTAAGAGAGAGAGAGGGAGATACTATACAGAAAGATGCGAAAGACAGAGAAGCCGACCTGAGTATGGCATGTTTTTCAATTAGCAGTTCTGCACTCGGAGAAGAAGCAAATGAAAAAAAAAATAAAGAGGATTACGATGGGTGTTGACGACAGAATAAAGACGCAAAAGGTGGCGCCAATGACTTGACCTGAAGCGCCATCTATGCGCGCCATTACTTCATGGAGATTTGCTTCCGAGAAGCGCGTCGTGTCCGTTTGAAGCCATTGCAGTGTCGTCAATATATTACGTATGCGGTAGGCCTCCAGCTGACGTCCTTCCACTTTGCATCTCCATCAAGAAAAGAAAGAACGTTTTGTAAGGTGACAAAAGCGTGCTGCTTCGTGTGGATTCAAACGTACAGTCTACCATTCCACGTGGCAATGCTCTATCCTACGGTACGGTCCTCCCATCTTCAACTCCAGCCCTTCCTCTCTGAAGTCAGCACAGCTCAGCTTAGGCTGACAGGAACAGCATCAGTTGGTCCAGCTGGCTTGCAGGGCCGCGCAAGGCAATATATAGAGCCATAGGCCGCTATCCTGGACTCTGTAAAATTCCGCCATATTGTCAAATTCGCCATCTTGGCAGCTCTGTTTGGCCAAGAGGGTTCCTGCGACCTCCCTGGTTGGCATAAAGTGCCGCCATTACGGAATTTGACAACATGGCGGAATTTGACAATTTCCAAGATGACGCTCCTGTACTGAGGGCCCCACTCAAAGAGGAAGAATTGCCCTTCTTTTGTTGCTAAACGTTTATTATCCCTCTCGATACTTTACGATACAGTTTCGGAATCTGCGAGCTCTGCGGCTCATCTACAACTACTTTGTGGGCTGTGGGATTACATTAAAGCCTACAGTCTTTTCTCTCTGTGTGAAGTGGCTGTACTTAGCTAAACGAATACTACCCACACGGAAGGCTTCCGCGTCGTGGCTGTCTAGGAATTGCACGGAGCGCACGGAGCGCAGACATGGTCTTTCGTCGTTGCTGCTGTCGC
The DNA here is from genome assembly GCA_013339685.2 of Hyalomma asiaticum. NCBI lineage: Eukaryota > Metazoa > Arthropoda > Arachnida > Ixodida > Ixodidae > Hyalomma > Hyalomma asiaticum. The sequence continues at coordinate 40,859,205 of CM023485.1, read as the reverse complement.
ACCGTTCGATGAATTGGCAGATTAGCGGATTGACTGACTGATCGGTCGACTGGCTGGTACGTCCTGGTGCTGTAGCTACAGCTACTCATTTATATAAGGAATGAGACACAGTATGCCTGATTATAGTTTCCACGATCTGGCATTCTTCAGCTCACCACGGGATCTAGGTCTAGACAGCTGCAGCCACATGACGATAACTTAAGGGAAAGTATGGTTGATGTCAGCTCTGACGTTTTTTGTTTGTTTGTTTGTTTGTTTGTTTGTTTAAATGTAACACTATAGGAAAGATAGGAGTGAATGTGGACACCTTCAGTAGAAGCAGAGTAGCAGGTTACCCCGGCGCAGGATTGAAAACCGGATATTTCTGTATATGGTTAACTTGGTTTTCTTTCACTTAGTCTCCCTCTCGTTGATCGTGTACATACAGTTTCTCAAACAAATTCTCCGCTCTTTGCATGCACCGGCTTCAGTTGTTCCATATATGGTTGGGACAGAAACTGGATTCTCCTGGTTCGTCTTGTTTTCCCGATCACCGCATAGACGTTTTACGTGCGAAGCAGCATATATCAGCGCCGCTTCCACTTACTGTGGTGTCTAATCCGCAGTCGTATACTCAGAACGCCGCATACATTGCAGTATTCGGGGCTGCGCGCATCTAATGAAGCCCCAAACACTGCGAAGCGGTACCCATGCATGCATGCATGCATCATCCGTGTTTACCATTGCCAACACACGCATGCACATGCAGCTTAATGCTCCCTGCACAGGCGCGCTTTACAAAACTGCCTTCACATTTACAGGAGTCGCGAGGTCGAATTGACGCCATGCTACAGCGAATTGGAATCCAGCATACAGTGCTCGCCATGAGTGTCTGTATATAGGCCGCGCATGGCGCCTCGTAAACGACTGCGTCTCGTTTTCCGGGCCCGTATGCGTGTATCAACGCTCTCAATTTAATCTTCGCGTGTAGGCATTCGTACATATGACGCATGCGCTTATACCCCGCGGCGCTCCTCATAGGCGCAGTATATGCGACCAGCGCACATTCGCAGCGCTCTGATGGCCACTCCCGCCTGATCTAGCGTTGGCGTGGAGAGATGAATAATCGCACTCGTACTCTCGTCGGCTGGGCACCCGCGTTCACTCTATATATGTGGGGCTGTGCGGTGCAAATTGCGAGGCCCGAAATGTTTCACCCTCGATTGCCCTGTTTTTTTTTGTGTTTTTTTTTTGTATGTGTAAGCGGGACACACCGCCTTACGTGGTGCTTGGCAGCTCCGGTTTCTTTATACGTGCCTGCGTAGTGTACGAGGCGGCAATTTGATATTGGTGCGAACGTTTCCGCGCTCCCTTGTTTAGCGCACTGAAGCGTGTGTCCAGAGCAACAAACTCATTCTCGAAGCCGGAAACATTTACTGTTTTGACATCTTGATGTATATAGAGCAACGAAACGACGCGCAAGAAAGAAGACAACACAGACGCGATCTAACAACTGTTTAATTTAAGACAGGTAGCAGGTATGTATTTCTTCAATGAAACAGTTTTTGTAGTTTCGGCCTGTGTTGGTCATGTCTTCTTTCTTGTGTGCAATTTCGTTGCTCTACATCAATATGAATTATATGTCTAAAGACCAACTAGTCCAACATACAGCACTTTACTGTTTCGTTTCCGTGCTCCGAAGAAATGTATTCCCAAGCCGGATTCTTCCCAAGCCGGATTCTAACTTGAATGAAAGTTGAGGCTGTTTGAACGAGTACAATTATGAAAAATTACTCATTATGTATGTCTTGTGTTTCACATTCTGTGGCGGTCATTTACAACGGCTCTGATATTTTCCTGGTTGTTAGTGCTATTACAGTTCTATCGGTCGCCTGTGTGTTATAAACTGTGTTCATGCATCTTCTGTTCTTGTTGCAGCGCCAGTAAAACGGTGCCCTTGTTGAGTTTAGATTGTCCGAGGTCCTCCACATCAGTTGCGTTTTAAAATAAAATATAACTCACTTTTGTTTCGTTAATTGCACGAGAGTGTAATTGTCATTCAGTATGACGTGCGTGCTTGCAAAGAGCTGTTTTGAAAGCGGAGCCCATGCATGCAATGCTGCAGTTCTTCAGCACCAGCATATGGTTGCGCATATTTTAATCCCTCTACCATACATCGGCCAAAACAGTGCATGCATGCCTTTATGACCGAGGACGGGTCAATCTTTGCGCTTCCATGAACGTTGTTTGTCGTGCATGTACGATATACATTGCTGCATGTATAGTGCGTTCTCCTCTTATAGGCACATTGGGTCCCTATATAAATATAGGCGTGAACTCTTCGCCCAGTGCACGCCGAGTGGAGCCGGCAAATCGGGAAGCCGGCCGGCGTGCAGTACATGTGTGCTGGTTACTGCGAATAGACCGGGTAAGGCAGCAGCGCAGTATTTATAGTACAGCTGAGGAAAGGCAGACGAAGGGGTGTATACTGCAGTACCAGCCAAAACACCGCTGTATACAGGCGTCCACTTCATCGTTTATGTGAGTGAGTGAGAGAGAGAGAAGAAGAGAGAGTGATGGTGAGAGACAGAGATGGATGCTGACTTCATTGAGAAGCTTGACTTGCCGCCTTGCCATGCACTGCAGGCGCTGGGCGATGTTTACGGCATATTACACTGTAGAAATCTTACTCGCATCACATCCGTGCGTGGCAGTGCCTGTTGTCGGAAAGGCAAGCTCTGAAGGCAAGCACTGAATTAACATATGTCCCAACACTTGCAGCGCGACTTGAGCCTTGAGCTTCGGCGCATTCTCGTGTCGTGATGGGAAGCTGTATCCTGGCGTTGTGCTACACACGGAGGCGCCGCTACTCTCTTCTTTTCTTTTTTTTTTTTTAAGCGTTCACTACTAGTACAGAAATTTATAGTTGCAGGTGCTGCGCAACTCGTTCCTTGCCTGAAGCGCGCTTGTTGCGCTTTTGCCCAATCTTCGATGCGCCGCAACTCAATAAGGAACCTTTGTCGTACCAGTGCCTCGCGTTCACTGCTCGATCATTGGATAAAGACGCAACGATAGCTACGAGGGTTGCGCGACGTTGACCGGCAGCCACCTTTTGAATGGCGTCGCGCTAAGCTCGTTCGGCGTTGCGTAGCTCGCTAGTATCGCTCCGCGCCGCCAAGCGCCGCCGGCATCGACAGCGATTGCCCGTGCTTTCCTTCCATCGACGTCGGCCTTCTCGCAGCCGCTCTCACCGCTCTCTCGCTGCACGAGAGAAACCATTTTGCTCTGCCTGCCTGCCGGCCGGCGTCAAGGAGAGAGACGGGAGGCTGTGCGGGCCGCCGCCACTCCTCTTCTTTTTCGTCGCGCGCGGTTCTTCTCCCCATTGAACGCAGTGCCAGAGGCCGCCGCGCCGCATCTCAGTTTGTGTGTGACAGCCGCCGGAGCGGTCTACGGCTCGTGACGGTGATTTGTGGGCGCCCAGTGCGCGATTTTGTGAGCACCTTGTGCTGCTCTGTCGCCGACGTCGCGTGCTTCTCTCGCGGCGATCAGCGGTGCCCGACTCCTGGCTGCTGCCGGCGAACGAAGTGAGGGAGTGACAGAAAGGCGAAGGGACGGCGCGGATGCAGAGGCCGCGCTCGGATGCTGCGCCGCTCCTCTGTTCTCCGCTCTCGGCTCGGTTATTGATCGTCGGCACCGTGCGACGCATTTTCGGGCCCTGCGCTTCGACCTCGAGTGTGGTGTGACGTCGCCTCCTGTGCCGTGGAGGGAGCGGACCCCTGGATAACATTCTTCGGACGTGCCAAGAACCTCTGGGAGAGCCGCGGTACGTGCGTTCACTACCGTGTCATTCATTGCCCGGGTGGTGTCATAGCGGCGCTGTCTCTTGCGAACGCTGTCAGTTGCGTGCAGGCTTCTGTCGAGGGTTATGCGGTGATAGGTATGGGTTTGTGCCTTTGCTCTCGCGCTCTCTCGGCGCGTGTGTGCTCCGACAGTAGGCAAACACGGAAGCCCTCGCATTGGTGACAAAGTGTGTGGTACAAAACAGGACCTCGAGCATTCTCATTGTTTACCTGAACGATCTCTTCTTTTCAACATTAACATTCTTTTAATGAGAGTACGAGACTACGCCATGCGAAACATTGCTGTTATTTCGTAGACAATTGTTGCACGGACGTGATCATTGGTAGTTGTCGTGACGGTTTGCTAGCTTACCACGCCACCTCGCGCGCGTCGCGCATCTTGTACACACCTGAAAGCACATTAGTTTATGCAGCGCCTTTAAGGTATGTATGTGCATTCAGTGACTGGGGCGAAGTAGGCGCCTTAAGCGAAGGTCACAAGTCGCGCTCCTGTTTGACCACGAGAAAGACTCTGTGCTTGACGCGATATTATGACGTAAGCGCGGGCGGTTCATCAAATATTTGCCTTGGGAGTGCACAGCTGTGACCTGGACTCCACCGCGTGTCTCTTCGCTGCACAGTATAATGTGTGCGTTCCTTCCTTTTCGTCGTGGATGGAGTGACAGGGGCACGCCCCTGGCACAGTTTCGGTCTAATTACGTGTGTTGCAACGTCTCTACACTACTTGTATTAATTTGACGTTGGTTTGATGGTTGCCGTGTGTTTACCCTCGTGACTCTCGAGATAGGCGACGGCTCCCGCTCTGCCACGCCCGAAGTCCACCGAAGAAAGGAGTGTTACAACGCGACGTCTAGCGTGTTAGTCCCGCGTGTTGCGTTCAGGAGTAAGCAGCCGTGAACCGTACGCGTGCTGGAGGTTGTGTGTTATCCGATATCTGCCGAAACATTGTGTATGTAAACAGTTCATCACGTCATCGTACCGTTGCGAAACAAATAAATAAAGCAGCCAATGTCGTGGAGAATAGCTTCAACATCATGCTCGTACGGTTTGAAGAGAGCCGTGCGTAGCGGAATGTGACGCAAGGGTAGGCGACACCTTTCCGGAAATCCTGGCTACGCCACCGAACGTCGCCACACATCCTAATTGTTCCGTCACGACCACGTGTCCTCTCTAGAACATGAATGGGGGTGCGTCCGTTCACGTATGCGCTTGTAAAATGCACATACAAACCGAAAAATTTCGCGGGTGTAGGGAGAGGATGGTGTTGGACCTCCACTATTGTCATCTGGCTTCGCCTATATATCGGTGACGCTCGTTATATCTGGCGACACATTTCAGCGAGAGAGTGCATAAGCTTCCGTGATATGGCTGGAAAGAGTCGTTACCAATATCGCTCATTACTCGAAGTCAACATTAACGTATCATATGGCGGAAGTATAGGAGATACGTAATGTGTTAGAATATATTTATAACACATGTGTCGCCGCGAAGAACCGAATCCGTCCTTGTTGATGACCGTTCGTTATGCCTGTCGTGTTCGTATATGCTTCTCGACGTAGTACATAACTCCCCTTCCCTTGCCTTTACCCCTCGCACAAAGACTCGCGGAGAAACTTAGCCGAATGGCTTCTCTTCCTTCGGTATTCGCCATCATCATTACTGCCCTTGACGCTGCTGCTCCCGGATTTAATGACGTAGTGGTGTACATCTGCCTCCTACTTCCTCCTCTTCGTCGATGGTTCTTTCCCCGACGGTCTCTGGGAGTTTCGAAAGCGGCAGTACATAATAACATCTCGTCCGAACACACGCGGGCGCTGATGAGCTCGTAGCTTAGGCGGTATATACAGCTCCGGTACCAAGGAAGGGTGGTCCTGGCTTCTATTACCGTCTCTGAACTTTCTTGAACTTTTGGTGTCGTTACTTGGCTGGCCGGTGATGACGTGTGACGAAAGTAAACATTGTTGACGGAACTGCACGGTGGCGCGACACCATACTTCCTTGAATGTTCGTGTGCCTGGTATAGCTTCGTTAACGATAACAGTATAGAGGGGACGCTGGGTTCTGAAACCGTTGGTGCCGACATTTAGGTGTCGGATGTAGAGCGGATGTTGGAGAAGGACATCGAATACCGTGCCCAACGTCAAGCATTCCCATTTTCATGGGATGTATATAGAGCCAGGCATATTTCTCTACGTACGTTTGTAAGGTTCGCCCGGCCTAGCTGGTTAATCGTAATAGCCACATCGTGCATGTTGGAACACTCAATTAGCTCAATACACAGGGATGTCTGCCGAGGTGTCTAGCTTGTGAGTCATGTGGGAGAGAGTGTGTGCACTGACAGCATATATGTGCTTCTTGAATTATATTGTCTGCCACTATGGTCTAGTGGTTATGGTGCTTGACTGCAGATCCGAAGGACACAGGTTCAAACGTAGCCACGGCAGCTGCATTTTCGATGGAGGCCAAAATGCTACAGAGGCCTGTGTGCTGTGTTATGTTAGTGCATGTTGAAGAACCACAGATGGTCGAAATTTCCGAAGCCCTCCACTGCGGTGCCTCTCATAATCATACCGTGGATATGAGAGGTAAAACCCCAGAAATTATTATTAGTGGGAGGGCGCTACTCTCCGCTAATGGCCTGATGAGCTGTGCGATATATCGACAACGAAAATGTTGTTCTATCTGCTGTATGCAAACGGCGCAGACGAGATAGGGCCACTGTGTGTAACATAACACGCGTGTACACTTTTGAAGATCATTCATCTCTATACATTCATTTAGCCCCTCCCCTCCCGCTCCCCCCCCCCTTTTTTTTTTCTTTTCTTTCCTTCTCCTCATTTCTACAGCATATAACAGCAATCTATAGAGCGCCACCCATGCTAACCTCTCTGTTCTTTCCTGTAAATAAAATCTCATACTCTTCCTCTGATCAACCTGGACCGCTTCGTCAACTTCGCCCCGCATACCCGTACAGGTTGTCGTGACTGCTTGTTCCTTCAGCGGTCCGTCATCACAGTCCTTGGAAGCTGCAAGCGCGAACGAAGACATTTCGTAGCGGACAATGATGCGACGTGATGGGTGCACAGAGCACCGTAAACGCGCACGACACGCTCAAAATATGCGTGCCGCTTTTCTTTACATCCGTAATGACGACTCCGTCTCCTTATGTTTATTTTCACGAGTCGTCTCCGTGAAAACCGCGCACACGCGCGTGCGCTGCCAACGCGTATGGCCGCACGGTCGCCGGACGTGCGCCATAGCGCGCGGTGTCATATGAGACCCCGTATATATAGTATATACAGCCGCGGGTCACCGTGTGAGTCGTGCCGCTGTACAACGTCAGTCGCGGTCGACGAGTGTGTGAAGCCGAAAGGAAGAGGAGGAGGAGGAGGAGAGGGCATAATGGTCCCAGCGCCGGAATCGATTAAAGGTCTGGCCAGCATGCAGGCACGTTTCGGCGGTAGCCGCAGGACAGCGTGGCTGCACGAAGCAGTGCACTCCGTCTCTTTCGATCGCCACCGCTGTGTCGCTGATGCGGGCCCCAGAGAGAGAGAGAGAGAGAGGAGGCTATACTACAAGCCGCGCCGTGTAATTTTGTGGGCGGGCAGCGCGTGTGTCTTGCGCATGTGGTAAGTTAGTCAGGGTCCGTCCTTCCTTGAGAAACCCGTGCGCGGGGGCTGGGACAAACTGACGGCCTCGGCGCCGCTGCCTGTGCCGGAAGCTATATGGAGTGCAGTTTGTCCGTTTTGCGAGACCGGCTGTACGTGCATCCTCGGCCGCGGATGCCACTTCGAGAAGAGTCTCGTGTCCGGAAGCTGTCGCCGCATCTGGCTCTTGCGCCATGTAGCCGCCGGACTCGTGGGCTACCGCAGTATAGCTGTGCGAGTTCGCACCCACGCGGAACCACATAAGCTGCGCGTGGCTATATAACGACTGCTGTGTGGGTTATGGTTATGTCGACCGCCGCGGCAGTCGCTCTGAATCACGCCAGACCTTTTCCGATCCTTTTACGGCCATCGTATAGTGTGGGTGGGCTTTTTGCGCGTGTACTCGATCTCTCTTAAATGATTGCGTGGTGATACAGGCGTAAGGACATCTGTATGAAAGTGATTCGATTAATTGCACGTGTGTACCTGATTACGTTCTTTCGCTGTTTATTCCTCACCGAATCAGTCCATATCTTTTTGTAATGCATATGGAGGCTCAAGAGCCGCGATATATGTCAGAAAATGCCACTATATAGACGGTCATCTAAGAAATCAAGCGCTTTTCGTGAATCGCGATTAATTCCTCAGTGTATCACACTCAGCACGATTGCATATACAAATTTCGTACCTGGATTCAGGCATGCGTACGCCAGGCTCTGTGTTTATCATCCCTTCCCTTGTTGTTTTCGCTGTAAGTTCCTGTAACGCACTGAACCAAGTCGCCCGATATTGTGTTCCGCATTAATTGATTGATTGAGTGATTGATTGATTGATTGATTGATTGTTGACGTGGATAAAACCATCTCAGTACAATGCTGAGGCCATTGTGTAAGCTCGCCATGGTGGAAGGCTCCGTGTGGAATTTGACCAGCGGTAATTTTTAAGCTGCAGCACCGCATGTTCTTATCCTTGATGTTTCAGCGCCGACGCACTTTAAAGCTACGCTGCGCGTATATTTTTGTTACGCGATACTTACCCCACACGAAAAAAAAAAAAAAGAAAGAAAGCCGAAAAACAATCTGTGCCGTTTTTCGTTTCTGATTTCCACACAATGAACCGACGGGACTTCGAAATGTCCTCTCTGTTTCTATTATGGTACTGTATTGTGAAGTAAGCATATAGCGCGCAGTTCGTCTTGATTTTACTTTTTTTTAAGTAGTTCTTTCAGTGTCGCTGCGACAATGCGAGCAGTGTGACGCAGCTTGACATTTTTTGCGCAAGTTCTTGCTGGCGATGTCGCACCGAGTGGATCCACATTAGTAGCCTGCCTTGCGTCACAACTACATACGCAAATGTGATGCTACAGACAGCGTCAGAGATCTTGCGTGTAAGTACTACTATTTCTATCGTATCGTAAAGTCTATAAGCTGCGGATAGCTCATGGCGGAGGTGCATACTGAGTGATTGCTTTGAAGGCGAGTTCTTATAAACCGTGGTTATATAATTATAACCTCCTTGGCGTATACCGGCGCAGCTTTTCTTTCTTCTTTCTTTTCTCGACCGCACCCATTATGACCTCCTTGACCGCGCCAGCAGTTCGCAGGTTTTTGCGTTCTTGATGACGTCGTCATTGGACCATGTGGTTACGACAGTGTTGTGTCCATTCGGCGAGAAAAGTGTCCTAGGGCACGTAAACAGCGTGCATCTTGATTTATTTGATTTCTGGAGTTTTACGTCTCAAGAACACGCCGTGGTTATATGAGAGAAGCCGTATAGTGAAAAGCTCCGAAAATCTCGACCACCTGGCATTGTTTACCGTGCACTGACATCGCACAGCACACGGGTCTCAACATTTTGCCTCCATCGAAATGCAGCCGCCGCGGCCGGGCTTCAATCCCGCGACCTTCGGATCAGCAGCCGAGTGCCATAGGCACTAGACGTGGCGAGTCGACAACGTGCATGTTGACGGAATGTTTCTACCTTGAGTTAGTCGAGTGAAAAACATTCCATTGCCAGCGTCATTTATAGAACGCGGGATCAGTAAACTTGGGGGAAAGATAAAACGATCCTTTATACACCTAGAGGTTGGGCTAGATGAATTAATTGTTCGACTTTAGTTATTCTTGCATAACTCTAGGTGTGATAACTTAGCGCAGCTAATGGAAGAACAAGCCACGCAAGGAAGGGGAGGCGAAGACAAGCGCCTGTTTTCACTTTCTTTCTGTAATTGTGTGGCTTTGTCGTTGCGTTCCTTGCGCTCTATATTATCTCAGCTATGCTTATGGAGAGTGATGCGGCGAGAGAAACGAACGCCACATCGTGTGAAAAAGTGTGCCGCGTATACCGGGTTGCTCAGGTTTAACCGGAGAACGCAAACGGTTATGTACTTACGTAGTACGCGGCGGGAGCGGCCCCATTTCGCGAATATAAAGCGCTTATACACGCCCGCCCACTTAGTTCGGTGGCAAGGCGAACAAAATGCCACGCGCAGCTCGAGAAAGCGAGCGGGTTTCGCGCGGTGCTGTTTCTGCGACCGCGCCTCTTTCCAGCAAGCGGCAACGGCAGTAGCGGCGTGTACTTATATGTGTATAGCTGCACTTGCTACTGTCATCCATCACACAGTGCAGAGTTATATGGATTTGGTGGTGCGGCGGCCTCAAAACCGTCTGCTGCTCGCTGCTCCGTCTGCGGCTCGGCTCGCTTTTTACTCTTCTTCTTGAGTGAACCCCATTGTGCTGTGGTGTTGCGGTGCCTTCCTTCGTCTACGGGTTACTGATTCTGGGTTGTGTAGATCGGCCAGGAATTTTTCCTTTTACAGTATAGGGTGGGTAAGTGAGGGGGAGCACTTGAAGTTCTTGACTGCTTGAGGAAACCTATAGGTGTTCCAATACTCGAAAATTTCGAATAACGAGTCGAATAGTTTTATATTCTATTCGGAAGTGAAATCGAGTCATGCATGTTTGAAATGAATATTTTTCGAGCCCGTAATGTGGGGTTTAGAGGTCTGGGTGGTTTTAGGTGCGGGAGAATATATGACTCGATGCGCGGCCTGTGCGGGACGAAGCCGAGAGCCAAAGCAGTGCGATCGACTATTGCATCAGTGTTGGCTGTCATGTTTGGTCCTGCAGGCACTGGTCGCCGACGAACCGGCTTATATACAGAGTCACTTGATAATTAGTTTGTTACATCAGAGATATGACTGTGGTTTCAGTACACTCTATAGGTGGGGTGAGGAAAAGGCGCTGTTTTCTGCAGTCCTAGTTGGGAGTATGGCTCAGAATGCTGCGAGGAGTGAAAGAGAGGAGAGAGTGGTAAGGAGGGGTCGCCTTCTCGAGACATGAATTTGTCAACACCACCAAGCGCACAGGTATGCAGGCCTTCCTCTCCATTACAGAAGCGGATGGGTTGCCGATGGGTTCCACTGGGAGTCAAACTGGCTTCCCGAATAGCAGACACACACTGTCCACTTGAGCACTGCTGGGGGTTGGATGTTAAATCAAGCGCTCGTGGTGAGCACAGCTTCGGCACGATTTATTCTGAAGTTCGTGAAGCTTTAAGGCACTGTCGGTCTCGGTGACGGCCTGTGCGTGTCGACACACACTGACTTTCGGTGTGTCGAGTAAACCGCACATCAGTAGTATTTTGTAAGCGCACATCAACCAGTACAGCGCACCGCGCTGAGACCTGGTTAGTCTTTCTGCCCTCACTTGTCCTGTTTTCTCTTCTCTATGCATAGTCATCGTCATCAACACCAGTCTATACCACATATGTCCATCGCTATCATATTTCCGTTCCAGGAGAAGTGTTTCTCCCAGTGACCTCGGGCTCACCCTGTCCTGCGTGAGCCGATTCCATTTGGTGCCTGAAAACCTCTTAATTTCATCGCTCCATTTAACTCTCCACCTGCTTCAATTGCGTTTCCCATGCCTTGGTATCCATTCAGTCTTCCCTCACTCTATGTCGGTTGCCTGTCCAACGCATTAGGGGCCTTTGATATTGGCTCTACATATACAGCTTCTACAACGCTGGATATAGTTCTGCGTGGAGTGTCTCATACCACGCAGTGCGCTGTTCTGGTAGGGCGAAGGCCCTTAACGGGCTAGTAGGCGCCACGTGCACGCGCCATCTCACTAAGGGTGCTCGAGGTTGTTGTATAACGCGGGGGAGTCTTTGTGCATCGTCAGGGAACAAAGCTCGCTTGCTGTGGCTGCGTTCGCAGCACGACGGCGGCGGAGAATGGGATGGACGCACACAGCGCCGGAAGTCGCCGTGTGGCTGACCGAAGGCACGCACAGTGCGAGGAACCGTGAAGACGACGCGGTCACTTGCTCGCTTGCGTTGAAGGTGTACACTATTATACGCTTGTGTACAGTGAAAACTGCGGCGACCAAAGTCGTGACTGTGGAGTGGATTTCGGCCGCACGAGAGAGCGAGTTGCATGGTCGCGCGGAGCCTTGAGGGGTCAGCGAGGCGCTTTGCGTGTCGGAAAGGGGAAGGGTAAATACGGATAGGAAAGGGAGAAAGGGAAGTCTTGATGGACGCCTCCGTGTTGGGAGAATTTAATAATAATAATAATAATAATAATAATAATAATAAACTCAGATACGGTACCCTCGGATACAGCACACCCCGCAGTTATGGTATATATGGCGCCGGTTTGCTGGAAGTCAGACCGACGTCGAAGTATTCGGCCAAGATAAGTGCTGTTAATTTGTCTAATTGAACCTTTCTCAAGTTTAGTATGCCAAAAGCATGACGTGGTTATGAAAAAAATGTGGTAGTGGGAGTCCAAGGATTTATTTTGTTCGTCTTGCGGTTTCGGATAACGCACACTTAAATCCGAGTAGTACTGTTCTTGCAACGATTCCCCATCGAAATGCGGTCGGAAATCGAACCCGCGCCCTGCGCCGGTCGCCGCTACGCATACACGCGCCGCCGATACACAGCCTCGATCCCTTCCGCACACATTTCTTCCGGAACATCTGCTGCGCGAGCGGTCGTTGTTCCGCATCCCCGGCCTGCAGCTCGGCCCCGAGGCTGCAGCATGGTGGGATCCCGTCGCTGCTGCTGCTGCTGGCGGTAAAAGTGGCTCACACGCAGAGTGTCGGAACGGAACGAAAAACGAAAACGAAAAACGAAAAAAACGATATTTTTGACCGGAACGAAAACGTAACCGGACCGTTATTTATTATTTCGTTCCGGAGCAAAAACGAAATATTTTTTATCGTTTTTCGGTTCGCGGGAAAACTTTGCGATCCGGAACAACCGAGGTCATGCAACGTGAGCAATAATGCATAACTCAGGGTTCAACGTCAGCTCGCTTCTCGGGCAGGTATTTCAAAGGAAAGATGCGTTGAAATAATGCAGGAAACGAAAAAAGTGGCAACCACAGCTGTTTGTATTAAATTCAAGCGGACTTTCGCGTGCCCCTCACACAGGCCGTCGTGGAGAAGGCTTTGTCGTCGCTTACGTGTTGAATGTGTTGAAATTTTGGGACGAGCGCAAAGAGCGGCAACCGGAGCTGTAGATGTTAGCACAAGTGGGCCTTGGTGTGCCAGCCACACAAGTCAGCGTTGAGACGGCATTTTCGGCACTCAAGTTCATTTTGTCAGAGTAGCGGTCTCGCTTATCGGCGAGTACACTTGATGACCTGCTGCTTCTGGAATCGTGTGCCCCCGCTTGACGAAAATTCGGGATTCAAACTTGAGAAAAGATAACTGCCAATTTTTTGTTGTGTCCTTGCTTCGAAACATTTTGCGAAGTTCCCTCATAGTCACATCGTGGCTTTGGGACGTAAAACCCCAACAATTATTATTGGATTTTTTACGTATTAGTTCAGTGTCTTTTGCTGCTTTTGAAAGATACTTTTAATATTAAGTATTTTTTTTTCTTATTGAAAAAAAACGTTATGAACCGTTACGGAACGCTTTTTTTTTGTTCCGGAACGAAAACGGAACGGTACTTTTTTCTATGGAACGAAACGAAAACCGGAACGAAAAACATTTCGTTCCGACACCCTGCTCACACGAACGTCACACTGCGTCACGAGAACGGTCCCTTTGGTGGGAGAGTTCATGTATCCTTCCCCACACCTTTTTCTCTTTATTATTATTCTTTTGCGAGAAGGTAGGGGGGGGGGGGGCAAGGGGGGCGCGCGTGCTGAGGTCGTGCGCGTCGGTTTCGCCTCGCGTCACGGCCCCGGGCCTTCTGTTCCCGCACAGGGCGGCGGTAGCTGCAGCTCGTGTGCGCCGAGGTGTACGAAGAAACCGAGAGGTTCTCGAAAGGAGCGTGAGCGACCTGTTTGCACGCTGCAGTTCTGCACGCGGAAGAAAGCCGTGGCGCCTTGCATGCCCGGCGTATATGCGCGTTTATGCGATACACGCTGTCCGCGTAAACGTCTACATACGCGTGTGTGCGCGCTCGCGCAATTAACGGCCTCTCGAGCCTCGGTTCCTTGCGAACAGCTGCGTGCGCGCGGTGAAAGCTGATACGGCTGCCCCCCGCCTGCATATTGTGGATAGCGTGCGCTTGGTGTGCTGTGTTACTACACGATTCAGTCTCGTCGCGTGCGTCCAGAGTTCTCAAATGTTTGACCGTCCTGCGTTTCGTGGCGCTTTCAGTATTGGATGCGAATGTCGCATTGTATTGTCACGTGGTTGTCACGCTGAAGCACGCAGACGAACTGAAGACGTTGTCAGTCCAACCAACTGTTTACTGGGCGAACCTGTGCCGAGCAAAACAAAGCCAATCACATACAACGACTGCGCGTGTCAGTATGTCGTTGCATTTACCTCATAGGACGAGAAGAGATCAACGCGGGGTTTGCAACGTTAAGACGTTTTGGAGGAGTTATGATCGGTTTTTTGCGGCAGCGTGGAACTTTAATCTGCCAATGCGTAAGGGACCGTTTGTCAAAGTAACACCGAGACTAAGTGTCGTTCTGCATGGTGGAGTCATCGTCTCAGCTCGCTGTCACTGTCTGAAGAAGCCTGACAATCTGACCAGTAAAGAATTCTTGCCACTGCGACGCCTCGTTCAGCCAGAACAAAGTCCTCTTCCTAAACGGAAACCATGCAATATACCGCGAGATAGTCGATGCACTTAGGTCATGTGCGCGAAGATTCCGCCCCTTTTACGTTTCTTCACAATGTAGAAGTCAGGTTCATTAATAACCGTGCACTCCCGGTGTGCCATGTTTATTTGCATGTACCACTTGCTCTCTCGCAAATTGTATAAATTCCTGTCGCTGCATTGACGCGTTAAGTTACGAGTCAGCGCTCATATTGCGTAAATACATATTCCCTGTTTGCTTCGCTAGTATGTAGCACACTGACATCGTACAGGCAGCATGCATCATCGCATTGTTCAACAGTGGCTCTATCCCCGTTCCTTTCTTTCTCAATTGAATACACTGCTACAATGCCCAGCAGGCCTGGCCTCCATATGCCCTTCACTGATCGCTGCTTTCTTCTCGGTCCACTGGCTCGTCTACGCAGCAGGCTTCAACTAAATGGCGGCGCTCACGCGAGCGGTATAACTAGGCCGCGTGATTACCGACTGACGCTGGAGTAAAAAAACCTTCCCGTTAAGCCGGTACGCACGCGCCCATCCATGGGCACGCGCGACGCAGCGTGGCGAAGCAACGTCCCGAACTACCGCAATAGTTAGAGTTGCTTGCCCATTCGTCAGCGCGCGCGTAAACGCGCGTTCCCTCCTCTGCACCTGCGTATAGCCTAATGTGTGCACACGTTGTGGACGCACGCGCACGGAGATGGCAAGCGTATTCGTACGTGTAAGCGTGGAGATTTTAATCGCTCCCGCAAAGGAAAGTTCGTTCGCTGTGTGCATGTAATGTGCGCAGGCAACGGCTGATTTTTTTTTTTTCTCATGCGTGTGCACACTCTCCTCCTCGCGCGTCATTTGCATGTCGTGTACGCTCGCACGGCGTGTCCGCGTACATTGTTTCAGATTCGTTCGCGAATCGTGCCTGGGCCGTTTTTTTGGAAACGCCGAAGTGTCGATACGTTCCTCCATTGCCTTGCGCGAATGCCCTTAGTAAGCGCGCTCTGTACGACGGTTGGCGCAGTTCGGACACTTTCTGAACTATATGCTCTGCATCAGAAGCTTCTTCTTCTTCTTACCCCCATCCCCCGCAGCCTGTCAGGCTCCCCTTTAGTGGCACATGACAACGGAGCGGGTGCTGGCCAAGCTTCAAACCACACCGTCTTTCCTCAAGGAAGGAGTGTTGTTGAGTTAGCCAAGCAGCCACAGTGCTGCTTGGCTAACTTGATGAATGTACGACCGGCAGAAGCCCTTTTTGACTACAGGGGGCACAGCCGGGATCTCATTTCGGAGTGGGCGGGGGAGGGCTCCGACCCATCCTTTTATGCAAATTTTCCTGTATGTGTACGTGTGCATGCGGCGTGATACGTCCCCAGGCCTCACGTTTACCGTGTTTTTGAGTCACGTGCCGCAGCCAAAGTAACACTGCGGCACGTCCACAGGCCCGGTGTATAGAACGCGCAACTTCGCATCCGGGAATCTCTCGCGTGCGGTGCTGTCGCTAGGCGATAAATATTCCTCAAATAGACTCGTTCTTCTTGTACGGCGAGGCCGTGGTCTTCGCGGTTCCCTTCGAACACTAGTCTTTTCTCCCTTCCTAGCGCACTGCTGTATATACGGCACTCCACGCGCAAGAAACAGCTGTCTTCGCTCTTCACCGCCGCGGGTCCATTTTAGCACCAGCTGCTGCTCTTCATATATATATATATATATATATATATATATATATATATATATATATATATATATATATATATAACGGCGGCTGATGCTAGCGTCGATAGATAAATGTCTGCGGTGCTGTGTCTCGTTTAGACCGGCGCACGTCTCGCACCGCGCAGTCGAGCCCTGCCCTTAATGGCCTCTATAATGAGTGCCGCGCAATTAGGCAATTATACGCCTAATATTTAGGAACTAGCATTATACAGTGCGTACCAGGGTGTAGCACGCACTGTATAGCTTTCCTCGAGCCATCGCGCACGCGGTGATATGCGTGCAGCATTTTCTATGATAGTCTCTCATTAAGTGTTTTGTTATTAACGTCTTCGCGGCTGCTCTATACTCTCGAGCTTCGCCTTAACGGACGAAGATTGATTGCCGTGAACTAGTAACCCGTATTTCTGTCACGCTTGGCGCGGCTTATGCAGTTGGGGGTCTGGTTCTATTTTGCGCTTCGCCGTTGCGGCACTCGTGTCTGTGTGCGTGTGTTTTCGTTTTTCTTTTCGCTCGGTTTAACGCTGATGGAGCGACTGGTACAGTCCGCGCCGGTAACTAGCGCTCACTAGACCTCCAAGAAAGGTATACCATCCCTACACTTGTGTGTTCTGTACCTCCAGTGTGTATGCTGCGCGCTTAATAGTTCGCGCGTTAGTATATATGACAGTGCCAGATTGAGTGCTTTGGCCCTACAGGTTATGCTTAACTTTCTGTATTAGTTATCGCCGCAGCTTTTATTAAATGTTTCGCCCTACATAGTTTCACTGTACCACCGAGATACCGCTTCCCATTCCGAGGACGGACGTCGTCGTCTCCATAACGCGCCATGGTATATATGTGGCATTTTCCTTCTGTGGGAGTTTGCTTGGCGGAGAACAGATTTCGTCAAATATTTTGGAAATACTTTTGTATACCATGCAGGGGCTCTAACATATATAGTTCAGGTAACGGTGAGAACAGGTTTACGGACAAGCTAGAAAATACTCGGCTGTGAAGCTCCTGAAAAGAAAAAAAAAATCATTTTACCACATCGTCTAGTGGGATGTGTATATTATAATAATAATAATAATAATAATAATAATAATAATAATAATAATAATAATAATAATAATAATAATAATAATAATAATAATAATAATCTCTCACTGCAGGGCAAAGGCATCTCCCAACAGCCTCCATCTTATCCTATCCTGCGCGAGCTGATGCCATTCTAAGGCTGCATATTTAAAAACATTTTGTAACCCCACCTTATTCCCTGTCATTCACGACGACGCTTCCCCTGTATTGGTATCCTCTCCGTCTTTGTAATCGACCATCGGTTATAGGTATTATCGCCCTTCGGCTAAGTCGACGTGCGGAGATGGACTTGGCCGAGCACTGTGAGGGGACCGCCGTGATGGCTTCCGGTTCACGATTTGTTCCGGGAGGACAACCAGCGGTAGGTGTGATGGGGGAGGGGCGTACTACCTGTCTCGTCGTCGTGAGTGGCCGGGCGGACCGGATGCGTGAGGCCGCTTTTCACTGGCACCGGAAGCCAGCATGCATTCTCGGGCTTCTGTTGTCTTTCTCTCCCTAGACAGACCGCCTTGAATCGCGGTCTCTCGCCTTGTTTCGCCCTTCTTGCTGGCTTTTTTGTTGTTGTTTTGTTTCCTTTCCCCACCTCCTGTGCAGTGGCGAAAACAATGCGCTGCACGCCGATCGTAATTTACGAGCGCGGCGAACCTTAGCGTTCGTTTTGTTCCGGTTGTCGACTTGTCTGCGGCGCCTAGCTTGGCCGTCCCCATCCTGCGGTTAGGTTGCAAGTGCGCGTCGGTCCGCGGCGTACGAGAAAACCGTCCCCGTGGGTGATGCGGTTGCTTATTGCAAAGGCGCTGGTATCTCACGGCTTTTGTTTCTGCACTCAGATCGTGCCGAGGTCCGGATTAATTTAGTTTGACTGTGCGCGCTATATAACAGCTTTTACAGAACTGTACAGTGTGACGCGTCGGTGTATATATTCTGTACCGTCCAGGCTCTGGGCGAGGATAAAGCATTGCTTGCAATTTCGAAAGGCAACACGTAAATGAAAACAATAAAAAAAAAAACGACGTTGCATGGTGATGCCTTCAGTGCATTGTTCTTTAACCCAGACAAAGACAGAAAAGAAACGCAGCCCAGGAATGGTAATACATGCAGTCATGAGTTTGTAGCGGGTGATTGACTACAAGACATTCTTGACGTGCTTCATCGTTTTCATTTCGAGGATTTCTGTGTTGATCCTAGGCATATACCTATTTATTAGGCGTTCTCTCAACGCCACTGCTGCATTTCTCAACGCGGAGCAGCGTCAGCTCGGCGGGCGTTTCTTTGGGTATTACACTGCCGTTCACACGCATTTGACGTGCGAGAAATGCGATGTCGCATTCGTGTGAATGCGGTTTTTTATAAAAAGCAAGACGCTTTCGTTCTCTGAATGCCGGTACAGGCTCAATGCAACTGCATAAGAATATTTGTTTTGCTGCATTGTTAAGTGAAAGAATGGCATATTATTCATTTAACAGCGTATCTTGACCGCTTGCTCACACAGCGCGTCCACCGTTCATTGGTTCTCTGAAGTGAGCTTTTGTTCTTGCCTCTCACGATGAGCCGCGAACCCTGGAAAAAATCTTGTTCAACGCGATTTCCATGAAAGCCTTCGTCGGCGTAAAATTCGGCCATTATCTTGTTTTACCCAAGAACAAGGGATTCCATAGTTCTGAGTGACAAGCGAACGTTGCTGCCGATTAGTAACTTGTGAAGTTATGTTGGGCCACGTCCGCGCGTGTGACTGCAAGTGCCCTCCGGGCGCATTTCAAGCCGTGTGTAACCGATTTTCTCCCGAAGGACCCCCTCCAAACTGCTCTTGAGCAATAAAGAATAGGTCGATTGATATATTGATTTATTAACCGATTGATTGATTGAATGATGGATTGATTGGTACCCTGTTTGATTTCGAATCCTTGTTTAGCAACTAACTGCCCTTATTACGGTATAGACAGCATTGTGCACCTGGTCCTTGCTCCATTAAGGCGTCGTCGTCATCGTCGTTTTCATAATAATAATAATAATAATAATAATAATAATAATAATAATAATAATAATAATAATAATAATAATAATAATCGTCAGCATCGTCCCGGTACTATGCGGCGCGTACAAAATGACGATCATGTTGCTCCGTTGTGACATCAATCTGCACGATGACATAAAGCAGAGTGTTTCGTAGGACCGTGAGTCGAGCTTCCGCTTGCTTGCACGGGTGACATTGCCCATTGTTATGTGATAACGCGACCGTTCGATATAGAAGGACCGAGTCGTCATCGGGCGGCGATATTGCTAGCGAGACGTAGCTTCGTTTATAATAGACGGCGTGGATGGGGCTCTCTTGCAGCAATTCGAGTGTCACCTCTGTGTATAAAAGCTGAGTTATAGGACTTCGAAGAGCTTTGAGATTGACACCGATAGACCCTGACTTGGGTGTGTGTGCTTCGTGCTTGAAAAGGGTGCAGCGTTGAACGACAAACGTTGATGTGAGCTGCGCTTTTCACGCTGCTGATACTCAATGGGCTGCTCGTTGATAACAAAAGGCTCGATAATTTCGACATGTGATACGGGGATGATGTTTTTTTTTTCCCAGAAGTACTCTTTCTTATCAGTTTGTTATCGAAATTTCGTCTTCGACTCCAAGTTGGTTCGTTGCTTGAAACGTTGACATTTGGTCATTTAATGCGACAGCAAATCTCATGAATACAAACAGCATAATTTTGCTCCTACGTGTGTCGCGCGAAAAGCTGTCGTGCTCGAACTCTGAGGCTCTGGATTCGACGGGAATGTAATATAGAGTATGGAGCGTCTGTAAGCGCGGCTGCACGTGTGGCCTTTTACGCAGAGCCGTCCTCATTTGTCGCCGTCTTATCTGCGGAACATTCGTCCTTCTCTGAAGACCGTGGTCGCTAGCAGTCGGGTCTTGTCCCGTTCGGCTTCTCGGTAATTAGGGGGTCTGGGAACGGGAGCGTCATTAGTGACCCGGACAATGCAGATGACCGTACAAGAGCTCGCGCCTATGGACTGACTGCCCCGCGCGTTGACTTCTTGCGCACAAAGGACTTTTTCTTGCCTGCGTAGACAGATATGCTTCGTTAGCGTGGCGTCTGTCTCGAGCACCGTTCTGTAGTGGCACGTCGTGGTATAGTTATGCGTGTGTGCTGGTATTGTCGATGGTCCTTTCACGCCTGTAGCTCTCCCACGGTCCATTTTCCCGTTTGTCTTTGTTGCGTATTGTTTGGCTATATAGTTCAGTTGTTTCCTACGAAGACGGCGAATTTAGCTTCACTGACGGTAATATCTCTTTCGAAATTCAGGAATCTGCTGCTACGTGTCTGTGAGTTCATAATAATTAATAATTTTTGGTGTTTTATACGTTCTCAAGCTGCTGTATATGATTATGAGGAACGCCGTAGAGGACGGCTCCGGAAATTTCTACCACCTGGAGGGGGGTGAGAAACGCGCAGTACACGGTCCTGTACCATTTTCGCCCCCAACAATAATGCGACCTCCGCGGCGGGGATCTCCTACGCCGTGATAAGCGCTGAACACATGGAGGGAAGAGAGCTGTCTTGCGGCTTGCATCTCGGTATTTACATAGTTAGATGTGGCGTGGACGGCTACACGATATCTGCTTTGTCCTCCTGTATACGTAGGCAGTCCTGTTTATGGACGTTGCTTTCTTTTTGTTTTCTTTTGGGGTTTTTGAAGCAACGGGAACATTGTGCATGTTGATTACTGTAACGGTGCGTAAGCGTCAGCAGTGGACGGAAACCTAGTTCTGTGCACATAGTGCTGTCTTCGCATGTACGTCAATCGCGATTGCTTATCGTTAGAATAGGTTTGTAGACTATACATGACCACAAGGTGAATGGATCGAGACGCGTATGAGTCAGCTTTCACAGAGAAAGCATGCCGTGAGGCGAATGTGCAACGTCGTTGGCATCCAGGAGAAGTCTTCTGTCTCTCGACGACGTTTTACAAGTCAGGCATATATAGCAAAAAGCATGACGGCGTCTTTCATGCTGCGCATGTGGCGCGCTGCACGTCATGCGTGCATGAATCTATAGCGTGCGTGTGCGGCTGTAGCGGTCTGTGGCGTGATTTCACGTTGGTTTTCTTTACTGCACGGAGGGAAAATTTGTCTGCGCAGTCGTTCCATCACCGTGGGAACCAAGGATTGGCACGTGGCCCTTGGGACTTCCCTTGGGTCTGCTGGGAAGGCGTATAGTTGCCGTTCCTTCTTGTCTTTTGGGGGTCAGACGCGTTGCGCGCTTTTCCTCTCTGTGGTCCGTAGAATAAATTCTGAGGGCAACGTCATCGTCGGTCTCCCATTCATTTTGTGTAAAAAGGTGTGATGAAGATGTTCAGGGTGTGGGCGACGATTTCTGACCTCAATCAACTTTCTGACGGCAGCAAGCCTTCATTCAGTAGTAACCTGCATTGATTGAGTTGTCTGGATCTTTGGAAATTAATCATTTCTGGGGTTTGACGTCGTAAAATCCACGGTGTGATTGTGAGAGACGCCATAGCAGTGGGCTCCAGAAATTTCGGCCATCTGGGGTTCTTTAACGTGCGCTGAAAATGCACAGCACACGTACACATCTAGCATTTAGCCTCTGGATTTTCCTTTCTTTTAGAAGAAAGCCTCGTGTTTTGGGGAATTCATTTATTTTGTTGCGCAATTTTTAGTTCACGAGGGCTCCACATCAAATCTGTCACTCTGTCTCTGCCATGCAGGACGTAGGATGTGACGTCATCGTGCAGAATAATGAACAGAAAACTAGTAAAACGCGTATAGCGACCAAATGATGTCACATCCTACGTCTTGCATAAATAGGTTAGAGACAGAGTGACATAAATGTTCTGTGTTAAACTCTTGTGATCTGTAAATTGGCGCGTCTTCTTTTATCCACTGATATACGTATATGTGATTTTTTTTTTTTCACACTGCGCCGAATAGCCCGACTTGTTTGCAATCTACGTGCACTTCAGCGGGCGTCTGCGTGCTATGTGCAGCTGTGACGCGCTCCCATTCCAAGTTATTGCGTGCGTGGTTGCGCGCTAACGCGACTGCCTCTGCGTTATTTTGGAACACTTGCATCACACGCGCAGCTTTCACCGTCTCGATGCAAACACGTTTTGCAAGCAGAACGCGCTATAGTTGTAAAATGCTGACGTATATAACACGCCACTTAAACCGCTGCTCAGGCATATCGTGTTTCGCATGTCCATGACCATACCCATTTGCAGCTGCCGCGCTCAGTATCTTCTGACATGTACGTACACACGGTTCAGTAAGGCCAGCTTGTCACGTGTGCACTAATTCAGGCTAATTTGCACCTTCCTCGCGGACTCCGCAAATGCTTGTATGCTGTAGTTGGGGCGCGTGGACTAGGCTAACTTCAGTTGTAATCGTTCTTTTTTTTTATTTCAAGCAAAGGGTGATAACTTCTTGAATATTTTCGTTCCAGCGTATGTGTCGCAGCGCTCGTGTATTGTTTGTAAACGTTGTGCCGTCGTCCAATCACTGAATGCTTCCCATGGTTGCACTGGGTGCTTTCCCGGGGTGAAATTGGCCTGGGCAGGTCATGTAATGAAAAGACAAGATAACCTTTTGTCGTTAAGGGTGGAAGAGTAACTCTATAGAGAAGGCAAGCGTGGCAGCGGTAGGCAGGAAGTTAGGTGGGCCGATGAGATCAAGAGGTTTGCATGTATAAAGTGGTCGCAGTATAGCACAGGATCGAGATAACTGGAAATCTATGGGAGAGGCCTTTGCCCTGCAGCGGGCGTAGACATGCGGCTGATGCTGATGATGGGGATGAAATCAGGATTAAGCATTCCACAATTACAAGGTTTATTAAACTTTACGGGTATTAAACTTGACCGGTTTTTAAACGTCGCATAAACACCCAAGCAAAGCAAATCGTATACTGTGCGAGTGCTTTCGTGCTTGGAACCGGTGTCATTTTGGGGTGAATAGTGTCAGCGAAAATAATTGGACAGGCTCTTGAAAACGACTGAAAACAGGCGATGTTTCTCGAGCCAACCAGGTATTTACGAGTATACAACATTACCCAACACTCCGCTAACCTCCCCCTCCCTATATATGTGCATCCCCACACGCGCCCGAAAGTTTTCCATCTATCCATTAACTCTGTACCCCCCCCCCCCCCCCTTTTTTTTTTTTGCGTTATGGACAAACTGGAACCAGCGTTTCGACAAGTGGACCTGTGCAAGTAAAGATTTTTGTATTATACGAGATCAGGAGGTTTGCATGGTATAAAGTGGTCGCAGTATAGCACACTGCAGGATCGCGATAACTGTGGCAACCTTCATGCTGCAAGATTACGTCGTAATGTGAGTTGAGGAGCGCATTAGCAACATGGACGATTAAAAAAAATCTCTATATATACGATTCAAATCTTGGCCCATGCAGCCCTCCCTCTTGAGCCAGTTGTTGTGGCCAGCGTGACGCGGTCCATCGGTGACAATCTGCGTATGTATAGCTGTCGTCCTTGGTTTGACCGTCGAGGAAGCTCGTGCGTTCTTTTCGCGCAATGGAAAAAAGAATACGAAAAGGAACCTTGAAGGAAAGTGCTAAAGGTAGGGGGGCGCACGTACGTTTATAAACGGCGCACGTCGTTGCAACCGAGTTTCCGAGCCGTTTCGTTCGGGGCGCGTGCCCCGTGCCCTGGCCCCGATATATACACACGCACCCTGGCCTCGCGGTTTCTGGGTCTCTGCTGAGTATGCGGCAAGAGGCCCGCTGCCTCCCCCTCCCTCTGGCGCCGTGGCCGACCGGCGATCTTTTTTTCGTTTCCCCGCAATTGGCCGCCTTGCGCGTGGTTGTGGTCTTTCTTCTTGTTGTTCCTCTACCGCTGTTGTTGCAACGGCCGCCCTGTGTGGGTACATGTACACAGAGGGCCGCCCCGTTGCTGGGCCGGACCGCCGCTGCTGCGCCTTCCTTGGAAGACTGCCACCGATGTGTCTCACACGGCCCACTAATTGCATCTCCTGCGCCCCCTCCACTCCTCCAGTATTCCTCATCTCTGATGACAGGTGATTGGAGCGAAGGACGTTATGTTCATGGCTGTGAATGGCGAGAATGTCCCTTCTGGCCAATGCGTCGACTCTCGTTATCATATTTGTTTATATAAGCTAACGACACCTTCCCCTTAATTCCCTCCGTTTGTGTGGTCGATTTATTTCGATTTTTGTATGACGACGACTTCACGACTGCTGCATTCGTTCGAACTTTGGCGATACAAAATTTTATGTGCATCGCTAATTATAATCGTGATCGTCGCTGCCCTCTTCGTTTGCATCGGGGGCAAAGTAACGGATACATGCGAACCCCCCCCCCCCTCCCCCCTCCAGCTCTACCCGCAGTCTTTGTTTTTTTTTTTTTTCGGGGCGAAGCTCCTCTTAGTCTAACCTTGTCACGCGTCAGGCGTCAGTCGTCAGGCGTAACCCGCGTGCTGGGAGGCACGCGCTCGCCCTCGGCGTTCGCCTCGGCGCGTGCCTCTCTCTCTCTCTCCCGGCGCTGCCTCCCGACGCGTGCCTCTGCTGTCTTGTGTGAGAGAGAGACAGAGAGAGAGCGAAAGGCGCGTGTTGGCTATGGGAACGCTCTTTCTTAGAGGAACGCTGTACCAGCTCGCAAAGAAGGAGAACGCGCCTTCACCCGCGACATTCAACGTTGGCGCAGGCAGCGTCTCCTAGCGAGTTTCTTGATTGAGAAATACCGACTGCTCGCGTTGGAGAAGCGTTCACCGGCAACCCATATATATGTATATATATAGGCACTGGATCTTGACTTGCAATGAAGTGCCGGTGGGAGATTTCACTTGTGCATAGTTGAACCATGAGGATTCGTAGCGTGCGCGTTAACTAAATTAATCCAGAACTCGGCACGATCTACGATGAACCTCCCGAGCTTCGCCCACTCACCATCATTCACTCCGTGGATATGCTGTAATTTTTTTTCGAAATGTGCCTTCTGACATTTGCCTTGGTCTTGCCGGTCTCGGCCAAAAAATCTCTCTCTCTCTCTCTCTCTCTCTCTCTGGCTCGCTGCCACATATGGCTTAGTCGGGTGCGCGCACTTTCGTCCAAAGCCTTTGCGCCTCGTTTCATCTCGTGCGTATTTAGGCAGCGATCGAAACCGCTACTATCACACGCGCACATAAGTGGAGCTTATCCATTGTCTGCGTAGTTCTCCGTATTCAGCGACCGATAGTGACGTCATCGCGTCCTTTGTGCGAATATGCTGACCACTAGTTGTGACGGCGGCAGAGTAACAGTATATGCGTCAACGTTCTTCATCTCTCTCTCTCTATCTCTCTCTTTTTCTGTTCCATCTGGTGGCCGTGTTCTTAGCAAGAGCCCTGCTCAGGTCTGCTTCTTTGATTTCCCCATATGTGCGAGAGTATATGTTGTGAAAGAAACGAGGAAAAAAAAAAAAGGACATCGCGAGCTTTCTGCATGCGATGACCTGAGTCATTCCTCGCTGCATTTGCATTTTTTCCTCTTCTTCTTTTCTGTCCGAGTCTGGCTGTCTCGGGCTTCTCGCCACGGACGCATACAGCAGGCGCATACACGCAGCGCGTCGTCGCGCGCACAGCTGCCGGTCGCCGTCTTGCACCCCTTTGCTTCGCGTTGCTCGTGATTGCCGACGCGCGCGCGAGCCCTCTACTTTGCGACCCGAGTTCCACGAAGTCGTGTTCTCGTCTCTCGCTCGGATTCCTCTGCGGACGCTGCGGCAGCCGGCGGCACGCTTTTTGCCCTTGCCGATTTCCGGAGAGCACCGTCCGTATTGAATCAGCGCAGCAGCTGCGGCTTGTAAAACCTTAAATAGACGCGAGGAAACTGCGGTGCCGAAGAGCGGAGCAGGAAGAGACTGAGATTTGTGTCCAGGAATCCAACTGATTAAATCTTCCATGCCGAAAGCATCTGCCGGAGCTGTAACAATTTTGTGTACGCTATAACTGGTGTTATTGGCCGTGCCTGTTCCTTTCCCCTCCTCCCCGCTTTCTTCGTGTTGACTATGTATGTGCAAGGGCGCACTCAGTTCGTAATGCTGTGTCGTAGATGCGACGGCCTTAGAAATGTATCTGAGGTCATCCTCGAACGATTTCAGCGTCGATCAGACGGTACGAAACGTGCTGCGTGCGAAAAACACCACGTGGTTCACGGAAGGCCAGAAGCGAACCAAAGCTGGCCAGCTGTGTATGAGAGATGATCCAACGATTGACTTGTGATGAGTATATGGGTTAAATATTGCATGAGACTCGAACCCGAGGCCTTCTAGGACTCGGAACACAAGAAATTATAGGAGTCGAACCAAAGATTTACTTGGATTAAGGTGCGAACGCTGTTATATATATATATATATATATATATATATATATATATATATATATATATATATATATATATATATATATATATATATATATATATATTCAACGTTTCGGCCGTGGCACGGCCTTCGTCGAATAATAAACGGCCGAAACGTTGAATAATAAACGTGCGATTTTCGCAAGTGCGCAATTTGTTTCTAAACTACTTTTGAACCGGACCCACAGAACTTCTTCCCCGAATTATATATATATATATATATATATATATATATATATATATATATATATATATATATATATATATATATATCATCACTGATTATGGAGTAAACATGCGTGCCATAGTATATGGCGTAGTGAGGTAGCCATTTTGGCTCGCTATAGTTTTGTGTCATGATGCGATAGTACCGCTAGTGGGTATGGGGATGGTGCTCCCTGTATCTCATTCACGCCGAGTATTTCCACGCCAAAAGGAGTGCGGAACGCAGCACGGGGACATAGTGAAGATGCCCCCCCCCCCCTCCCACAATGCGATGCGGTTTTTTCTGTCACTTGTCTCTGCCCGCCACGTTGTGCCCGTTCTGTCATTTCATTACCGGCACGTCCAAGCCTCCATGTCCTTGTCCATTTCCGACTTTCCGCGACGGTAGTTCGGATGGTCATTCAGCCAAATGTTGAATGTACAGGACTGCTTGGGTCGCGCAAACGCTCGTTGTGAAGTCACTCCTCCTCCTTGTCGCATGCGAACACCAATCTTGCTTGACGGGCCAACTTTATAAACCGGTTCAAGAGATGCACGCGAGAGATATATACGTGACACGGCCTAGGGCGGGAAAGCCCCGCGCTCTGGCCGCGCGCGCGACGTTCGAGCCCTGGCCCACTCCCCCGAATTTCGCTCGGGGTGGGGAAAAAGAAGTAACGGTAAGTAATTGTATAAATACCGAACTCGCTTAGCCTCATTTTCTAAAACGAGCTGACGAGGCCGTCCCCCCGCGCGTTCTTTCGTTTCTCCGAATCGTCGTGCATTTATTTCATTGCCGGTGTCGACAGAGCACAGCGCCGGGCTTTCGCCAACTTAACGCCTGCGTGTGAGCTCTTATTCCTCTTTATTTTTTCTTCTTCTTTTGTCCTCTCGTCTTGGCTGCAAACCAAGGGATGAAGTGCAGCAAGCCACAGTGACATTGTAGTGTGCGGTGTATTCGAGGACCCTGCGCAAGCACAGTCGTGTCTGCTGCGGTTCTACTGTCTGCTTGATGCCCGTTGGTCGTCGGCGTCTCCTCCGTCGCCATCCCGAAATAGAAACCGTCTGGAAGATCTCCGCGGGCCGACGCCACACCCCCCACCACCATCACCACGCTGCCGTGCGCTTCCGCTGACTCATGACGCGTCCACGATCGCTGCATGGTGCCCCGCTGTACGCGTTTGTCGGTGTGTTGTGCACTGTGTCGTCTCACGAGAGCGTCGACTCTTGTTCGTATGCTTTCGTGTCGTTTGCATTCCCTGCGGCCGCGCTCGTATCTTCTTGAGGCGGAGCCCCCGCTCGGTAGGATGTCGGCGGAGCACGGACCTACGGCGGTCGTGTAGTGCACTCACTGACTTCACTGAGTGCGCGACGTGACCCCGCTGTATCTTTGTATGTACATCCGTGCGTGCAAGAGAGGGAGAGAGCTGCTGAGGTAGCTGTTATGATAATGACGCATGCGTGCGAACGAAAATTGGAAGATGGGCAGATATGTTTGATAAAACTTGATATTTAGATGTCCAGGTCTGTTTATTGGCCAAGCTTCCGTTGTTGATTTATGGTCCAGCGCCGCTACAGCGATAGGAACTGTATAACGAATCCTTACGTTCCGGCTAAAGTGCCCTTTTGCTGACCTTATAGTTCCGGCTATACCGCGAGCGTCACGATGCGCGACCAGTTTACAACGAATTGGCGATGTGTCCTGAAAGTCCCCGTGTATACACGAAGTCCTATAGAACTTCGTTATAAGGGTATCTGGCCGCATGCATTCAATGCAGGTTCGTTTAGGCTATAGAAAATTCTACGAAAGTCCCTTGGGAACACTGTGCACACACGCGCTATTGAAGGAGTGGTATCGGGTAGAAATGGGCGCCTCTGCAATCTCGCCGATTGAACGCGCTTGTTTGCTATAGCGTTTAATTTGCTTTGCAGCGTTTTCTTAAGCAGCCTATGGGTGTAGCCGTACTGAAGGAAGGTCCAATTATGACATACACTGCAGATTTTCTTACCATGGGGCTTCTCACGTTCAGCAGAAAAACGTAACGGACATAATTCTTATATGCATGGTTGTGAGCGCGAAACCACTGCTACGGCTTAATGGCGGTACGGCGTTGCATTTCTAAACATGGGACCGCTGTCCGGTTCCCGTTTTGGGAAGCCGCATAACATATATGTTACTAAAAACAAGGACAACGACAACAACATGCAGCAACGACGACGTCAACTACAACATTGTATAGTACTCATGTTGAGGCGCACCTGAAAGAACCACACACGATTACGGCGCTTCATAATCAGATCGCGTGCTCTCCCTGTTGAGATGGGCGGGGTTTATTGCTATGACGCTAGCAATTAAGTTCGGCCGGCCGGTGTTGGAGTATATAGCAAACGATGTCCCTGTCCATGGTGGCAGCTCGCTTTCTTGACATTGTTTTCTTGTGAGTTGTATTCAGCTTGTATCGTACGCACTGATCTCGCAGGCCGAGTGAAACCTTGTTTTGGCGTCGTCAACGACAGAACTGGGGATTTTGGTTGTCACCATGCTCGAACTATTTCTAGCATCTCGGTATACAGCGCTGTTTACAGGCGGGTTCTGTTACCAACACTATACGCGTGCATTCGCGGCACTCCCCTAAAAGCACACGGCTTTGCACAATCCTATTGCTTTCGCCTGGTTAGCCACCTCGGTGGTCGCCTTGTCTAACGACGGCCGTGAAGCGGTGCGCCGCACAACCTTCCAGCGTACACTGTCATGCATGGAAGCTTGACCAGAAATAATATACGCGCCCGACGTGTCTTTAGGCGTTTCAGTGGGCGTTGCCGATCGCCTTGTTCAGGGGCGCGCTTCTATTCATCGGTCTGACGTGTGACACTGTCGCACGTCACGCCTTGGTCGGTACACGTCGACCGAGATCTCACGACGCCCACAGGAGGACCGAGATGGCGGGTCTGTAGCTTGCATGATGTATGGCTAGACGTCCCTCGACGCGAGATTTTGATTTGGCTGGTCCACTCTAGACAACAGAACATATAGTGCTGCTGCCGCTGCAGCCGTGTACAGTCGTGACGGCCGACTTTGGCACGCACACTGGAGAGCGCTCAGTTTATAACACGTCTGCGCGGAGGATTGCCGTGCCCGAGAATCACGCGGGAGAGACGAGAGAGCTATAGCTCCTCTATACTTAACACTCGCGCGGCTATTTTGATCACGCGGCGATGGTGCATGGGGAGCTGGCCCGCGCACTTGCTTGCCTGCCTGCTGGAGTGCCGCAAACGCTTCTGTCCGCTGCCCTCTCGCTCGTCATGGAGATGCTTCGGTCATCGGGACATTCATCTAACTAGAGTGCCTGCCGCACGCCAAGCCGGCCTTCTTAGATTGACGAGGCGTGTTTATTATTATTTCATTTTTCCCCCCTCGGAGCAAGTTGGCGCCGAAGAAACAATTGCCGCCCGATTGGGCAGCCAGCGATCTCGCGGCCGCGAGGCATGAGCGTGTTGGAGAGTGGTCCTCTCGCTGTGTGGAGGGCCTGCCTGTTCTACCGACTTTGTTTCCTCTTCTTTATCGCCACCGGTCAGCTTCAGCTGGCGCTGGGCGGAGCTGCGCGTTTTCCAAGGCGACTTCCAACGTCCATGGCTTTCTCGGTGGCCGCGGCTTCAATTTGGCCGCGACGTGAGCGTATACGTGTATAGCTGCAGGGCGTGTGGATTGAAGGATGCGGTTCGCGCGAGTCGAGCCCTCATTCCGAGAGCATCAGGCCGTTTTCTTTCCGCCTTCACTTATTGTCCACGAAGCATTGCTACACTTTCAACGCATACAGGGACTTGTATGCCGCGTGGGGAGGTCCTGTCGCAACGGTTTGATAGCGGACACTCGCTGACACTCGCTGCTCCTGCAACGACGCTGCGGGAAAAACGAGCCGCGATGTGCGGCCGGTGACAACGCGCTGATGATAGCCGCCGCTCTCGCTATTGTGCCGGGCTCGTATAATGTATAGAGTCGCCTCGTGGACAAACTGCGTGGCAACACACTGGTTATTGCCGCGGATGCATTTCCCCGCCGGCCGTATGTATGTAATCGGCATGCTTGATCGGGCGCACACATAATTTAGTACGATCTAGAGTACACGTAATTCGGCAAATGTCTCATCACCTCCGTTGCTGAGAGCTACGTGCGCGGATGTTTCTCGCGAATTTCTGTATGTAGTAGTGCTGCGTGCCGTCAGGTTATTATTCCTTTGTCTGTAAAACATCGCGAATGTTAGCACAGATGCAAACCAAGTGTCCCATACTTAGGTGATTGCATACACGATACAGCAATAGTACGCTTTCAGTTCCAATAATGTACCTGTAGGATAGTCTGCACATTTTGTGAACGTGTATGACGTGCGGTGACGAGCCCCTCCGTCGTTTTCACATGCAATACTTTTAATCATTTCTGTTCCGTCATATGCATTCGCATATGTATCATCTAATCATTTGCATTCGCTTATTCGATTCTATTGTTTGCACGCATGCCGCTGCGTTGACGAGCATTCGTCGCGCCCTATTATAAGCCTATCACTATCGTTCTCGGATCAATTTCCCGTTGCCATTTTTCCCGCAGTAAAACGAAAGAGCGTAACGAGCTGAAGCCGACTCTCCTGGCCCCTTCTGCAAATAAGAGTCTGCCTTGTATCTTCTGATATCTATATATATATTGACAGTTAATGTGGATTTTTGTGCATCGACATCGTCTCGAGGACATTTTCAAAAAAAGAAAAAGAAAAGGGGCAAACATGCGAAGGTAGGCTACGTCAGAGCCGGGTATACTAAAATCGCGGAATGCATTATTCGAGCAACATAAGCAAACAATCAATCGAACAAAAAATAATGTACTGAATTCACGGAATCCGTTATACAAAGAAAGAAAGAAAGAAAGAAAGAAAGAAAGAAAGAAGGAAAGAAACAAACAAACAAACAAACAAACAAACAAACAAACAAACAAACAAACAAACAAACAAACAAACAAACAATGGGAAGTATTTAACATCATTGTGTACGTACTCCCGGCACATACCCGACACCGAAGTATTGCATTTCAGGTAGCTAGTCTCTCCAATATCATGCGGCAGTGCCCCATCAAACGTCCCTCCCCCCTCCTCCAGCACCCTCATACCATTAATTAGTGGCGAGGAGCTGCGCGAGACTGCCCTGCGTAACTCCGATCCCACCTTACAGGACCGAGTCTTGTAGTGGGCTGAGGAGGTAGCGGAGGCCTACCCCGTCTGATAGACTGGCGTCTACATAGACCAGGCCTCCCTCCCCCTCCCCTTCCGACCCCTCCCCTTTACTAAAAGGGAAATAAAGTTTATTCATCATGGATGCTTACTTCAGCGCACACAAAAGACATGGACGCAAGGAAGAATACACACAAGCACTGCGTCTGTCTCTTGTGTGCGCCGAAGTATTAAGCATCCATGATGAATCCAAACCAACCAGCCCAACTATCAGTATTTTTGAAGGTCATTCATTCATTCATTCATTCATTCATTCATTCATTCATTCATTCATTCATTCCGTTGTCGTAAAGGCCCCAAGGACGCATGCTGCAGCCTCTTGTCTGCCGTTACAGAAAGCCCACACCTTTTAAGACCTGGTATGGGCGTATTCCCTGTCTTGCATCTCAGTACTCGGAAATGAGCACATCTGTAATCCGCGTGCGAGCCTCCGTAAGCGTGTTTCGCCCATCGTTCTCGGCGTGAGGCTTGGTGATTCCATGTAGTGCCGGCCTCGAAGAGCTCGAAAAAGAATTCGCAAATACTCGCAAAAAAAAAAAATGGAAAGAGAAAAGGAAATCCTGAACAAGCGAACGAACGAATAACAAACGAACCAACAAGTAAGCAAGCAAACGTGAAGTGTGCAGCCTCTCACTAGAGCACCTGGAATACGGAGATTCCTGTCTTGTGTCTGTAGGCGCGTCTGTTTTTCTCGCTTCTGCCGCAACCGCCCGCTACCCGCGTTTTGTTCGTTGCTTTCCCGAGTTGTCAGGCTTGAAAGAGCGCAGGAGACCCGTGAATACCGACCATTCCGCCATCTGTCTCTCTCACCATGCGGCCTGCTTCGCTCTTTTCGCTTTCCTCTTCTTGCAGAGGGCCATCTGCTCGGAGGACCGATTTCGTAACGATCTGTCCCATTTGGGACACCGTAAAATGATAAGCTGTTTATCTCTCGCATTCTCGCATTATTTGCGCTATTGCCGCAAGAAGACGCCTCGGTTGGCCGGAAATGCGCAAAAAACAAATATGTGGGTGGCGGCGCCACGTTGAGCTTCTTGCACCATTTCGCCGTGACCTCAGTTTTTGGCGGCGCTTAATAGAGCCAACACAGTTTATAATGGGTAAGAAGGAAAGAGTCCTCTGATGTGGCCGGAGAATTAAAATGTACCATCTCTCAGCAAATTTTGTTGAACTGGTGTGGCCACAATACGAAAGCGCACGCGCACACACACACACACACACACACACACACCACACACACACACACACACACACACACACACACACACACACACACACACACACACACACACACACACACACACACACACACACACACACCTCAATGACCGTGACCTCACGTCCGCATAAAGTTGGCAGATTTCGGCGCGCACTTTATAGATGAAACGGTGACTTTCATTTTCTCTTCCGATAATGATCCCATGATGGATAAAATGACGACGGTAGAGTTATGAAAGGATATCTTATCTGTCTAAAGAGTTTTCACGTCCCAGAAAGCGTGCGGCACAGCCTCGCGCGTTCAGTAGCTGCAGCAGCAGCTGCGCGCTCTTTTGCGAGCCGGCCTGCTGCAAATCGCTCGCCATTGGAAGCTGCGGGAACCTTGATGCTCGCAGGTATACACTCGCAGGGGCCGTTAGTTCGCGCTCTGTTTACACCGCACGTTCGGGGTCTTTTAACAACGGCGGCCTCACTGCGCACTTGTGGCGAGAGACGTCGAAGGCCCGCCGGCGGTCCGCGAACTGGCGGCTCTCCGTTTGAACCGCTTCGAAAAGTGTTTACCTAACGCTGCGGTCGCTGCCTGTATTTTCTTTATAGGTACGTATTTCGGCCCGAACTGCATGGGAGACGCAACGCGCGACTACCGTGAGTTCCGGCTCCCTACCTCTCACTGATATTTTTTATTATTATTCTTTAGCTCTTGCTTTCTGGAGTGGACTTGCGAGTCACATGCCTCTGTGTGTGGTCCGCATCGCAGTGGTTGCATCATCTTCATCCAAGTGCGATCACAGCGGACCATCACCATTCCTCAGTCGTCGTACGTCGAATCCCTTGCGTTCGTGCGCCACGACTCGAGCTATAGCAACGCCGTTTCACGGTGCAAAGCGTGTCCATCTTGATACGGTGCTCTGTGCCTGCAAACGATTGTTCAACGATTGTTCAACGAGAACGCAGTTCTTCCCAAACACCAAAGAAGGCTCCGCTTGGACAGATCCCACAGCGCGTGGGAGGTGCACTCTTATTGAGCGCGTTTTCGCTGGGGCAGAACTTACTTGCCCGGCATACGTACCATCCACTGTTTATTATTGTTCTTATTATGCCTTTTCTTCAATTACGGCCACTCTTAATTAAAGGTACGCTCATCGCGGGCGCTAATGCATGCACCCACGATGGTTCCACGCTCCCACTGCTCGCTTGTTGCAATTAACTCGGTGAATTATGCACCACCACGGGCAAAGCAGTGTGGACGCGCGTCACTCCTTGTTGCCTTTCTCGGAGTTGCGTGCGACCTTTCGCGTGCCTCGGGTCTCGATCAAGTGGGGGGCAAAGACACCTCTCCAGGGGTAAACGCTCTCAATTAGGTCCCCTCCGTCTCTGGAAAGGACGGACGACCGCGCTTCAGAGAGGGCGCCTCGGGTCGCCCCATCCGTGCGACCGCGCACGCGGGGTGAAAAGCAAACACCTCTTCTCGCGGTCCGCGCCGACGCTGTCCCTGCGTGTGTGTGTGTGTGCTCTCACACGCACTTCCTCGAAGACCGCCTCGTTGACTTGACCTGCGGCCTGCATGGTGCCGGGTTGAAAACGTTTATGTCGGCTGCACCCCCCTCCCCCATTCTTTCTCTCTCTCTCTTAAGGAAATACGTTATAGGACAGGTGAAGATGAAAAAAAAATAATGAAGGATAAGGCGAACTTATTTGTCTTTTGCGTGACAGCGAGCACCTTCTGGTCGCCTTCTGAAGCAGACCGCGGCCTCACTGCGAACGTTGATTTTTGGCCCTTCTTTGGTGGTGGTGGTCTTCGAGTATTCAGCTCTTACAAACATTTCAGAGACAGGTACGGAAAGGAGCACAAGCGCGAATTTTCAACTTATTAGAAGCCACTGAGGCGCGCGCAATCAGGGGCATCTTTTCTTCTAGTTACAGATACGGAATGTATCTGTAACAATAAGATTTTCAGTAGTTGCGGATTCTTTAATAATAAATTAGGTGACTTCGTCTCTGTGTTTGCGCGGAGGAAAGATCTGTTGACATGCTGCTATAGGATACCATTGAAGTGAAAGTCACTTGTTACCGTGTTCGCATTATTGTTCACTTTTGAATTCCACCATAGTTTTTCAGTCACTTCGGAATCACATGGACGAACGGACGGACGTTTTCCGTAAGGTAGTGGGTTTAACTAGAAGTCCAATTTGCTACCCTGCACTGGGACAGGGCCGAGGAGAGCTTTAAAGAAAAGGCTTTAGTATTAGCGAGCAAACAGACTTTCCTTTCTCCTTATCTCTTCTGCCCTTGTATACTCTTGTCATAGGAAATTTAATATGACGTGAAAATGGCTTTGTTATATCCGATAATTCGTTATTATTGTTCACTCGTAGCACTCCTTCATATGACAAAACTTTTATTTTTAATTTAATTTGCTATAACACATAGTTTGCTAATCCGCATTCCATATATCGTGGTTCGACTTCACCGCATACTTCCGTGCGGAGTAACCGAGCGGACTGTTGACCTGGTTAACCTCTCCGGGAATTTTTCTTGTTATTTTTGTTTTCTCTCTCTTTCTACACAGTGAACCGCCCTGTACCACAGCCGTGGCTGTACAAATGCTTACTTGCACTTCTTTTGTTGCCCCGCCACGGTGGTCTAGTGGCTATGGTACTCGGCTGCTGACCCGAGGGTCGCGGGATCGAATCCCGGTCGCGGCGGCTGCATTTCGATGGAGGCGAAATGTTGAGGCCCGTGTACTGTGCGATGTCAGTGCACGTTAAAGAACCCCAGGTGGTCGAAATTTCCGGAGACCTCCACTACGGCGTCTCTCATAATCAGAGCTGGTTATATGACGTTAAACTCCACAAATCAATCAATCAACGCTTCTTTTGTTAAAGGATCACCGCAACAGGAACACACGGAGTGTGCACTGAATGCGTCCTTCAACGCACACTCCGTGCCTTTCTTACTCAGTACCGCGGGGTTTTCCGCTGTACCCCTGCTCACTGAGCTCGCAAGTGTTTGCTCCGGTGTAATCACTGAAGCACCTTCCTTTATCTCGGTTGCTCATTCACTTGCCAATATGTCTGTAACATTGTCGGTGCCTCAGCTCTCTTCGCTTTCTGACTGACCACCGAAGTCTTACGGCTGCTCGCATCAATATAGATAGAACGGCGTTCCTCGTGTCTTCACGCTGGGCAGCTCGCTTTGGTCAGCGAGGTGAGACGTTGCCGGAGGAGATTGAGATAGCGTGAAGTGAATGAGGTGAGTATAGTTCCTCGTGTCGCGCGGCGCCCTTGTTGAGGCAAAGAAGCGCACGATACGGCAAGGTTCTCGAGCTCTCGACAAGAGGTCTCATTGTCTCCCTTTCAGGAAAGCTGACACTGCGAGCATCCTCTTGTTCTTCAGGCCTTATGCACATGTAGAAAGCAGCGATCGCGGTACTCGAGCTTAGGGCTGTCTAGACAGAGGCGTAGTCCCAGATAAGCTGTATTTCGTATATGGTGCGACACCTCCGGCTGGCGCCCGTGTTTCGATATCCTGCATTTCGTCTGAAGAGACGGAACACTTTCAGCACGGACGCGTGCCCAGTGTTATCTCGATGGCTCACGTCGTGTGTGCATAGCGGGGTCGCGATACCGTAAGTGTCGTCTGCACCATTGCCGAGACCTGCATGCGCTCGGGGAAAAAAAAAAAAAAAGAAAAATAACCGCTTATACTTGTATATATCTGCAGAAGAAAAGTAAGAGGTGGCATTGTACGGCATCTCTGCGGTGATCAAAAGCCGTCATTTTGCCCTGTGGAAGCCAGTATGTCGCGCCGTGTGCGTGCCTTCCCTAATAATAATAATAATAATAATAATAATAATAATAATAATAATAATAATAATAATAATAATAATAATAATAATCGAGGTTTTGCGTGCCAAAACCAACATATGACACGCAAACCGTCATGGAGTCATTTAAAGTGCATATTGTAATGCCAATGAGCTCCGCCGTAGCTCGGGCGCTCGCGCATGCACAGGGCAGACGACGACGGAGAATAGAACAGCCGGCCTGCGGCAATATATATATATATATATATATATATATATATATATATATATATATATATATATATATATATATATATATATATATATATATATATATATATATCGCACACTATACACGAGCCTCGAGCAATTTCGGCTCCATCGAAAACGAGGCAGCTGCGACAGGGATCGAACCCGCGTCTTCCGGGTCAGCGGCCGAGCACTGTGCTGTATACCGCGGCGGCGCCTTATGAAGTACAGAGTGCTTGACCCCGTATACCATTTCTCCCGCTGCCAAAAAGGATGCTTCACTTTGCGCGTCAGTTCGCCGACATGCCCATTTGGAAGAAGTCCAACTTGCAGCGCTGCAGAGTGTAGCGTATGATCGCCGCTGGCTGTGCGTCCATATCAACTGCGGGCTCCTTTCTGAGTGAGAGCTGTTCGTGGCACATCCACTGAAAGGGCACATATCCTGAACTTGTTCATGTTAAACTGACGTCGACTGCTTTGTTTCCTGTACAAAATGCGAGAAATGGGAATTATAGTCCTTTGTTTTGACTGCTGTACAGCTGTTCTTTGCCGCCGAATCAAGTCGGAGCTTTTCTTATAAATATAACGGACTTTTATTGTAGGTGTTAGCATCCTGCAACTACCTATATAGTGGGTTATGTGTGACTCCGTGATAGACCAATCCGGAATAATTTTGACCACCTCACTATCCAAACGTGCACGTATCTAAACTCGGACTGCTCGAGAGATTTTGCACTCCGTCCCCATGGGAAATCGAACCCGCGACAACGTGAGCAGCAGCGACGAGTAACCTGTGTTCTTCGATATAGTATCATTTATACTGCGAGCTAAAACACAGCGCTGTCCGGGTAAGCAGATACTCGTTGTTGGCTCTCCTGCGGCTGGCTATTGTTATGTGTATCAGCCTAGCTGTTTAACGTCAGTCACAGAAATAAAACCTAGTGTGTAATGGCAGAGTCCAATAGGAAAAAAAAAATGCATTGAAGGACCTTGGTAATAACATAAAACTATGCCTCGGCTTATGATCTCAAATTTACCCTGTTTTATGCGAGTTGCTTTTTACACCGGCAAGTTTCATAATTTCTTCACTCCACTAAGCCATCTTAACTAAGCCATCTTAAGCCATCTTAAGGTCCTTTCAAAGGTCCACTAAGGTCCACTGTCCTTCCAAAATCCATTGGGATATGGGCTATTCATGTTTGTTCTCCGATTCGCTCTGCTGCATGCCTTCTTATTTCATTTTGTTACGCGTATGCCATTTTCCGTCCCATCGCAGTCAGTTTTTAGCTTCCAGGGCTTCCTTGCTTATATCACTTTCTCGAACAACGCGTTCATTTATGAGTGGGCGCTTGTGTTATAAAATTTTCTTTATTCGTCCTCATCCCGTTAGCACAGTTTCTTGTTCTTCTTCTTCTTTTCTGCCTAGTACGAATCGCCACTAACTAGCACACGATTATCTGTACTTACGACCGTGCGAGAAACAGCGCACACCAGTCTTAGTGTGGTGTGTGCAATTTCTCGTACGATTATGTACCAACAAGCCCACCCTGCTCTTCTATATAAATCTCTACTTACACGCACATATGTAGGCACGTGTACTGAGAAAAAAACAAAAGAAAAAGAAAGGCCAGAAACATGGCCCTCTGTTCGGTGCGTTTAACACGAGGGTCACAATGCTCCCAATAAGCAGCGGTGCACAAGGAGTTTTCTTTCTTTCTTTTTTTCCCCCCATTTTGCGCCTTTACTTCTTTCGACTCTCGTGCTCAACTCGGCGGAACCGTTCCGATGGCGTTCTTTCTTTCTTTCATTTTTTTTTTTTTCCTTCTCTTGCCTGCATCCCCTTTCATTGAAACGTATATTTGGAGCTCCCTGTACAACGGGTCTGTGTGGACGAAGTCTTCGTAAGAACGGGGTCTCCTGTTGCCCGCGTTGCAAACAACAATAACGGCTG
Source organism: Hyalomma asiaticum (assembly GCA_013339685.2). Taxonomy (NCBI): domain Eukaryota; kingdom Metazoa; phylum Arthropoda; class Arachnida; order Ixodida; family Ixodidae; genus Hyalomma; species Hyalomma asiaticum. The sequence continues at coordinate 40,819,777 of CM023485.1, read as the reverse complement.
GCCAACCCTATCTCTTCCGGCCATCTCGCTATGGAGCCACCATAATCTCGCATCTCGCCTGGGCACTGTCCGCGACAACTTTCTTATGCTAAGTATGGCGCCACCACTCGGCGGTGCGCGGGAGCTGGTCGAAAGCGAAAACGACACTGTTCCTTCGCGACCCGTTTGTACCGCTTGACCTGCGCTACACTGCGATGCCGACAATGCCCCTTTAGAACGGGCCCTCATTTGAAACAAAGGCCGGACTCGCTACTGCAAGTCGCTTTCCTGTAGCTGTCAGAACTTATCAGAGCGAAGGTTTTTTATCACTCAGTCTGGGTCACCTCTCCAGTGCAGTGTTAACCTTATTTTTAAATTAATATTTTTTGGCAGTCGCCGGGTCCCGGCCCCCGAGACGCTATATGTTTAGCGAGACGTCGCTGATGATGATTATAATTATGGTCAACCGCTGTAAACTTTAGCGGGGGATTTATCCCCACGTGGTAAAAGAAGTTGAACAAGGCGCAGAAGAAATGTGTCTGGAGAAAACTGCAAGCAAGATCTTTTCCGAATGTTTAGGTGACGAATAAAATATGCCTAGACGAGATTAGGAATGTAGACGGTGACAATAATTAGACACCTATGGTCACGTGCTATGTGAATGTAGCATAAGATCACCGCCGCGAAATATTATACGTGATCCTTCTCTCAAGTAATGGGAGGCCGTGTTGGCCAGGACAGACATGGCCGTTCGAGCAAGGATCGCTTATTGGGCCCAAGTCGCCGCCAACCCATGGTTGACGGCCATAGAACCGTCCACACGTGATTTTGTTGACGAAATAGTGTTTTGCACCCTCTGCTATGCGTATTGTGTGTGTCACGTCCTCGATTGTCCTTGCACGTCTTTAATTCTTATTGCCGAGTTTTAAATAAACTTCTGCGCTGACGTGCCAGCGGCCGGCACCTGTTTCGCTTTTTCAATAACGGTATCGCCTCTAAACATCGTGTTTTGTCTATTTAAAAAAAGAAAAAAGCCTTTGGGATGGCTAATTCGCGAATAAGCTCGTCATCAATTCGTTAAAAAAAAAAAAAAGACAACGAATTGAAGCGTCTTTATTCCCGTTGGGATGAAGTGGATACAATATCTCGCAGATTAATTTGCCGATACTGAGGTAAAATTAGGAGAAGGCAGCCATGGCAACGGTGATTACTTATATGTGTACTCGTAAATTTAAGTATATTCTCTTCGCGAAGTACTTCTGCTGTGTTGTCGAGATATGCGTCGTGTCTGAATTTCTCATTGTCCTGCTTGTTGATTGGAACTCTCGTATAAATATGACACTTGGCAATAAAGGACTTGCATTTACTCGTAGTCGCGTCTCGAGGTTAGCTTATACCGTTCCAAGCTATCCGGCACGGTCATAACTGTAACTTCAACCATTCACATATATAGCCACACTCTCTCGAAACATCGGTACATCCTTCGAAACTTCGTTTGCAACTTATATCCACCCCTACCGCGCAGTCGCTGCCTTTCAACATCCATTTCTCAGCGCTTTCAGTTGGTCTCGTAAACTGTTTTGAAGGGGAACGAAGTTATTATGAGGCGTAAACACCGAAAAATAGCGCGGAAGTTGGGACTGAGTTTCAACATTTCTTTCATACCTATAACTTCGATGCGCGCCGACTAGCTGAGCGCACCACTATAGACAGGTAGCGAGCTCTCTGAACGCGTACGGTCTTTGCTTATTGTGTTAAACTTAACTCTCTGGAGGTGGCGATCACGTGTGCGAGCTACCGGAAAATCCCGAGCAATCCCGTAAATCCCGTTCGCGCACGATGCGATAAGCAGGGCTAAAAGAAGGGAACCGGGCGCTTGCTCGGTCAATGGCGCCGGTTTCAAGCCTCTCGAAAAAAAGGAAGAGGTGTGCTTGCTCGGGAGTTTACGGTGACAGGCTCTACCTGGCCAGCCGCTGACCTCGCGCAGCGTTGCGAGCCGCTGTTGTTCCTTATACGTGATACGAAACCCACTTCATTATGCTTGCTGACCTTGTGACTGCCCCATTATGACGTGCAAAGAATTATATTCGTGTAGGTCAGTAGTGTTGCCCGAGCTAATGTTTTGGTATCAGGAAGCGTCCCGTAGTGTTACTAATCCTTATGAGGACGGCGAGAAGCGTGTCGCGAGAGACAAGCGCGTCACGAACGAAATTAGACTCGCTCTGTGCTACCAATGACGATACATTCTTGTCTGGGCCATACGGGTGGCGTCATTAACCAGGCTGCTCTCTCCCATGACTCTCATTACACCCCCCTCCCCACTTTTTTTTTTTTTTGAAACTGCTGCTTCAGCGCGACCAATCTGCGACAGCTTGGCGCCCCTCGTTGTGACCTGCGCAGACTGGGAAGCCATCAGCGTTCGCATATACGATGCTGTAGTGCCGTTCCTCATTCATTCATTCATTCATTCATTCATTCATTCATTCATTCATTCTTTCTTTCTTTCTTTCTTTCTTTCTTTCTTTCTTTCTTTCTTTCTTTCTTTCTTTCTTTCTTTCCACCGTGTAGGTCATTGCCGCTTCCCTCCAAATGTGCTGCAAGCGCGTGCCTGTGGCGTTTTGTGGTATCGTTCGGCAACACGCACCAAGCACCAACTCAACCCTTCCCCCGTAATTCGCAGTGCCACATCGCGATCCCTCAAGCGTACGCTACACGTCGTAATCGAGGGAAGCGAGTTATCAGAGCAGAAAGCCGCCGGCGCCAACGCGAGTTAGCCGACGTTCGACAGCTCTACTCGACTCCCTTTCTTCCTCGATACGTGCATTGTTGCAGCCGTGCGCATACCGCAACGTACGTAGTGGCGCGCAGTGAAAAGAAATGAGAGCAACGAAACGTAACCAAAATAAAGAGAGAAAGAAGGAAGCAGTGTGCTCGAGGGTCCGTACTGTCGCGCTCGAGGTATCGGGCTAAGCCTAACACGCACTACACGATTGGTTTTCCTTTGTGATAGATGTTGATCCTCGCCGAGAGGTGTGTTCGCGTATGGTGTGTGTTCCTCAGTGTCTTGCGCTGTTTGTCTCGTTTCTGCCGCCCCAGTTGCCTGCTGTATAGCGAAGTAGCGCCTGTTGGCGTTATCGAAAAAGTAAGAAAGAAGAAAAAGAAAGTAGAAATAGAAAGGAGGCGTACTTTGGTGAGGTATACACTGTGCAAGCTGCTGCTGTTGTTTCCTGCATGCGCGACGCCGAGTTCCTTGTTGAGAATGGAACGGTGCAAGTATCTCGCCATCGGACACTGCGTGCTTGTTTTGTACCGATTGGGTTCGGGCGCCGTACAAATACGTTCAGCGCACGCTGCCTGTTTTCTTTGTTCGTGTTGCTGCAATTCGTGCGTATGCTCAAAGCACTGATGTGTGGTATTTGTGTTCGTACGTGTGCTCGCCTTGCAGCGGTGCTCGGCCCTCACCTTTCATCACACTATTTTAAAGTTCCATGCAACGGGTGTTTATCCAGTACCGGCTTACCAGTATCCTAGATATCCGTGCGTGGAGCATGGGGATATAACCCGCTGGCATGCTTGGCATGCCGCCAGGCATACCTCTTCATTCATTAAAGGGCCTCCTCTCACTGCCACCCGCTGCAGCTCACTTGAACTTACGATGCCTGTGTGGTTCACAGAATAGGAACAAAGCTGGCTAGATGTCGGCTGGGATTTCGTTGTAAGTTGCACTTCGGTAAAAGCGGAAGTATAGCGATCCAAAGCCATTAAAAAACCCGAAAACGGCGAGAATATTAAAATGAAGTTCTTTATACGCTTTGAGGATATTTCTCGCGATGCATTATAAAGACAGAATGCTACGATTTGGTCTAGTTCCGTCGCTCGTTCTCCAAGTGCGAGCGCTTCATATGTTTACCGTTTATTACTCCGCTAATTACTGATTGGCATGCTGCCAGCTTCGCTGTCGAGGTGATCATTTTGGCGCACGTACGGCTGGCAAAGCGCACAAGCAGGGAACAAAGCTTCTGACCTTGTGCTGACAAGGTTCTACAGTACGCGTATCCTGTAGTCATCGCTGCCTGCGCGAGCCGTCTGTAAAAAAGAAGATGAGCCGCTGTCAGGTGAAGTCCCGAGAGCTGCAGCATCCCCATCACCAGGCCTGGTGATTATGTATATATGGTCTGCCTCCTCGTCTTCTCCATAGTCTTCAGCATCGCCTGCAACCCGCGCCTCACAGTTAGGCCTAGCGCGCCTGGCGCCGAGGCCCCTCTGCAGGCACCGTCCTGCAGCCGACGCGACGCGGGTCGACATGCACACGGCGAGAGCCGGGAAGTGCGGCAAATCCGGCGCGACAGCTCGCTCTTCTCAATGCGCTGCGCGCGCGCGCACGGTCGTCGCCGCAGCCATCTCGGACGCGCGCTGTTTCGTGTGAGCGCGGGGTGCTGTGCGTTCGTTGAACCGTGATACATCCCTCAGAGGGTCCATCCGGGGTAAAGGCAGAGGCGACTCCGCGAATGCGCCCCCATCGGAGAGTCGCGGCTGGCTGTTTGCTGTCGGTGTTGCGAATTTTGGCTCTGGCGATAGTCCTTTCCGTTTCTGCGATCCGCATCAACAACAACAGCGCTGCTAGTGTATCGCGCTCGTTGTAAGAAATAAAAAACCAAAGCGAATGACGGGAGTATCTGTGGAGAGAGAGAGAGAAAAGAGAGGCGCCTTTTCGGACGCCTGCCGGTCGATTGCTCATCCAATCTTCCGCGACTCGAATGGCAGCACGGAGGGACCCTCTTCCTGTAGACGCATGGCAGCGGGCACAGTGTGATACATGCAAGGCGCGTGCCTGCTCTGAATGGGCAAAACACACACGGGAGTAGTTAAAAGACAATCGTTGCGAGCAGAGTACTTTGTGTTACATGGTGTACAATTAAAGGGCCTTGTTAACTGCCTTGTTAATTACATGTGGTATGGTGCTACGTCTTTCTGTCTTCAGTGTTACTACGGGAATTTTGGTAAACTCATGCAATATACTCTGTTCAAATACTTGAAATTAAATGTTGAACTTTGTTCACTCTACTGTGGTCGTTGCGTTGACACTATTCTAGCTGCACTCAATAGCTAGGCTCAAAGGGCAACTTTCAAATTAAGGTCCATTTGTTTGAATGCGGCATTTATTATTTTTTACTGTGTCATTTTTCTGTCTAGATTTATGCCAGGGAGTACATCAGTATTCTGTACTGTATGGGGAATACAACAGGGCTATTTGAAGCACAGCATGCTTATACTACTGTAGTATTGCAATTTAGGCACCTCTATATTTTCGAAAAAGAAAATGGTGAAAGTTTGCCTGCAAATCTAAGCACTCCCTTTTCTTTTGATGAAGAGGGCCTAGCCAATTCCATATGGTGCTTGCCATGGTGCTTGCTCACTGTCAATCTGAGGCCATGTCTTGTGTTCTGAGACCATGTCCATGTCTCTTGGTGTCTGCTATGAGATACCAAGAGCGGCGGCTCATGTAGCGCGACAGGCTCGAGTTTGAGTGGCAGCGAGAGTAATTAAGGTGACCGGCTATCAGACACAAGAAGTGATGGGTTCACTGTGTGCGCCTATTTCCTTTTTACTGTTTGCAAAATGAGATGCAATTGTTTGCATCCCTCTCATCGAAATATCGCTGCGAAAAGGGGGTGGGGGGTTTCACTTTAGATTTTTCTAATCTAATTGCCCCCCCCCCCCTCCCTCCTCCTTCACTTTGGGTATCGCAATCTAAAGGCGGTGAGTAAATACGGTATTGTGATTGCTGACGCAGTTTGCATTCAGCTACAGACAACGGTTCTGCCTCCTCTACTTAAAGATTATAGTAATGGTACTTAGTTGTGTGTTGATCTTGCTTGCTTAATGCGTCAAGTTTTCCTTACGGGGAGAAGTTTTGAATGCCCTAACTTAATTTCCTACCTTCTGTTTCTTTCTTTTGCCTCGTGCAGCTCACACCACTTGAATCACCTTCACCAGTGCCACCGACTTGAGCTGTGGCAAGGAACAGAAGCTTGCAGTCCCGACGGCAAGAGGCCTCCATCAGCAGGACTCCAGGTGAGGGAAAAGCCTTGTCGTTTTTCCACAGATTGAAATACTGTATACGTACCGCATTTGTTTGCACCATCGTAGCATGGCCCCAGCTAACATGGTCATTAAGGCAAAAAAAAGTATGTATAGTATATGTGGAATGCAAAGAAGGGACTTGCAGTGTTCTGTCAGCCAGAGTATCATTTTATGTGATTATTTAGTGAATTTGCTATAATTTATTGGTTAATTTTATAATTACCAGTGTTATGACATTATAGCTCAAATGCCAGATAGTTCTTTGTATTTAAGAACATTATGTTGAATGTAATGTATATTGAATAGGTCCCAGGACTTCATACCTGTTTTCCTGAGTTACGGCATTTTCAGGTATTTTGCTTTGGTCTAACTTCTTTTAGCTTTGAAAATTTATCTTTGAACTTTTGTTGTACAATATACATGGATTGCTGACTTTTTAGTCTTCATGTGATTCAGGCCGCAGCTCCTTGGCAAGGGCACAATGGGGAAATGTAGTCTTAATCAAGCTCACACTTTGATGCAGCCAAAGGCTTGACTTTTTCATTTTGCAAGTTAAGATGATCATTTTTTGGTTTGGTTAGTTTCTGCAAAAAATTTTAACGCATGTTTCTTGCAGGTGTGCAGCAACTATGTGTCCATCAGCCCAAGTGAGGACATGTCCACGCATCGCACAAACATGTTCAGTCATGACAACAGAAGCACGCATGATTTTTCGACTGGGGCGTACCCTACAAGGATAAACATGGCAGACCCTTCACACTTCCTTCACGGGCACGTGAGTACAACTTATTTTGTCCAGATTGTGGAATGACTTATTTTTGACCTGTTAGCCTAGCTGGAGCTGTACTCACCCTGTTTGCACCGACATTGCCAAAGGTGTCTAGGCAACAAGCACTTTTGCTTTGCCTGCTAGGCGACTCGCCTCGTCAACTCACTTTGCATCATGTGTTCGAGTTTCAGGATTTTAACATATATTTCAATTTCTTGGTTGCTCTCATTACATTGATTCAGATAATTACATATATGCTTGAGTCTTTCATTTGCTCTGAGGGAAAGTTTCATAGAAGGCATCTCTGATTTTTGTACAAGTCGAATAGGACATAAATTGCACATTTTAAACAATTTTCAAATATGCACAATAATTTGGTTGAATGAAAGAAAGTTGTAAATGTAGCACACACCTTACTTTGTGGTGGTACCTGTTTCAGGTTCAGCACGATAGATCCTGCTGGGAAAATAACTTCTCTATACTTTTCAAACATTCAGTCATGATTATTATATAGATGACATTGTAATGCAAGAAACATATTGAATTTTTCATTCAATTTGTCAATTTCAATGTGTTCAATCCTACACACTTCATATCCCAGGCTAGGTTCACATAAAAAAGATCAAACAAGTTTGTATTTTATGAATGTGTACAACATGTTTTGCTCATACAACTAACTCTTTACTCACTGCTCTCACACTAAATGTTCTGCACTGTGAATGACTAGGAACAAAGAGTACTGAACGTAAAAATTTTTTGCGTGAGTACTATGTGCTTTCAAATTTCTAAAGGTGCCGCTGAGGGTATTGTAGGAGGCCACAGAGTGGTTGCTGGGAATTTTGCGGTTGTTTTTCACATAATTTTCCAGGATGCTACATAGTGCACTACACATATTCTAATTGGAGCTCAGCTGCAACATATTAACAGTTTGATAATCGGTGCAATATGTTGCTGCTGCTGCTCCACTACCTTTTGATTCCAGAAGCCATACAGAAGCCGTACAGAGTGCCCCCACTGAATGCAAGATAGTTGGTGTGCAAGTACAAGAAATGCTGCGCAAGGGTCAGGAGTCCGCCAACCCCTGGGCAGCACCTGTCATTCTTGTGAAAAAGAAAGACGGCAGCTGGCGCTTCTGCGTTGATTACCGGCGGCTAAATGACATTACCAAGAAAGATGTCTACGCCCTTCCGTGTATAGATGATGCCTTAGACTGTCTTCATTCCACTTCTTATTTTTATTCCATACACTTCAGATCCAGCTATTGGCAGATCCCGATGCGTACAGAGGACAAGGAGAAAACGGCCTTCATAACTCACGATGGTTTTCTTTAATTCAACGTTATGCCGTTTCGATTGTGCAACACACCCGCTACCTTTGAACGTTTCATGGACACTATTCTACGAGGTTTAAAATGGTGGATATGCATGCGCTATCTTGACGATGTTATTATCTTTGGTTGCACATTTGATGAGCCCATGCGTCTTGGCATTGTTCTTGGCTGTATACGGCAGGCTTGTCTTGTTCCGAACTCAAGGAAATGCCATTTCGGTAAGCGCCAAGTGTTGATGTTAGGACATCTTGTGGACAAAGACGGCCTTAGGCTTGATCCTGCAAAAACAGATGCTGTTGAAGCATTTGAACCACCTAAACCTGTAAAGGAACTCCGAAGCTGTCTAGGGCTCTGCTCCTATTTCATGCGGTTCATTCCTCGATTTGCTGTTGTAGCTTATCCTTTTGGCCAGCCTCCTGCACAAGAATGCCTCTTTTGAGTGGACGCCTCAGTGTTCTGCTTCCTTTCGACAACTGAAGTTCCTGCTCACGTCGCAACCAATCCCCCAACATTTCACTCCTTCTGCGCCAACAGAGGTCCACACAGACGTGAGTGGTGTTGGTCTTGGTGCTGTCCTGGTTCGACACTTCGATGAAAATGAACACGTAATCGCCTATGCAAGTCAGTTATTAAGCAAACCTGAGCATAACTACACGGTGACTGAGCAAGAATGTCTCACTGTTATTTTTTCTGTGGAGCAGTTTCAGTCGTACCTGTACGGGCGTCACTTTACGATTGTCACCGAACACCATTCTCTGTGCTGGCTCGTGAATCTTCATGATCCATCTGGACGCGAGATGGGCCCTGCATCTGCAAGAATACAACTTTAGTGTCTCATACAAGAGCTGGCGCCGACTGCCTTTTGCCGGCCCTTTTGATGCCCTTTCGTGTAACGGAATGTGACGCCAACGGTTTTGGCCTTCTCATCACGTCTGTGCATCTTGACTTCCCAGATGCCACCAACATTGCAAGAGAGCAATATGACAACCTGAACCTGAACTTAGTGCCGTTTTTCTCTACCGCGAAAGAGTCAACGTCATGTTACTGCGTTCAGGATGGGCTTCTATATAAGAAGAATTTCTCCAGGATAGATGTACAGTTTCTTCCGGTGGTACGAGAATCCCTCCGATCTTCTGTTTTGCGAGTTGTGCACAATGCTCCTACTGCGTGTCTAGGATCTATGCGGACACTTCATCGTGCCAGAGAGAGGTTTTACTGGCCTCAGATGTGCAAGACAATGGAGACATATGTAGCCACTTCTACCCAATGTCAAAGCCACAAGCGACCTATCGCAGCTTCGGCCGGTTGCTTACATCCTGTGGTGCCCCTCAGCTTGCCCTTTGAGCAAGTGGGCATCGACCTCATAGGTCCACTCCCATGTTCTTCTAAGGACAACCGCTGGATCATAGGCTGTGCCAACTATCTTACTCGATTCTGTGAGACGGCAGCACTACCTTCTGCAGCTGCACGCAAGGTGTTACAGTTCATCTTGCATTGCATAATACTTCGCCATGGGCCTCCTCGAGTGATAATAACCAACCGTGGCCGCCAGTTCAAAGTTGATCTCGTTGAAGAACTACTTTGCTTTTGCGTTTCCCACCTGCGACACTCTATACGTTATCACCTGCAGACCAACGGGCTGACAGCTAGAACACACGAACAGAAGACTCGTGAACATGATTTTCATGTACGTTGGTTCGGACTACAAAAATTGGGATGACATGCTGCCTTTCGCCATGTACGCATTGAACACTGCGCAACATGAGACCACTGGATACAGCCCGTTTTTTCTACATTACGCAAGTCCTCCGAGGTACACAGTAGACACTATCTTTCCCTTTAGTATGCATGACGATGCTCGTATTGCCACAACTCTCTGCCGCGCGGAAGAGGCTCGGTGCCTTGCATGATTACACCCTTGCCTTGCAAAAAGCGGCACAAGACGACAGTCGACACGGACAGGTCACTTACAACCTGTGTTGCCTAGTGTGGCTATGGAACCCCGTCCGTAAACGTGGCCTTTCCCAAAAACTGCTCACAAACTATGTTGGACCACTTATTGTCATAGAATGCCTTAGTGAAGGGAATTATAGAATTGCACGCCTCTATGCCACGGGCAGACAGTCATCCAAGACCGAAATCACGCACATACCATGGCTGAAGTCGTTCACTCAACGCCGGCCCGGCTGAAATCTAGCCTGGAGAGCTTTGTCTGCGACGGGAGTGATGCTACGGTGCGTCAGAAGGTAGTGGAGCAGCAGCAGCGGCAACAAGGAGGTACAAAGAGCAGCGAGGAAGAGAAGAACAACATGCAGGGCCGCCATATATGCTTGCTGCCCAACTACCTCAAATAAACCCTCTTACACGCCCCGTAACAATATTTGAAATGTTGTTACTATTGTGAATGCGGCTGGTTCTTTCACTGCAGTGCCATCTTGACATGCACAGCTGCAGTCCTAATGCTGCCAAAAATTTATATTGATAGGTTTTTTTCCTAAACTTATTTAAATTCCTCATTCCATAAGACAGAATAAATTTGCAGTGTAAAATACACCGAAGCTATCAGCAGGAAAGTTTAAACAAACAAGGCTAAAACGGTTAATTGACAATGAGATAATTGAAAACGATGAGGAACAGGAAATGTCTCCAGAGCCAACGTTTCACAACATTTCGTTTGGACTTGTCTTCGTCAGGGTAGCTACTGACGAATATCAATACCAGCCCTGATGAAGAGAAGTCCACTAGTCGAAACATTGCCGTAGCGACATTCCCCGCTGTTCATTGTTTTCAATAATTTCTTCATCAGTTCAGACCTGCATGTTCTCCTGAGCTTCTGTTCTAGTGTGAAATTAATTAAAAAATAGTTCTGTGATTTGTGATGCAACGCTACTCTATGCACTTTTTTACCTGTCTTAATGGACTGTGACGTTTATTGCTGCAGCTTCATCATTAACTCTATAATTCAGCTTGCTTGGATAGTGGCTGCTTGGCATATATCATATTGCATACAGCATATAACAACATTCCTTGTGTACCACTTCTGTGCGCGAAGTACTATACGTACATATTGAAGTTTGTTTTATAATCATAAATTATACCCTGTGAGGTACAAACTAGAAGAGAAGCTTAGGGGAAAGATGAACTCTTGAATCATTGAACAGATCGCTAAAAACTATTTAGAACAGGGAATGTCACAGTAGCCAACGTTTCGACAAGTGGACTTGTCGTAACGTTGGCTGCTGCGACATTCGCTGTTCTAAATCATTTTTAGGGATCTGTTCAGAAGGCCGTCCTGATGAAGACGAGTCCACTTGTTGAAATGTTGGCTCCTGCGACATTCCCTGTTCTAAATCGTTTTTAGCGACCTGTGAGTACATGTGCCTTTTGCTCTTGAAGGGTTAGAAATATCTTGAGAAGTTCACAATGTTTTAGCATGCACAGCCATCCGTATGAGCACTTACGGAAAAAAATAATTTAGAAAGAAACAAAGAAAGAAAGAAAAAAAAGAAGGCATGTTATGTGTTCCTGCTTTGAAATGTGTTAGTGTTAGCCCCTAGGAATAGTTTACTTAAAGGGGCCCTGCGACACAAATTGAGCAGGCCGTTTTTATCACTGATTCTAGAACTGTTGCACGCGGGGATGTCGCAGAGAGAGTAGAAATGCCGAAAGCAAAGTGGCTATAATTTTATTTCAGCGAACAAACCACCCAAAATCACCTCCCGTTTGAACTGAGGCGACACACAACGGATATTTTTGTTACAGGAAGTGACATGGAGTGACGACATAGGAGGGGCCAGGCTGGGCGTTCTGATTGGCTTGACGCTCCAAGGTGCTTGTCACACACGTGTGGTGTCTGCTTGGTCACGCTTTTCAGTACCAAAATATACTAAAATAGTTTTTATGCTTCGTAAGAAAGAAAGCAAGTATCTGACATTACTTGCAAAACGACACTAGGCGCGCTGTGCAATGGTTGGCGCGTCCATATGGCACGTCCACTAAGCACAGCGAGTTCGACGCGTGCCGCCGTATTTGTATATTTGGACTGCGCGTCACGCCATCTGTTGCAGGCGCGGCGAAACAACGCGCTGAGCTACCACACGCTCCCGGTGTCTTCCGGTGTCGCTCTATAAGACGCGCATTGCTATTGAACGCCTCCATTGACGTCAGCGGGAGAGCGAAATACGAAAGGGAATGTTGGTTTCATGCTTCTGCTCGTGTTTTGAACTTCGAGGGCTAATAACTCCAGTTCTAGACCACCGATTTGCATAATTCTTTTTGCATTCATCACAGCATTCGATCCTACACACACTGCAGTACTGCAGACGGCAGTTGAAAAAGTGTCGCAGGGCCCCTTTAAGTACACATTACCTCAGACCCTTTATGAGGAGTCGAATGAAAAGGATGTGGAACAAGTTTTGCAATTATGTAGTTAAAGAATATCCTAAAGAACACACATAAATAAGCTGTCATTGAGTCCATAATAACAAATTAGAAGTGAGATCAGCAAAAATACAACACAAAAAATGTATTTATATATCAACAGTAGGCGACCAAAGAAAAGAAAGGTGGTTTATTGGAAGTGGGGGGGCACTCGCCGAAGGCTTTGACTATTTGAAAAAACATCTATTTTCATTGTCTACCTTCAGTAAAAATTATTAGTAGGCTTAAATTTTATGTTATTAGCACTACATTATGTTATTAACACTACCTACCCCTCAACCAAAATTTCGGGACGGGCAAAAATCTTTTGTGTGTTATTATCATGAGTTAACTGACTGTATGCTTAACGAGGGGCTGCCAGAATTTTATGGATCTTGGTTGCAGCACAATTCAGTCTTTTTATGTCGGACATTTGAAAAAATGGCTGGAATGGCTGATAAACTTTTTGGATGATAACTATTCAATATTTCAAATAAAGCAAAACATTGAAGGTTTATCTTTCTTCTTCATTGCATTTCAGTCTCTACCCCAAAGTCCAACAGGGGTTGGTGTTCCACTGAGAAATGGCATGGGCATGTCTTCAGAAGAGCACATGGCAGGACCTTTCTGCCAGGAAGATTGGGCAGATGATCAGCGTAAGTGCTGAAAAGCTTTCTCTCTCAAGTATATATAATATTACCTTAACCTAGCTTGAAACATCTCATTCCTGTGGCAGCCATCTGTAAGTGCTAGATAGTGTTAGTATGTGCTTTTTAAAAATTCATGACATAGTGGCAAAAGAACAGGCTGTCTTTTCTTTCTTTTTTTTGTTCAGGAAATTTTGTAGAATTTTCAAATTGATTCTTTATCGGAGGGAGTTCAAAGCAAGAGAGCTGCCTTGTTACCATGCCTACCAGAAGGCAAGAGCCGTAGTAAGCAATTTGAGACACTTCTCCCTTATGCCTCAGCTAGCGTTCACAAGCAGCACACCTTTCCTGTAGCCTCCCTTGCGCTGGAGACTGCTAAGCATGTCGCATTCTGTTACAGGCTTCACTTCTTCTCTTTTTATCTTCTTTCTGCTTTGCAGCACATACCCTCTGATGCCTTTGTGCACTTCATTTTCCACTATGGTCGACGACATTCCAAACAGTAAACAGTGTGTAAGAAATGCATGCTGGTGAATTACACTGTCTCTCAATGTGTGGCTGCTCTGAAAGGAAGGGCACACAATGGTATGTTTGATGTTTCAACCATTTTCGAATCATGTAGCCACTGAACATGAAGGAGACATGGCACAAGGACTTGAGAAACGTATAGATAACAAATATTCAGAATTGCTGTACTAATATGGATGATGGTTATGTTATGAGATATGGAGTCTTAGCTGCATGGTTATGTTTCAACACAAGCTGTCCACAGGAGGTGGCTCACAAAGAAAATGTTTGAGACCATTCATGCATGTGTAGCCTATGTCTGTGCAGCTTAGCATGGGTAGGTCGGGCCATGAGCGAAAGGTCCACGTGCTGCATGTTTGAGAAGCCCGCCTTATGCATTAAAGAAGTATTGTTACATAAGTTAGGAAAGTGCTGTGCTGACTTACATCTACGCACACTTATGGCTATGGCATTTTTTAGCTATGTCAGGAGTACACTGAATTTTGTCCTGTGTACCCATACAGGTACCTACAGAATTTGATGTAGTGCAATAGCATGGGCGACAGTGACTAAGTATATGTGTCCTAACTACTCCTTATTTATTTTTTTTGTGCCCTTCTTCCTCCATCCATTATTGGTGAGTTTGTTTTGAACCATGAGCAGCTGCATGTGGTTGTCCTCCTCTTCATTAATTCCCTCTTTTCTTGCTATCACATCCCCCCCCCCTCACACACACGTACACACGCAAAATTCTCCAAGTAACCAATGACTTGGCATTCACACCACCCCTCATACTGGTTAAACAATGGGTAACAACCCTCCAAAACTAAAATTCTGGATAAACTCCTGATCCCATTACTTTATGCTGATTTTGTGAAGTTAATGATGTTTGCCCATTGATGTTTGCCACAATGGTTTCCTTTTGTAGTTCTATGGCGGAGCTTGCCAACCAGTGTTGGTGTGAGTGGTGTCACTGATGGCTCTCACGGGTTTCCTGATGACGAGTACATGGCAGGGCCAACCTTTGGTGTTGGGATGAGTGCAAGCTACTATGGAGGTCGGCGGCCGCATTCCCGTCACTTGAGCTCAAAGGTAAAGTCATTTTATGTTGCATTTTTATGTGCGCCTGCAACAGTCAGACATGTGGGAAGTACTCATGATAGGCTAAGTTCCAATATAATTTGGTAAATGTTAGGGTATGTGAGCAGCAGTGAAATATGCTGTCATGTTCCACATTGCTGTTAAACGGGACAGATTGTCTTCTATCTGTTAATATCATAAGCTTGCTATGTATTCAGCATTGTCAGGGTAATTGCAGCTAGTAAATATAAAGCACTCCTCGGTGTAGCTGTGATATCAATATTGCTACCCTTGTTGTATTATAGTTGTCTTGGCATGACATAAAAAAGACCACAGGCATTGTAACAGTCCCATGTTTGCACAAACAAATGAGCTGCCCTACAGTGATAGATGGGGAGTAAGAGAGGGTAAGGAAAGGGAACATCTAGAGACCTCACAGTCTTTATATAGGCAGACTTTCATGATGACAAAAATGAACACAAGTCGAGAAGTGTCAGGCCAGAGGACATCATTGTCATGATGTAATTTTTCTTAGAAAGACATTCTAGCTAGTATAAGCTGAAATGCTACTTCATGACTCAGATATATGATCACATGGATGGCGTTTATGCAAAGTTGTCCAGAGGTTATCTTGACGCTGAGAGCACCCATCAAGGCAGCATTATTTTGCAGGTCTCAGAGCCAATCAAATAGATAAGTAAATATCTGCTGTGCTGCTGAATGTGCTGTTGAGTTAAGCAACTGCAGACGTGCTATATTGCTACCGTAATGAAGGCATCCTTGCAAATTGAATGGGTTTTCTTTCTAACACGTGATTGCAGATTATTGGCGCAATGGCTCCTCACTGCCTATCATAGCATTGCCTGGAAAACACACTTGCAGGTGGAGATGGTATACTCCCTGCTGTCGATGCTGGGTACACATGACAAGGAGGACCTGAGCCGGACATTGCTCACTATGTCAGGTTCCCAGGAAAGCTGTCTAGCCATGAGACAGTCGGGTAAGTCAGCATCAGCATTGAAGTCTGTGCTCTTTCTCCTTTGTACCTTATCTTTCCAAAAAGCCATTAGTGTACTAGTGTACACATTGATGCTGTTGGCTGACAGCTTATATAAATCAAGAACGACATTTTGATCAGATGTCCTTTTTATGCTCACTGTGTATGTAATAGTCATAGTTTAATAAATAGGCTAGTTTAAGAAACAGGTATACAGCTGTTCCTGTTGCACTCGGTGCACCCATGCATGCATGTTCAAGTGAAGCTTTGGCCCTGCTCGTGCTGACTTTTCAGCATTGTCGTCTTTGTGCCCCATTTCTTTCAATTAGTTTTGAGCGTCGTAAGTGGCCCCAAACGTTATGAACTCATGTGCGGTCTTAAGACTTGATTTTACCAGTATTACTTTTTCACTGCATAATTACTGCAGCTGCCGAGGGGTGCTGCCACATACTCATGGGGTGACTGGCATGCTCGTCGTGATAACTAAAGCATGCAAAGATGTTTGGAGAAAAAAAAAAAAGAGGGAATGCTCAAGAGCATGACAAGCTCTAGCGTGTCTGCTCTCCCACTTGTTAGCATACTTGTTGGCATGAGAGAAGAGGGAAGGCACTTACAAATTTTGTGACTCTGCTTATTTGAAGACATTTTGCGGTAATAGTTTCATGAGATATCTGTAGTGAGGTCATTCAATAATTATCCGGAAAGGTGTTTCAGGCACCCTTCAAAGAGTGAATCATTGTTATTTTTGCTCGTGTGATGTGTGCTAATATAGTGCACTGTGCCAATTTATGTTCCTGTTATGTTGCCTGTAAGGGTGTTGCAAACTGGCAAGATGGGCTAGGTAAAATTTCATTTTGAAGCAATAGCTTTGAAGTTCGCCAAGACACAGGCAAAAGAAAGTTGACAGCTAGTACAAAACTTCCACAGACGTCTTTCTAACAGCAGAGCTGTTCAAGCTGGCAGAAGGCACCTAATCGTTTGCAAGAAATGATCATCAGCAAAATAGCAGCAGCTCTTTCTTTGCAGCTTCGCTATTCCACTTTACTTTAGCTTATCCCAGCATTTTTCGAATTGGTCACAGCATGTGTGCGCCGAATTCACCGGTATGTGCTGTGCGTGACGATGTACAGTAGTCTCCTCTTAAGTTGAGAACCTGTCTGGGGCATGGCTCAAACGGGGCGTTCTCTGTTGTCACATGGTTATCACACGGAAGTGCTGCTCATGTATCTTTAGTGATTCCTTTACTGCGAGGGATTGTTTGAGGTCTGTCTGCGCATATAACACAGCTTGCATGTGTAAACAGTGCTCAAGGCTAGAAGCATGCTCTGCTGGAAGTGCAATTACGAGCGAATTTCCTTGTTTCAATCACTGTTAGCACTCACGATCGCATTAACGCTCAGCATACTGAACTTGTAATGCAGTCATCCATGAGCAAATATAAAAGCTGCCCAAACCATGAGCCACTGATGACGGGCATGTGCACTTACCAATTTTATTGTGCTCTCTCTTTTCTTTTAGAGCTTCCTTATTCCACTTTGTTTTAGCTTATCTCAATATTCTTCAAATTGTCGGTTATTGTGCCGCGTGGTACCATAGTTATGCTTTCCATGTATCAAACAAATGGACATTCCACGGTGCGCTGGTAGTCGTTCACAAGTACAATCAGCAGGCTCTTTTCATCTCTTGTAAAACCGAGTGCCATCTTGCGTTGCTGTTCGCTGTCTTGGACGAGATCGTACATGGCTGCAACATTTCAGCATCAAATCCTGTTAACATGGCAGCAGTATCATTCCAAACGAAGCATGGTGGCCAGTGTGCGAGCCTCGAAACTTTCTTCACTAGCAGGTTTCGAGGCTCATACTTGCTACCCTGCACTCACTACAGACGCTATGCACGAGAGACCACTAGGCGAAAAGATCACGATTTCTTGCGGGAGCACGTGACAAGGAGCTCATTGCTATGCACATACTGTGTCGTGATGTCAGGCTACAGTAGGAACCAAAACCAGCTTCTAAAGACATGCCGTAAATAAATTTTCACTGCGCGCTCACCCTTACCAGTACGTTTTCTGTGCTCTGGAAGGCTTGGCCTATCATATATGATGCAAAAAAAAAAAAAATGCCAATTGAAAATTTTCTAGTTAGTACTCCTTTAAAGCCACAGTTTGAAAGACAGTTAACAATTAACAATAATTATAATTACCTCAGCTCCTTAAAAAATATAATCTGAGATGGTCATGATGACACAAGACAATATTTAGATGCTTGCATGCATATATAGTCATAATGTGCATGCGGATTTTTCAAGGCACATACCTTGTATGACACATACATACCTTGTATGTATGTGTCATAAGACAAACCATTCATGCATGGCAATATTATTGGGCTTTCCTTTGGCTATGTTTCAAGTTTAGTTATCTCTTTTCACTGAGCAAAACCATTTTCCTGACAAGGCCTTGGTGCTCAAATAAAACAGGTTTTACCATAACTTCACCACTGGTTTACGAAGAACAGTAATAGTTAGGTTGTTTTGGGTTCATACGATTGCATTGGTGAAGTGGAGCCATCAATTTATGCAGTCTTTTCCCTCTGCTTAATGTCACAGGCTGCCTACCTCTGCTCATACAACTCCTGCATGGCAGCGACCAGCCGCAGGAAGGTGACTCCCAGGAGAGTCAGGCCGAACAGCGTCGAGTCGTGCGAGAGCTTAGGCTGCGGGCCAGCCAGGCCCTACATAATGTGGTGCATGCGCACCCTGACGACCGCCAGAGCCGCCGTGAAGCTAGAGTTCTGCGTCTCCTGGAGCAGATTCGAGACTTCTGCGACTACTTGCACGACCTTGAGGCATGCATTGCCGAGCCCAACCAGAACGGTGAGCCTCACCCACATGTTTAGTGCTGGCATGAGATCTTTCTATATAATTGATGTAAATGTTCGGTAGACAGTGGCGGCATCTGAAGTGACCATATGCTGCCAAGCAGAGTAACCTAGTTTATTGGCTAGGACAAGAAGAGGGTGAGGGAAGATGGGGGTCACAGCACATGTGCACTGAATTCATCGGTATGTGCGGTGCATGACGATACAGCAGTCTCCTCTTCTCTTAAGGTGAGAACCTGTCAGGGGCATGGCTCAAGCGGGTTGGTCTTCATTGTCACATGGTTGCCGTATCATTTGTTGTATCAATTTCGGCAGTTTTGTTGGCAACTCTGTTGCCTCTTGCTGAGAGACGTGGCTGCACTTGCTTTGAGTCCTGCTGCCATAACACAGCTTTTCACTTGGTCCATGTGGTATCACATGAGTTCACCCTCAAGTCACTCGGCAGTCATTACTTGAGAGCCCTCTTGGGCTCAAACCTGTGCTTGAGTCCATGGGTTTTCGAAACAACCATAGTTTTGCACCTAAATTGGGTTATCTTCTGCAACAAATCATTGACAAAGGGGTAAATGTAGCGTTCAGTTTCTCATGGCAGGAAATTGTCTAATCTGGAGTGTAGCCCATGCTCCATCAGCGGCACAGTTGGTTTTCCTGTGACTGACAGCAGTGCTCGGCTGTAGTTGTGCGAGATCCTGGCCAGCCATATTTGTGTTGATAGTTGCTTGGTTTTCTGCAGGCTTCGTTTTATAGTATGCAGCTCTCAATCTGTCAACCCATTTGATTGTAGGTGCTATGGTGAGGTGTGCATGTGCTTTATATGCCATTCAGTGCAGTGAAAGTCTGGAATTCCTCGTTTCAATACTCTGGCCTATTATCTGTGATAACTGTGCATTTTAGCCCGAAAATGTTAGAGGGTAAGCAGGGAATCTACGCTTGTCCTCGCTGTGATAGTTCTTATGGGCATAGCTTCCATTCTGTGGAAATCAACCACAATTAAGAGCATAGAGCTGTCCACCAGACCACTGAAATCGGTGTGCAAGTGAGACCATGGCTGCCCAGTTTCTCGCCACGGAACTGGTACCTGCATGGCGTTGAGGCATTGGCACAGTTTGAACACATAAGTAGCACATCTTGCCGAGATGCCGAATATCTTAGTCACTGTTGGGATACAGAAGCAGCAAGTGTGCTAGTCCCTGTTGTGGTGGTTTCTTGATTGGGCTCATGAATAAGCTGCGGCACTCTGTGCCCGACTGCTTCAGACACGATGACTCACTGGTCTTAAAAAACAAGGCCTTCTTTCACAGTTAACTCATCTTTCCAGGCTAGATATGGCTTCACAGTTACTTGCTTCTCATCTGAACGCTGCACCCCGCCTTCGTGCACCCACTTCCTGCACCACAAGTAACTTATCATCCTCAGGAATATAGCAGACCATTTGTTCGGCCGACAGTGCCCTACTCTCCAGACCAGGTGTGAGCCACACATACTCACAGTCGTCGGTGCCATCCAGGTATCCAGACACTTCTGTGGAAGGCACTGCTTGTGAAAGGCTCTGCCTGCATGTGGAAGGTAGCTGAGTGGGTCAGCTGGAACATTTGCCTTGGCCCTCCAAGAACTTGACAGTTTAGGAGTCGGTGCTCAGCTGGAGGGCCTGCCTTTGTATCAGGCTGTTGCCATTGCTGGCTGGAATAGGCTTATGTGGGCTGAAAAGTCTGGCTGTGCTTGGTGGCAACTAATCTTGTCAGTTGAGCAAAGGCCACGTAGGCGGTGCTTCTGCAGATTCACGTTACTCCTCTAGTAGTTTAGCAGATCTCCGAGTTCAGTTCCAGTTTTGTTTTGTTTGCTCGTAGTATGGTGTCTTTGCCACTTCCACACAATAAACTTCGCCTTTTGCCCTTTGGGGATGTAAGTGGGGGTGCAGTGAGCTCGTCTACAGTCCAGTACGTTGAGAAGCTGGCGGTTACAGCAGCATGTACAGTGAAACCTCGCTATATCGAACATGGATATATCGAGTTATTGGCTATATCGAACTCTCCACATATCACCTCGAGAATCACATGCACTTCTTAATTATTTATTTTGAACGGGGTCGGGCGTAAAATGGATATATAGAATGCCATGGGCATAGAACACGTGCACCCCATTGGCAGGCACCAAGCTTTCCCACATTATCGCCTCGATCAGGCTAGTCTTTCTACGGTGGTAATCCTCAATCTTTTGTGTTTGTGTGATGGTGTCTTCCTATTCTTTTTTGATGCTGTTAGCAAATACAATTGTCGTCGCCGTGGCATATATGTAGCTAGCTACTTCACTCTGTCCAATGTTTGTGTGAGTGGATGTGGTCGAAGGTCAACAATTAGGAGCAGGGGCCACACTATTTACTTCCAACTAATGCAATACATGAGGATTTACTGTGCGACTAATGGTTGATCGATTGATATGATGCGAGTGTGACATGTTTTTCTATGTTATCTTATATATTGAATTCTGGCTATATCAAACTATTTTGTGATCCCCGTGTTGTTCACTATATCGAGGTTTGACTCTACGCAAGACTCTATGACTCTACGGCTCTACAATATATCGAGGTTTGACTCTACAACACAGATATGGGGGAGAAATGTGATGATGAGGTTTTTTGCGTGCGGTGATGGGAAACATCTACCGTTACGGCCACCCGCAAACGCTACTGAAAGCTGGTGCAGCTGGGAATCTCAGAGATTGCATCGGCGACACGCTAGCAAAACTTCTAATAGAAAAACTAATAGCCTATGAGGTTATTGCCACCAATAGAATTTATTAGTATTAGACTAATAGCTTGTACAAGACTTATAGGAAAACATAATACTATTGTTCTAATAACCTAGATGTATGAGGCTTAATATACACTATAAAATTTTAACTCCCTTAAGGGTGTAAATGACCTATCCCATGGGCATGGAGTGAGTTCATGGGCGACACCCTTTTTGTGTGTAGAGCAAAAATGGAGGATGCATGTGCTTTGCAATCGCACTGTGAGTGACACAGCATTTGATTTTAGCTGAATTTATGATCACGCATTATACACTAACAAGACACCGCAGGAACATCACACATGCAAATACACACTCGACCATTTCAAACCAATATATAGACCAGAGAAGGTTCACAGTATTTCACATCTGTATACAGACAGTCCCGTATATATATTCCAGATTCCTGACCTGCTGTGCAGTGCCAGTGGGGAAATTACTGTTATGCGCAATAACAAAATAAGGATACACAGGACATCTGCCGATCAAGGGTAGGCTAACTGGTAGCTGTGCATCACACATATCTGTTAATCTAAACCCACCAAATATTCAATGCCAAATTGCCAAGAAATCATACATCTCTAGGTCCCTCATTTACACCCTTAACGGTGTAAATTTTTTACTGTGGAAACTAGTATAAACTAATAAAGCTATTTAAAGGATTACTGAGTTGCAAATTTTGTGTTTTAATAGTTATCTAAAGCCCTAGCCACGTTGCTTGAGAAAAGATTCATTAGACAAATTTCAAAGTCTTATAGAGCATATTGATATAAACTAGTAAGGCTAATAGAACACTGTATTAGACTAATACAAACACCTATAAGACAAGTAAAGATTCCTATAAGACTAATACAATACTAATAAGACTAATAGAAAGCTTATTAGACTAATACAAATCTCTATTGGAATTTTTGCTAGGGCGTCGCGACTTTGGTCGGCTGCAACATGGCCAAGGCGGCGTGGCGAGTATCATCAGCCTACGTATCATGTACCTCGTGGCGTCGTTAAGCGTGGGACTGGCGGCGACATAGAAACTACAGACACTATGCGCGCCAAAGACCGCTGCACTGCTAGCTCGTTTTTTAGCCGGTGACCGTTCGACGACGCCCGAACCACATAGGAGGCGGCCATTTTGATGCCGATGGTGATATGGTAACAGTGTCGTTCGTTCGCACTCGATTCTAACGTGCATAAGATTTTTGGACCCGTTTAATTTTAAGGGGACCCCGGAGCGTTTCTCAGCTGCGGAAGGAAAAAGAATAAGAAGAAAAAATAGTCGCAGCAGCAGTGCGTCACGAGCGTGTCCTGTGAGGATAGGATTGACAGGATTGCGAAGACGACGGAGAATGCTGCTACGGCCGTTTGTCAGCTACGAATGCTTTGCACTGAACGCCTTTCTCTCTCTCTTTTTTTTTTTTATCACTTCATGCACGCTGCCCTTGAATCAGCCTGTGAGCGCGATTTCTTGTGCATCTGGTCCGTGTTGTCAAGGGTAAGCTTCCTGTGAGGCGCGCCACCCGCAACCCCGCGCTCTAGGCCTAACGAGCGGTACCATTTAGGTGCTGGCTGCAGGTAAGGTTTAGTGGGCGACTGTGGTCCATGGCGGCCGCATTTCAAACACGGACGAATCATTTCAACAATGGAAGTGAAGGCATGGATGGCAGGTGCACCACTCGAATGGTGGTTTGCAGTCGCTGTGTCTTTAACATCGCGCACGTGCCAGAGGAAACGAAGGTGTGCAGCAATCGGTTCGCGTTTCTTCACAGTCCAGTTACTCGCATCTATACTTGCATCTATGGTTTTTGATGAGATCTCACTGAGCAGCAGACAACCAGTGAGGACGTTGGAAGATAGACTTTGCGCCTCCAGTTGGAATGCAATGGTGTTCAAATTTGCAGGAGCCAATGTCCATACTTGCCTGTGCAAAACAAGAAGGATGTCGTGCCAACAACTCCTTCACAATCTCCAGCTCATTTGAAGATAGCGTTGTTCCGATGTTAATGCTAACGTCGCCAACTTGCATTGAATGATGCTGGAGGCCAACCGCTGCGTAAGCAGGTGGTCTATTAAGCTCATCCGGAGAAGGCAGGCATGAGATTTGGAGAATCTGTTGACATTCTTCTTCAGAGAGGTTAATGTCCTCCATTCTGTTTGCTTCTTCTACAAGGCCAATCGTCATCTGAGATGAAAGCACAATGGCTTGCGATGAACACTTCCCCAGCAACTCCTTGACTGATCTTTCCGATGCACCTGCAACCATGGGTTTTACGATGACTGAATAGCATTTGTACAAAAGCTTTGTCCCTGTGATGACCACTACACGACCCTTGTTTCCTGGTATATGGTACCAGTTCGCGGGAACCAAACTTCGCGATAAAGCCGGCATTGCTTGCTGTTTAATGAGGTAGACTTCTTGTGTCCTCTGAAGAACAGATTTGGCGAAGCTTTGAGAACCGTAATCGATAACAGCTCTTGAGGAACGGAGGAAGTAGTCACCTACATGACTTCCTCCGGGACAAGTGTGGGTGAGCGTGAAGACGATGCTCTGCGCGCATCTTGTGCCTTTGCACGAATAAAATAACAAAACGTTGGTGCCGATCTCGCGCACGCATGGGCTGCCTCGTGGAATAAAGAACAGAGCAGCCAGTCCCTTCCTGGTCTCCACTGCTTCTGGATGTGTCATACACCGCCCCTGGAACCCACATTAACCGATAGCCGCAATGGCACATCACAGTGGGTAGCGGGTGGCATATGTAGTGCTTGGGAGGAAAGGGAGGAACAGAAAGAGGGTGAGGAAAGAAAGTGATCACGGCTGCCTGTCTCTTGGTCATTTATCTGGATCAAGAAGTGAAAAGCACAACTTCTCTTTGATTACTCTGCAAGTCTGCTCCTCTTCATGTCTCAGCAACACAGCACTGAGAATGCTGGGGAGGACTGCTGCGACTGCCCTGCAGAAGTGGTAGATAACTAGCCATGCGCAGCTTAGTCTAATGTGCTTGTCTTTCGTACCTTTTGTGTTTCCTGCCGACATGATTTCACAAAAGTGTGCGCAAGGTCCCCCTCTCCTAGGACTTGCGTGGGCAGCCCTCGACTCCTCCCCAAATAAGGGTCAAGCTGAGTTTTCACTGTGCACATTGGTCGTACCCCAATAACATAGCAGTGTCAACTTGAAGTGTGCTTTGAACAGCAGCCTTTTATCTATGCGAATGGCTCTCTCTGCTTTCTCACTTTACTGAGGGATCATGGAGATGCTTATTTCGTGCTTGAACCACAGATATTGTAGAACTTCTTTATGGTGAGAAAAATGTCTAGGCATGTCAAAACAGATTTGATTGCTTTACTCGTCGTCATTGGCAATGTTGTATGTTACTTTTCCACAATTGCTCGATGTGGATGAGCTGGCTTGACAGTTGACACGAAGTGCTCAAAAGACAAAGATGAAGAAACACATACTACAGGATAGGTGCTGACATTCAAATACCAATGTGTATGTGGAAATACAGCAGGCTGTGACTGCAAATGGAAAACCAGAATGGGTCTGCCCTTTGAACACACAGGTTCAAATGAAATTATATGGTGTGATAGATTTGAAAGGGCACAGTAATCAAAAGTTGATGGTCCCTTGTAATTATGTTTCAGAACCTGGTGACCAACATCCAGGATCAGCTATTGCAGCACTCATGAAGCTGTCCTTTGATGAAGAACACAGGCATGCCATGTGCCAGCTAGGTGAGTTCTTTGCTGTAAGCCATCAAGTGTACTTCTCTGGCTTTTTCAGCATATGTTACAGGTATTGTGTTACCACAGTTGTCATCACCATGCTTTCTAGACAGAGGTTGGCAGAAATGAAAGCTCTTATTTATTATTACTTGGGAATTGATTAAGAGGTCCATAATGTTCAAGAAGTTGTGCCACTATCATCTTGATTTAATCTTTCTCTGGCCTGTCTATGAGGCCATATAGCTGGCCTGATGGTGTAAACAATTTTGACAGCTCCACAAAACTTGAAGCTGTGTTTGTGGCATCCATTCATCCTTCCCACACAGCTGTTGCCATGCGTTCGCCGTTGGTGTGTCATCCTCCGGCACTCTTTTTGCTCTCATATCTGCCCTTTCTGCATGTTGAATAAAAACAAATCACAATGGTAGATTATGCTCGCCTGCCTGTGGCTATGTGCAGTCAGCAGTTTGATTCATTAACCACTATTCTAACGTACAGCTTTGGCACTTGGTAAATTATGCAGGGTTTCGTGCAGCATGCAGACGCTCATCGAGAGCAAAAAGTGTCTGTGCACATATTCAGGACGCCATAGCATCCAATACTGTAGCAGGCACAGAGAGCATATACATCGTCAGCAATACCCTTTTGTTCAAAAAATGATAGTGTCCATTTGAGAGCCTACTGCTGTGGCAATGAGAACATAAGCAAAGGACTGTAAGTAGTCCGCTTATAAACTTTTTTTTTACATTGCATCAGTGACTTCCCATGTTTGTATGCATAGGTGCAAATGCCAACATGTCCATAAATGTTATAAGTACAGAGAAACAAGCTGCCTTGTTAAAGTATGTTGGGACCCAAGGGCTCAGACAAGGTCAGGCAGGTTACGAGACTGTGACAACAACTTAGCTTCATCTTGTTGCTGTGCCCAGGGTTAATGAGACTCCTTTATAATTGTGGGTTACATATCAGTTTATTCTTTTAACCAGCACAAAGCACTGATGACTGTTATATATCATTGCATTCATGGTGCTCACATTTAAGAAAAAGGTTATCTTGTTTTGAAAGGTAGGCTTAACCTCTGCTATGGAAGGCCATGCACTATGTTTACAGTTTTGCATATTGTAATGAACTTTTGCACTCTGTGCTGCATTTGCTGCTCCCCTGCAGCTGCCTGCATACAAAATTAGCAAAGCAGGGCAACATTGTGTTAGTGCAGTTGTGTGCATTGCCTTTATAGGCACTAAGAATGCTCTTGCTCTTACTGTCTGTGTCACACAGTTGTCTCTTAGGGTATGATAGTTTTCCGTATTAAAGAGTGTATGTTGTGTGCTATACCATACAGGTGGTCTGCAAGCAATAGCGGAGCTTATCCAAGTGGACCAGACCAGTCATGGCAACACAGCTGATCCAAGCTGTGTGACATTGCGACGATATGCCGGCATGGCGCTAACGAATCTGACCTTCGGTGATGGCACAAACAAGGCACTCCTCTGCTCTATGAAGGGCTTCATGCGTGCCCTTGTCTCACAGTTGCACTCACCCAGTGAAGACCTGCGACAGGTATGAAAGTTATTTTCTGCTTTAATTAAACTGTCATTTTGAAATGGAATTGCTTTAAGAAGAGACTGAACGCAAACGCTGATACCCCTGTTGCTAATACAGGCACTTCACCACTAGTAACCATTGCTGCAGAGCACACTCACCAGTGAGTGCTCTTGTGAAACTCACTTCACTTTGTCAAAGCACGTTGATTCAGCAGCACTGGCTAAAAATAAAGTTGTATTGAAATCCAAGCAGGAAGACTTTATAAACTATCATTTTTGTTACAATTAACCTATCAGGAATATTGGCATGTGTTGAAACATGCAATGTTAACTAAACTAGTTTACTATCCTTGCTCTTGATGAGTTTACAGCCATGGCCACTGTATGCAGGAGAACATACCATGCATTGATTGCGGTCTCTACATTCTTAGTCTGTACGCACATAGGTTCTTGGTTTGAGGTGAATGATGATTAAGATGTGATTAAGCGACACACAACAGTGCAAGGGCTATGAACAGAGGGCATGACGACACCACACTTAATTTGTACATAAAGTTTATTTTAAAGGACGCTTATGCAGTGGAATCTCCTGGACACAATCTTCATTGAAACTGGGAAATCGAACGTATTACAGTTGATCCCGGATATATCAAACTCGGATATATCGAATTATATTGCTATACCAAACAGTTGAAAAATCCCCGTGAAGTTCTAATACAAAAGTGTATATATAGCGCTAGCGTGCACATATATAAAAAGCCACATCTGCATTTCATATATCAAACATTGCCTCATGCCAAAGCATTTAGATGTGTTCCTCCTTGTATATGTTGATTATGTTTTAATCGCGTTCGAATGTACTATAAGCCCATTTTGCGTGCATTGGTGTCGAAAACATGTTTTTTTTTTTGTTACTTTGTCAGGTTGCATGGCGCTTTTCAGTGCACTAACTAACATGTAGAAGCAACATTTTTTTCTAATAGAAAAAAAGCCAACAGGCAAAGGCACCAATTAAGATGGATGCGGGGCAGCTGTAGCTCTGGCAGTACTCAGCACTGGCAGCCTCAGCTTGCATTGACACGATGTGTGCATTCCGATGGTCGTCCTGGTGCTACCGCATGTAGTTCACATAAGCATAGGCTCAGAGGCTCTTGTTTCATGACATCATTCTGCTGTGCCAATCTTGAAGGTCATGTTTTCGTTAGTTGTTGTCTGCTACGGAGCCATAAGTGCCGTTGCTGTCGCCGTGATTAACAACAACATCATAGTCTACCTTCAATGCTTGTTTTGGCCATTTCACACTTTGCTGAGTTGCGCACATCTCCTTTGCTCATGATCAGCCTGCTTGGTAGTTGAATTCCTGTATTCGTTAAACTAAAGATTGACCTTCTTGGACCAGTACAAATGATAACTGGTGCTTGAAGCTTAGTCAAACGTAGCTCTGTTGTGAACCAGTTTCGTAAACATGCTTCATGGTGTGAAGTGTCGACATCGCATGGGTCAACGCCTCAACGCCTCAATGGATTTTGTGAGTTATCAGCATACTCAGGTGACCTCTCTGATGGGCTTACAGCAAGCGACTCCATTAGCGCTGATGACGATGTGTGAGCTTTCTGACCACACCGATGCCAAGATCGTGGACGACGTCGCCAGTGCCGAGGGATCGCACCTGAGTGTCTACGCCGCTGCTGAACGACTTCGTAGCATGCTCCCAAAACTTGCGTCGGCGTTTGCACTCGCTCGCTGCTGTTGTTGGGAGGTGTTGGATTTGCTGGTCTATAAGGCCTCAATAGTACTGAGGATGGCTCAAGGAACTTGATGGCCCATAAATAGATTAAAGATGTGCTTACATATTTCTTTAATATGAGATAAAATGTGGTTGTTTCCACATTGGTCTTTTTCATATTGTGAGCAAATCAGTAAGGTATTGCACGTTACAACCTCAGGAAATGAATCTCAGACATGTGCTGTTTTAAGACGAGCTTCAAGTAAGCATAGTTTATATTTTGAATTATTGATATATCGAACTATTCTGCGATCCCCTTTGAGTTCGATATGTCAGGGATTGGCTGTATTTGAAAACTGTACCAATTGAACATGAGTACATTGTGCCTATATCACATCGGTATGAAAGTATATTATATTGACAAATCTATAAAGCCAGATCTTATCAACAAGCTTCTATTGTAACCTTAACGTACTATTACTTAAGAATTATGTATGAAATAAGAAATCATGTGTGCCTACTGACTTACCCAACATCCTTACCATAATTTCAAGAATGCACTTTCTCGTGTAACAGCGCACTGTCAAAGTGACACTCGGCTCCCTGAAGTGTTCTTACTCAAATGGCACTGAAGTTTGCCTGTATGACAAGTGTATGAGCAACATAGATTTTCGTGGTTGTTCCTTATAGTCTGCTTACCTTTCGTGGTATGTTATAGGCACTTATCAGCATCCCTTGCGGTGCTAACAGATCAACAGTAGTATATTGTCGTGACCGGCTCGGTTGGAGTTCTTCATCATGTCCATCTGCTTGTCATATTATATTGTAGTCCTTGCAAGTCATTGCTGATGGCACCACTACAGTTAAGCTGTTTCAGAGAGTGCAGTGCAATAAAGAATAAAGGGAGGACTTGCGAGGAGGGTAAAAAGACATGCACTAAAACTTAACTCACAATTTTTATAACTACAGTTTAAGCTCAGTATAACAAAGTCAGTAAAACCGGCAGTTTACTTCATTATGTCGAAATGGGGCCTTTCACGCTGTGTATTTTTGATGAAGGTTTCTCATTTACACGTACTAAGTGCCGTGAGAACCTCCTAATAACAGCATTAAGACAAAAAGCTATAATTATAATAATGTGTACAAACAAATATATTTGCACCAGGAGTCCAGCGACCATGATTTGATAACACGCCATTGAAGCCTGTGTCATAGCAGCTGTATGTGACGTTTAAAGCCTATAAAGAAGTGCACATACAACACACTGCAGTAAAAAGTGATAATTAATTAAAGTAAAGCTATTGCATCCCTTTATGCTCTGTTTGGCTTCTACATAAACTTCTTCAACCCTCCATGCCTGTAAAATTGGAAGTCTAGCACAGTAGTAGCAGTAACATTGAACTTTTCCATCAAGACAGAGTGCCCGTAGTGCTTTCCCACCAAAGTATGCTATCCGCTGTCATGCACACATAAAAAAAGGAGAAATAATAAAGCATGGGTAGGAGGACGTGCAAATACTGCAAACGCAAACCACCGTGGTGTGCAGCTTAGTAGCATGCAAGGAAGCGCGGCCAGGCATGTCCTGTGGCAACGGGTCGCTAAGTGCACTCTTCTACACCATTCGCTTTGCTGTGCAACGAACGGCAATGTGGTCCTTTGGGTTATTGTTGGAGCATTACGGTGGTGCTATACATCACACGTGCCACCGAACAGGTTGCCGCGATAGACTTGCTGGCGATAAGTACTAATACCAGCACGTCCGTTCACTGCCGTCATCACGTACGCCTCCATGCAGCTCAATATCCTGCGTAGCTGCATTCTTGTCATAATTGGAATCTCTCCCCCAGCCACATCACGAGCTGTGGAGTGCAGTTGCACATTTACTCAAAATCTCAGCCTGTACCTTTCTTGTGAAAGCTGCCTGCGCACTTGGATTGAGTATGAAATTGAAACCGCGTTGGAGACGTTGGTAAGAACTTCCCGCCAGATTGGTTAGTGTCATCACGATCTCAAGATCTTGACAGAGGACATTCGCGGAGAGTTTGTGGTGGTGCGCATCATGCTTGACTGGATCTCTGTGCATCGTATCTGTCCTAAATTAAGTTCACATGGTGGCGCACCACTTTTGTTGTCACTTTAGACACAGGAAAGTAATTTTTTGCTCTAAAAATGAGCTGCATCGCATCTTCTTTCTGTGCCTGAGACCTGCAACCATAAGTAACGTAACTAGATATTGGGAAAGCTAGGGGGCCTACATGCAGTCATGTAGGCTCTCTAGGGAATGATTTTGTGGGCCGGAAACAGGACAGTACTCAGGGCTTGAAAACGTGCCCGCAGCCTCCTAATAATGCCTTAATGTGCCTTTTTACTGTCAACCCTTTAAAATTGGGTATATGTTAGATTTAGGAAATACTGTCACCCTCGCGGGATAAAAGCAATAGCCCAGCAGGCGTACTGTCCAGCAAGCGATCTGTGCCAATCTATGCATGAAAACTAAATCGTGGACTCATCCCAATCACGATTTAATAAACTTACTGTCAGTGTTGAAGCTCTGAATAGTCTAGAGCAGCGCTCACTAAAGCAGGCTAACAAAATATTTACATAATACTTTGCCTTTCAGTAATTTCCTCTTGGCACTGCCTTATTTCACAACGATGAACTTCTCACAGCAGTAAATTTTTTTCGTTTTCCCTGCGGATTTCATTATCGAGGGGTTCAGCTGTATA
Organism: Hyalomma asiaticum; assembly: GCA_013339685.2. Classification (NCBI taxonomy): domain Eukaryota; kingdom Metazoa; phylum Arthropoda; class Arachnida; order Ixodida; family Ixodidae; genus Hyalomma; species Hyalomma asiaticum. The sequence goes on along the minus strand of CM023485.1, from coordinate 40,788,581 downwards.
ACCATGTGTCAGGTCTGCAATAAAGAACCTCATATGTCAAGATTGAACTGCTACTGTGCTGTTCTGAGACACTCCATGATCCACTCATTTATTATTTGCTTCGTCAACTTGGGTGACTCAAGCAGCAATGCGATGAAGTCCAGGACAACCACAGATGTGCAGCTCTCAAGTGAGGTCTATTCGCCCTCACTTGAAAGCTTACACATGACTTGTCATGCATGCTTTAGAAGGGGAGCAGCCATAATACCTCTCAGCTGCATTGCTGACACTGTCCTTGTTGCTGTGGTAGCTCTTTGGTGGTGATTGCCATGTTTTTGTGGCAGCAGCATGATCATTGTTTCGTATTACATTTGGTGCAAGTGATTACTGACCGTGTAGCTCTCTCATTACATGTGGGGCTAGGCACACAGCATATAAGTAAATTGGTGGACACTGAAGAGAGTAAAAAACACAGACCATAATCATATGTTAATTGATTTTATGTAGGTGACAGCCAGTGTGTTACGCAACCTGTCCTGGAGAGCTGACTCAGGAAGCCGCGAGACCTTGAGGGAGGTTGGTGCAGTGCCCCTTCTCATGGAAGCCTCAATGGAGGCTCGCAAGGAGGCCACGCTGAAGAGCATCCTATCAGCTCTATGGAACCTCTCTGCACATTGCACGGCCAACAAGGTCAGGAAATAGTGCTGGGTGTATGCCTCCACTTACCTTTTGGTTCTCCATTAAGGGGGGTGAAGATTCACTTCAGTGCCCCCTTCTTCTTCAAACCTTCTCCCACTGAGGTCGTTTTGGTCAAAAAGCTGTGCAATGCGAGGGCATAGGACAGATTTGATGCCGCCCTCAAGTGATTAGGAAGGGAAGGGCGTGCCAAATTTGCTCCATCAATGGTGTAGCTAGCAAAATTTTGGAGGTAGGCTTTGTATGTACAGTGAAACCTTGATAATTTTCAACTCACTTATCCAAAACTCGTGCTTAATCAGAATTTCTGTGGTGCCACACTTCTTCACGTAAATATGAGTGGACACTTTGAAGTGGCTGCCTGCACTAGCCTGATTAACTCAAGGATTTTGGGCTCTACATGAGAATTCCTTATTCCGATTTTGCTAGACTGGGTAAGCGACAGTCCTTTAGAGTTACAAGGCAATGCCACATAGCACAGATAAATGGGCAAAATGGTACGTATTCATGATTAAGAAAACGGTGCAGCGCACACAAACGAGATACTAAAGAAGAAGAAAACACGAAGACGAACGCTGGACTCACAACTAAAGTTTATTCCACACCACGCACATTTATACCCACACGTGGGTACCATCAGCAGAGATACACAAAACAAATCACATGTGTCCATTCAGATATAATACCTGTGTCACACGGACGAGCAGAAAGTCTTTTATCTAAGCGGTCTTTACCAAGTTGAAGGACTTTTAACCAAGAGGCGTTGCGGCGCAAACACACGGCACCAATGATCTCCTTTTAGTGTTTTCTTTCGAAGACGCTACTGAAAGCGTGGCGCTAGCAGTTAAAAGAGAAGCAATGAAAATAAAACGATGTATCTCGATATACAAATTAAAGACTTATTGCGTTGCTCATTTCTTCAAATAAATTTAAGAATAACAGATGAAGAAACATCAATGCGAAAGTTTCTTGCACTAGTTAAGGTAGTGTCCGCATAACTAGCGACGTGTACAAGTCCGTCTGGCACTTGGCTTTTATTTACCATATTGATGTTTTGGTGCTCTTGACATGGGCAACCCCATCGAAGAAAAAGTGAGAATTGCAAGCCTTACGGACATGCAATAATGAGTGGAGGTTATCTTCCCAAAGTCTGATTAAACTCCAGGTATCCGCCTCCGACTACTGCAGGCGCTGCTTTTTCCATGCGCCGACGGCTGCTTGATCTCCGGGGTTGGCCATAGACGCTCCCACTACTGGAATGCCGAGTATGCACACGACTGCCGAGCACGCTTTTCCCGCTTATGCAAAATGGCACGGCGCGAGTCTGAGCATCACCATGTGGTTCCCGATGCGTCCTAGCTGCTCACGAGAGTAGAAAAGGAAATAAGCATTAAAAGGATTCGTTACACCTTCTGCGGCATATGAAATTTGTTTTTACTAAGAGCCTTGGTGACAGAAAAATAAGCATCCGCTCTTTTTTTTCCACCAGTCGAAAATTGCTTGTGCCCACTGGTTTTGAGGCTACTCATTCGGAGCCGTAAACGAGATAAACGAACTCTGTTTACGAAAAAGACCGCCTAATTCTGCAAAGGAGTTCGCTCTCTGCCGTGTGTCTGCTTTCAGGAACTTCTTTTTGGAAGAAGTCTGTTTGCTTAAAAGACTTTTAAGTGCCCGTGTGACAGGGGTATTAGATTTCCTTTGTCAGCAAGGCGATTGATGGGGCACTGATGCATCAATCGCCTTGCTGACAAAGGAAATCTTATATCTGAATGGACACATGGGATTTGTTTTGCGTATCTCTGCTGATGGTAACCACGTGTGGGTATAAATGTGCGTGGTGTGGAATAAACTTTAGTTGTGAGTCCGCCGTTCGTCTTCGTGTTTTCTTCTTTAGTATCTCGTTTGTGTGTGCTGCGCCGTTTTCTTAATAATGCCACATAGCAATTTTGGTGATTGGTAGGTGAAGCACCGCAGCCTTGTTGCTGCCAGCACGGAGAGAAGGTACGATTCCTACTACTCTTCATGAGCAGCTAAAATGCATAGTATCTGTGAAGTAGCATGCCTGTGGAGTAGATGACCTTCACTGCAGCATGGAATTAAGTCGTGTGCAGGCAGCACGTAATGTTTACTCTGCAGCATCAGCACATTATGGTGCAGCCATTCTATGTGAAAAGGGAAAAAAAGGTTGAGGTATGGCTCTGCTATTTCAAACATCAATGACAAGTGGGGGATCAGCAATGGGGGGGGTCTCAGCAAAGCCTCACGTAACCTTTCTCGCAATGACAGCAATGCAATATTACGGCGAGTACTTAAAGGGAACCTGAAACGGTTTTGGTGATTTTTTACAAATGCGTTGCACCGATTGCCCGAGTCCTTGTGATCATTAGCGTGACAATATCAACACTCTGCGTTATGCGTGTAATTTACTACAAAGCTTTAAATACGCACATCGTGAGAGATCGATGCAACTTGACTCGAAGCGTTTTCAACCGCCCCTTCCCACGGGACATGCGATGGGTGCTACGAAGTGGAACCCACGTGACATCATGAGCACTGAAGGGCAGCCAACGGTATCGTCATGGCATCTGGCGGCGCACACACGAGTCGCCAGTGCACTATTACAGAGGCTAGCACTGCCGAGGCCGGCGACCTCAGTAAAGACATAGTGGCGCTATGTCGCTACGGAGGGCTCTGCACAGCGGCTGACGTGGGAGGCACAGTCATCGCTAGCGCGCACTCCGCAGCTGCTTGAGTTGAGGAGGAACAGCAGTGGTAAGGAGGAAGGCGACAGAAATAAGCTCGTAGCTACCTTAGCACAGGTGCTTCGCTTCATTTATGGTCTGAATGATTTCACAGTTGTGTTGCCTAATCAATGACACAATGTCAAAAAAACGGTTCAGGGAACCTTTAACGACTGTAATGATAGATCAGCTTTCATCTGCATGATAGTAGATTGGGCACTGTAGTTGTGAGCAATGAAATGGCTTGCCTTATTCTGAATTATTCTAATGAGGCGACCAAATAGGAGCCGCATACACAAGCTGTGGTCACATGAACATTAAGTGAGCAAGTTTTTGCAAGGGGGAAGGTGCACTGCGCATGTTCCGGCGCAAAAATTCTGAAGATTTGAATGCATTGGCACATACGATGGTTATGTGCTCAGACCAAGATAGGTTAGGTGTGAGGTGCACACCTAGGTACTTATAGTTTGTAGTCGGCGATATAACACTAATGTGGTAAGCAAACTGCTGAATTTACAGGTTTATGGGTGAAAGGCATTACCTTACACTTCGACGTGTTTAGTGTCATTAGCCATGTATTTTTTATTTTATTTTATTTTATTTTATTCAAGTACATCACAGGTTCCCATTTGGGACATTATGTGAGGGGGGTCATACATCATAATTCAAACAGCACAGATCGTAAGTTAGTGAATACAGAAACTGGTAAGTTGTACAAAGTGAATACTAAATACATATCTTTCAATACACTGAACATATTAGTAGTAATAAGGCTGAAGGCAACAGACGAAATGCGCAATAAAAGAGACTTGACACGACCATACGAATTTAACAAGAGCGAGCATCCTGCGCACAAGCCGAAAGTCGTGGCTGTGCGGAAAAAAATAATACAAACATTAAAAAAAAGCTATGAAAACAAAATGTGTAGTTCTTTTCTGAACGCTTCAGTGTCATGTATGCCAACAGTTTTATCGGGAAGATTGTTCCAGTATTCTATGGCACGAGGTAACGCCGATGAATTGAAAGCCTTTGTTCGACCGAACAGGCGTTCCAAGCTTCGATGATTGTGAAGACGATGAGATATATGATGCGCATGGGTAAGCGGTAGTGTAGATGGGTGTTGACTGCAGATTACTTTATGAAGGAGACTGATAAGTGCGATGTTCCTACGAGACTCCAATGATGGAAGTGATAGCTTCAATTTGATATCAGACACACTTGATGCGCGCCTGTAATCACCGACGATGAAGCGAGCTACACGATTTTGTATGGATTCGAGTGAATTAATCAGGTATGCTTGGTGAGGGGACCATATAGAAGATGCAAATTCCAGCTGTGGACGGACAAATGATAAGTAGGCTAGTTTTCGAGTCGTTGACGGAGCATCCCGAAGATCACCTATATACCTAGACCTCAGCGAAGTGCAATATGATCTTCAGTGCTGCTGTTTGGCTAGAGTTTCGCTAGTTTCGCTTTGAATCGGGTTGCATACGTGGTAAGCGCCGAGTAACGTACGCGAAATCATTAAAATTTTTGTCGAATATTTTAAATATTCAATATTAAAGGATATTGAAATACCAGATGTACACTTGCCAGAGCATTTTCGTGAACAATTGTTTCTCAAGCCTAATGAAAAATGCGCGTTTTTCATTTGAAATGTATTATACGTACTACAAAATGAACACAAATGTGCAGAAAATTGATGCTTACGAAGTTTTCTTCAAGTCATCTAGAAATGACAACTTTTTGATCACTGTTACATAAAAGTCATGTTAACCACTTATGTTAACTTTTCGTGTGATCTCAATACTTAATTAACATTTAATGCATAACCTTCAATTTTATATGTTTAGATTGAATGTTACATTAATATTTCCAAATTAAGCGTTAATATTACATTGCACTTCAAACATGTTTGAAGCACGACAGGAAATATTATATGTTTAATGGGAACGTTAAAAGAACGTTGTTGAAAAACATACAATGTTATAGCAACATTCACAACAAAAATGTAACATTGTTACGTCTTGTGCTGCCTGGGGTCTTTCATAATCATATTGTGACAGACGCAAGAATGACAAAATGATCATTTGCAATGTGTTGGCGGAACCAACAAAATGCCTGATGGCACACACGCGCAAGCGTTTCGTGAACACTCGTCTTTCTCACTTCTTAGAGCTCTGCACTACTTCTTATTGTAATGCTTCATAACATCAATCTCTTGCGGCGGATGTGCCGTCACAGTGCTTGCTAAGACGATGAGAAACAAGCTTCAGTCTTGAAACATGAACAACGTTGATGTGCTGTGAGGAGGTTGAAAGAGCAGGGGCGAGTGGCACTGTCTTGTAGTTGACGTCACTATAAGTTGGCGCAATACTTTCTAGGTCCTGGTGTAACGGGACAAAAGCTGTGGGATGGTTTTGGGACGTAAAATCCCAGAAAATAGTAAAATTAATAATACAAAATGGAAGAAGTATCGTTCTCCTTTTCTTCTGTCGCGATCTTATTAGGGCTGTTTGTTTGTCAGAGATTAATCATTTTAGTTTCTGTATTTCAAGTTTCTTTAAACATACAGAGTATCTGTCATCTTCAGCAAAGCTCTGTCATAATCTTATTGTTTTTTGTTTTCTAGGTGGACATCTGTAACGTGGAAGGGGCCCTGGCCTTTCTCGTGGGTACTCTAACCTACCGCAGCCCATCCAAGACGCTGGCTGTTGTTGAGAATGGAGGTGGCATACTTCGCAATGTGTCCAGCTACGTTGCATTGCAGGAACAACATCGACAAACCCTGCGTGCGCATAGCTGCCTGCAGATTCTCCTCAAGCAGCTAAAGTCCCCGAGCCTCACTGTTGTCAGTAATGCTTGCGGCACACTTTGGAACTTGTCTGCACACTGCGCCCAAGACCAACGTGCTCTGTGGGAGATGGGCGCTGTGTCGATGCTAAGAAACCTCATCAATTCCAAGCACAAGATGATTGCCATGGGCAGCTCAGCGGCCCTCAAGAACCTCCTGACAGCTGCCACAGAGCTGAAGCTGGCTGACTGCGATGGTTGCAACAACAACAAAGACGACAATGACAATGAGAGCCTGCCATCACTGGCAGTCAGGAAACGCAAGGCTCTGGAGACCGAGCTTGACGCTAGCTTGTCAGAGACATGCGACAACATTGACAGTCCCCGGGCCAGTCCCACGGGGGATCCACGATTTGGGTTTGACTTTCATCAGCCAGACATTCTGGAACGGTTCCATACTTATCTTCCTGGGAGAATGTATCGTAGCATTGGGGGAGAGAGGGATGTTCCACGGTCGGACAGTCGTGACAGTATCGGAAGCACACAGTCGGAGCCAACACACCTGAGGCCTCCGCAGTCGGTGTTCTCCAGGCAGCGGCGCAGGGGCAGGCAGCTTTTGGAACGATACGGGCGGGGTGGAGATTTTGGCACTTTGAATCTAGCACTTGTGAATCCTTACTTCCCTCATCATAGTTTAGAGGAAGAAGATGCAGAAGCTTTGAATGGAAACGACTTGGAAGAGCCCCTAAATCAGACCTCAAGTGATAGAAATGGCTTTGTAAAGGGTCCCATGTGGCGAGACCCCAGCGAGTGTGCAAGGAGGAGGTTGGATGACAGCCTCGAAGAGGATGATGAGGAGGATGTTGAAGATGGTGAGGAGGATGACTTGGAGGTGGATGCCTGCCGAAATGGTGTAGACTCCGCTGGCCTGAGACACTTGCATGGCATGAAGCCTCTGGAAAGGAGTCGCCGAGAAGTCCAAGAGATCCAGAGGATATTTGAAAGGGCACAGAGCCCACAGACCTCACTGAGAGGCTTACATGTCCAGTGTGCTAACGACACAGTTATTTTGACTGACCTGGGTAGCTTGGAAGACATATCAGATGTGGTTGTTTCATCTGTATCAAAGCAGGAACTAGATGCAGAGGACAAAGAGGAGGATGAGTGCCTGTCTGATGAGGACCTTTTATCTCCTCCTCCCCAAGACGAGCAAGATGTAAGTGTAACACTGCTTATTGTGGCATGTACGAGCATATCCCAGTACTATCGCACCTTTATATGACAAGCATAGGTGCTTTAGAGGTTTACTGGATAAACTAAGTTAGTCTAAAACTGATTTTTCTTGTTGATATCAATTTGTAATGAATACGTGCTTATTGTTGATATCAATTTGTAATGAATACGTGCTTATTATATTACAGCCATATTTTTTTGTCATTTGATGTGACCTCATAATTGGGTACATCAGTGGAAAACGAGAGTCGAGTACAGGGGCACTACATGAATTGTTGAAGTCATTGACACCAGTAGCTAAATGACCAACTATGACAGAACTTCGCGTCTTAAAGAGCTTGCACATTTAGTCAGATTTGTAGCACAGGCACAGCTGTGTGGTGAACGTAGTACGTCTGTTTGCTGCACCATGTCTTCCGTACTCCCTATTGAAGTCATTCAAAGCATTACTGAATTTGAGTTTATTGGTGAGTTCATGATGGGAAAATGGCAAGAGTAAAGTTGTTCAAGCAAAAAAGGATAGCTCCATTTCCCCTCTCTTGTCTCATTTTTCTTTCTTGCTGTCTTTTTGTTTTGTTGCAGTACGCAGTATCAGTATTTGCTCCTTTTTGTTGCCACATTTTCTACTTTCTACTTTTCGTGTTTCTTTGTTCAGGAGGCAGCTGAAGCAGGCCACAGTGATGCTCACTTTGGTGCAATGCATGGCCAGCAGTCAAGTTTCACATTTGGTAGCTCAACCAAGGGCAGCGGGATTCCCGTCAAAGATAGCCTCTCCAAGCTGCCACCCAGGAAAGATGCAGCAGTCACAACAACCTGGGCTACACGGCCATCGAGTATCCCTCAGAGGTCAACGTCGCTGGTCCAGCCTAGTGCCGTGAATGAAGGACCAGAACGACATTCCGGAGGTGGGGTACAGTCTTCAGAACTAATGGACACCACGCCAGGCACCCCTGAGGCGCTGGAGCAGGCTCATTCAGACCCGTGCACCGCAGCAGTTTCACATAGACAAACTAGTAGGGAAGCAGGAGGACATCCAGGCACAATGCATCCATCGCAGGCATGCTGTCAACAACAGCAGCAAGCTGTTGCACCCATGGCCAACAGAAAGCCAGCTGGCCACTGCTGTAGCTTCGCCCACTCTACACCGGCACCCTCCTTGCATGAATACATTTATGGCAAGAAGAGGGGCGGCCCCAAACCACCAGTGGCGGTGAAGCCACTGCAGTTGCAGCAGAACAGCATGCCAGACCTGGAACAGTCTGAATGTTCTCAAGCTGAAGCACCACAGCCACTTGTACTTGGAAGTAGTTCAAGTTCATCGGCTACCAAAATACCACAGTCAGGTAAGGAAATGGACGGTTACACTGCACTAGCCAGTGACAACCTAAGAATGACAACCAGGCTTTGCCTGTATGGCAGGGTGCCGTGTTGGATTGGTTGGTGCGTAGATTTATGAAAGATGTGGAGCCAGTTTAAAATCAAAACACATGGTCAGAAAGGAGGGAATGAGCACCAACTCGTAACTATGCGATATTATTTTGGGAAGCATTCAGGATATTTACGCACAGGAAATGCCATAATCGCAGGCGTGTTGACAACAACATTTGCAAGTTGTTACACCTAGAATATACTAGCACAGGAAATTGCATGTTGGTGTGTATGTGCGTAATTCCCTGTGTCTTAAACCCGGAGTGCTTCTCGAAGTAATAGTATTTGCGAATTACCGCTCTTTCTGTCCTTTCTGAGCTTGTCTTCCGATTTTACCTTGTGCTACATCTTTCATAAAGCTCCACCTGTAGGCAGCAATGACGTGAGACGGTAGTGGTGCACAGCCAGTTACATTTGCACATTTTACGGCGTAAGCTGTCGTGAGATCACAACAACGGCCGTTTTTGCTGCCGTAGTTGCTCGCTGCCACTGCTACTGCCTGTGCAACCACTATTGCTCTTCGTGAAGCAGTTTTTACGAAGCGCTGCCTCGTGAAGCGGTTCTTTGCCATGCGTCATGCGTCAGGCGACATGTGCAGCCCCGACAGCAGCCTGACTTGGCTCTCGATATAACTGATGGTGCCTCCTCGCAAGGTGTAGACCGCTGCCGAAGAAGTGAATCGCAGAGCTACACGCGTGGCTGCAGCAAGGAAACATCGGGCACAACTGACTGCTGTGCAGAGAGAAGCCCAAACTGCAGAGTTATGGCGCAGGGGATACCTACCACCTGTACTTGCACTAGTTTCCCCAAGCGTTTATAATGGCCTCTAAGAAAGTTGCTCCTCCAGCTTACGCTGTCGCTGTCCTGCGATTCTGCGAAGGCCTGGCTCTTTTTTGCATCTTCAAGCGCTTTTGTGTGTTTAATATGGTTGTTTATGCCATACATGTTTATTTAAATCTTAGTGTCACTGTTTTTATCACATATATATTTTTATGCAGGTCCTGACGCCAACATTCAGCCAGGCATAATACTTTAGCTGAACACAACACACCATTCCATTTCCCGCAAGTCATGCATTTTTCTCGGCAGAGCACAATGGTTGAGAGCTGGTTACAGCTGGAATGGCTCTCTTGCAGAGGGACATTGCAGAGGGCAGGTTCACTGCAGTTTTGTCAACGGAGATTGTACAGTATTCTTAGGTTGTCACTAAGTACGGCTCCTGGCATAAAGGGAAGGTGACAAGAATTTAAGATATGTTGTTTTAAATTTATGTCTCCTTCCCTTTAAACAATTTAAGAGCAGCTGCATTATATTTGTTCACACTGTTGTTAGGCAGGGCGCAACACTTGTGCATATGCTTGACAAGTTTTTAACTCTTGTTTCAGGGAGACCTAGCCTTGTTGCTGCACCGAAAGTCTTCCGGTCAAATGCAAACCCGCCTGCGCTACCACAGTCTTTCACAGGCACAACTGGGACTTCTGGGACTTCCCAGCATGCATCCAGCAGTATGTGCCATTCTGAACCAGGGCCATCAACCTCGAGGACTTCAGCGACTGATGAACCTACCATGTCCTTCAGGGAAAAAATTGAGAGGTTCAACCAGCCACAGAGGGATTCCTCTTGTGTACCCCAGAGGAATTTTGGTTATCAAAACAAGACAAGAAAGACAGAATGCAACCTTGGCATGGCGAGCTCCCTTACCCAGAACGACAGAAACATTCCTGAAGAGAAAGGCAAGAAAGATGAAAGAGCACAGGAAAAGCTTCAGTCCCAACCTGCTAAACCGATTGATGATGATATGGAGATGCGAAGCGCTGCAGAACCGAGGTCCACAAGCCTGCTGTCATCATCCAGTACTAGCTCATCAACACTGAAGGCACCTTTGTCAGTACAGCATGTTCAGCCTGTCATTAATGGAACAGTTGCTAGGCTCTTTGATGAGGAAGTGCCTGCTATAACACTCAATGCTGGAAATGCAGCCCTGGAGGCTAGGTCATTGAGACCCGACATTGATGATGAAATGATGCAAAGTACAACGAGTTTAATGTCTGACCTAGAAGCTGCAAAGCCACCATCTGTTATGGGGGACCTTCTGTCCATGAGCATGACGAGCAGTGGGCTTTCTGAAGACATCTCATCAAACGGGAAGGGCGGGAAGGCACCAAAGCGCGGCCGGGTGCCAGAAACAGTGCGGCGCGCACTGGGAGCATCGATGGAGTCACCTTTCAGCGACTGCGACCTCCTAGATTACGTTGGACCACCTTCCGCCATGGGTTCAATCGAGAACCTTAGCATTCGCAGCAGAAGCGGTCAGTCTGACGATCTGAACAATGTTAACCCGCCTTCCACGATGGATGATCTCTCAATGAGTGGCAGCTGCATGAGCCTGAACAGCATTCCCAGTGATGATGATGCAAACAGTCAGTCCAGTCCGCTTGTGCCTGAACCAAGTCCAAGAAGGACATCTAAAAGGGGCAGTGACATGTCAGAGCGGCTAAACGCAGCAGCCAACATGGCACAGGTGTACTCCCGTGAGCTCAATTCGCTCGTAAACGGCAGCATGAAAAGTAGCAGTGGCACTTCAGAGATGCTTGAGCATGTACAGCCTCCCTCCGTCTACCAGGACATGAATGAAGTGACATTCGAGGACATGACAGAAATGGGCTCGGACGGCTTCGCATCTGACGTTGAGTTTGATGGTGAGCTGATGCATGATGACGACATGCCGCTGACATCCACAACGGAGACACTGAGGCCTCCAGCTGTCTCCTCATTGCAGAAGGAAGAGCAATTTGGAGACAGCACAGAAAACTTGGCCAGCACATCTGCAGACATAGAACCTTTGGAATCCGACGAACACTTTTCATCACCGGCCCATCATAGTTCTTCCTTTAGTCGCAGCAGCCCATCTAGAAAAATTGAATGCCCAACTATTGACGTTGACCGACCGTCCTTGCTTGGAATGCCAGTGAAGCAAGCTAGGGAGAGGTTCTATGATGTCTTTTGTCAGAGGAAAGGGGATGAAACAGTTGATGACGAGACTTTCTCGTTGATATCTAATGATTCTGACCGGGAGAACATAGACGATGGAACCCAGCCAGAATTGCACGAGAAGGCAGAATCCACATCTAGGCCTCCCTCATCCAGAGGCCCACGAATAGTGAAGCCAATAAACAGGGAGACAATACGGCAACTGCAGGACAAGAAAGATCAGGAGAGAGCAGGTTCGTCTCCTCCGGTAGTGCGCAGGCGGGAATCACTGCCTTCAAGGGTTGGTGCCAAACGTACTGGTTCGCCAAAGCAGTCCACATCCCCAAACCCTTCCCCTATCAAGCACACTAAAGCTTCAGCCCTTAGGGCTTCACAAAATCAGAGGTCTTCATCCGAAGGATCACGGCAAGTGAAAAGCACGTCTCCACAACGTTTCGTGCGCACTGCTCCCAGCTCACCTGGTAAAACATTGAGTGAAAGACCAGGACTTCGAGCACCAAGAGTCCAGACTAGGACAATTACCACAGGTGCAGCAAGTTCGCAGGTTCATAGGCCTGCTGGCCGCCCAAAGAGCTTAGAGCAGGAAGTCAGGACAACAACGGCAACAGACTCTTCGGAGGCTTCTCAGGCTCCTCCACCCCTTGTTAGGCAGGGCACTTTCACGAAGGAGTCCCCCACTGACCCCATGGCATCAGTTACAGCGGGTGCAGATTCAAAGCCATGCAAATCTGTGACTCAGAATGTGGCTTCCACTAGTAGCGGCCGATCAAGCACTCACAGCAGCCCTCAGCACTCTTCGCGAAGACCGGCAAAGAGCGCGTCGGCTCCGAGTGTTCCAGCAAATAGCAGCCGGTCATCTTCGAGCAGTGGTGCAGTGCAAAAAAGGAGGACGATCCCCCAGTCTCCAAGCTCCCATAGCCTTGGCGGTGATGACAAAAAGGGGCCATATGTGCGAAGTCTCAGCAGCGGAGGCTTTCTGGCTACTAGTGCTCAGGTTCAGAAATCTGGAAGTGCCGCCAGTCTGAATTCGCAGTCGAGCTCTGGCAGTGCTGCTTTGCCCCGTGGCAGAGCGCCAGCTCCGCCTAGGAAGGACTCCGTTCCAAGCAAACTCTCGTCTCTGTGGAAGCGCAAGGGCTCTTCTCCGCCTGCTACTGCCAAAGTGGGGAATTCTGCGAAGCCCAGCACCAAAGCTACGGCTAAATCCGAAAGGTAACATACCAGTATCTACAAGTCAGCTTTTATGTGCAATTACTTGGTACTTGCATTTAAAAAAAAAAAAAAAAAAAAATTTATGTTGGAACATCTGTATCGTTTTTCTTTTGCTGAGTGATACTGATGTAGTGCTCTGTTAAACATACGGCTGAAAGTTTATTATTTTGGCATTGGTTTAGATGATTTTGAAGTGTAGCATGTTAAGGATGGTAAACTAACTGATGAAAACGCTAATTGTTTACACATCGACAGTTGAGAACTTTTGTCCTGATACCCTGCATTCTTGAATGATGTGGTGGTGGCAGGTGATATTATTCCTGCAAGGTGGATCGAGCAGACAACACAACTTTCTGTTAATTTATTTCTGCTATACAGCAGAGTCCATTTATAACGTAACCGCTTATAGTGCAGGACCGACTATAATGCGGTTTTTCCGACCCCCGTTTACCCTCCCATAGAACTTAATGTATAGGCATACCGCTTATTGTGCAGCTCCATGAGATGGGAGACCTGTTATAACGTGGCTGCTGGGAAATCAGCGGACAATTGAGGTACCGAGCAGGCCTCACAATGGAAGTGCGTTGCCCGAGAAGAGCGCAACGAATCGCCATGGAGGAGGAAAAAGCGCGGAACGAATGAATAAGGGGCGGAGGGAAGAAAAAAGAAGGCCGCGGCAGCAGCGCGTCGTGGGCATGCACTGTGATAATAGGATTGCCAAGGCGACGGAGAATGCTGCTACGGCCGTTTGTCAGCTCCTAACGCGCGCCCGCGATCGCATGACGTCCGCGTTACCGGTGTTTGTCCCCAGTTTTTTTTAATCATTTCACGCGCACTGCCCTTGAATCACACCGCAAGCGTGATTTCTTGTGCACTCGATCCCTGTGTTGTCAAGGGCAAGCTTCCCGTGCAGCGCGCCACCTGTGACCCCACAAAGTAGGCCTAACGAGCGCTACCTATTCGGTTGCTGGCTGCAGATAGGGTGCCGCGGGCGACTGTGGTTCATGGCGGCTGCGTTTAAAACGCGGACGAATCACTTCGACAACGGAAGCGAAAGCATATGGATGGCTAGGTGCACCACTCGAATGGCAGTTTGCGATCGCCACGTTTTTGCCATCGCGCACGCGTCGGAGAAAACGAAGGATAGCGCGTGCAGTAATCGGTTCCCATTTCTGCGCAGTCTGGTTCCGCGGGAAGTCCGCGCTTTTCTTTTTTTCACAGCGCGGCCGCGGACTTAAATCTTTGACATATCAATTTATTTTATTTTATTTTTTTTAAGCGGGTGAAAGCAGCCTGGTCGCGAGCTTCGAATGTCTAACATGTGCCGCTACCTGTTCGACAGTTTTTACACACGTGTAGACTTTGAAAAATGTTGTTTTGGTTATAGTACGGTACCGCTTATAGTGCGGGTATTCGCGATTCCAGCGACTTACGTTATAAGCTGTCTATGCTGTAATGAGAGCATTTGTATGAAGTGAAGTGAACTTATGTTTTTCAGCTGTAAGACCACAGGACGAGGGGAGCCAAACGGCCCTTCTGTCACCATCAAACAGCCCCAACAGCCTGTAATCTGCAGGAGTTCTACTTACGAAAAGCTGACTGACGTTGGTGTTGATGTGGACAGTGACCTGGAGACTTCTTCAAAGGCTCACTTGCATATGCCAAACTCCACACAGCAGCAGCAACAAAGCCTCAACAGGTCCTCTGTGCCTCCGGCTCAGCCCGCCAAGGCTGTACGACCAACTAATTTCTGGAAGAAGCTGGCTGAACCATCCTCATCACCAGTTTCATCGTCGCAGTCTTCCACGAAGACAGTCATGAGCTTTGCTGCAAGCACTAAGCGTGCATTTGGTGGTGCCAACCGGAAGATCTCGGATGTCTCGGCGAGCCCTGTGGTCTCTCCTTCCTTGCTGCCTTCTGGTAAGGAGAGTTGCAGACCCACGGTCCTCGCCCTCAGGCTCAACAGTCCCGTAGCGGCAGCGCCTCCATCGCAGCCGTCACTGCATTCACCTGTGCTTTGCAGTCCCATGAGCCAGCTGGGTGCTGTGGCATTGTCGCCCACTGCCGACTCCAAGGGCTCGTCGCCTGCATCGGCCGTCGTGTCGCCATTCAACTACAAGCCACGGACGCCCACCACACCTGGAGGCACACGCTCCCTGATCCCTGCTCCCGTGAAACTGGCTGGTACCCCACGGTGTGCCGGTGAACAGGAGCTGCAGGTCAAGTAGACGTTGTGCCATGCTCGAGCAGGTTGGGGACAGGTGTTGCACCAAGTAGAGATGTCCGAAGTGCATGACATCGCTGGAAGCATGCATCGTAGATGTTTGCTTGATCGCGCATGGATGGTGTGCTTGTAGAGAGTGTTTTAATCAGGTGGTCACATGAGCAGGCCCATGCTTGTTTTAGAGTGATTTTGTCAATGTTGGAGTGTTTAGGAAGCGTTTTGGCAAGTTTTCTCTGCGGTTTTAAAAGAGCCAGTGAATAATGTAAAATCTGTTCTTGTCAACGTTCTTGGGATACAAGTAAGAACTGTGCCAACCCTTATTTGCTTATTTACAAATATGTTTGCCTGCCTCCATTATGCTGAAATTTTCTGATTGCCGTAAAAGGCTAGAAATGCCAAAATCAAGTACTCTATGTTATGTAATTCATCTGTTTGGTTGTAATTCATCTGGTTGTAATTCATCCATGGGCTTTTTGGTGCTACACATAGCATTGCTTTACTGCTTGTAGGTGAAGTATTTTGCGAACACATCATTTGTGCCTATTTGTTGACTAGCCTGATGTCTCTGCATTCGAAAGCAATGAAACATCAAAGTCGTTACTGCTGAATACATTACATTATAAAGGAGTTTGAGAACTTGCAATTGAATGGTTTCAGTGCTTCGCCAGTCAGTGACTATCTGGACATCTTTTGTATAGATGCTGAAGGGAGATGAACTCTGTGCAGCACAGTGAAAACGTGTATAATTTCAGTCGAGGTAATTATTTAACACCACTGGCAACACTGACACAGATGAAAGAGAACAAAATCTACTTGGCCATTGCAAATGGGCCATAGTTCAACAGTGTGCACCAGGTACAGAAAGGAAGCAAAGTGTGTGTGCACTCCATCCATCCGACAGACTTGTTCGCAGTGAAGAATGTTCAGCTGAGTCGTCACATGTCCGTCGAATATTTCAGTTCTGCCGCCCAAGTAAACAAATACGAACTGATAAACTGACATTACTACAAGTCCATAATCATTCACTGATTTGCGAGAACCCCAGATTACTGGTAACCCTAACAGACAGCTGTTTCGCGAGGGAAATGTGTCTTCACCACCTAGTGTATCATGACAATTAAACTTTGCGGAATAACAATGGGAGGCAAAAATGCTCATGAACAGATTGCCTAGGCACATGTGAGTGGCAAAAAACTAAGGCACGGCTCTTGAAAACTGCTCTGCTTATGGTGCCGCCTTCGAGCACACGCCATGGGTGGTGCTTCTTTATTAATCCTTATCCTTCAGCGCCAGTACACCTACTTGCTTCTTTGGCTGTCTGCAGTGTTCTTACATGGTGTGCGTTGGTGTAGTATGGTCCTAGCAGAAAGTTTCAAATCCAGGGTCAGCATGATGGCTGTGCTTTTAAAAAAGAATGCAAATGCTGCATAACGGACATGCCCATATAATCACAGAAGCTTGTTGGATTGTGCTTCCCTGTTGCAATCAACCTGGAGCACTCTGCCACTGTGGCATTGTTCATAACTCTTATTAGGTGTTGCTGTGAGCTGTCGTGTGTGGCATAGCTGTGGTGTGTGGCATAGCCCCAGACAACTGGACCCAATACACAACAGAGCGGCTTGTGTCGAATTCATTTTGCCGAATCAAAGCTTTAGATATTGATAAGAAAAACTCCGAAGCTTTAGAACAGCAAGCCATAGGGAGGTGGGGCTGTGTAAATGGTTCAACACATTTTACCCATGGCTGTATGGGTCATCTGTTGTTCTGTTAATGGTGAGCACCACCATGGCTAACATCTCATTGATTCAGGCTTACTGATGTTGGTGGGTGAATTGAGTGTTGTTAAGCAAAGCACTCTAGAGTGAAGACAGCCTATTGAGTTAGTTATGGGGTATCCGTGAATGGGGAGTCATTATCAGAAACAATTTCAGTTGAAGTAAGTAATTACCATTTGCCTCTTACCTTACAAAGGCCAGTGAGGTCATACACAACCAGAATGTGTTAAGAACTTCTTGTGCTCTAGCACATTTCTTGCCTAGAAAGGGTGAGAAAATGCTTGATGGTTGAATCGCTGCTGACAGAATGAGCAGAATATATGCACAGTGCAGTGAGAGGCTTGCACACTTTGGTTGAACAAAGTGTTCCAAGACATTGCTATTCCAAGCGCTGTTGGAGTTTTGCGATAGCACATGTGAATGTCCTTGTGAGGACCGGCTTTACAGCCCCTTGTAAGGAAAATGCACCATCTCCTTGCTCCGATGCCAGGTTTAAACTTTTGTCATCCGGCCATTCTAATGTTTTGTTGCAAATAAGTGATAAATGGGGAGTGGCCATTTTATTTTACTTTTTATTTTTTGGCATCCTGTGTTCTTGGAAACATCTGCTTTAGATTACCAAGAGGAGTTCAGAGCGGCAGTATTTATTGGAGATGTTGTGTGTTAATCTGCCACTCTGCATTTCATACATGCTCATTTTATAAAAGCCCTGTGTTTTTGATGAGTGCAGTCATATCTGTGTTGTAACAGTTGAGCGTAATATCATCAAGTGATCATGGATTGTGTATTTATGTAACCTTAAGCTATCACTAGGTTTTCTTCTCATAAGCCAGTTATGCAGCTATATTTGTGGTCCCTGTGAGATAATGGAAGCACTTGGCGCTTATTTCTTGTCGATATGAAGTAAACACTTGATGTTCCTTTAGGATTTTAAACAAAACATTTACATATTCTAGTCAATGCATTATGAGCTTCAGTATAGTGGCGTAACATTGTGCAGCATTTTGTAGCAACAGATGCATCAATTTCGTTTGATGCATCTAGAGCTATCTCTGTCTCACATCTGTGCCATTTCTTTCATATATTGTGTAACTTTATGCTTGCTAGCAGGTTTCTCCCCACATTCATTTGTTAATGGTGGTTTATCTTGTCTAAGGTCTACTCTCTGCTCATAACTATATAGCATAAACTTTTCTATCTGTGTACAACTTACCTGCTGTAATGCACACGACCTTCAATTATATACTAGTTTTACTACATCTATGGACAGGAAGCCTGAATGTAGTGCTGGATGTAATGAGATGTACAGGGGCAGCTCCTATTGTATATTGATGCCAAATTTTTGTAAGACTAACAGGTGAGGTCTTTTGCTGGGTTTTACACATATTTGAGACAGTGTCTTCTTATTAGATTCATTCTTGTGACACCACTGTTTTTATTTGTTTGCCTTTGTTTGTGCGATCTCTGCAGTCCCTGTAGTCCATGTACATGCTATTGCAATTCTTTGTCGGCAAACACGACAGCTAGCTTGCAAGCTGTACATTTTCACTTGTTGTACGAGTGCTGTTGCACTGTAGTTTGTACATACTGTACAAATAAGCGAATCATATGTGCATTCAGTTAAAGGTATAAATACTAACCAGCCTTGCATGTGCATTGCGATACGTTCCTGCGTTGGTTTTCCTTTCATGGTATTCGATTTAAGAATGCTTCTTTTGCAATGACTATTGTGTTCAGTGCATCCCCCTTTTCCAAAATGCTGCCTAGCTTGCTGCAAAAAAGAGATTACATTGCTGAAATGGCACAACATGCCAGTCATATTTGCACATTACATCAAGAGAGAGTGTGTGAGTGGAGTACAAATGAAAGGTTATGAAGTTATCCAGCCGTCAAATAAAAGAAACCTGAGTCATCAAAACTTGTTCGGTGTCTGTGTGATTTATTCCACTATTGTGTGGAGCAGATTGAAAGGCCGCCACATGTTCTTGGAGAAAAGCCTTAATGCCCACACTGCGTAAACCACTTAGAGCAGCAGAAGCAGCGTGTGCATCGTACATGCTCTATGGCATGCACGGTCTTTCCAACCAATATGGACCAGTTTGTAACTACTTCCGTATTTTTACTACGGCCATTTTGGTAGATATGTCAAAGCAATGATCACCTGGAGGCAGTCCCATGAACGTATTAATTCTGGGAGCTTGCCTTTAGTGCAGTAATGTGATCAATAATAACAACAACAACAATAATAATAATAATAGTTTATTTCTGTTCTATTATATTGCACATAGTGAAGAAGACCATGTAGGAAATGAAAAACTGATTATAAGAGGCAGTTCCATGTACACTTGTCTATACGGTGCTAGCATGGAAAATAATAAAAACGGTCCTCAGGCCTGGTCTTAGACCACTTGATCTAGGTCTTTTGATCTGTGGAACATTTTGTTGTTTCTATCAATAAACGATTCAGGTTTTATCTTTACACTCCAGGGCAAATGCACAAAGTAAATAGACATCCGAATAGTAAAGGGCTGCAACAGGACCCTCGTTGAACATTACTAACGAATATTGCAAGCATTTGCAAATGCATGAACCATATAACTGATATGTATGAAGTATGAAATAACAGTGAGCTCAACAGAATAATAAAAAGAAAATGCAGAGACAACAAAAATGAAGTTGAGAAAAAAATACAGTAAAAGGAAACTGGTCTGAAGTGAGCAAAAACACAAGGAGTTTAACCTAATAATTGTTTAATGAATTCCCAAATGCACTTAAAGAAACATTGGATTTTAGAGACATGAGTGTTTCCATAATGGGATCGCACAGGATGATGTTAATTTACTGTGATCAGTAATAGAAACACTAGGTAGCAAAAATTTATTAGCTACAAACCTGATATATTTGGTATCTATTCAGGAGAAAGTCTGGTCTCATTGGAAGATGTCCTTGGTGCTGGCATCAGCGATACAAAATTTGGTACAATATTGTGTACCCATGGATGGCCAGAAGCGAACCAAGGCATGCCTGCAGCGATTTGCAACAGGTGATTAATGACTGTTAAAGTTAAGCACTGTTAGGGATTGTAGATGGGACTCAAATACACCACCTTCTAGCAAGATGTAACGCTTTCCTTCGTGTCTTTTGTGCGATAAACTTGGCACTTTTTTTTTTAATGATCAGATAATGTTATGAGGTTTCTAAATCTTATTTATTGATCTATTGTACATATATATCTGGGGTGATTTTTAACGCGGAAGCGTTTCTTGGCTAGGTTGGCGGGAGCGCGCGCCCAGCTGCCGTCCGCAAAAGCCGTGCCCGGAAAGCACGTGACCTCTCCCACCGGAAGTGACGCCGGCGCCAACACTCGCCGCAGCGGCAGTCTGCCCGCTCGCGCTCCGCTCTGCTGCAGTGTACTAGAATATTATAGTGCACTGTAGCTCTGCTGCAGCTACCTGCAGCGGCGTGTGAGCGCTTCGCTGCGTTTCTTCGCTGGGTTGGCGAAAGCGCGCTCCCAGCTGCGTGGCGTCGCCGTAGCGCACGAACGCGCCACCTAGCCGATCGTTCCTCGCCGCCATGCGTGCCGAGTTCAATCTCGAATTGAAGACACTCACAGAGGCCATCACGACGTTGAGATGTACGTCCATCGATCTCGCATTCACCACCGACCCGTACATTGTGCGAGATGTTATGTATGTATCCACCTACTACTCGGATCACAAGTCCATGGTATATCCCTAGCAAAAATTCTAATAGAGATTTGTATTAGTCTAATAGGTTTTTCTATTAGTCTTATTAGTATTGTATTAGTCTTATAGGAATCTTTACTTGTCTTATAGGTGTTTGTATTAGCCTAATACATTGTTCTATTAGTCTTGCTAGTTTATATCAATATGCTCTATAAGACTTTTCGAAATTTGTCTAATGGATCTTTTCTCAAGCAAGGTAGCTAGGGCTTTATATAACTATTAAAACACAAAATTTGCAACTCAATAATCCTTTATACAGCTTTATTAGTTTGCGTTAGTTTACACTGTAAAAAATTTACACCCTTAAGGGTGTAAATTAGGAACCTAGAGATGTATGATTTCTTGGCAATTTGGCAGTGAATATTTGGTGGGTTTAGATTAACAGATGTGTGTGATGCACAGCTACCAGTTAGCCTGCCCTTGATTGGCAGATGTCCTGTGTATCCTTATTTTGTAATTGGGCATAACAGTAATTTCCCCACTGGCACTACATAGCAGGTCAGGAATCTGCTTAGTCGTGACACATATGCTTAGTCGTGACGAAAATGTTTGGCGCATAACCGATGCGCCAAACAGCCGGCATTACAGGTTCGTCCCTTTCCTTAAGACAGAAATAAGCAGGAAACCGATAAAAACCTATCGCACATATCTTGCGCGTTGCTGAGCAACTAACCCACGGCGCAGGTCATCGGTGAACACTTTTTTTTTCATTTCACGGCGGTGAGAAGCGCCCGCACCAGCGAAAACGCAGCGGCTGCTACGGTAGGCGCGCCGGCGGATGCCTACCATGCGAAACCAAAACTCCCGACGACAGCGCCACCGCATCTGCGTGACGTAGGCCCGGTGGAATAGGTCTATATACGGGACTGTCTGTGTACAGATGTGAAATAGCGCGAACGTTCTGTTCTATATATTGGTTTGACATGGTCGAGTGTGTATTTGCATGTGTGATGTTCCCGCGGTGTCTTGTTAGTGTGTAATGTGTGATCATAAATGCAGCTAAAATCAAATGCTGTGTCACTCACAGTGCGATTGCAAAGCACATATGCATCCTCCATTTTTGCTCTACACACAAAAAGGGTGTCGCCCATGAGCTTACTCCGTGCCCATGGGATAGGTCATTTACACCCTTAAGGGAGTTAAAATTTTATAGTGTGTATTAAGCCTCATACGTCTAGGTTATTAGAACAATCGTATTATGTTTTCCTGTAAGTCTTGTACAAGCTATTAGTCTAATACTAATAAATTCTATTGGTGACAATAACCTCATAGGCTATTAGTTTCTCTATTAGAATTTTTGCTAGGGTAGTGTCTTGTACACCGGCCTAAAGTCCGAGAAAAGCGATCTAGGGACTTTACACCGGCCCAAGTACGCCGTCACCGGAACGATAAGAGGGTGACGACACCGGTGTCTGTCTAATGACACCACCCACGACGCCACACTACTTCGACTTGCCCGAGGCCTGGCTCGGGCATATCTGCGTAAACTGCCTGGACGACAAAATACAAGAGGACATGTGAAGTATCGACAACACTCAGATGGCAT
Source organism: Hyalomma asiaticum (assembly GCA_013339685.2). Classification (NCBI taxonomy): domain Eukaryota; kingdom Metazoa; phylum Arthropoda; class Arachnida; order Ixodida; family Ixodidae; genus Hyalomma; species Hyalomma asiaticum. The sequence continues at coordinate 40,766,220 of CM023485.1, read as the reverse complement.
CAAATCATTCAAACAAACGCAATCCGCCCTCCCACATTGCCTCATTCTTTATAACACAACTCGGTAACACCAGTTTGCAGCACCCCTCCGCAACAACAATCTAGCCAAAACAAACGCTTTCGCATTCTCATAAGAATATGCTTAGGGATTGTCGAACTTTTTCTTTCCAATTTCTTACTCCACTTCTTCAAGGTCACAGGGATATGTGGCGGTCAAGCCAGGTCTCCTCAAAACGAGACATAAGGTTCTGTGCCTAATAAACAGCATTTCGCATAAGTCACTGAACTATAGGCATAAACTGGAGGAACAGCATCTCCAGAACACCATCTGGATGACAATCCAGGACAATGCCTGTCGATATCCCGCTTCATCTGGCACCACTGCTTACATATATACTTGCACTATAGTATATAGTGCTTAAAGTATAATGGGCACTAAACATAAACGATATGAAACGGACGTGCCTTGTAATCTTATCGTGTTTTTTTTTTCTTTCATGTAAATCACAATAAATGAGAGAACGGGCGCATGCAGAGAGTCCCACGTAACGTTTTATAAAATTTAAAAATATGCAAATGTTATATGCCACTGACACTAACCAAAAGTAATATTATTTGCTATCGCTTGGCGCAACTACACCATTCTCCAACATTCTGTATTTCTTGTAACTCCACGAAAAAATATGGGCATCATAGTTAATCAACTTCTCATATATGTTCCTTTTTGAAAAATTCCCGGTTCCATTTTTTGCTTTATATGTGCTACGTTACATTTCCTTCCAGGCCCGCGAGATATTAAAAAAGTATTAATCGAGCTCCTTCTTATTGTTTGCACAATTAAGTCATATAACCAGGACACTATGACTAATCTTTAGCGCTCCACGTTGGCTGTCGCCATAAAATGTGGGAGACGGTGTGAAATCGCACATTATCCAATGCGTTATCACCGATTGTCTTCGCAGGCGCGGGCAGAATAAAACAACGTGATGCACATGAATCCTTCGTCATTACAAAGGCCACCAGCGTCACTTCGATGGTCGTTGAAGCTGCGTTTTGTTTTTCCGGCTTTCGAACAGTCACCGAAACGTGAGACGCATGATAGCAGCCTGCAAGTTCATGGCAAGGCAGGGAACCGCCTATTTCCGCCACCTTAACAGTCACATTCGATCAGTGTGCGCCCGACCTGGGACGGTGTTCCGGGATTCTTCGCTTGCTGTGTAAACGTGTCGAATTCAGTCTGTCTGCAGTGACGGTGTTCGAGCTCGTTTCTAACCGCCCTCTTCGATCAGCACGGCAGCAGGTGAGCCCTGTGCGAGTTTCCACAAGTTAAGGGTTCTTAATTATTACACAACTGATTAGTGCTCCAGAAATGAGGCAGTACAAGCAAAGAGGAACGTGCACCACAAGCGCTTGTGGCATCAAATCGACTCGAAGGAGCAGGTCTACGTGCGCACAGGAAGGTCGGCGCGACGGGGGTGGAGGCAAGCATCATACCCCCCTTCCCAATCTATAGTCTCTTTAGGAGTTCTGTGCAGCAGAGCCAAGGCCACGAGACCACCGAGCGCCGAATTCTTCCGAGGCGAGACGAAATTTTATTGTTCGGACACACACCTGCGAGCCACTCTGCCAACAGAGGCCTCACTCCGTCCTCCTCCTCCCCTTTCCAATGCGTCTCCTGCCACTGCATGATTCGCGACCGGCAGATGCCATGGCGCGGAGGGATACGTTTAACACGTGTTTGCCGTCCTGATGGGCAGAAGGGGCCTGTAGCTTCCACACTGCTGCACGGAACGCCTGAAAGACTTTAATGGCCGCGAAATCTGCGCTAGAACGTTGGTTCGCTATTCGGAAGCAAATCCGTGCATATTCTGGCCACCTGTAGTTAAAAAAATGTGGGCAACTTGTACTAGTGGCGCAAGGCTGGACTAAGAGCGGAGCTTGTGGTCGACCTAGCTTCAAGCTTCTACAAGGTCAGTTAAGCCACGTGGTTTGTGACGTGACTAGCTGCTACATGATTTTGGAGGGAAAGACTCAATTAAGTGACACGACTACATGTTATGTGGTCTGGCAGGAAGATGTCACGTGACTAGACGTTACATGGTATTGGCGGGAACGTGTAACGTGGCTAGCTGTGACGTCATGTTACGTGATTTGCGCCCCGTGTCTGGGTTCGAACTGGCTTGGCAGGCAATGTCCGATTGTGATCTCCTCCTGCTCCTTTCACTCGCCTCCTTTCCCAACCCCTTGCTATAGTGCACTGCACAGCCTACTCTCTTCCCTTCCCACCCACTCTTCCCTTTGCGACCCTTGGTGTACTACACTACATAAGGCTATGCTGTGCTTTAATCTGTCCCCTCCTCACTCCCCTTTCCCATATCCTTGCTATATTACATCAATGTCCATGCTATGCTATGAAGTGCATGCGCCTTTGTGTGGTAGCGCGTTGATGGCATGAGTGCTACAGAAGGAAGAAGTGCGCGCGCAAATGCTCTGCGTTTCATAGAAGTGCACGCGACATTATTTCATATGATGATGACAATTTTCTGCTCGCACGTAACACCGTGCGGCCGGTTTAAAGTCTTAATCGGTAATAAAACTGTCACGCCTTGTCATTGCCTCATTCGCTACGTAGAGTTTGCGCTGTCGCGTGGTACCGCGACACCACGCCAACACAATTTGATCAGCATCGGGTTATCTGCGAAACGACGCACACTCTGAAAAGGGCGTGTGCTTGGAGGGGTCAATTTGCCCGACTACAATAACCGTCATTTGCCGCGGTCTTTCTTGAAGATACGGCGCTCGGAACATTCCCATCAGGTATAACAGGCACACTGTTTGTGACCGGGAACCATGGAGCGTGCGTCGGTAACTCAAGCGCGAGAAAGATGACGATCATTCTTGTGGGACACCATAGTAGTCCCTTTCCACACAAATCTCTTTTTCGGTTCATGGCCGATCCCTCAGAGTGGGTTGCGCCAAGGTATTCAAGGGCCAACCAACCAACCAACGTGGGCTCTTGAAACACTCGTTTTGAAAAGAAAACAACAGCCGTGTTCCGTGTTGAAGTTTATCGCCGCGGCGGCGAAGCGTTATTCGTCGTCAGGTACACTGTATCAGTGCTAAGGCAGCCGCCATGGCATGATGCCGACACAGAGGCGCTGTTAACGAACGCAGCACAAGCATACGCAAGTTTTGTTTGTTTGTTTTTCGTGTTCATTACACGCATTTCTTCTGGTGAGAAAGAAAGAAAGAAAGAAGAAAGAAAGAAAGAAAGAAAGAAAGTAGTAGGCAGGCACGCGCGCTCCAAGCTTCGCTTTCCCAATTTTCTCGACAGGGGAAGAATTGCTGGTCTTTTTCCACCCTACAATAGAGCGTCACTTGACATTAATCAAGCGGCACTCTCTAATGCCAAGAGCCCTGACGACTTAATAAGGAATAAATGAAAGTCTTAGCTGTAAAATGAGCCAGTCAGTATGCATGGTAAACAAACGGCGAATGCTTTATTTAGCAATGATGGATGTGATGAGTGCGAATGACTCGCAATAAATTAAAGCTGCGTGATCGTGAGTTTCTGTACACTGCACGTGCAACACTTCCGCTGCACGGAGGAACGTAGAAGACCGACAAGGCGCACGCACACATTCTCGTAAAGAAGTCCCGCGTGAAATACCGCGGCGCTGACCAGTGTGCTCGCTGCGTGTCGCGGCTGTTCCGAGAGCGTCCGCCGCGCTGTATGGTCAGGCAGTCACTTCGCACATCACAGGACTGTCCGGTATGGACCACTCGGCCCACTTGATGTGGACGATGTAGTATCCCGGCTCGATGACTTTGTACATGACTGTGTACTTGTCCTGGCCGCAGTAGGTGACCGAAACATTTATGACGGAGTCAGCGTTGGGGCCCAACACGCTGACCGAGAGGGGTCCCTTGCCGGCACCCTTCGTGATGACCTGCAAGCAGAAGATCGGAGAAATATAAATACACGCGAGTTCAGTGTCAATCCCACACAATAAAGCTCGAGAACAGTGAGACTTGACCAGGCAGCACGCATGCTTGTGCACGACAGAACGCATATGCACATGTAGCACTTGCATCATTTCGTCTTTGAAAATTGTGATGCATTTATACGGCAGGAGTCACCTGCGACCGCTTCAGCCTGCTCCTCCCTCCGATTATTTTTTCTATAAACAACGGTGTGTCCTCTCCAATGCATGAAACACTTAAAAAAAATACTGTCTCGCAGATTTCGCTCATGGAGACTGCATTTGTTTGGTCGGTTAACTTATGCTATGTTGTTAACGGTAGCCTAAAACGTGAGTAAAATAAGACAGGGCAGTGACTGACGAATGTGTTTTCGGTAAAGAGGAAAACATCGACATCGACAACAACAACAATGAAACATGATAAAACATGGACTGCAGTGTTGACGAGGCTCTGTGCAATTCGCTGATGATATTTCGTCAGTTGTTCCGTGGGCGCCGTCCACTGGCTCATCACCAGAACCACAAACAGCTTAGATTAACGTTGAACATTAAGTGAACAAGGGTGCAGACATTAAGTTGACGCTCGTGCATATTTTCATATAGTTGTATGTAATCTGTGGCGTATCCAGAAATGGGGTGTCCGGATGCCCTCACCCCGCTCTTCATTTTTGGATCTATAGTATGGACCCCAAAGAAGAGGACCTATTTCAGAAAAGTTCTTATGAGTGACTTTTTAGGCGTCAGATGCACCATTTTACATGTGGAAGTACGCGCGTACGTGCGCCCATTTCCTTCGAGTCCTGGCGCCTCATATTCAGGTTTAAGTATCGCACTTCTCAAAACAAGCCGAGCCCCCCATTCACGCAAGAAAACCAGTATCCGCCCCTGTATGTAATGGACCAAAAGCACGCACCTGGAAATAGTTTTCGGCGCCGGCCTGTCCGAAGTAGAGCTGTGCACCGGAAGCCACGCACTTCTCTGGTCGAGAAGTTAGCTCGGCGAACAGCTCGTCATCCGACTCCCTGCCGTTGTAGTAAAGGCCTCCCACCACCTCGTTCGAAGACTTGATTAGCTCGAACGAGGCGTACGAGTCCAGGATAAGGGAACCGTCGTGCAGCGCGTCATCAATGTATTCGGAACCGTACTCGCACGGAGAACAGTAACCACCGCCGCTTTCGGATTCGACGTCGTCGTCTTCATCTTCTTCGGAAATGTCTTCGTCCGATCGACCTCTTGCTGCTATTGGAGGGTGCCTTCTCAGCGGACGAGATCTGTCGGTGGCTTCAGTTGCACGGTTGCATCCGCCGCGCCATTCTTCGCTACTGTGGTCGCCGAAGCAGAAGTCGAACGAAGATCTCTGGTAAGACTCGCGTTGTCCTAGATGCTTGCTGCAAGAACCGTGTGAAGGGGCGTCCCGCCTTTGCAAGGAGACTAGCGTCGGGCTGAAAGGTCGCGTCGCGGGATGTGCAGTGGTGGTGCTGTTGACGCTGCAACGCGCAGTGGCGGAACCTCGGTCTCGCTTGTCGGAGCCGCACTGGACATGCTTCTCATCAAGTTCTGTCGGCGGTCGACACGTGTTGCCACCACGATCGCCTGGGAGCCGGAGGGTGTCCGGCGTATTGCATCTACGCTGCCGTTGCGCTTTGTTGGACAGTGCTCGGTCACTTGATGTGGTCGTCCCTGCACAAGTGAGGAAAGGGAGAGAGCAAAGTATCGGTAAGAACTCTGGCGTCGAAATCGATTATCCAGTGCGCAAAGCGGTAATGGAACCTATATACGCGTAAACATTGCGCCACCAACAAAAGATTTCGATTAGTACGTTTTCGGTTGCAGTGACACCGGCCCTCGGCATCGCGTAATACAGGTTGGATCCTTGAAATATGTATAGCTTACGACAGTGTCAGCAGAATATGACAAGAAAAAGGATTAGTTAGACAGATCATAAATGAGCCCATTACGATACGATGCTTCTTTGTGTATCGTCGACAGAAAGCACACAAAGTTTCGTTTTCACTTAAGCTTGCATTTTCATCCGGTGTTTGGCACCTCAGCTGCTGCCTTGTAGCAATCTCTTCAGACCGTTGTCGTTACTACATGCAGGAGAATTAGCGCAGCGAGATTCCGCTGTATATAGCGCCGCGTATACACGTAGCGCTGCGAGCGTTGTGCATGCACTTAGACACGTGTAAATGGTTTCAGGGAGAGTTGCGAAACCGCACTGCAGGCGTCAAACATATCCCAATGACATCAGCGGTGCAGAGTGCCTACGTAAGGAAGCATGAACCGAAGCGGCCCAGTCGCCGGGAACGTCGTTAACGCAATAAAAGCGAGCGCACTCGAAGCGCTGAAAGCGTTCAAGGCGCCCTTCCTCAATTATTGCGGAGGGATCATTGGCTTCCTCCACGGGATGCAAGCAGCCCATCCCTGTCACATTTACGACTTCAGAGACGCAACTTATAACAGCGCAGCTGAGCAAGGTAACCAGTGCATGCGTCATCCTCTGACGTTTGCTGTCACCATTGTCGCGTGACGATGGGCTAAGTGCGCTTCCCTGTATGCGTCCGGAGCAAACCGATGCATCTGCAAACTATCCGCGGTCTTTCCTAATCTTTCCTGTCGAAGAAACGAACGTACAGTTTCCCACGTGTCTTCGCTGCGAGACGAAGCACAAAACAAAGCAACTAATGACGAGCTGTAATAACACGTGTAAATACTTTGCACTGGCGCGCTCGAACCGTGCTCATAGGGTAAACGCTTGATGTCGCAATTCAGTGCTATTACGCAGACGCTTTGACGAAGCAGTTATCCAACATGCATGTCTCCACAACACTACAATTAACATCACAGTACAGAACTAAGCACAGGACAGAAAAACGGACGTACCTTGCCAGGAATTGGCGGACAATCACACATCTACAGGCGGCAAGCGACGTTGTGGTCTCATCTGTCTTCTCTTCTTGACTTAGATAAATGCACAGTCCCTTTCAGTGAGGCGGGAGTCCTCTCTGCTTAGCGAACACAGACGAAAAGACACGGAGACGACAGTCACAACGTCGGCACGAGAAACTTGAGTACCAACACACAGAACACACAGCATACACGAACATTATGTCACTCCACATTGCACCGTGGGACAACAAAGTCAACATGACGCTGACGACGATGACGACGACTTATCTACCCCGCGCGTACCTTTGTCCTCTGACGACTGACTGTTGGACCCAACGCCACTGTCCACGGAGCACGGGGCCTGACGACGGGCGGCTTGTGGAAGAATAGCGTCTTTGACTAAATCAGGTTCGTTCTCCTTGCTAGAACCTGCCACCTGTGTTACTCTAAACCTCCTCTCTATTTCCTGCCTTCCGTTGCTGGCGTCACCGCGCACGCCAACCTGTTCAGGGCTTCCGCATTGGTTCGTACTTTGTCGATGCTCCCACACTTTCACCATGTCCCTCACAGACAAGAACTCATCGCGATCACCCGATGAAATGAAGGTGTGCGTAAGTACTACTCGTCTGTATTGTCTTCTTGAAATTTTCGGTGAAGTATTGTTTCAGCTTCACTGTGTCGAGGTATAACTCGTCTAGTTTCGACAACGGAGCTTGCTGAGACGACGACAGTTCCAACTGAGATAGCTGCCTCTGTACCGGAATCGACTGAGGAAACGCACTTTCTAGAGATCTCGCTCTTTCGAGAACCGACATTCGGCTGTGTCTTTCAGAGGGCACAGGACGGCTGTCGAGGGCAACCTCACCAGGCTGCTGCTGACAAGGCTCAAGTTCAGGCTCGAGGTCATCGTCTGCTTCAACAGCTTCGTGCGAAGGTGGGGTGTCGAGCTTGTCTGAGGCATCCGCCAAATCTGGCGGCTCCATTTGATCGGAAGGCGACTTGTCGCTCTCCTCCGATATGATTGATAATGTCCTTTCCAGCTGCTTATGTGCGGTGCACTCTGGAAGGTCATCGGTCACTGCAGACGACTCCGCTCCGACGAACATTGCATCGCCGCCTTCGCCAACTGTGGACAGATGTGCCGCTGCTTCCAGCTCGTGCGATGCCTCGGTGTAGGGAACCGCTGTCTCTTGACGCAACATGTCGCTCACAAACAGCGCCCGCGCAGCACTGCTTCCTCCGCTCGAGGAGTTTAGTGCGGTGGAAGAAAGCTCGTCTAGCTCGCCGACGTCGGGAAATGCACTCGGGGAAGTCCTTCCACAGGGCGACACCCTGCCGCTGGGAGTGATTGTCCCGCTGGGGGACACTCTTCCGCTAGGTGTAATGGTTCCGCTCGGGGATACCGTTCCACACGGAGAAGCTCTGCCACTTAGTGAACCCTTGGCAATCGGGGACGTTCTTCCGCATAGTGAATCTGGACAACGGCGTTCGGCCGAATCCTCGGCGACAACCTCTGGAGTGCGCTCTTCTTCGCTCGCATGTGGACATGAGGAGACGATAATCTCCGGCATCGCGAGCTTAGAAGGAGCGTGCTTGGACCGCTCCCACAGGGACTTGTTACCGTAGTCCACGCAGCTGTACGTGTCCGGGGACGACTCCGGACTGCTAAGGGGTGAAAAGAAATGCTTAGCCACGCGCGTGCCGTCGGCTGTTGTAGTGGTGCGCTTATCGCGTCCCGAGCTATAGTCGCTTCCATTCTGTCTGAACACGTTGGACGACAAGGATCGCAGGACCTCGAAAAGCTTGTCTTTGTCGTCTCCTTCGATCACGATGTCCTGGCCGTTGACGTTGACGATTCTGCGCAAGACGCGGCGCCTCTTGACTTTTCCTTTGAGCTGCGCCGCCGAGGTTGGGCTCGCCGGAGCAGGGTAAAGCTTGTCATCTTTCTCGGAGCTCTGTGAATCGGCCGAGTCCTGCCGCTGGAGGAGTAATTCGTCCGCATAGTCGGTAGAGTCGTCCACATTCACCGTGAACGGGCTTCCGGCCAGGTGTTGTCCGTGCCAGATGATGCTCAGCTGGTGCTTGCCTTTGAGAAGGGGTGTGTACTTGACGGCCACCATTCCCGGCTGAATGTCGTACTCGATCAGGATTTTCTTGTCCTCCTGACCGGCTTCGTCAGGCGCGCTCTTGTCGGCCTCCCGGTTGTTCGCAGTGACCTTGCGGCGCGGCGACTTGTTGGTGATGATTTCTTTGCAGACCGTGTTGTCGGGGCCGCGGATTTCGAACGACGATGCAGAAGTTGCTGGTGGACTTGGTGAACACGTTGAAGCTAGCCTTGCGTCCGCGCACGGCCAGGATGAGGCCCATTCCTTTGGCGAAGCAGTTCTTTCGCGCCACCAGGCTGCTCGAGTCGTCGCCGGGGTCATCTTTTATGGAGGGTCGTTTGCCCAGTGCCTGCTGCAGCTGAGCCTTGGCGGAGATCACCTTTAGCCGAGAAACAATGGCGCGCACGGCCTTTTCAATACTTGGGCTGCCTTCAGCAAGCTCCTCCGCGGTGATGTCCTGTCGAGGAGAAAGAAATATACACCATGAGCAGGTGCGAATAGTTTCAACGCCCGTCAAAGTCGGCCTCCAAGAGTATTAGTTAAGCGCTAACTTGATCGCTGTCAATTTGTATTTTATGTATTACCAATATAAAACACTGGACGAAGCGTCCGTATCTAGGCGCATATTGATATGCTTGCAGGTATAGCCTCGATATTTATGAGCTTATCTGTGTGAAGCACATAACATCTATTCGAGCTGCTGTCGGTGAATCTTTCTGGCTTCATGGAGCTTACTGCTGTCATGACACTACTGAGGTATTAATGTTGTGTTTACAGGCTTGTCAAGTGGACGTAAACATCCCACCGACTCCAAGACCAATGCGATGCTTATCTGGAGGAAAACAAGAAATCGGGCCCTTCTATCGGAAAGCCTGTCCAGGAGCTCAGAAGTCGTTCCTTTGATGTTTAAGCAGTAGTTATAGAGGGGTCTGTGCATAGAGGGCCCATTCAAGGCCAGTCGGTCTACAGAAGGCAGCTCACCGGTCTAATGGGCGTGTGCTTCTCCAGAAGAAAGAAGGCCAGTTGCGCGTTGCTGATGCAGTTATCTGCGTTGAGCAGGTCGTAGCGAGGACACGAACCAGGGTACATGGAATCGAGCAGCGCGCACAGCAGGATGCCGTCCTTCCAGCCCGAAGAGAAGTTGTCCGGAACAGGATAATTTTTCACGCGGCTTCTGACCCAGTCGAGCAGCGTCTTCTTCTCGTGGTAGCCCACAGAGATACCTGCCAAAAAATGTCAAGCGACAAGTTATAGAAACTCTCGGTCACTATAGCAGTATAAGTGAGTATGCGGGAAACACTCTAACGAGGAACACGAGATATTCTCTATAATTAATTAGCAATACACGCCGTGCCTTCGCACTTCCGTCCATGAATGACACCTCTTTTGACGCCTCCAGTGAAGAACACTTCCATCTCGGCCTTCTCTGTATAGCAACAACATCGCCGAAATTTGTTGACGCCACGCTAAATGCCGACCTGACTCAACTTTTGTATCTTCAGCAGTGCAGTGTGTCATAGTGACAAAGTGTAGGCGATCACGAAATATCCGGACTTCATTGCCTGGCATGACTTCATCTCCAAGAGAGGTGCGTGGATCCTTCTAGTACAATTGCACATACTTGTTCTTACGATAAAATTACTGGTGTTATGGGATCGGCGTGTATACTTACAGCTGAGAATGTAGCAGAGGAACAGCTGCACTTTGTGCCACAGCGTGCTCGATCGCCAGGCGCTGGTTGGGTGCAGAATGAGGTGGCCGAACCACAGGCACCAGGCCGTCAGCCGGCTTAGCGTCGACTGCCGGTAGTTCTCCATCACACTCAGGATGTCCGCTGCAAAGAGCATATGGAAGCGCGGACGTGAGACTTCGATCCTGCGCGCCATTTTTGCGCACACGTAAGAGAGAATACATCGTTCTCCGGCAAAAGCGACGTGCGCACCGGGAGCCACATTGCGCTCGACGAGTTTCTATATCGCTCTTTCTCCCGTCGCACCAACTTGTTTACCTCGCCAAGGACCGCTCGTCAGCATCGCGTTCTTCTAGGTTTACATGCAGACCTCGACCCTCGGCTAAGGCTGTGCCCCTCGGATGGCTTTTGGCATCTCAACACTCGTACCGGCCTTCTCTCACTTGGCGTGGAATCTTCGATAGCGCATTCGTTAAATATACCATAGGGATGTGCGAGGTCTCGAAAGGTCCAGGAGGTTGCGACATCAAGCCTTCATTAGCCACGTTATATGTTCGTGTTTAGTTTTGTCTCGAGCAAATAGCCGCGCACTCGAGCTGTAGTGCGGGCGAGAGATCTGAGCAGGAAGGTAGCTGCTGCATAGAAACAAGGTTGTTTTAGCATTTCACATGCACACACTGAGAGTGTTTTCTTCGTTCAGCGTCTAGCTGCCGCTTCCGGCACTTGCTCAAATAAAAGGTTCAAGAACATCGGCGGCAAGGCGAAAAAAACGCTCAAATCTGTCAACCATGAAGCGCCACTGCATGTTCGGTCGGTGCACTCCAAGCGTGCACCCTTCCTCTTCATGTTCAGCAACATCATCTCGAAATCATTCCTTAAGCATGGAAGCGTTGTGAGAAATGCACCGCACCCTCGTGAAGCTACGAAGGCGACACAGAGGCTTGACAAGTGAACCTAAGACGTCAAGTCCAGACTTTCCCCTTGGCAGCAACGAATCTACATGCGAAATCATGTCACGAAGTCGTACATGCTTTAAGTATACATAGCAACATTCGCTCTCTGGAGGAAGAAAGTTATTCTAGTCTACGTGTTCGGGACGGCGATAGTCCTACATTGTCGTTTTGATGAGAGAAAAACGACACAGCAGGAATACCATGTATGTGTCGCAGATGCGTCCCCTACCGGTGCCGCTGACTGCGCGACTTGGGGATACAAATAACGTAACAGTTAGAAGAACTTACGCTTCCGCATGCCGTGGCGCACGTATATCACGAAGTGGATTTTACGCATGTTGGATTCCTTGGGCATCGGTGTCGTCGGCGCGTTCCCACACCGCCACTACGCACGTCCACGAGACCGCATGCGTCGAGATGGCCCCGCACAGCAACGCGCGGGGTAGCCGGTTTTCGTACGACGTCGTGACAGCGCCGATCTCGCGCGCACACACAAACACAACCGGTCCGCGAGGTCGAGGTTGACCGCAAGAACGTCCAAGTCGCGCACCGTTGGCGTCCTCGCCGACTGAGTGGATCTCGTATCGCCGCGCCAGCGCGTATGTAAGCGAAGAGACGTCGCCGGAGAAAGGGAGTCGACGTAAAAGGCTTTCTTTCCCGTTTCACTTTCTCAAAAACGTGCGCGCGCGCTGTGTGTGTGTGTGTGTTTGCGAATCCGCGGGTGACATGCGGTGACGGAGCGGCGGCCGGGAAGTCCCAGCGGCGCGCGCCGGGAATTACTTGGCGCGAGCCAATACAGGGATGCGGGAATTCGTGTCCGCCTCGTTAAAACTTGACGGCGCGCCTAGTACGAGGAGGTATGTATGGGTATAACTCCCACGCGCTGCTGGAGCTCTCTCCGTGTGGATACGACACCGTGCGATTGTGTTCCGTCGTTCAACGAATCGGCCCTCGCAGTTGAAACCGCTTATTGCGTGCTAATTACGAAACTCGCGAGCAGCGGCTTCCCGGACCCGTTAAACGCAACCGCATGCAGCGCGCACGTTTTCGCTGTCCTCCACGGGATGCAGCCGCAGACGTGTAGACAGATAACGTGTTCCGGTATAAAACGCTTCTGTCGAGGGCAGCCGAAGCGCGACGCGTCGCCGACGGTCAGGACAATACGAGACTTGCAGCACACATAACGGCTGTCACTCTTGTTGCGAAGCTGTGAGCCCGATGAGCAGTTTGCCGCTTTCGAACGCGTGAGCTGGGAACGTTCCCCCTCCCCCCCTTCCCACACACACACACAGACACACAAAATATATTTAAAAAAAATAAAAAGAAACCAGGCCCATTTAGCTATCGGCTAAGCCACACAAAGGCGAAAGCCTCATGACGTCTCTTGCACACTTTTATCGCCACCTTTCTCCACCTTGTTACACATTAATGCACCCTGATGCGCATCTTCATCCACCTTAGCACACCTCAACCCACTTTAATCCAAGCAAGCTCTTGCGTTCGGCTCCTTTCAAGGTCCTGGGTTTTAAATGTAGAAGGCAGGGGTTCGGCTCCCATCAAAGTCTCGGGTTCTAGTTTAGAATGTCGCGGGTTTTAATCCCACATCATATTTCACCCATGTGCAATCACTGATCAGTCATTAACTTGAGTGTCATTAATCATCTCTTGTACGCGACCAGCATGCTCTGGTTCGCTTTGTTTTTCGCCTTCATTGGGCCACGTGACGCATTTTGTGCCGCACCGTTCGTCTCGACGGCGAGGTCGTTCGAGGACACTTTCCAAAGAGACACACAAGGCTTTCACCTTGATAAACCCGAGAGTTCCCAGCCTCTGTACAGCCACGGCAGTCTTCTTGGAACGAAGAATCCCCGTTGTCATGAGCGGTATATATATATATGTATGCGCGCACCTAAACTCACAATTATGTTGTCCGTACTTTACCGCTTACATCACATCCCGTGCTGCCTTGTCAAGCTGTCGTTCCGGACAGCTCTTCAACGAAAACAGTTCTTCGACGAAATACATCAAAACAAATAAAAGTATTCCACCCGCGTTGTTTTCGAGGGGAGTGCCTTATGAAACGCTCGAGCGATACGAGACTTTTACTTGGACGAGTAAAGTCCCGCGCTCTGGCCAAGACAACAACGGTCCCCGAGGGAAGGCGAGTTTATGCGCGCGTGGAGTTCCCGAACGCCCCGCAGCGGCGATAAACAATACGTGTGAAGTCCAATCTTATCGCGGCCGTGGTCCCTTCTAGTGACCTTCCGACGTTTGGCACAAGAGACATGCTGAGACACGGAATGATTGCGCAGCGGAGAATGTGGAGACGACTCGCGTCCCAAGGCAACACGGACTGGGCATTGATATACGTGTCATCTTGGAAGGAACGCAGTGCCATGCTTGCCACACTGCGCGCCGGTGTGGGCGGTGTGCAAGAATGCTCCAAGAACGACAAACAAACAATAACGGACAGACAAACAAAGACAGGCAAGCGGTATGCATAGGTAACGTAACCTGAAAGACCCGTCCCCAAGCTGGCAACAGCAACGTGATTCAACGTATTGATACACGCTCCTGTCGACACAAAACATCCAATACTTAGCATCTTCTTCGAAACGAGGTGTTGGTAAGCCCCACTAAGCTGGCTCTTTGCATATCTTACCCAGGTATTCTTCCACGCCCTTCCGTATCCGCTGTCGGTGATATCAAATTATCATTACGAAGTATGGAACGTCATTACGGCGCGCGCTCCGTTACGAGGAAGCCAGTATAGGAAAGGGACGAGGGAGGGCGTTTCTACGAAACACCGTGATGTACTCGAGCTTCCTTCTTTCGCGGGGATTAAAATCATGGCGAGTCCATTAGCGGTATACCGCATAAACTGGCAAAGAATGCGACGGCCTGGAGAATGCCGCGTGCGGGGAAAAAAACAACCAGGAAAACAACACAAGCCGGACGGCCTCCACTTAATTCCCCGCTCGACGACGCATACCGAGTGAATGTCTCTCTCTCTCTCTCTCTCTCTCTCTCTCTCTCGGGGACAATGTGGTCGCAGCGAGATGTGACGTAGCGAGCTGTATCGAGTCTGCGCCGGTTTGTTTTTGTAGCACAAGCGCGCGCCATCAGCGTGATAACGATTATGTCGGCAACGCCCGTTTTGTATGCATGTAAACCGGAGGGCACCTTTCCGTGGCCTTTCGAAAGCTGGGTTATTCTCGTTCATTTGTCGTCGAGGTTTTTCTACAGGTCTAATCTTAACTCGTGAACCCGAACGGGACGGCCGGCAGGGAGAAACCTTCCTTTGAAAGTCATGTATGGCAATCTTTCAAGAGCCCGCGAGCATTGCGCCATTTGTGGCAAGAAAAAAAAAAAAAGTCCACTGCGCATGCGTTTATCCATGGCATAGAGCCATTATTTTGTGATAAATGCGCTGTATTAGTCTTCTTTATACATTGTACAAATGCCGCCTCTGGTGGGCGAAATGGTGGGTGAGTTTGTATGTCTTTGGCTTGCAGATAAGCATTTCTAACCGCAAATGTTTCCAGACAACGCACGCACACACACAGCAGAGTTTAGGAGCGCCCTGTGAAGGCCTATCAAGAGCAGTATAATCTATTGACACTGCCCTTCTCTTATAACCTGCTGCATAATTACGTAATTCGTTATCGTGGTTTCACATTTTTGTTTGCTGCCAATGTAGCACGCAACAAGGTTTACTTTTAGTTTTATTACTTAGATCAACTTTGAAGGGTCTTCATAGCTCTCATATCGCTGCCCACGCCTCTGCGATCAATCTCTGATTTACCAAGAAAGCACTGCACGTGATGAAAAAGCTTTATAGCGTAATGAAAATTACCGAAATGAAAGTATCATGTTCGCGGTATCTCACGCGTGATTCATGCAAGACACGGCTACGATGTGTGTTAGCTCGAACTCGCCTGAGTCAGCAACAAGTTAAAGCTGATCTTCAAAAACGACATTCAAACAAAAGCCGCGCGCGTTGAGAAAATATGGGAGGACGTGTGGAGGGAGACATACAGCCAGCTTATGCAAGCTCGACTAAAAGTAGTCATTACTGGTAAGTGAGGCATGTTTAATTGATAAAAACTACAGTGTCCTATTCCGTATGACGTGCCCACACTGTGCAACGACATAATGCGCCGGTAATCGCGATGGGGTATGTAGGTATCCAGGAGCTCCTAAGCTTTGCTTGTGGTTTAGGTTTAGGTTTTAGGATCAGGAGTACATGAGCCTTACTACATATGCAAGCGATTTCTCTGTAATTACAACGGCCTATGTGGTTCTCATTACCATCGCGTACCGAAAAAAAAAGAAAAAAAAAGAAGAAAAGCTGAGGCAAGGATTCGTATGGACAGCGTAACGCAAGCATGTGCACTTAGCTAAGCTGGACGTCCTCTGAGAACACGTAACGTCCTCTAGTGAATATACCACACATGCATGCTCTACTAATCGACACTAACGATACGTTGAGTCCTCGTATGATGCATACATACAAACTGAATGACTCAGAAATGAACTTCGAGGCATTCAATTCGATTCGTCGTCGACCTTCAACAGATAACCTTGAATGGAGACTGCTAACACCCAACGAAATTGTGAATCGTGCGTATAGCACGTGTGCAGACGGAACGTGCTACAAATAAAAGTTACAGAACACATAGCGTGAATCCATGTTCGAGACACATATATCCTACTACACAGTTGAAGTGTATACAATATTGAATGAGCTCGAGCGCAAACTCACAAGTGCAAACAGAAGCAACGTAACAGCATACACACGAAACACCTCTGATAGATATACGTACGGCTAGCCATCCATGCGGGATTCGAAGTCTCATTTCAGAATCCGCTATATCGTATAGACTGGCGCATCTTCTCACTCAAACGGTGCGGTCGCCGCAGGAAAGCGAGTGGCTGCGTGGCGGCGGAGGAAAATCGTGCGACTTCGCCGCCTCACAGCACGGCTTGCACGACGATCCGCCAGCAGATCGCGATAAGGACGCCGGCGCCGCAGACACGTGCAGAGATCGCCAGGCTGTCGTCGACTCGTGTGTAATGCAGCGGGGGCGACACCTCTTTCTGGAACGCCACGCACCCTCTGAAGCTGTGGCGGCGTAGCCGCCGGGGATATGCCAACTTGCGGGCAGCTACGCGCAGGCGACCGGCGTTGTATATAAGCAGTGCTTGTACCGCTACTACACCCTGCGCACGCGGGAACACACGTAGCCAACGAAACGACGTCGTAGAGAGGTCTATTCGGAGGGAGCTGAAGGCGGCTGCCGACGTCAAGAAGCCGACTTGATAAGCGAGCTGCAGGCGTGGTGAGATGGACGCTGACGCGACGACGCGTCGACGTTGCGCGCGCGAGCTGTATTATTATAACAGGCAGATTCTTTCTTCTCTTTCTTTCTTTCTTTCTCTTTTTTTTTTTTTTGCGCGCGGGTTCTTACCGAGATATCTTGCGTAACAACCGGCACCCCAGCTCCGCGTCGGCGACCCGAACCGACGGCACAGCTGAACGAATAGCTCGCAAACAACCAAAACAAATGAGAAAGGAGCAAAGACCGCCGCGCATTGTTCCGGCGTATATAAGAACCATATAGGCACCGTTACGTCGAGCTTGCTCGCTCGCGCGGCGTGATAAACGCGTGCCATGCGTGACGTAAGGCGCCCCCGTATTTTCAACGCGTACGCGCGTCACGACCGCCGAGCTACCGGAAGGAGGGTGAACTAATTCATTCTTCGCAGCTAGATTGATAGAAGTAAATAACGCCGCTGTTTTTTTAGGTGCCGTAAACGTAGGCGTATACTCCGGAGGCATACGATTCCAAAATCGCTGGTTTGGAAGCGGTCATCCTTTACTTTTTTTCTTTTTTCTTTTTTTTCATTGAAGGTTTGTCGTTAGGATGATTTCAACGTGGGCGTTACATTTTCTGCAGTCCAAACAGAATCTACATTAAGAAAAAAAAAGAGGAAATACAGGTCAAGCTGCTTAATACCCAACGACCTCTTGACACTCGCGGCTTGATAAACAATTACTATCGAGCTCATGCAAGTCGAAATATAGTGCGCTAATCGCCGCAGCATCGCCTATAGATATGCCCTCTGCACCGTTCGAGGCACTTAGGTGACATTTGATGCAAATACAGCAGGCAAGGAAGGCGTTTGCGAAGAGACATTCAGTGGCGTGTGGGCGACAGCTTTGTTATACCAAAGCACATACGTTACTTATAGCGTGTAACTATTTTATAATTAAATTACGCCATCCATCTGTGACGCTCTTTACTTCAGTGTCCCACAAGAACGATCACTGACAGATCGTACCTGCGATAAGCAGCTGCCTCTTATCAGAAAGTGCGATGCGTCACTGTGTAAAAGCAATGTGCAAAAGCACTGCGATGCAATAACTTCGCGAAAACTAAAAAAGTACATCTACAGCTGCCAGCTAGCGATGATAGCAGATTTCAAGCCTCGTCTCGACATGCGTGCTTCTGCTTGAGGCATGTCAAGACGATGCTGGGAAACATACGCCGCCTATCAGAAACAGGAAAAAAAAGAATGTGTGTGCACTTGATGAATGCTTAATTAACTCTGAAGTAATTCACTACCTCAGGTGCTGAGACAGACAGACAGACAGACAGACAGACAGACAGACAGACAGACAGATAGACAGATAGATAGATAGACAGATAGATAGATAGATAGACAGATAGATAGATAGATAGATAGATAGATAGATAGATAGATAGATAGATAGATAGATAGATAGATAGATAGATAGATAGATAGATAGATAGATAGATAGATTTTCATGGAGGGGTACATTGCCAACGTATACTCCCCTACATGTTACTATGTCAGCCACAACTATACATCTGGACAGATAACAAGGCCAAGGAAAGCATAGATGGTGTGATGTGTAGTCTTCAATTGAAGCACAGTAATTATCAGATAAGGGGAAAAACAACCAAAGTGCACGAAAAACCTAATAGCCGCTGATGAGGATGGAATCCAGAACCTTAGCCATTCCTACACTTCATTTGAAAGGTACAAACAACTGTGCCTCTTCTTTTTCTTTGGCTCCAATAGCTGTCGGCTCCTAATGGTTACGTCGGAACACACACAAAGGACATTGGGTCAATTCACCTTATTTCGCTCGCTTCAATTACGTGTGACATCTATACTTTGGGAACATATTGCGCACATTAATCGCGACTAAATATAGGATTTGGGACTTGCTTATAAGCATCTTGCTTCTTCATTATTATTGTCGCATTGCTTGGTTGATGCCAGGTTGCTCTGAACCTGTATGCTTCCTTCGTTTCTCACAGATGCTTCATCAATCGCATTCTAATAAGGCTTCTTGATGTGTTGCCGGTACGAAATTCAAAGCTTGGCGCAGGCTTATAGTTCAGCTTTGGAGAGATTATATGTCATGCCCTATTAGCTGTGCTTTGGCATCGACGTAAATTTGCTTCGATAACCTGTTATATAGTTAAGTGTTTCGCGAATTTATACATGACCGTGATCCTTCCTACGTGCATATACAGGCACGGGAAGATGGACTACGTTGTATCTACCTACGAGCTCGTTCGAAGCTCCGTGTACATTGTTAATGACAGCTATTTGCCGTGCGCGCTTGCTTGTGGTTCCGGCGTCTGTGTGCATGTGTCCCCCTTGCTCGCCCGTGGCGGCGGACGTGCATTGCCCGTCCTGTTTTGCCTCCTCGAAGGTCAACTATAATTGAATAGCCGCTCCGAATGATAAGACAGCTTGTGCAGGAGATAAGAAGTAAAAGCTACCGGGAACAAAGTCCACGCACGATTGTGCGATGGTCTGCGAGGCAGTTGTGGATCCAATGGCGCTTTCAACCTGCGCACGGCGCTACAATGGTCTTCGAAGACACTGACCCGACTTTATGGATCCGGCCTCGTACAAGGAACAGTGAGTCTCACTGTTTCAGCCCGTTTATTCTAAAACGACCTTTTGAATGCCGCATGTCGAAATTTGGTAAAGGTGCGGTTGAGTGCACTGATAAGACGACACAAAGATGAGTTATGGTATATTCAAATAAATGGGGTGAGGAGGAAATAAACTTGAATGTAATGTACGTGTAGTTAGCATAAAACACAAACCAAGAAAGCAAATGATCGATTGGCTGAATGGAAACACAAACACACACGCACGAACACGCGCACGCGCATTATTGGTTGACGCAATATTCAAGACAAAATAAATGTGTATCTTCCGCGCTGGCAGCACCGCAACGCAATTTATTGATTTATTGGTTTGTGGGGTTTAACGTCCCAAAACCAGTTCTGATTATGAGAGACGCCGTAGTGGAGGGCTCCGGAAATTTCGACCACCTGGGGTTCTTTAACGTGCACTGACATCGCACAGCACACGGGCCTCAACATTTCGCCTCCATCGAAATGCGGCCGCCGCGGCCGTGATTCGATCCCGCGACCTTCGGATCAGTAGCCGAGTGCCATTACGACTAGACCATAGTGGCGGGGCAGCACCGCAACGCGAAATTTCAGTTTCTCTCATCTCACGTGGCAATGAAACCATTTCAACGAATTGTTACGGTGAAAAGCGCATAAACGAAGCTTGCAAGACCCTTTAAAGAAACAACATTCAAGAACATTCAACAGACATAACGCAGAGCTCGCACCACCAACAGAACGTAATAATACGAAAGTGTTTTGTTCTGGCACCGGTGGAAAGGGCTGGCTGATAAAATGGTAAAACGTAACGGAGAGATAAGGCGAGACAAAACGCGTCACGCGCCAGGATAACTATTGTTTGCAAAGCTAACGCTCGTCACGCGTAGACGAATAACAATAGGAACGCTTGAACAGACTTCCGTGTTAGACATTTGTGTGTTTTAACGCCGTTAAATCAAGTCGCAGAGTGGCCGCCGTCTAACGTGCTGATCGTCTACCGCGGTGTATACAGCGGTTGCGGTGCTCGGCTGTTGACCTGAGGTACGCGGATTCGATCACGGCCGCGGCGGTCGCGTTCTAGATGGAGGTCGAAATTGTAGAGGCCCGTGCACTGTGCGTTGTCAGCGCACGTTAAAGAACTCCAGGGGGTCAAAATTTCCGGAGCCGTCCACTGCGGCTTGCCTCAGAATCACATCGTGGTCTTGTCACGCAATACCCCACCCAGCAGTCATTGTTGTTAGAGGACTGATCTATACAGGGCTCAACATTGTGGTGGAAAAAGCGAACTGCATCGCTTTGTTGACCACAAGCCTTTGCAGAGGGCACACAAAACTCTCGCACCTCCTCGACAACAATAATTTGCGAAACAAACAAGCGGCGCGAACCAGTCGGTGTCCGTATGCACATACCCTAATCCACTACGTATCGTACTCGTAGTCACTGACGAGGACCTTCGAATACAGCAGTGCGGCTAATTGCTCTTATCTGAAACTGCTCATGAGCTCTAAATTCTGGGTCGCTCGTTAGCCCAGACACTAACATGACTTAGCACTTGAGATGCGCAAATTTCCAATTAAAACGTTGGCTCCAAGCGGAGGTGCTTAGAATCCGCAAATATGTATCGATAAACGTTGCAGCAAGATCTCTACCGAACACCCTACTTATGCATAAATAAGTCAGACACAAACTGAGAGCAAGTAGCTTCAGCCATATCATGCGTAGGGGCGCGGGGGGGGGGGTTCTCCACTATGGGTGGCGAAGGTTCACTGCAGCGACTCCCACCCCCCTCCTTTCTTTTCCCAACACCTTTCCACTGAGGCCATTTCGATCAAAACATGGTGCAATGAAAAGGTACGGGCAGATTTGGTAGCCCCTAAGATGATTAAAAGACGACACCCCCCCTCGCTGCGCGTCTATGGCTGCGAATAACATTGGAAAGGGGCCATTGTTATGAGGAGTGTGAACATCAATGCGATAACATGCATGTTAGTGCTTGCTAGGAGTCATTAATTTCGCTGCCCACCTGCACCCTTAATTCCTCTTTGCCGACAGTGCTCTATAGCGACAGTGTGGTTACACACGTGGACACCGAACGGGATGCTTAGAAGAGACGCCCCGCCACGGTGGTCTAGTGGCTATGGTACTCGGCTGCTGATCCGAAGGTAGCAGGATCGAATCCCGGCCGCGGCGGCTGCATTTCGATGGAGGCGAAATGTTGAGGCCCGTGTGCTGTGCGATATGTCAGTGCACGTTAAAGAACCCCAGGTGGTCGAAATTTCCGGAGACCTCCACTACGGCGTCTATCATAATCAGAGCTGGTTTTGGGACGTTAAACCCCACAAATCAATCATCAGTCAGAAGAGACAACCAGGCACAATCGAGAAGCAGTAAGAGGCTCGCAATAAGCACGAAGGTGGAATAGTGTTGCCGGCAACTTTTGGCAAAGGAGTTTGTCCTGTCCGAGCAGTTATCAGGGGGCCTGGTCAGGGAGTTGGTGCGGCGAAATCACATCAAAATCAGAAGAGCAACAAGAGAGGCATTGCAAAGCGGCAGCACGTGAAACAATAGCAGTGGAAATGCTGGGCGCATACTTGCTGCTCCACCTCAACAGCGCAGCACTGTCACCTTGCCATCCTGACGACAAAGCAACTCAGACGCTGTACTTTTACATCACGGGACGTACCTGGATATGAGCCTGCAGTTCCGAAGCGCTCGCCGTCCAGCCGACATGCGCGCACGTACACAGCAAATAAAGGCGGTGTCAACTGCACAGTGTCACTACGGTGGCAGGAGAGTCATCCTCTCGACACACAATGTCGCGCTACATTACGCAGCGGGACACGAAGGAAACAAAACAAAACAAAAAACACGGGCATAGAAGCGAGCAACCGGAGGTTATGCTATAGGAGCGCGTTCTGCAATGTGGAGCCCGCGCGGGTCGAGGCAACGCGCGGTGGAAAAACACTTGTCACAAAAACTCGCCAGCGTGGTGCGATCGAAAGACGTTCTCTAGCGAGCGGCGGCAGCTCTTCTCGCCAGCAGCAAATCCGCCGCACAACGGTGCGCTACGCGAGCAAGGTGCCGCGTACGAGGTACGACGTTCGCGCACCGCGTAGATTAGTGTTTGTTCAGCGGTGCGCTTCCACGCGCGACCAGCGGGGCGCGGCACAGTGGGCGTCATTGTGTGCTAATGCCACGTCACACCGGTGAAATAATGCGCGTCACCACCGCCACACGCCGAAGGAGCATCGCCGAAAGAAACTTCCATCACCACGGCTTCCGACCACAAGCGCCGCTCTTGTTTTGTCTATACAGACCAAACGCTTCCGCTGTGCGTTATACATATCTTCTGACACTGGCTGCTGACGCTGTCATAAAAGGTGTGTACGAAACAAATCGAAGCAGGGGAGGCAAAGTGGCCAGCTTGCCATTCTGATGCCTTATATATAGCAGCTTGCGGGCCTGCTAGAGGGCATAGGGATTGAACTTTCTTTAAAGCATGAAATGCTCTTATCTGGCAAAGTCGGCGACATTCGAGAGACCTTAAGGCAAAAGCCAGAGCCATTATTCAGGCACTTAAGTGGATAGCAAAACGGGGTCGCCCGGGCAACCAGTCAGAAATATGCGGTCTCTGGCCTCCAACTCTACGTTTGTACAGCACCGCGTTATATACGCTGGTTACTGCCCAACAAGCTACGAGAAACGTTGCTTTCGAGTCCTTCTTGATATTTGTTAGCAATATCTTAACTTCTAGAGCGCTGAAGTATCTTATGATCACTGGCCCTCGCGCTTACGTATCCCTACACCTTGCGTGCACTTAGAGCTGGCATATAGGGCACTCAGGTGCAGATCCCATTTAGTAATGCCATGACTCCTGTATTACCATCACCTTTTCCCGCACCTCGCGCGCTACAACTCACGTTTGACCAGACGGCTAGGGCGTCGCTTAGCGACCACGAGATGAGATGCGTTACGTGAGAACATATATAAACGAGGTAAAGACATGAAGACGTACGCGAACGGTGACAGGGCGAAGGCATCACTCCATCCTTTTGTAACTGGCTGACGGGGTTGTTCTGTCAGTGAGGCTTGGGAAACTTCCATCACAATATACGAATGGCGTGGCGAAACAGGCGAAGCAAGGGCGAGAAACGATATGCAGCGCTCACGTCTATGATACACGTTGATAAGGCTAAAAGGTACCGCGTAGCTTTTCATGCCTGGCATCATCACCTCTATACATAAAAGCCAGCGAGCAGCTGCACTATTTGCTCTGGGCATCCGTCGCATCCGTTGGCAAACGATAGCGGTTGAAGAGGAATTTCGTGCGATGCGTTCACGTCCCATCGCCATCGCTGTGCCTCAACGGAAGCGTTATAACTTGACGGATAAGTGGGCTTGGTATATTGCATCTTTCGAAAACGTGTGATTGATTGAGTTCTGGGGTTTTACGTCCCAAAACCAGGCTATGATTATGGAGACGCCGTAGTGGAGGGCTCCGGAAATTTTGACCAGCTGGGGTTCTTCAACGTGCACTGACATCGCACAGTACGCAGGCCTCAACATTTCGCCTCCATCGAAATGCAGCAACAGCGGCCGGGATTCGATCCCGCGACCCTCGGATGGAAAACGTGTGAAGCGAAAATTAAGACACTTGACGAACGCGTATGTGTGTGTTCCCTTCTGTGTACACTGTCTCAACTTAGTGCCCCAATGTTCTCCAAAAATGGGTTATAAATTACACTAGTGTAGAAAATGGAAGACAGGATCACCAAGACATAATCCGAAGTGTACACGCGCTGGGAGTGCGTGAAAATCAGCAGGCATCATATTTATGCGATGCGAAGGGCATAGAATGAAGCGATACGACGCTCTCTGGCAAACACAACCGACCACCTTCGCCTGCCTGAGAAGCTTCCTGACTGAACGCTACTGCTTGAATTTCCTTTCGGCCGCCGTGAATGACTACATACAAAAATACCCGAGAAGGTGAACGAGGAGACGGCCGTGCCGTAGCATATAAGTGGTAGTTCATTGCACACTCGTTGTGAAGGTCGCTGGTTCGATCCTCATTGGCGCCAAGCTGTTTCTTCTTCACCATTCATATCGCTATGTAATAATAATTATTCCGTTCCAACTAAGATACAAGAGCGCCTCTATACTTCCCCTGGCTTGATATGTTTTAAAATACGGCCCCTCGATCTGTTTCAGTTCCTTGGTTACATAATTTTCATGTACAGAGTGGATAGTACATAGTGCTTACAGACATGAGCGCCAGAGCAAACAACGCTCACACCATGTGTTTTGTGGCTTCTGTGAACAGCGAAGAACTCCATTCACAGCTGGACCGCCTGACTTCCTTAATTAAGTCAATCATCACCTCAAGTGAGCTCTAGGTTCCTTCATAAATCCAACACCGCCATTTGCGATGAAACACGAGCAACTCAGTAGTGGCAGCAATCTTCGTGAAGCAACCATAGAGTTGCCAAACAATGGATACTGGGAAGTCCAGGACGACAGAACCGCTACTTTCATTCGCCTCTGTCTTTTTTTTTTCTTTCGTTCTACTTAGTATTACCGCTGATAACGTACCTGCCGTAACGTCCTGCTTTTCACACCGTCTCGGGACGTCCGTAATGTGCGGGAAACGAATGCAGTTGCTGAGCAGCGGCAAGAGCCTGATGAAACAACCGGTGGTGGACAGCCTAACCTGTCATTGGCACGGCATGAAACGGAGGACCTCGTCAAGACAATTGGACTCTAAAAGAGACACGAAAACATGAGCTTACGAAGAAATGACATCGCGTTCCTTTCTTTCTTTTTTTTTTTATTTTCCTGGAGCCTTCAATCCTGCTTCGTTTCTCCCACTCTGCACACAATGCTCTTTGTTTTGCTTTTCTGCACCAACAGAGCGGCGGTGTCGCGTCTCTTATCATACCTCAAGCGTGAACGTCTCCGCACCTCAACCTACTCTTTCCCCCCTCCCGGCCCCTCATCCCCGGCTTCTATAGAAAAATAAAGAGCTCATTATCTCCCACGGAGATAAGCTTTATAGCGCGCGGTTTAGCTCTAGCGGCGGTCGGCGGCACGCAAGAAAAGAAAAAAAAAAGAAAAAAAAAAACACGACCGAGTGTCCCGCCCTGAAGTCGCTGAGGGTGCCGCCGAGGTCAAGCTTGACTTCTCAGTTCCTTATCTCTTCAGTAAAAAGCAGCTAAAGCTTCGAGGCCGAGAGAAGGCACTGATGGCTATCGCAAAAAGAATGAAAGCCAACAGAAGGAAAAGCCACTTGCTGCCCGCTACGTACTGCTCGCGTTCCTGCAGCCGCCTGCTGATTCTCCACTCTCTGTCTCTCTCTTCTTACTGCACCTTGGAGGAGTGAAGAGACCAGGGATAGGGCAGGAGAACGGAGGGAGAGCGTGGCTGATACCGAAACGGGCAGTAAGGACTGCTTTTCTGCCGACACTGCGCATAAGTTGTGTCGCCCCCTTTTTCTCTCGCTCCCACGTATAGCGTTGCTCCATCGCAAACTCAAGCTGTTCTACTGATGTATGTATGTGAGAAGCACATAGGTGCGCAAGGTGAAGGCACAAAGAAAGAGAACGATGACGCGCTCAGAGGGTCAAGTGCGTCATACAGCGCAGATAAACCGCGGTGCCTGCCGCTGTTCTGGCCTGCACCCGTCCAACCCGCCGCTGCAGGAATTAATGCGGTACGCGTGTTTTGCGGACAAACAGGTCTGAGGAGCTACGCTACAGCTTAAAGCCACTGCTGGTCGAAAAGCTGCAGAGAGAAAACGGAGAGAAATGGAGGAGATCGGGTAGATAGAAGCCGGGAGTAATTGTTTCATTATCTTCGGTAAACCGTCGACGTCGTGCGTAAAATTTCCCATGCGACCGGAGGGGTCATACAGTTGAGTTCTCCTATTGAAATGAGGGCACAGCCATGGCACGGGACTCTGTTTTGTGTGTGTGTGTGTGTTGTCTTCGCAGTTGTTGATGAAAGATCTGAAGTGATCTTATCAGTGTCCCTGATGGGATCGCAGCGCTGCCGTAAAGCAACTGGGGAACGTTGAGGTTGAGAAAAGCGGGGGCGATGCATTGAGTAGTTACTTTTATTCCGATCGAATACATGAGTGATTAACCGTCCGACAGCGTTCGACGTACTTGAAGCGGCCGACCGTGCTATAAAACACGTCTCGGACGAGAGATACGCAATTAATTCTTACGATGGAGGGCTGTGGGGGCGGAGGAGGGGGGTGATGTAGCGTTTACCCTAGTTGTTGCGCACGAACCAGATAAAGTATATACCTGTCAGAGCTAAATATACGAGCGCTTGCATTTGCTTTACAGCCTTTCCCGATAGAAACCCAGGCTTTTTATGCGGTGGAGAGCTAGGCATTTGTAGTTGCATTTGTGAAACTGTATTGAGTGAGTAGGCCATACAGCCGATATAGCTGCAAAATAAAATTTAAATAAAACACTGAGTGATACTTAAAGGACGCCACTACACACACACACACACACACGCACACACGCACACACAAAGAAAAACAGACACTAGGAGAGTAATATACTTCTCGTCCCGTGCTTAGCCGGTTCGAAGTTCATAATTTCACAGGAACCAAAAAAATTTCGGAATTTCCATGTTTGAACCGCGGAGCTGTTGGAGGTTGATGTAAAACCGTCCGCAGTGTTGGTAGTTAACAGTGTAGCTGTCACGAAGGAGGCAAAAATGGGCCTCCTCTTGCCCTTGACCCACTATTCGCACTGCTACATGGTAGTGCGAAGGACAATAAAGAAAGAACTAAAGAAGAGGGAAAAAACAAAGAAAGAGAAAGAATGAACGAAAATGGAAGAAAGAAATAAAGAAAAGTCTCGAGTTGCGCAGAAGGAAATGCGAGCCCACGCTTGTCCTCGAGCGCTGCTAGATGATATAGTGATGACCATAGTGCTACTTGGCACCCTTGCCACAACTCTGCTGTTTACTGGCATGGGACTGGCTTTACCTTCATACTCTTTAGGTGATATTACCATTCTCGGAACAGAAAAATTGGCTCGAAATCCACGATTACGATTCGCTGACGCTTGCGTTTGCTTGCGAGTGCATGCTTATTTGCGGCGCGAAGAGACACCGACAAGCAACACAATACGATGGAGGATGTTACCCTGGCAACGAGCCCTCATCAAGAGATCCACACTATGAGTTCACTGGTTGTTTGGTGGGACTCCTAACAACGGCTTCCTTTGCACAAACCCGAAGAAAGCGGGTAGAGTTCAAGCTGTCGAGTAAGAAGAGCTCTAGGAAGTCGAGCGAACCCGGACCGATACGACGACGCTCACGTACATCTCGATAAGCGGGCTGAGCGAATTGGCAAGTGGATTGAATAGACCCGCCGTGGCCATTGCTCAGTGGTTAGATCAGACAACTACCCAACCAGCCAACTCGATACGGCTCCATCGCTGTTCCCGCAAACGTACGGACCACGCGGCATTGCCTACCACCACGTGCGCTCTGCGAACCAGGTTGGCTTTGCCGCCGTACAGATTCGCAGTTTTTTTCCTGTGAAAAAATTCCAGCGACTATTCCACAAACTGCGGGATCCTTTCTTTTCCTGCTGAAACAACCGCTGGGGAAGGACAATGGCACGTTCCGTGTCGCGCTGTTTGGAGAAAGCATCAAGACGTGGGCGAGCAATTGCACCATTGTCTAGCAAGCGGCAGTTTCAATTAGGCGTCGCTGGCTGCTTCTGTAGCCTTTGTTCGTGGTCACTGAACGTGTAAGCTGTAAGTCAGCCACGGGACGTGACTGTCCCGTTGCGAGGCTGAACTGTGCTCTATACAAGACAAACGGCCGCGACACAACTGTTGTAAACAGTTGTACGTCAGACGCCTATGAATCATGCAAAGCGTACTCGTCGACCATTGTGCAAATGAATGTCTGCGCGGTGGTCTAGTGGTCGTGCTGTTTGACTGCCGACGCAAAGGACGAGGGTTCGATCCTGGCCGCGGCAGTCCCATTTCCTATGGAGGCGAGAATTCTATGTGCGCTATCAGCGAACCATCCAGCAGGACTAAATTTCTGGAGGCCTCCCCTACGGCGTGCCTTATAATCATATTGTGGATTTAGCGTATTATTATGCTTTAAACTACTTAAGGACTCATGCACACTTTCCACTAAGGATAAACACAGTGTCGGTATACTGCACTTTAAGGACACTATATGAGTACAGCTGTGAGACTTAAAAAAAAAATAAGGGACATGTTGGTTGTTAGTAAATAAAATTAATACTATGCTTTAATACGGCTTGTTCGCAGTCATTTGAAGATACACCACAAACTCGCTTTACGTAGCAAATTATCAGTACAAGTAATCGAAAGGTGTCCAGGGAAGCGTGCAGGAGGTCCATCTTCCTTTCATTATCTTTAACGCAGCTCGCACATAATAGCGGAGCTTGTAGCCTGAATAGTGAATAGCGAATACACTCGTAACACGCCTGCAAAAAAAAAAAAAAAATGTTTTTGAACTGTACAGAACGTAGACAGCGCAACGCACTTTAACTGAAAAAAAAAAAAAGAGGAAAAGCGTTTGGCCCATAGGGCATAAGCCACATTCCGTGTAATATTGCGTAAAACGCAGCCGTAGGCGGTACACTTGCGCTTGCGTCATCGGTGCAAACGAGGTTGGCTCGAGAAGAGGAGCCTGTCACGCTCGTTGCTCGGTTTCGGTTTCTGTGCAATTTTGTTTCTTTTTTTCCCGCACAACGCGTACGTATATATAGTCCGTATTAGCGATGATTTGCGAGCGTTGGCATAGCGCGCAAAAGGGCAGCGCTGCGCGCGAAGTTCTCCTCCGTACATCGGTGCCAAGAGCCTCAACAAAACAGGGCTTCGTGCCACGTCCTTGTCCACTTGTCATGTATGGCAGTGCCAACACCCTCGTGATTCGTGTACAGGTATATAATGCACGCGCGCGACGTGCGCGAGGCAAGACGTCGCATGCACTGTTCTGCACTAACAGGCCTCCTGTCTGCGGCGTGTTCGTGCGCCCGGTGCGTCGCTCTCAAGGCGGGGCGAGAGTGCGTGCTCTTGCGCGACAGAAGATGGCAGTTACCTCTGAGAAGTAAATTAATTTATGAATTACTTCTAAATATTTTCTTAGAAGTAATTAAACTACATTACAATATTGCAGCAGGTCGTAAGTAACTACACTACTGTTACGTTTAGTTGTATTATGGGGTTTTACGTCCCAAAACAACGGTACGATTATGAGAGGCGCCGTAGTGAAGGGCTCCGGAAATTTAGACCACCTGGGCAATTCCTTAACATGCACTGACGTCGCACAGTACGCGGGACTCAACGTTTCGGTTCTATCGAAATGCAGCCGCCGCGGCCGGGATTCGATCCCGCGACCTTCTAATCAGCAGCCGATTGTCATATATAGCCGCTAGACAGCCGTGACCGGGCAACCATTGCATTTGAGAAGTACTGAAAAGCAATGAAGTCGCTTTCAAATTACTTTAACAAAAGCGCATCATTTATGCACTGCCTCATATACACTTTGTTTACAGCACATACAAATTTACGCATTAAGGTGGACAACCGGAGACAGGTTGCGATATGTACTGCATAAATATATGAATGAAAAAAAAAAGTTATACAGATGTAACGAGACAGCGTGAGGGTGAGAAAGGATTGTAAAGGAAGAGTGGATGTTTTATAGTGGTACTGGTGGGATGAGCGCATACACAGCGTTCGAATGAAAGTTGTGCACCGCATGCACTTGGGGCTATCGTTTATAACAAAAGTCCATAATGTTTAGTATAGGTATAGCCCATGTACCGTCATGTTAAGTACCAGCGGGTGGGGCACTTTGACTGTTTAAAGGTCGGGTGTATGCACAGGTAAAAGTGCACACAGCTCAAGGTAGTCTGATGCGAGCTACAAACGCATTTTACAGCCGTAAAGTCAATTCATTGAAGGCAGGAATGTCCTCCATGCATACGCGCATCCGGATGTATGAATAAACGCGAACATGTACAGATTGTATAGTCACCGAAACATCAAGTCTGATAACATCCGCGTTGTTGAACTTGAAGTCGCAGCAAGGTTACCATCGCACGAGCTTATCTTTATCGATATTGTATATCTTCTGAGATTTCCCGTATAAACCACGCTTTCTTTAAAGCACACGGCTCGCATGAAACGTTGTTCCCTCCATAACATTCTGTCCTGTAGTGCCTAAGAACATCGGAAACCCCTGGCAACCTTTACGCTCCAACAAAATTTTTCCGTCAGTTTTCTTTCCTATTACGGAGATATCCGAGGGACATCATCAGCCTATCACTCATCGTAGATGCACGTCATCAATATCTCGCCGATAACGTCTCTGCGATTTCGCATTTGCGGTTAAAGTTGCAACACGCCACTATGTGGGGTACATACTGTGGAACTATACGGAGGCTTTAACGGAGGTCGCACGTTTGCGCCGACCGCTCAGCGGCGTCGCGCTGCGGCAGAGATAGAGGGAGGCCCAGCGAAATGGAGAGGGAGGCGGTAAACATTACGGTGACGTCACTCGGAAGCTGTGCCAGACCGCCAGACACGAGCCTCTGCTGACGCCTTTATTGCTGTTGTTCTTTACAGGATCGCGAAACACAATAGGCTTTCTGGCAGGTGCTGCGGAAGCGCCGAGGCGGTCCGGAGCGATCGTAAATTGCAAGATGCCCTTTGTTCCAACTGTTCGCTATCGCTTTTGGTGCAGGCTCCATCGGAAGTCAACGAGACAAAAACATGGCCGTTAGCTGAGCCTTCCATTGTTTCACAACGGAACAGATGGGGCCTGTTCAAGTTGAACGTGTCTTCACGTTCAGCGTGCCTAGGAGTGTATAATTGGTGTTTCCGGCATTTCAAAATATTCGGCTGAAATTGAAGGGTGCACGTGCCGACTCTGTATAAATCATTCAGAAAAATCGGCGAAATAGCGCACACAGGCGAAGGATGGTACGTCGAGAAGTGTGCATGAGAAACGAAGATAAGCTCTAGTTACTTGGTTTGCTTGTTCATGATGACGCTGATCACGCGCTCGTTGTCCCATCGGCGTTTTATGCACAGCCAGAAAACTTGAGGGAGTTTTACAAATTACCTGCATGGTACAGAAGCTCAAGGGAAGATGGAGGCTTGAATCGATGAAGAGATCGCTAAAAACGATCTAGAACAGGGAATGTCGCAGGAGCGAACTAAAGCCCCTCCATACGTTTTCCGCCGGCAGTAGACGCGATGGAGGGGCTTTAGAGCGAACGTTTCTACAAGTGGACTCGTCTTCGTCAAGACGAGGCAGTTACCGTCCTGGCAAAGGCAAGTCGACTTGTCCAAGCGTTGGCTCCAGCGATGGTTATGCAGAGTTGGTCCTACATCGTTTTTAGCGATCTATTCATCGCTACGCGGTGCACAAAGCGAGAAACAGCTTGTACAACCCAGAATGCCTTCCCACTTTCTGCCAACCGGACGCCTTTCTGGTTAACCTCCCTGTCTTTCTGTTTTTCCCCCTCCTTCCTCCTTTCCTTCCTTCCTGGTTACGGAGCTTTGTAAAAACGGCACACTTAAGAGTCATCTCCGTGACCTGGCGTCTTCTAATACTCGGCCAGGTGAACCTGGAGTTCCATATTCCCAGTAATTATTATTATGCGTAGAATACAACAGGAAGTGACACTACATCTACACGTGAAGACTCCTGCCGCTACCACCAGTTAGGAAAGTAAAATCTATGCGTCTATATCTGCGGTAGCGCTCTTACCTCGCCGTTTGCGATAGCCTGTCAGACGCAGCAGGCCATTCGCGTTGTGCTGCAACCGGCTTTTCATGAGGTTCGCCTTGGAAGGTCGCCTGCCGATGCAGCCGCTGTACCTCGGACCCACTACGGCATCGAAACTGGCGTGCCGACACACCACGCACGGAACGGAACCCGCGCTCACTTTGCGCGCGCGGCTCGATCCCATCTGCATCTTGCAGTTTCCTTGAGGGCCACTTAACGCCACTTCAGCAATAACGTCGTCACACGAACATCACACTTCGAAACTATGTGCAACTGACTCCTTTGTCAGTCGATGCTAACACTGAAAGGGATTCGAAAGTCGAGGTTTGCGCAAACTTTGGCACTGGCGAAACCTCACTCGATGTGCCCTTGACGATGCTGGTTCTCATATCCGACGTTCCACAACGTGAATACTGTGCGGTGCCTTGCAGTGTTCTACTCAGTGACGTGAAACCGCGTTGCCCGAAGTCCTCAGTAGCCCCCGCTGTTGTAGTGACCTCCGAGGTCGACGTCTGTACACACAACACCGGGAATTCACTATGTACTTTCCCACTGTCCTAGCTGCAGATTGAGTCTACGCACCGCGAGCTCCTGTGCAGTTCACCGATCGGCCGAAATGCCACCGGACTTTTCTGACAATCTCAGCGGCGCTGCAACATTGTGTGACGTTCGTGGTGATAGCAAATCTTGCGCCGCCTCCTGTGGCGGGGGTACGTCCACACGCTTGTACCGGGGAGAGCGGAAGGTGCGGTCAGGACAATTATCGATTGTTTTCTGGACTCGCATTTTGCTAGAGATAAGGGATAAGCTGCTCCCGACACCTTTTTTTTTTCTCCTCGCGCAGGAAGCACGCACAAACGGAGGAGGCTTTGTTGTTATCGATGTGGCGCGATAAACAACGCACGTGGTGCAGGAGCCGCACTTTGCCAACGACTTTGCGAAGTGATTCCATGTACCTTTTAAAAATAAGAAGCGTAAGAAAGATATAAATTAGCAACTGATTCAATATAGGGCGCTAATCACCAGAAGTTTCATCCGTAAGTTCATACATCAGAGTTTCACATAAAGCAGAAAGTACAAACAAAAACGCGCGTCAGTGAAGACGTCTCGAGCTTAGCCTCTCGTGAAAGAACTGGCCAGCTGAGAAAGTCATAAACCATAACATCCTCAATTTGCATTCTGACGTCGCGCTGTAATGCCTGCGTTCTGACGACTTCTAAGTGAAGCCACAGCATTTGCCAGTCTCGTCCGGCGGCCTGTCTGTGCCCAGGCCGACGGCCGGAATGATCGCCCTGCGCTTGTAGACCTCGGCCCATATATGAAGGAGCCCTGGGGATGCTGGATTATAAAGTCTATGGATATATTTTACAGCCGAATAGATGGTGTCTACGGGATAGGCAAGACTTGCGCGAACATTGTCTTACTTTTCATGTAAACATGCACATTGAAACACGAGGTTTCGTGTAAGCCCCTGTCTGCCATGCGTGGTAAACTTTGCAACGTTCAACGCTCGGTCCCTTTCAAACGAAGCTAGGCTAGCGGCGCTATTTAAAGAATTTGAAGGTGTAAACTGGAATATAAGTGTCCTAGCGAGATTAGTAGAGCTGGATAAGTGTATATAATACTAAAGAAAACGGTCACACATTGTTCTACGGAGCCCCCCTTCCCCTCCTTACGGCCCCCTGAGGAGAAAAAAAATTGGCGCAGCATTTATTGTCCATAAACACGTTGCAGGCAACGTCGATGAATTCTGTAGAAACAGTGAAAGAGACGCACCCATACTGCTACGCATACGTCGTGATACGATTGAACAAAATATAGAAACGAAGTAGCACAAGGCTATGATAAAACATTCAGCCACGACCACGTGGAAGTAGAAAAGTTCTATGAATACGTTGGAATTACCTACCAATAGAAAATGAACAGATCGCAAAATACGATTTAGAACGGGAAATGTCGCAGGAGCCAACGTTTAGACAAGTGCACTTGTCTTCGTCAGGGCGCCGACGACCAATAGAAAAGGCGTTTAGAGAGAAAAAAAAAAAAAAAAACGTTAATTGGTGCCCCGGCCGGACAGCAGAGGGCGCGCGCGTCTGCAGTCCGGCCATGCTAATGCCTTTATTATTCGCCCAAGCTTCTTCACTGTCCTTCTACGATTTGTTCTGCTTGTCGTGCTGTCGAGTAACAACCTAGCTTCGGTTTGGCACATCAAAGAGCTTTTACGAAGCCGCACACTTGACTGGGTGGCTTGTTATCACAAGGCAACGGCACCACGCAGTTTGGGGAATAACAAGTGATAAGGCCGCTTAACGGGGCAGAGGCGCTAACGTCAGACAGCCCCCGGTAAATTGGGTCCTCCCTCACAATCGATTTCATTCGCCTAAATAAAAATTAAAAAAAAATTGTCGGACAGCCGATTCGTCTGAGCATTAATTTTCCGCTAACTCTACGTAGCACTTTATTTCAAGGGTGAAAGTAATAAAAACCGTGACCCCTGGGAATTCTGAATGCTAGCTTAAGCGGATGTGTCGATGTAACTCACGGGTGGCCCTGGCAAAAAAAAAATAAATAAAAAGAAAGAAAAAAGGAAAAAGAAAGAAAAGTCATACCACCTTTCCACAGAAACCATCGCAGCCAATGAATGGCCGACAGATAAGACATCTACGGGGAGTGTATATGCGGCGACCCCTGCTCGAGTGGGAATTAAAAAGCAAGCCTTGAAATGAGGAAAAATTTATGCCGTCCGATAGTGGCTGCATTGAAATGGTGTCCCGGCACTTGAGCTTGGCTTACGGTTAAGGGGATGACGACCCGAAAGGTCGAGATGGTATACAGCCGATGAAACCGTGGTAGTCTTAATAAGACATCGATAGCAGGGCACGTAAGGAGACCTCGAGACATAAAATTTGAGACTTCGCGGTAAGCAGTCAATTGAAAATTTGCACGTGAAACACGGTTTACCTGAAGAAAACGGGGCAAATACTGCTGAACGACTTGCCTTCCAACCCCGCCATTTGTTCATGCTATTATCATCAACTCAATTATCATTCATCAACTCACGAAGAACAATAATTGCGACGATAATCTTGCGGTACATGTCGGGGCGCGTCCATGAGTAAACCAGTCAGTTAAGGAAAAAGAAATGCGGTGAGCGAAAGTCGACTTTTTCGAGTGAGATTTACCACCACATTGAAGAAGAGCACAGAATGCACGGCTGGACAAAATGCCATGAAATTATTGAATCGATGTGATTATCGAGCACATGCAAGAGACACAAACTCAGGGCGGAGAATTTGGTTTTCAACTGAAAACGGTAATGTTGCGCTGGAAATTAACAGTCTCAGGCGCCAAAACCGCAATCTACAGTATTTACGAGGCAGAGGGAATACTTGGGACTGATTTTGAATGCACCAGGGTCTCCTTAACGTGCATCTAAACCCACGCATACGAGAACGTTATTACGTGTCCTTTTCGCGAAGCGGATCGAACCTGCAACCTCCAGATAAGCAACGTTGCAATGCAACAGCAGCTGCTACCGTTGGGGGTCACTTTATTATATTTTACTTTAATATCTGCCATCGGCACATAACGCTTTGGTCTGAGCTCTACGCTGACGATATTTAGACGATAAAGCAATTACGGCACGAATTCGTAATCCACTAAGAGTAGCGATAAGGTTATGACTCCGTTAAACGCAAAGAAAGTAAAAATTTTCGCTATTTGTTCACTGCCCTTCATTGAGTGCGAGCCACAACCTCGTGTTCTTCATCGTGGTGCACTCACACCTCATTGTCATTTATCATTACGCCTCTCGAAGATCCTTTGCTCCCACGTTCTGCTCTCTTTTTCTTTTATCGATCGGTTACACTGTGCCACTTGTTCTGCCTTAGAGATATGATCTGACGTCAGCATCGACTCTAATAGCCCCACCGCACAATTGCGTTCGAGTTCCGCCCAAGTGGATCGATTGCCTGGTAGTGTATTTCGCTCTCTGTTCCCCGCTAAAATTGTACGCCGCAGTGACGCACGTAAATGTGATAACGAAGAAAATGAAGGAACTGCCCTGACACAATGGACGCGGCTGTGCCGGACACTGCCTCCGCGAGCCACGCCTCCGAGTCCGCGGAGGCGTCGGCAGCGCACGTTACGCGTCCCCGTTTAACAAGGACACGCGCTGAGCATGTGCACACTTGAGCTCAAAACGTCGCTCATGCCAAGCGCAGATAGCCTCGTAGCTCCCAAGATTTCGAGACGGCGTCTTGTGATGTCCCGAGAGCACTTTGCGGTTTTCGGTGGCTCGTCGACGTCCTGCTTATCTCGAACCGCTGGTGGAGACCAAGTGATAACGGTAGTTTTCTCTCGAATGCTAAGACAAAAAGGTTGACACAGGCCACTGTACAGAACGTTTAGTTTACCTTCTCTGGAGAGCTATACTTATCACTCTTGCTCACTCTCAGTGGGAGTGAGCTTCGCTGTAGCACAGCTGAGCTTTTCTTTCTTTCGCGAGGTTTTTAACTCGAGGTGTTTTAGTAACAAACAGCGGGAGCCGAAAATGGAGATATGCAGTTTAACAAATTCTGGAGTTTTACGCGCCAGAACAGCGAATTTATGAGGCATTCTACAGCGGACGTCGCCGGAAATCTTGACCCCCCCCTCCTTACTACATCTGGCCGCGTACTGTAAATTACGCGGCAATAGTGGCGGTACGACGGAGATATGGCGCTTAAAAGAGCTCCTACTGTGACGAAGACCCTAACTTTGGCTTGATCGAGATTTTTTTTTACTTGCATTTTGAGAAAAATGTGAACCAAGAGTGAAGTGAGACTGACTGTGCAACTACATTATGCTTAATATTTTTAAGGCGAGTATGTACAAACTAATATGAGAAGATATATTTGTGCTCTAGCCCAAAGCAAGAGTGAAGACATGCTAGTTTCTACACGCATTCAATATGGGCGTACCTGTAGGATGTTTGTATTAGAGACGATAAAGAAAAAAAAGTGTCTTGGCAAAGAAACGATACACTTGCCTTAACACCAACGCATTCTTCCATCGATGGCAAGCACTATACGTGCAGCTGTTCGACTAAGCTTTATGTAGGAAAGGATGGCGTGTGAAAGAGGCGAAACAATAGCATGGGAGACTTGCACGTGCAATATCATTAAAAGTCGAGTAAGAATACTCCGGAGGGAGTGAAACCATTCTTGAACTGCATTTCTTGCTCTTATGAGTCACTGTTTGATAGGTCTTTTAAGACGTCGAACAATGAAAACAGCCGAGCGCTTTCATGGTCCTTATGCCATCACGTATAAACTTCCGCAATTGTAGCATCACAATTGCACGTTCGTGTAGACCTGAACTGCAGAAGTATACACTAAGAACTGTACATGGCTACAGATTAAAACCAAAGTAGCCTACAAACAAGCAAAGCGCTTGCGCATACCAAGGCAGTTATTTCTCTCTTGGAAGTAGTGTTCAGAAAACTGAAGTGGGCAGATCGACAAAGACAACTATCCGCATGCATACCGTTATTGAAGATACTAGAAGACATAAAATGCGCTATTTTATATTATTCCACCAAACTAAGCGCCTAGTATCTCATACAATGCTCAATGTTCCTCTTCGTTTGAGTGCTGCTCTATACGCCCAAAGACTTAATGTAACGCCGATTATAATCTGAAGCCTTGAGTAACCATTAATAGGCAACCGCTTACCGTATAAAAGTCCACAGTGTGATGCGAAAAAAATGCGGGCTGTTGAACATGAACTTGAAGTGGCACTGACATGCGGCAGAGACACTGATGACCCACTGACGTCTACTAGCAACTGTGGCTGATCGTAGATGCCAGTGTTTCCGGTGGTATATTAGCGAAATCTCACAAAACGATGACGAATATGAATCGTCCGATAATATGGCCCCTGCGGGTGGCCTATCGAATCACTGTTAGTGAAAAGATGGATAATTTTTTTTTTTTGCCTTTCTGAGTAGTGTGAAAAAGATATAGCAAAACCACATTGGCAACAGATAGCTATTGAAAACTGAATGTGCTTGCAGTACTCTTTCTTACTAGAAGAGGGCTTACTAGATGATCAGCGAAGATGGAGGCTTGAATCGATGAACAGGTTGTTAAAAGCGTAGAACAGGGAACGTTGCCGTCCTGACGAAGACAAGTCCACTTGTCGAAACGTTGGCTGCAGCGACATTTCCTGTCCTACATCGTGCTTAACTGATCATTTACTCTTTCTTACTTATTCATTCAGCTATATTTCGTACAAACAAGTACACTCATATAGGTACATCGCCCCTTTTTCCGCGTCTCATTAGATTTCGACGACAGTTACGCAATACAACAGCAACGTCATCTGTACCACCGTCAGTTTCGAACTCGTACGAACTTACGCATGCACAAGTGGGAAGGCATACACCGAGGTTTCTCGCTTCGCTTCCTCGTCATGGTCACCGAAGCCACGCGTCGTAACCATCGTCGGCGGTGGTGCTGCGTTCTTGCCACTGCACATCTCCCGGCATTCTCACTGCCAAAGCTTCGCCTTCGAAACACATTCCGGAGAACGGTCTGTTTGCTCTGTCGAGGACAAGCGAACAATCCTCGGACATCCACGTGACGTCTTGGTGTAGACGTCTTGGCGACGTTACTACTCGCTTCCCTGGGAGCGCACGGATGATACCTTGCCGAGCACACTTCACATATCACCCACGCTGTTCCAGAGGAGCAAGCACAATCTCCTAGATATCCATAAAACGTCTTCCACTTTCATCGGTCAACTACTGGATTTTCCAGATGCACACGCTCTTCTATATAGGCATCTACGCAGCGTCCTGCTGCAGACTGTTCGGCCGTCGCTGGACCTTCTCGGTCGCCTTGTTGGTGGCGCTCCAGTCCCTGACCCCGTAGGCTGTTATATCCACTCACAGCGGGGGTTGCTTGGTGGCGTCGGCAAGCCAGCTCATTGCTGTGGCAGCAGACTAGACCGCAATCGTATACGACTCGAGAAAAAACGGGTCGGCGATAGTGGTGCGTTCAGTTTTCTCCCAGCGCGATTGCGACGGCTAGAGAACTCCTGGAGGCGCGTTTCTTTTTTATATTTTTTTTCCTCAGCGTTGTGTATAGCTGTCACGGTCACACGAATTAGGTCCCGAGCGCCGTAGGGGATCTGAGTCGTGTTTGTTCGGTGCTCGGGTTCTGTGACTCGCGAGGTATACTGTAGTCGCTCGAATGTAGGACGGCACATGTTGCCCAATAGATTTCTAATGCCAAAGGAACACGGGTCGCTTTGAGTTCAAGGAAGTGGTTCATGTGGCTTCCACAGCACGCCTCAACCAATTTTCGCCGTCTTGCAGCCGCCACGCATAGAAAATTGCGGTCGCGAGAACGCAGAGATGTTACGCAGAAAGATGTTGTTATGTGTACACACCCTGTGGGAAAGGAAAAAAGGAGAGGAGAGAGAGAGAAAGAGGAAGAGAAGAAACCTTTATTTAGTCATGAAAAATAAGAGAAGAGAGAGGGAGAGAGAAGGAAGGAAGGAAGGAAGGAAGTAAAGATGTGGTAAGTTCGTGCACTTGAGCAGGTGTTGCCACGCGGTCAAATGAGGTGGCACAGGTGAGTAGCCCTCAAGAAGCACAAATCTGTCTGGCGTACCACAGGAACGTCAACGCCAACCTTCATACTTCCATTACCTAGGGGCCAGCAATAGCGCTCCCCGATAAGACCCCTTGCTTTAATTTTGCGTGCAGTCTAGCAAACATCAATATTCGCCGACATTTCTTTCGCGTCTGCCTGATACGGAGACTGGCCTATAGTTCGAGTAACTACGGTACCACCCGGCAGTCGGGGAGCGATGAATGCATAAACGTGCGAAGTGGAAGGCAACAGGCCGGAGTGATGAAAGCAAAGCGGCGGCGTCGGGTCCTTGAGACCGAGTTTCTTCGTGACGATCCTCGGAGGGGAAAGGATTCCGATGCAGGGTCAGGGTAGGCAAGGTCGGCTGGTGCGAGAGGCACGGTGCAAAACGTCGGGGAGACGGTGGAGGGGGGGGGGGTGTTGCCATCGGCAATGAAGGGTAT
The DNA here is from genome assembly GCA_013339685.2 of Hyalomma asiaticum. NCBI lineage: Eukaryota > Metazoa > Arthropoda > Arachnida > Ixodida > Ixodidae > Hyalomma > Hyalomma asiaticum. The sequence goes on along the minus strand of CM023485.1, from coordinate 40,725,741 downwards.
CATTAAACAGCGCGCAGTCATTTTTCGTTTGTTGACAAAGCGAGATTGTTTCAGGCCTGTGCGGTGACCGGCCCATGAGAGGCTCATCGAAGAAAGGGCAGAACTTTCGACTACTGACGAAATATGCCCGCCTATATTTTTCTTCCACTGGCTCTTACGCAAGTGTTTGAGGGATCGAAGAATAATGTCTCACAAGAAGCAGAGCGAAAAAGTCCAATCCTGATAGTCTTCAGTGCTTTATTTATTTATTCTTCACGCACAGAGCAGGCTGCATATCGCGACTTATTAGGATTTTGAAAGCAAGCGTAAACACGACGTTACATGTATAGTATAACTTTTGGCAAGAGAAGGAACTGTCGGCTTCCGTTGGTAGCAGTATATTGCGAACGACGCAAACAACAGGAAGCTTCCGTGTCTTTTTTTTTTCTATTTTTCTCTTGTCCCTGATGAATTTAATAAAAAGTGGCTGACCCTGGATCTTTTTCTAAGTAATCCATTGCGTTCAAGCGCTGCCAGTCGTCTGCAGCTGCTGCACTGCAGCTCTTAATGCAATCCAAACTCTGCTAAACAGTCGGGACTTCCTGCAAGTGTTGCAGGATACAGACACACAAAAGGAGTTTCTGCGTATTTGTACGCTAGGTGTTGAGGAATACCAACCCGCTCAATGTGTTCCACGTGCGCTTTTTTTTTTCTTTACGCTAGTTCTTCTGCGACCTTGCACCAAATCGAACAAAACATGGAACACAAGCGCGCACGAGCGACAATATTTTTCTTCAGCAGCTGTAAAGGGATTCTGCGAACTTCAGCGCGTTGTTCGTACTTGTTGCTGCCAGGTAGGCAAACAAGGCTCTGTGCGACCTCCTCACAGATACAGTTTTGCGTGGAACTTTAAATAGATATATTAATTTTCAAACTTCCAAACCTGCAGTGCTGCTCTAAAGGCGGTGCTTCTCAGGACCTAATCAAAAGTTCTTTGTCTGTCTGTCTGTCTGTCTGTCTGTCCAAACCTACCGCCAAGGACACGCACGCTTGTGTATTACGCCATGAACCGTGCACTTTCAGCCCTATTTAGGCAGGCTTATCTATCTATCTATCTATCTATCTATCTATCTATCTATCTATCTATCTATCTATCTATCTATCTATCTATCTATCTATCTATCTATCTATCTGTCTGTCTGTCTGTCTGTCTGTCTGTCTGTCATCGTGTCATCATCTATCATCGATGATGATGATAGATAGATAGATAGATAGATAGATAGATAGATAGATAGATAGATAGATAGATAGATAGATAGATAGATAGATAGACAATGTGTGTGTGAGTAAGACCCCTCGCTTGCGAATTTCCCTGGTAGTGTGGCATTCCTTACTTATCTCTTTTTATCTTGCTACCTCTTTCACTTCGTAATCATTCCAGCAATGCGCACTTACGGTAAAGAAAAAAATTACAGCATATCCACGGAGTGAATGATGATGAGTGGGCGAAGTTCGGGAGGTTCATCGTAGATCGTGCCGAGTTCCGGATTAATTTAGTTAACGCGCACGCTACGAATCCTTATGGTTCAACTATGGACAAGTGAAATCTCCCACCGGCACTTCATTGCAAGTCAAGATCCAGTGCATATATATATATATATATATATATATATATATATATATATATATATATATATATATATATATATATATGGGTGGCCGGTGAACGGTTCTCCAACGCGAGCAGTCGGTATTTCTCAATCAAGAAACTCGCTAGGAGACGCTGCCTGCGCCAACGTTGTCTCTCGCGGGTGAGGGCGCGTTCTCCTTCTTTGCGAGCTGGTAGAGCGTTCATCTAAGAAAGAGCGTTTCCATAGTCAACGCGCGCCTTTCGCTCTCTCTCTCTGCCTCTCTCTCTCTCTCACAAGACAGCAGATGTAAGAGTGAGAGAGCTCGCGCGGCGGGAGGCACGCGCGAGGGCGAGCGCGTGCCTCCCGGGAGATACTGCCGGTTACGCCTGACGCCTGGCGCAGGACAAGGTTAGACTAAGAGGAGCTTCGCCCCTAAAATTCTGACCACAATTGCTCTTCACATGCAAACACATTTAGGTGCTCTCCCCATTCATGCAGGGCCATTGTCGCTGCGGAGAGTCACAGCGCCACGTACATAACCGAAGCACATTATCACTGCGGATTTTGGACGGTGTCTTACCACGCGTCAATACTCAACGCCAAATTCGGAAAAGAAGTATTAAGTGGTACGATCGTCGATAAACGGTTGCAGGCTCGACAAGCGGGAACACAGAGGGAGCGGTGACGTAACTCAGGGCACTGGTACTGACGCTGGCACGCAGGCGTATATAGTGAACAACACGCTGCTGCAGTTTTTATAACGTTGAGTATTTCTTCGGTGTGTTAATAACACGCGAAGCATGGGAGAAATAAATATAAAAGGTGTAAGTCTCATGACTGAATTCGACTGATAGTTAATAACGTCACGACATACGATATATAATTCCCTTGTTTTGCAACGTAGCGGTAACCTGTATAGATGCGTGCCATGGAGAATCGTGCTACCAGTGACCCTTGCACAGCTATTTTCTTTCTTATTATTTATTTATTCCCCCTAAAGTTATTTTTCAGACATGCGCTCACTTTCGTCCTATTAGTGCCAGTGTTGCCATGAAAATATCTGCACGCGAACTGCGCAGTTTGAGGCATTGAACCTCGGTTTTCTCTAAACTAAAACAAAGTACTCGTCTGGCCATGTGTCATGTTTTGACTGCGGGTATGCATGCGATTGGACGAAACACTCAATGTCACTGCGGCGCCCGGCAGTCAGGGACATTTCGTAAATCAAAGCATGAAACTAATTAAGTTCTGTTGAATAAGACTTGTTTCGTGTGTATGTACGCTTGCCTCTAGTGTTGCATTATTATTGCAGAAACTTTGTTTTCACGACTGTTCCACAGGGCAGAAAAAAAATGATGGCTGTCAGTACTTGATTGTTCTCAATTTGCAACAGCCTATATATAGAGCGAAACACCTGTACACCGAAACCTAGAGAAGTGAACTGCAGCAAGTAAATGAAAGACCTTTCTTTGGTGGTACAAATTTAAATTGAAGTTATCGGAACCAAAGATGGTGGCCAGCGATAGTTCGTGCTTATTCAATGTATTGCCAGACTGGGATCACCTCGGCGGTTAGCACGAACATCTGAAATGCACTTAGCGCGCTAAATGAGAAGCGATATTTGTAGCCAGCCGAGTCCACGTCTTTCTACACATCGCGCATGAACAGTGCAAGGGGCCATATAACAGATTCGTGTCTAGAATAAGTACTGGTGATTGGTGCGGTTCTTGGAGGTGTGGCTATTGCTTCTGAGATGAATATTGGCAAAAGAGTTCTGCGGACACCCGCAAGGTGGATTAATATTTATGAAAGGGGAAAAATTAATGCCCATGTGATTGGAGGAGTCGATGGATTCGCCCTCGCGCTTTGAATCGCTAGCCTCCTGGTTAGCTCAATTGGCAGAGCGAGCGCCCCGGACAGGCGTTGGTCCCGCGTTCGAACCCCGGACCAGGATGAATTTTTCTTCAGCTACGAAGCTTTCATTTCGGAGAAATATGCATGGATTTCCTTACAGTATTTCGCTACAAACGAGTCGATGCTAATTTTCTCTTTCATAAGACGGACAACATTTAAACATTTCGCGCGTTGGTGTAGAATTTTAAATTTAAATTATATGTTGATAAAAACGGACGGACGCCCGTGCACCTACTTTATGACAAAACTATATGCGTCAGAAAAACGCCCGTTACGTCAACATTAATAAAGACATCGCGAAAAATAAAACCTTGACTTCGCTTGCGTGAGAAGAGCAGCACTGCCATAGCAGGCATTCTGTTGACATTGCTCTTCCACGCCCATAACATTGTAATCAGTGGCCTCAGAAAAAGGTACAGGAAACGAGCAAGCAAACTGAAATCGTTTACTCTAATGACAACGCTACGAGCTCGCGTAAAATAAAATGTTACAGAGGGCGGTCCTGTTGAGACTGTAGGCCCATAGATGAACGTGTCAAATGCTACTTTGGACGATTGTAAAACTGAACTATGCAAAATAATTAAGCACGAGGAGAGTAACATGAACGGACAGGAAAAACTCTCACGGGTGCACGCACACAATTCAGCATAGAACACACCGTTCAGCACTGACACACCGTTCAACACTCTGCAAGACCTCGTTGAGGCATCTTCTCGGAAAGAAGCTAAGAGCTGGCGAGTAATTCAGTAGCAGCACGTTCCCGTGGCCGTAGAGCTCGAATGCTGCCGGGTAGTGCGCATCGCATTAAAAAAAAAAAGAAAGAAATAAGAGCCACTCACGGGTGATGCGAGGCTGGGAGAGGTTGGTGTTGTGTATAGGAAACATCCTGACGCGGACACGGGTGCAGGCAGATCCTGGCATCTGGTCGCCGATTGACCGAGGCCGCGACCGCGGCCCGAGACGTGTCTAGAAGACCTCAGGGGGAACACGGCGGACTCGAGTCGTCGGAACGGGCAGCTGGGCGGCGACCAGAAGAGAACTTCCCCAGGCGCCGCCACGTAGTCGCCGACAGCTCCAGGAAGAAGACGACGAGGATGAGTCCGCGAAACCAAATCAAACGCTCGGTGCACGCGCTCTCAGGCTCCGCGCGCTTCGGTCACTGTGCAAGCACTCCGAGAGCAGCTGCTGCGTCCCTCGTACTAAAGCGGCCGCGATCCCGCTGCAACAGCAGCAAGAGTGGAAGGCGGTTCAGCTGTTCAGATGTAATACGCGGCGAGAGCCTGGCGACGAGGGGAGGGCTGAACCGCTGAGCTGCTCTGGGGCCGTGGCGGCTCACAGCCCTTTGGTGGCCCTTGCTGGCGGGTTTTCCCCGGCGCTCGCTTGGAGTAGTTCCTCGCCGCGCGACGTTCGCCGGCGGAGTGAACGCGAACGCGGTTGTTCGGGGAATGACCCTACTTGTTGGGATGTTGCTGTGTACGCACTCCGCTTGGGGGCCTTTTCCTGCTGCGGGCTAGGTCGCGGTACTGGCGTCTTCGGTGGCCGGTCCAGGGGAAGACCTGATGGGAAAGAGGAGTGCCTCTCCTTCGGAGGGTGGCTCCTCTACTTCTACTGCGTTCCAAGCGAGAGCGAAAGCTGGCTCGGTATCTGTGTCAGACGTCGGGCCGCCGTCCACAATTTGATGGTCTTTGTTGTTTTGGAGCGGTCGGCTCTGCTTCGGTGACCGCCCATCTGCCTGCCGGTTTGTCTGTCTACACTGGTATTTCGGGTCCCGCGGACAAGGCAGTGGTGCGAAGGCACTTTGGGGTTTTATTTTGCCTTTTTTTTTTGCCACTCGCTGTTTCTCTCTCTCTCTCTCTTCTTTTTTCTTGCGGGCGTCGCCGAAGACAGGTCCTTCACGAATGCCGGTAGTTTTCCGATGCCCGGGTCATTGCCAATGTCGAAGCGGGAGAATCCCCTGGCATGTACGGGTGGCGTCTTCGCCCGAAATACGGACATAACCTAGTGTGCATGCCTATATAGAAAATAATTGATGGGCGCGACCTCGCCATCGAGGTCGAGGAAGGAAGCGCAGAGCGAGCCAAGTGTCATCAAATAATCCCTCTCCGCGCTCAGCGTCTCGCTCACTCGTTCTATCAAACGCAGCAATTGCGTCTGATAGAACATTATTCCCGTGACTTTTATAAGCCACAGAAATAATGCAGTGATGCAGCGGTTTGAGACAGTTTCCTATGCAATATATGTGTAGCCACAAGCCCGCTTATAGCGATGGACGTTTGGTAAAACACGTAAAAGGGAATATTAGGCAAATCATGTAATTGCGGTTATGGAGGGTGATTTGTTATTTGGTGACCGCAGACCAGCTATGCCCCATAACTGTTTCCATTTTTCACATTGGTGTCTATAAGGAGATGTCGTCAAACGTAGACCAGCAAAAGTCCTGAGCTAGTCAGTGGATCGCGGGAAGTCTGCAAAAACTGTCGACTTGTATTATAGAGCTCACGATATGTCACTTGTGTCCTATTGACAAGAACTAAATTTGTGTTATAGGCGTGCCTATGATCACTCAGTCCTTGTTCTTCGTGACTGGCGTTGGTCTCCGCTTGCGGATCGTTGAATTGATGCGCATCACAGGGCATGATGCGTATATGACAGTAGTGAGTGAACGACAGTAAATCGTTTACTTGCGCGAATGCGTTTATATACAGTGGAACTAAATCTGACGTCTTAACAGTGAGGACGCTGACCTTCGCCGATCACATTGTCATATTTCCGAAGCCATTAGTATTGTTCCCTGTGCCTCAGCGGACGTCAGCGCACGTCGCTTGCTCTCAGGACGCAGCATACAGATAGCTCAATTTGGGATCAGCTTGGGGTTTGTAAATTCGAAGCCTTTCTTGGCGAACTTGAGCAACGTCGACCACATCAATCGATCTATCTAGCTGCCTACGTCTCGGCGCTCTCTTGGTCGTCTCTTTCACTTCCTGGATGTCATGATTTGGATGGTAGGACATCAATGCATGGCGAACATGAATCACTGATCTTGACACAGTTAAAGTGATACACTCGTCACGTACGTCATGATTGACGACAATACAATCACGTGTGGCTCACACCCGTGGTGCTCCGCCCGGTTTGCGCCACAGCTGATTGAATCTTGACATCGCAGCTCGTGTTAATCAATGACCAACCAAATGGAAATTTCATGAGAACACACTTTGCGCTGGTAAAACACAAGAGAAAGACACGCCGTTTGATGTTGCTTACACTTGAAATGTAGACAATAACAAGCGTACAAACACAGACAAGCGTCAACATACCACTTATTATATATGTGGGAACCAAACACGGGACACGGAGGTACCAGGCAAGCACGCTCCCACTTGTTTACGGCTGGTCTTCCAATGCTTCACGTATTGTAAATAAGCCTGTCGCAGCAGCAGTCGTAGTTAGGTCTCTTGTGCTCAGTTTGCGCGCCGACGTTAGTCGGTGCGCAAACTGAGCATAGCAGCACTTGGCCGAGTGCCAGACAGTTGGGCTGATTTCTTCGCGTGGCATCGATTCGTACAATAAAAGGGACCCGATACATTTTTTATTTCTTTTATGTGGAAAATGTCAAGTAGACGCCACGTGCTGCCACTACTGGAAATAGGTACACTCCTCTGTTACTTCAACCTCGCACGAGAAGGGCAGTGTCATGCTCCTTTTCTGACCGCCCAGAGAGCGAGAGGCAAAAGCCTGAGGAAAGAAGAGGCCCGAGATGGCGAGAAGTGATGTGTTGACCAGTGAAACAAGTGGGAGGATGATGCTAGAGTGAATTAGAATATGACTGATGGAAAAGTAATGATATGAAATGAGAATTAGCCGCTCAGTATTGTGCTCGAATAATACACACGAACTAACTTTTGCTATATTACATAGATTTGGAAATTGACAAAAGAGTTCTGCGGAAACCCGCAGGGTGTTGTTCCCGGGTTCGAACCCCAGGACCAGGACGATTTTTTCAGGCAACTATAGGAAGCTTTCATTTCTGAAAAATTCGTATGAATTTCCTTGTAGCCTTGTGCTACAAACATGTGGATGCCAATTTTCTTTTATCCGATTTGGATATTGTGCAGATGCATAAAGTCACGTGAGCGAGACACGTGTGTCTCCGGCGTTAACCAAAAAGTATCGATTACCTAATCAAGCGGCTACACTGAGTCCAGCCGTAACATTATCTTGTTCTCTGACGTAGAGCAAAGCTTCGCTTCTCGGATACGTACCAATACAAGCAATAAAGTGCAGCTCTCACAGGTGGTAGCCTTCTTTCGCGAGAATAGCGGCAATCGTTTTGTAATGGGCGACACATTACCGGTCGCATCGCCGCGTTGTCGTCACGTGTTCAGAAAACGCTACATTTAACGCGATCTCTTGCTCCGAAGGGAACATTGGAGGTTGCACCTACATCGCAAGAGCGATATTGCGTAGCTCATTGTGTCAGCGGGTACCTATAAAGCAGTTTCTGTGTTTCGGAACATGTGTTTGCGCCGCAACGGCACGTGTAAGAAAAAGCCACATAAACGACGGTTATGTGCCTTGATGGCGCCGGCGCGTCAACTATACCCTTTTCTGTATATATGTGCTGTTTGCGGCAAATATGTCATCCACCACGTGCCAACTAAGTCATCAGTCCCCTTTCTTGATATTTTCACCTTCTTTCTCTTATGAGTACATTACTTATGGCTCATATGAAATCCTCGGGACAACGCTCGTACTGTTCAATATGAAGTAACATATATATAAATATATTTTAATTCGTCTTCAGCCGTAAGTGCTGCATTGTAAGAGATGACCTGCTGGAACGGCGCTAGCTTTAATAATTCTCTATATATATTAAAAAAATTCTTGAACATTGCTTTTGCATGGCTTCACCGCTACTATACTTCTACTGGTTTTATTTATTTGCGATTCAAAAATAAATCAGCAATGAAATTTCAATCCAGCATTTTTTCTTCTAATGTTTCATTAATTAAAAAAAAACACTAAATGTGGGCAGTCGTAAATCAGCGGCTTCGAGCTTCACAGAAATTACACCCGTCGCTTCATCCTTCTTTAACGGTTTCGATTTCATTTGGTCGACCTGTCAGGGGCTGTACATTCTGGAAACAATCGCCCTTGGCGATATCGCCAGAGTGTCTCCTTTGGCGCGTGCTGATTGGCTGGTTCATAAAGGGCGCGCAAGTTGTCCCCTCGTCATTGGACGTGCGAGATTATACGTCATGCTAGGGGACACTGTCTAGCCTTTGGTGACCGTATCAGGATACGGCCGAACATGCAGGGAGGTCCGATACATTTTTTATTTCTTTTATGTGGAAAATGTCAAGTAGACGCCACGTGCTGCCACTACTGGAAATAGGTAGACTCCTCTGTTACTTCAACCTCGCACGAGAAGGGCAGTGTCATGCTCCTTTTCTGACCGCCCAGAGAGCGTCATGCTCCTTTTCTGACCGCCCTTGTTTTTTTCGCGCTGACCGTCAAAATGCTTAACCAGCTCCAACTCGCCCACATGACCATCCTCTTTTAATAAAGCACTTCGAGGCCACATCATGTGACTTTTGGGGCATCATATGCGGACAGCATGTACCGTAGAGGCACCTGTTGCATTCCTTGTAAAATGGGTAGGATAGAACCACTTCTCTTGCCCTAATGAACGAGAGAAGTCGAATGGACCGAGGGATCTGGTTATTTGTTAGACACAAACCAGCATCACCTTGTACTATAACTTTGTAGGGTTTCGCTACGACAAGCATATACATGGCATAATCACGGCGCATGTGATCGCTCTTATTTAAATAAGGAAAATGAGTAACCACTTGTGAAGAGAAGCAAAAGATGGACCATATCTTTTTACGATCGTCCGATAAACGTGTTCCTTGTAATTTTGCTCAAAGTGTATGTCTGCTATTCTTCCCATTTCTCTTATTTCAATTGACGGTAAGTTCATTTTTTTTAATTGTATGAGTATCTTAAAGGGGGCACAGAAGACGGTAATACAAGAAAAAGAAGACTACAGCACAAGGTGCCGTAGTCTTCTTTCACTGTGTTGCCTTCCTCTGCATGCGCTTCCTTAAAAAGAAAAAAAAAAATGCGCATTTTCACGTTCTATTACGATGAGTTTCTCTTTTTTAGCCACTATATCGGGGATGAGGCAGCGAGGCTCAACAAAAATGCGATGCGACTATATTGAAATGGTGCCAAGACGGCGCACGGAAATGCAGGGTTTCGCGCACAGTGACGTGACAGGAAAAAAAGAAAAAGAAAGAAAACGCCGGTTCCACACTGTGAAAACAGGTGGGAACAGGGAAGGGAACAGAAGTGAACATAGCAGCTGTGCTGCCAATGATGCCACAACGCTCCGTTTTAGGGATGGTAAAATCGATGAACGATTAATCGATTAATCGATTAAATGTACATACCTAATCGATTAATCGTCATCGATTTCGCCCTTTAGATTAATCGAAATAATCGATTAAAGCTCTTCGATTAATCGATTACGACCCCCACCCTCCCCACAACCCCAGCACCGCCCCTTGGCCGGAGTGCATGATTGCGAGGCGCGCGACGCCAAGACGCAGATGTTGAGCGCATATTTCTGCGCAAGTAAAAGGAGCCCGGAGCCGCAGGCGGCCATACCCCATAGAGATAGAAATGAACTCTTGCCGATCTCCGTCACCTACGCCGTTTTATTTAACTCCCAGATTTTACTTGCTTCTTGCGTAAGTGCCCCATTGTAATATACGCTGCTTATTTCTTGACTGGTTCAGTTCTTATTGCCGTTGTATTTTACTCCTTAGCGAAACAAAGATTGTTTGTCACCAATGAAAGAAAGAGATATAATCTATTGGAAGGTAGAGAGGCTAGCCTGATCTAGTACGCCCCGGCCTTCTACTCTACTTTGGGGACAACGCAGCAAGGGAAAAGAGCGATGAAGCATGATGATGGGGATAAGAATATATACATAATCAGACATGACTGCTTGCGCAAAGGGGACATGGACGCTAGTAATCATATTTCATTACGCTTGATACCAACTAGCCTAGCTGTCCACCTTAACGCCTATATACCCTTTGATAACTGTAATGCTAGTTTCCCTGCAATGCGGTTAGCCCAACTTATGGCAGCTATTCATTTCTGCAAAACAGCGTGGTATGACGCGGAAAATGTCGGCTCAGCTCTTTTGACATAAACACTCATAGTAGTCAAACCCCAGAACGTGTAACTGGGACCTCGCCTCCAATTGTAACGTGAAAGGGGCCACCATTGGTAGGGCGAATATGCTGTGCAGGGAAACGCGCTCGAGGATTATGAAAAAGGTCTAATGGTCGCATAATGGAGAGAAACCACTTTAGCTATATTTAAGTCTAATAGTCGCTTTTCATAATGCGCAACTTTGCGCATTGGTATACCAAACGTCTCGTATCCAATCCATTTCTATTCAAAAAATGACCTTGTAGCATTTGGTAATCCTGTATGGTCGCCCATTTCGGGTGAAATACAGCTTTTACCGTTGCTTGTACTTCCATGTCAGCCACCCTAGAGGCCGCCGTCTACTGCTGTGGCACGAATGGAGGACAGTCGCGAAATACTATATGTTCTAATCTCTGATACAATAGACAGCGTTCACAGTTCGAGCTGTACGCGCGACTGAAAAGGTGCGTGTACCGCCGAGCTAAGTCGGCGACCAGGTGAAGCCTTGGCAGTATACTGGCACAGCTGCCATTTATTCTAGCCGGGAGGAAAAACTCATGTCATTATATTTCCCGCAGATGCCCTGCACTGATCGCCTGTTTGAGACCGGTATGCTGCTGTGCAATCTAGCATGAGTGACCACAAGGGAGAGATCACGTCAGTTCGTGGTTATAGTATTATCGAGGGCTTCCACAATATATAATGGACAAACCGAGAATTGTTGCCGTCCCTACAAGAGCGAGCGTCGTTAACTTTCCTTTAGTCCTCGTCTCCTTTTTTTTTACTTTTCTCGGAATTTCCTCGCCCTCGGCCACACTGCATGTTTCCGGTGCGACTTTCCAACCAGTGTGGTCGCCGAAAGCGCCTACAATTTCGGTTCGCTCTAGTAGGCAGACTTCGACCAAATACGACCTGCTGCCGAATTGTCCGTGGGTCATGACCACCCACGGAATTTTGGATCCTTGACATCATCAAAAGACGACGGGCTCCCTGGGTTCAGTGGGCGAAAGTGCGAATTTTCACGCAGCCGCTAATGCGCACATGCGCGTCGGATAAATACTTGTGTCGCTATCAAACACAACAAGCAACGCCTCTCAAAAACAAGGCATCATTTTTCAAGCACTTATAAAAAATTTCGATTAATCGATTAATCGATTAAAACATTACACCGAAAGCAATTAATCGATGAATGGCTAAATCGATGAACGATTAACGATTAATCGATTAAAAATTTTGATCGACCATCCCTACTCCGTTTCGAAGAAGGCGTGTCGTGGAAAAGTTTTTCAGGTGTACGTCTCATTGCGTATTCAAGTTAGACGTGCGCTGCGATACGGAAATGCATACGCGTTTGAAGCACGCATATTCGATGCCCAATGGTGGCCTTGAACGTTACAGCCAAGATTGAAGGCTTAATAACGGAGATGGAGGTGATTTCTGACTGCGTAATGAGATGGGACGGGCGTTGCATCGGCGCGGGAGGAAGACTGATGTCTCAAGGAAGAGGAAAAGGAATGCCTTGACCAATAAGACGTGGCAGGGTTCTGGCGGCGACGATCCCAAGGCGAAGTATAGCTTTGGAGTGCATGAAATGGCAAGAACTAAAAAGTAAAGAAAAAAAAGATGAAAACGGAAAGGAAACTAGGAGATCATTTGTACGAAACAGCGGGTGTTCATAATTGAAGACGGTGTGAATGCTTCAAATGGAGGGCTACGCGCACGTGATCGTAGTATGCTTCCCAAACTACACGAGGTTTTGCGTAGATCGACGTGGAATTGATTATACTTCGTTCACTAGTTCTGTGCAGCAAAGCCAAGGCTACGCGACCAATCAAGCGTAGGTTCTTGCGAAGCGGAATGTCGTGCCAGTGGTCGGAGATACTCCTGCTTCTTCCGCTGCAGCACTCGCCGCTATAGCAGACAGAAGTGCGCAGAAGGATGCATTTAGGACGTGTTCGCCCTGATTTATTAGTAGAAGTGGGTTGCAGCTTCTATAGTGCTGCACAAAACTGCTCGAACAAGCTACAGAGCCGTGTTCTCTCTGTCTTCTTTTTGTTTCTCCCCCTTTGTTTCTTCACGCTTAGCGAGAAAAGTCGCCTTGTTACGCTAAGTACAAATGCTGCAGGTGCTCCTTGTTCGACTGGTGAGAACATATATCCCTGCTTCTAGGTGCACAAGCACGTTTGCAAGTAATAGCGGCGGCTGTCACGAGCACCACTTAGCGTCGCGGAGATGCTAGGAGGACCCGAGACATCCAAGTGTGTCGGTGTCTTGTTAAAGAACGACATTTCCTGCTAACAGGCGCCAATGTACGGTTCCAAGTTGAAACGTATGTCAAGCGCGTGTCGGATGACGGAAGTCGCTGGCATGGATTCAGAAAGAAACCTAGTACTGCGCTGTGACCGACTTCACATGGCGCTCGGCTGCTGATTCGAAGGTCGCGGGATCGACTCCCTGCCGCGGCGGCTGCATTTCGATAGAGGCGAAATGTTGAGGCCCGTGTGCTGTGCGATGTTAGTGCACGTTAAAGAACCCCAGGTGGTAATTTCCGGAGCCCTCCACTACGGCGTCTCTCATAATCAGAGCTGGTTTTGGGACGTTAAACCCCACAAAAAAAGAAAAAAAATAGAATCACAACAACCGACTTCACATGACGCAATGTGTCACAGCACAAGTAATCGCTTGCCAAAAGGTGACATGACATTTCAACAAAGCGCGAAGAGATTCTCTCAGTGACGCCAACATTTCTGCATCAGATTAGCCGAACGTATAGAAAAGGTTTCTGTTCTGTGCGTGTTGCGCACGAAGCTGGAACCCTAGACTACAATCGCCAGCGGCTGTCTTGTCTTATACCCCATAGTGATCGTTGGGCCATTCATTTACCACACGAAAGAGAACAGGAAAGACGCGATTTCGATCACTGATGTATATGCGCAGACGACGTTCGTGTTAACGACGTTTTTTTCAAGGACCATTTTCCAGCTACGAAAATTAGCTTTCCACAACCACTATCCCTGTCTCCTTTGACACGGACGCCGGGCACGCAGACTCGACATCAAGGACAAATAGTCCAAGTATAAGAAAGCTGCGGAAAGTGTTACCACTGGCCCATGATTGGCTCCTCAGGGTGGCATACCTCATCCGGCACAACTCACTATCTGTTCCAGAGAAATTGTCTGAGGAAGAACAGTCGATCTCCGCCATATGTACGGCAATGGCTTACGCTTTTCGCGTAGTTGTGTGTGTGTGTGTGTGTGTGTGTGTGTGTGTGTGTGTGTGTGTGTGTGTGTGTGTGTGTGTGTGTGTGTGTGTGTGGAACATTGTGTGCGTCTTCCAGAGCGCACCGCGGCGTATCACAAAACAAGCTAAACTTGCACACACAGTTTTCTCAGTTCTCTATCTTGCCACTGTATGCGGCCGTTATCGCCCTTCTCGTCGATGCTGTATGCTCTTGCGGATAACGAAAACGCAGCACAAAAAGTCGGAAACACGTTTAAGCTTTGCACTTAATAGCGAAACTATAGCGCCATTGCGCCCTGTTCGCATTGATGATGATGATCATCATCATTGCCTTCTCACAAACATTCATTATACAACTTGCGCCGTATCTAAATGCTGGAATTACTCGAGTTTCCTCGTAACAGAACATATATGCTTTCTCCTACATTCAAATTACAGTCCGATCTATCATGTGTGCAGGTCTCATGAGGCCGTTGTTTAAAAATTTTATCATGGATCTTACATTAAAAAATTCAATTTTGTCCACAAGGGCACCTGCGCCGCTGCGGAGGGCTTGCGTGGTCGAATGGTCCAGGAAACGGCGGTAATTAGAAATGATTATTTGCGCCGTGAATGCCTACGCCGACGCCACATTCTGTGACACGAGCTCATTAATGCCATCTCGTTAAAACAAGCGAATACGAAAGAAGCTGCCGGTCTACCGAACGCAAATTAACGATGAACTTGACGTTCGTAGCGTAAGCCTTTCATGCGTCCATTTCGTCGTTCCGTTGGCGGGTGTGCTTGTTTTCGAGTCAGCATTGTTTGGAACATAAATTCTGACGCAAAAAGACAAGGACGCGGGTTTAAAACAGCAGGCACGCACAGTGCGTGGCGCACTCCTGATGAAGAGGCGAACAGCATGCCAGCGCGCATAAAAAAAAGTAAACGGCGTTTGCTGCAGCTTTGGGCAATGAGACAGCAAAACAAGTTATTACCGCGGGGCTGTTTGAATCGCAATGAAGCGTGTCGAGAAATTGTGAACAACACCACTGCTATATAAGGAAGGCTATATTGTGCTGTAAGTGTGGTTTTTTAGAACTATTATACAGACAGTACAGGATTCTAGAGTCTGTTGCTTTTATAGGTGAGCTCAATCGTATTGTTGCACATGTGTTGGCGTTGTTCTCGGTTTCGGACTCCCACTTGACACTTTTTCTTTGTTTTTATTTCCATTTCATTCATGCCGTCGTTTATTTCATACAGAACAGGCTTTCAGACTATATAATGTAGCTGTTGCATTGCTTGTGAGTTTGTTTTCAGCAAACAATGGGCAAGCTGTTTTTAAAAGGACGACGTGAGACATCATTAATGCTGGCCATGCACTCTGCTACCTTTATCACATACATTTCTGCGACCTCGAAGAGAGATGCTTTGAAATAAGTCTGAAGATTTTTATCCCTCACGAGGGTATACATGCTGGCAAGCTAGTTTAGTCGAGTTAAATGATTACGTATTCGATAAAGCACGTACGAACACGAAGGACGAGGTGAACGTGGCATGAATTGTTTAAATGAGGATTTTTTTTTTAATTGAGACAACTTAGCAACATGTATGACCTTCTAGTTACGAAGTGTGCACGAGGTAGTCGGTGATTGTGTGAGAACAGTGACAGATGTGAAATCCAAATCCAAAACGACAGCGCAGTGTCTCTAATTCTCTTCTTCGCGTTCGGTATTCGGCGTTGTTTCTTCGTAAGACTCGTTTTCTTTTGCAAATTAATAAATTAACTGATTAATTTGCTCAATGAATTAATTCACTGAACGAGCGAATTCAAACCCTTGCTGACCGAGGCCAATTTGTATACTTTGCAAGCGCGCTACACCCTGTAAGAGGCCAGAGCTGCCGGTGATTACTGTCCTTACCCCCCCCCCCCCCCCCCGTCTTATTTATTCGGTAAGGAAAACAAAACTTCATGTTTTATTTAAGTGGTGCTTGCGTCCAGGATGTATTTGACGTTCAAGCGACTGATATACGCTGCAGGAAAACTAAATAAATGACGACAGGAGCTCGTTCAGTGTTTTGTTCCGGGATATTCTCTCTCTTTCTCTCTCTCTCTGTGCGTGCGTGCGTGCGTGCGTGTGTGCGTGTGCGTGCGTGTGTGCGTGTGTGTGTGTGTGTGTGTGTGTGTGTGTGTGTGTGTGTGTGTGTGTGTGTGTGTGTGTGTGTGTGTGTGTGTGTGTAATTTTTCCCGCTATGGACAGACGGCCACCGGCTGGACCACTGCCCGAGTAGTCCTTCTGAATCTAAATCCATGTTACCGCTCTGTACCTAATCTTTCCAAAATGTATTAAGGAAGCTTAACGGCAGTTCTCGAATGGCACTCTTAAAAACAAAGTATAGCGAATAAAGAAACGTTCTATGGACGTCACTTGCATATAAATAAGCGTAAAATGTACATGTAGTACGTATCATCCCGCAAAATTCGACCTTACCACGTGTTCAGTAAACGTGCGATCAACATTTCTTCGTCAGGGCAAAGCCAACAAACGAACGCGAATGGGATTACTCACGTAGCGCCGATCAGCGAGGGTTCAACGTGGGTTAAGCACCGCTCGGCAGAGAGGGAAAGCGCCGGAGGTCGACGGGGATTCCCCGGTCGCCGAAAAGAACGTGCCGTGAACGCCGGCCTATCTGCATCGTGCATCTTAGATCGACGAACGAGCGAAACCAAGGAAGAAAGAAAGAAGGGCAAAACCGGTGGAATGCTGTCGCCGCAGTCATTCCTGGGGACTCGCACTTCCTTGTCGGTTTCGCATGCAGGCGCACTGCATGCACGTGAAGCCGCCTTCGTAAATGAGCCGCAGCACTATCCCACTGGCTATTACGCAGAAACAAAGCACGTAATAACACAGCAATGACGCAGGTCCTGGGTTTGTCTACCGATCTCGGCTTATTATGGAAGCGTCCTTAGATTTACTTGCGCGTACGTACATCGAACAAACCCAATGTTGTTGTTTTGTGTGGTTTAACGTCCCAAAACCAGCTCTGATTATGAGAGACGCCGTAGTGGAGGGCTCCGGAAATTTCGACCACCTGGGGTTCTTTAACGTGCACTGACATCGCACAGCACACGGGCCTCAACATTTCGCCTCCATCGAAATGCAGCCGCCGCAGCCAGGATTCGATCCCGCGACCCTCGGATAAGCAGCCGAGTACCATAGCCACTAGACCACCGTGGCGGGGCGAACAAACCCAGTGTTGTCAAAATGATGCCGTATACGTCTCGCGCCTCGCTAGTTTGGGTCGTGCATATGAAATGCACCGTGAACATTGTACATGGATTCGACATTCTCAAAGGCGTTCGGGTGACGAGAGTCGCCGGCTAATGCACGAATTTAATTCTTTCCGCGCAGGGCCTAAGGGCTCCTGATCGTCGCCTAGGCTGTATTTGGCTCATCACGCAAACTTGTCGTACTGCAAATAATGTTGTTTCTTTTTTCTCTGTCTCTGCCCGGTAAAGTTATCTGAAATCATGCATGATACGGTATAATGTCATTCCTATCCTATGTTATCTAAAACCGGATGCGCTTTTCTTTAATCGAGAGATCGATGCTAATATGCACGCGGTCGGTTATGCATGCTTTCCAACAAAAATAATAGATTTTTTTCCGGCACCACAGAGAGAAAGGCGGATAAGAAATTCCAAAGTAGAAAAAAATTGATAAAAATGTGACAATAAGCTTGATAATGACATCTGTAGTTGAGATGAGGGAAAATAAATTATACAACGAACTGAGGTCCGCTTGTAGAGAAGGACATGGTAGAGAGCCTATAAGCCTGCCATGTGATGTCATCAGAACGGGACAAATCATGTCTATTTGGCAGTGGCGATGAAGCATCAAGCATGAGACTGCATGTGGTAGTTCGTCGCTTTAGAAAATATGGTTTCGATGGAATTTCGAAGCACTTAGAAAATCATGATACATAGGCGCTTGCCGCGGCTGTTCCGGCGCGCTGAGCTGCATCTGTTCTTTTTTTTCTTTAACTGAACAATGAAGAGTGTACCAACAGCCTTCTTAAGGAACGTGGGAGAACATTTACACGTGAACGCATATAGGGCGTTCGAACGCACATTCAATATGAAGGACTGACTGCTTATATCCTCCCTGTGTCCGATTATGTTGCCTTCTCTATATAACACTAACACTGTACATACCTCTATATATCTATATAACAACACTAGCACGCTACATATCTCTCCGCACGTCGCTGCCGAAGAAGCGAGCACCGTCTGGGTGATGTTTACGTAAGTCACCTACCCAGGCCAACGCCTCCTCTCTATTCGCAACTCCAGAAAAAAGTGGTTCATCAGGCAACATTGCTGAGAAAAACAAAGATGGCCTCTATATCCAGGGTCACGGCCGCGCTTCCGCTTAGCGCTGTGCTAAAGTTTCTTGATTGCGGGTTCGAATCACGATGCTTCGCCGAATGCGAAAGGGTTCTTGCTGCCGAACATCTGATATTAATCGGTCTAAAAGATTTGAGCGGTAATACAGCGGAAATAATTGCGCTGTGCGTTCAAACGTCGCACTTGTTCGGAGACCCGCATCAGATTTTCTTAAGGATAAAGAGCCTTTCCAGCGAGCCTGAAGTTGAAGAAGGCAGGTACGTGTTCATGCGTAGCAGGCCTCTCCGAAAGATGCAAGCACTTGTGCGCGGTGTTGCTCCGTTGAGTACAAATGCGTCACTTATAAACGTGTTAAAATAGTGCAGTTCTATGCGCGGTGCCGGAAGACAAACTTAGAGGCGCGGTGAACAGGTCGAGGGCTGAAAGGTTGGAACGAGCGCAAGTAAATCCTGAATTGTCACCAGATGAACTCGAAATGCAAACGCGCTACGTTAAACGATCACACATTACCCTACCATAACTACCAAACAAAGTACAAGGCGCAGCGCGCGCATGGGACGAAGGCGCCGAACGAAGACAAGCGCTCGCTTTTTATCTACCTACTACAATGCATGCGGGCAAAAGTACGTCAGCAATAATGTTACCGTGGTTCAAGTTGTGCACAGGCACGCTCAGAAAACGTTACCAGATATACACGTATAAACGATGTCGCTATATATATTTTGTTCACGCGCTTGCCTAAAGTAAACTACACTCCGGCTCTTCGAAAAGCGCGCATGATAATAAACGCGCGCACACACAACCTGTGTACTCGCCGGGGAGGAAGAAATCGTCGCGAGTGAAGTGCCTGGACCAAACTAGCATAGTTCCCGTCACCTTCTTGCCGATGCGCAAGTTCCTAATCCATGTTGCCCTGCGCGAAGCGTCGTCTGCTTCTTTGGGGAACCGATGAAACGACGTGTTGCTGTCCTTGCATCGCGATGACACGCACTGAGGCACGCAACAAAAGTCTTTTGATGAGGATTCTTTCCTTTTCGGGCTGCCTCGAGGCGGTATGGCGTCGGTTAAGGCAACTATAGAGCTGTTTTACAGCCCGCGGTAATGCGATACCATGCCGCGTTTCGAGGTCGACCTTGGATCGGCTGGTTCCAGGAGCGTCCGCTAGGTGGCGAGCATTAGATGGAGTCGCGAATAGGTGGCCCTGCCCTGATGCGCCGCTTTTGGTATGGTACAGAAATACTGAAATGCTCTTCATGTTAAGTCATCTCGTTCATTGCCATCCTTTAAACATAACATAGAAGCATACTGTTAAACAAGCCTTTCGTTCATTTGTAATATTTTCTTTTCATCACTTCATTCTTGCATACTCCTTCTTATGTGCATTTTTGTTTTAATATTGTGTAATGCTGCTATGGTAATATGTAAATGTTTCTATTTTGCTATATATTGTTATGTAATAAATGCATTTTTATTTTTTATTTTCTTCGCACCTTTAGCTTTTGCTGCTGTTACTTACGCTTCAAGCACCCCACTAATGATAGGAGGTCCCCCGGACATTTTCTTACTTTGGGACCTCCTGATGCTGTACGTATTTGTAACCCAGTTTTTTGTACCCATGCTATAACAAATAAACTTGAAACTTTCAGTGCTTTTAGGGCCCCGCCACGGTGGTCTAGTGGCTAAGGTACTCGGTTGCTGATCCGAGGGTCGCGGGATCGAATCCCGGCCGCGGCGGCTGCATTTCGATGGAGGCGAAATGTTGAGGCCCGTGTGCTGTGCGATGTCAGTGCACGTTAAAGAACACCAGGTGGTCGAAATTTCCGGAGCCCTCCACTACGGCGTCTCTCATAATCAGAACTGGTTTTGGGACGTAAAACCCCACAAAACAAACAACAGTGCTTTTAGGCCAGTCCCCCAGGCAACCTGTATGTTTCTTGGTTGTCTGAAATAAATGGATATGAATGAATATGAATGATTGCTATCGGGGGCGTTAAAATATTCGTCGCAGTTTCGACCGATGTGCGAAGCAACGGCTGAGATAGCTGGCAGACACCGCGTAGTGATATAGGCGGAGTAGATATGGCGCGTATCTCCCGATATCAGTTCGTGTAAACACTTGCAGCTGTTCGGATGCGTTTCCTGCGCTTGACGGAATAAGAAAGAAGTAAAAATAGGACAGTGGAGAATGGGAGGGGGGGGGGACGTTGGAACAATATGCACTAGTCGTGGAATTGCAGTGCAGCTTTGTGTGCAACCCGTTCATCCAATAAGATGCATTATTTAGGATGCATAGGATACGCTGTAAGGAACAGCGCATCTTTTTACGACACAATAATGAACACGTTTAGCGCTTCACATACGATGTCATGGTTGCTCGGTTTCGGGTAAAACCCTGTTTAACCCTATTATTACACCCCGAGCATAGTGGAGGAAAACAGGGTTAAGCCCAATTTCGCCCTGAATTCCAGCACCACACGCTGCACGCAGTTCACTGTGCGCACGCGCTAGATAACACGCCTCGGGACAGCAAAATTAGATTCTGCATGCCGTTAAGTACACACCAGTGATGTCCATTTCACAAGCTGCATGCAAGAACTATGGACGCTACACTACTGTCATTTGTAAAAATTTAGATTTGTGAACTTAACAGGAAAAAGAAAAAAACACGAATCCCGAACTTCTTAATCATTCTGCAAAAAAAGAAAAAGCGTGATTTTTCTCTTGTTGTCACCTTGGAGAATAGCGCCCGATGTTTCCCCCCGAATTTGAGATGATATATACACGAGAACAAACATCCAACACTATACCATATACGTACCCATCCTTTCGTATTTGTGCTTATCCGAAAAACTGGAGAGCCAGGTATACCCTGTCACGTTCAGGCCGAGAGATTCCAGTGGTCTTTCCAAAATATTCGTTTGCGCACCAGTCTCGAAGTACTTTAGATTGTTAGGGATTGTGGTGTCTTTTGTGTACGTTCTGTGTATATTGAAACGGGCACAGGGATACGCTTCTTATGGTAGTGTATTTTAGAACAGAGAGATTAGCCGGTGCAGCCCCAATGGCGGACCGTCAGCCTGCGCCCCACTCCTGCGTCTTCTTTGTTCCCCTCGAGATCGTTGTCTTCGTCCCTGTTCTTGCACCGTGACAATATCATACACTGCAGCTATGTCTCTTTATCACTTCACCCTTCTGTGCTACCATCTGAAGTGATATGCTAGGCGGACCACTAGGCCCCACAGTTCCCGTTAGATGACATCGCTTTGTCTTCCTGAACGACGATTCTGTCATGCTTCCATCAATTGCTACAAACAGCAGTCCTACCTTGCCGAGCCTTGAAAGTCATAGCGGCTGAAGGGACCGCGGATGCTGTCACTTTCATGAAGCGTGTACGATTCACGCGAATGTACCTGCAAGTATATATGCTATATATGCGTCGAATTGCGACCAGCAAGCGGTCGCGCGGAAGGACGATTCTCGTGACGCTTCTTCCTTGCCCATTTTCCATTACTTTGTCCCTCTTCCTCATAATGCTGCGCAGTGGTACCTACAGGGTTGTCAAAGTTTGCGTCGTTTTCAATACAATCCACACAATGCCACAACCACTTCCACAACACAATGCCACGAACACGATGCTTTGGCTGAAGTCGCGTTGCGATCTCTGTCAGGATATTGACACGCGAAATGTGACCACCACCGACAGTTTCCTCTTTTGCGCAACAAGTTCTTAATACAAGGCTGTCCGCTATCGGAAGAGGCAGCTTTGGGTCACCATCGGTTAGGTTAGCGCAGCAGAATTTCTTTCTGTTTTGAACTTTTGATAGCTTCGGCATGTACGTTATGACACGTGACACACGGCTTTCGTCGAGACCTGAAGTATAGCGAGATTCAAACAGATGGGACACAGAAAGCAGCAGAGGCGCATGGTTTATACCGCCAGCGAGAATTCCTTACTTCAAGAACGTATCGGGCCGCCTGCACTGATTTCCATTGTACTGTCAACCTTGGAAGCACGCCGGTATATCTTTCGATCTCGTGTTTGCGCTCCTCTCTCTAGACCCCCGCATGCGATATCGGCTGAGGAACCGAGCGGGGAAAATATACGAGGGTAGTTCACCTATAGAAACCACGTCCCAGGGACCCTTCGGGTTTACCCGTTGCCGCTATAATAAATTGCGGCAGCGCAGATTAAGCCGCACCGCACCGGTTCCGCTCGAACTCACCGCACGTGTACGTTGCATGTGCTTGCAAGACTCAGTGTCGTTAACTCTCGAAGATCATCAGAAGATCCGACGTGACTTCGCCTTGTGTGGCGTGTCGGCAGCGATATACACTTCGAGTACCACAGCAAGAATATTCTTGCGAATACCTTCCATTTGCTTCAGGGGAGGAACTTTCGACGTATGCGCGTGTACAACAGTATGTACGCAACGGTTTCTAGAGAACTCAAAAACTTCATCTTAAGGTTCACAGAACTATAGGTTCACTTCACAATGCTCTGCTTCAATGTAAGGATTCCGAATATATGGAATTATTTCCATATTATCTCTAATGAAATGCGTAACGGAGTTTCATTCACAGTGTTCAGCGACGACAAATTTGACGCCATTTCACGCTAAAATGACGCCAAACTTTAGCAATGCCTAGTGAGTGCACGTTCGCGGTGTTCAGTGTTCGTAACACATTTACGGGGCTACGTAACATTCTTTTTTTTTCCCAGGTACCTTAGAACACGAATTACAAGACACTGAACAAATAAAGGCACGACACACAGTCTGTGCTTGTTCCTTTCTTCGTGCAGCGTCGCTTAATTTGAGCTCTTAAGCTTTCTAGAAAAGATGCCGTACCGACTTTTCCACTTATCCATACTACTGAACACACAACGTCGCAGCCCGGGTTCCAAGTCGGGAGGTACATGCTCCAGTTGCGGGAGGATGCAAAACGCCCTTCGAACTTCATCCCGGTAGTCTAAAATCAGGAATAAATACGTTTTCCTCGCACGTAAGCGCCAGAAGCAATTTAACGCGACACGCGTGACTGGTGTGTGGAGTTTTGGGGCGAACTAACACAAAAGGCATGCACCACATGTAATTATTTATATTCCTTATGTATCACATACCGCTTTACAATGTTTTATACCTTTATGAGTTGGCACGCCTTTTTCTTTGTCTTTCGCTTTCACTTATTACATAATGTTTCATGTAATGGATCCATTTCTAGCCTATCTGGCTAAGGATCCCGATGCGTTATCGATATATCTTTGTACAATTTCTCGTCATCAGCCTGTCTACGCCCACTGCAGGACAAAGTCCTCTCCCATGGATCTCCAATTATCCCTGTCCTGTGCTAACTGGGCCCAATTTACCCCCGCAAACGTCCTGATCTCATCTGCCCACCTAACCTTCTGCCGCCCCCTGCTACGCTTGCCTTCTCTAGGAATCCACTCTGTCACCCTTAATGACCAACGGTTGTCTTGTCTTCGCATTACATGGCCCACCCACGCCCATTTCTCCTTCTTAATTTCTATTAATATGTCCCTAACACGCGTTTGTTCCCTAACCCACTCCGCTCTCTTCTTGTCCCTTAAGATTACACCTACCATTTTCCGTTCCATAGCTCGCAGCGTCGTCCTCAATTTCTATTTATCAATAAAGCAATTTATATTTATGTACAATTTCTATTTATCAATAAAACACTTTCATTTCATTTTTCATTTCATAATACACGCGAAAGCAAAGCATGGAAAGTGGATGGACGGTTTGTAGAAGCAAAATGACATGTACTCTTCTCGCAGTGTGAGTGTGTGACGAGCCATTCATTTGTTCCGCCCTGGTCGCGTGCTTTCTTGGAAGCGAGAGTTGCGCAACTAGCGATTCCCGGCTAGACTGCAGAGAGAGAGGAAAGGAGATGATGCCACGCGCCGTTGGTCCTCCTCTCTGCGCGCTGTCGCCGCTTCTCGGCGGTTCCTGCTTCCTGAGCCGAGCGCGACGTCCCCGCACGTGTCACACGTGTACACACGTTGCACTCTTTCCCTCGTGTGTCTACGGCGGCCTAGTACGGCTGGGCCAGGCCGAGCAGGCTCTGGGAAAGCTCCTGGAGTGGAGATGACGCCGCACATGTGAAGTGTGAAATTAGCTCGAGCCGTCTCTAAATGAACAAAGAAAGTAACACCCTCCGCCCCTCCTTCCGCACTCGTAAACACACGAGCACTCGCACACAAACACGTACGTGATTTCATCACCGACTGGTACATCCGTGAGGTCACCTAGTTGCATCGTCAGCTGAAAGTCCCTCGATAAAATGGCACGCACAGTCACAAAATTCGACAAAAAAAAAAAAAAATTTCAAGTCAGTTACACGACGTGAAAGCCGTCTTAAAAGCTAACACGTTCCTTTATCTTTAATCGTGACGTACCTGGCAAGGGTGTTAAGCGATATGTCTCCGTGTCTCCGGGGATCGAACCCTCAACTCCGAGTTATACATTTCCTAGACGTTATCGCGCATATAATGCCCTTTGTGCCACTGTCATGTAGTAGTGGGCAGTTGGCAAGAGTGGGTCAAGCGCGGCAGTGCGTAGGGGGTCGAAAACAAGCGAGACTTATTTATTTATTTATTTATTTATTTATTTATTTATTTATTTATTGGCACTTCGACCTATGGCAATGCAGCCGCGGCTTCGGGGCTAGCCACTTAGAGCTAGACCATTTGTACACATTATCGCATATACTGGCCTTCGCATAAACACTAATGTAGCAGTGAGTTCGTCTGGTAAGTGTAACTATTGATAAGAATGGCTCATATAGCAGCTCTGGGACACCGCATGGTCTGAAGGCGCGTAAGTTTACGTTTCTCATCACGACTTCCTACTTCGAACTGAACCGAAACATTTGTTTCATACAAACATTCTTTCCCACACCAGGTAGATAGCTTCAAGTGCTGCTATACTCCACTGCTACCGTCCGCGAACCTCTTTGTACCAGACCCACGTGATCTTTGTGCGGGATTCGTTCAACAGTGCGGGAAATTCGGCACCACGCTTTCCCTCGGCGTCTATGCTTTCCCACGTGCCTGACCGATGCCCAACTGTCTTGGACTTGACCCTACCTCGCCGTCGCGCAACGTGGGGTCACACGCACACATGACCCCGCATAGGCCGCGCGCGTGCGTGGCGCACGATACGTGCCGAGCTCGAGCATCCGTGTCCACTCCACGAACGTGTGCACGCGTGCCTTCGTGTTTATAAACACGCGGTATAGTGTGCACACCTTGACCGTATGCGAGGGGCCAATTTGGCACGGAATATGTTTTCGCGTGCATCTTGTGCCTAAGTCTGTTATGTATATGCCACTCCCCATCACACGGGATAGCCGACTCAGCTTATACCGTGGCCATCCCGGCCATGGGGGCTGCATTTCGATAGAGGCGAAATGTTGAGGCCCGTGTGCTGTGCGATGTCAGTGTACGTTAAAGAACCCCAGGTGGTCGAAATTTCCGGAGACCTCCACTGCGGCGTCTCTCATAATCATAGCGTGGTTTTGGAATCGGCTTACCGTGGCATAAAGACACGCTGGCATGGTTTGTTTGGCGAAACTATACGTCCTGATGTTGTAGCGAGTGTAAACCCCTTCACTCTTCCAATAACGTCACGTCGGTGTTACCGCACACAGAAAGAGCAAGTTGCCATTCAACCGTTTGTAATACCACAAATCTGCAAGCATGCCCACACTGATTTCTCAGGGCCAAGATTTTTACATACGTACTTGACCAAAAACTTGTCTTGATTCGGGGATCGGACCCGAAGATAACACCTGTCCGGGACGGTTGCCTTACCAAGCTAGCTAATAATAATAATAATAATAATAATAATAATAATAATAATAATAATAATAATAATAATAATCGTATCAACGCCCACTCAAGATGGAGGGCCTCTCCTAGACATCTCCAATCATCCCGTGAGATAACCAGCCGTTTTTCCCGTTTTTAACCCATGCTCCTCCTTTCGGGATTCCGGAGAACTTATTTTCCACGTATAGAAGGTATGTTGAAGAGGCAAGGCGTGTGACGCTGCAGCAGTCCGGTCGCGTGCCCCGTGACATGGAGGAGGAGGAGGAAAAAAGAAACTTTATTAGATAGGAAATTTAAAGGCAGTTCTCGGTGGGGCCCTCAGTCCAGGCCTCCAGTGGCTTTTGCGGCTCGCTGAGCTTGGTCTAGGAGGGCTCTCCCGGTCCTCGCTTGCGAGCTGTGCCTTCCATTACCGAACGAAGTCCGCAACCCTTAGAAGTGGGTGAGCTGATTTTTCCTGGCCTAGCCGCACATTCCCACGTGATGTGGGCCAGCGTGGTCGTCGCCATCACTCAACCACCCACCGCAGCATTGCGCCCGTGTGGACAGCGCTGACACGGGCAACGTGCATGAGTGTGCCGTGTCTCCGTACATCTTCCGTTTATGGTGCACGCGTTGAATACAACATACGCTACCATGTCGTTGAAGCATATAGCGGTGTGTGATTACCGGAGCAACCCGTCTCCCTTTCGAAGGTCGGTAACGGCTATTTGATGAGCGCTCTGACACTCAGGGACTGGACAGACTGGACAGTTAACAGCTGATAATCGCTTATCGAAGGAAAAAAGTCAAGTAAACAGTTTAGAATTCTGCGCTTGTCACGCACGTTGCTCGCTTTTCTTGCGAGGAATTAGTTATCCAACTTGACAGAGCTGCATTTTCGCGTTCACTTGTCAGGTCCGAAGGTAACGGCGCTGAGTGAGTCGAATTTGTCGCATACACAGAAGCTGTCCGCGAAAAGCTTTGCTTTCAAAACATGCCTTATCCGCGCCCTGAAGGACTGCGCATGCGACGTCAAGTCGTGGGAATCTTGGCTTCGTGTCTTGCGTGCTCTGGTGTTTTTGGCTGTCGACTCGCTGGACTTATCTAAATCGTGTCCTCGCTGGCGAAGTGTTAGAAGACCCTCAGTAAGCTCCTACGCTTGGTACGCGCCTCATGACGAACCCCGGAGAGAGCGCGAGAGAGATAGACATCAATTCATTCGTTGCCGTCATACGATAGTAGATGACGGCAGTTAACTCGCGTGCTTGTGAAGCGCTTATAAATCGAGCAATCGAGCAGTGGCAGTGAAAATTAAAGCAAGAAGCAAAGCCACGAACTGCGTAACCTAAGCGCGCGTTCGCAGCGGTTTATTGCAAGCTTGCTTAGAGCGCCTTAACTGGCGTATCTGCGCCAGTGATTTCCCTACACACCCCCTAGAGAGGGAGGAAGCGGAAGGAGGGGGGGGGGGGGGAGGGGGTTGGCTTAGTCAGCATCTTTCGTAGTGTGTCGTGACAGTGTTTTATGCTTGAGAAACAGGAGATATAGCCTGTGCATGTTCGTAGAAAACCTACGTTTTCCATGGATGTATGTGTCCAAGGCTAATATTCCGTTACTCGCGGAGCGCTGTAGTCAATGCTTATAGAAGATGAATAGGAATCCAACGTGCTCGTTTGTACGTCCTGCACTTTCACCTTCGAAGCATTTCTTTCAGCCGGAATCCAGGGGCTACAATAATGGCATTTATACCGCCTCTTTGCGTCCCGCCACATGAGGAATTTCGCTGTACCACGGGGCAGCCTTGGCAGTCTATGCAGTACAACGCTGCACCCACGTCGACCGCGTTAGATCAACTCCCCGACATTCCGCGTACCGCTCGCGTTCCTTCCGATACGAACACCTTGATCTCGTCGCTTGCCGCTGCAGTGCGCGGTCTCAAGAGGCGCGCGTATCGGCACTCAGGGACGCAGTCGTCCGCTTATAGAAATAACACACGTCGTCGGCACGTGTGTCTTCCAGCGTATGTGCTATAACGCACGCCGCCAGCGGGCAAGGTGGCCTCGTAAGCGTCGCGGCGTTGTTTTTCCTGCGTACACGGCGCTACGCCGCAGACGTAATGGGAGACTCTCTCCCCCCTAGTACCGTTTCCTCTCGACGACGACGGTGAGCAATTTCTCCGGCCGTCACGTGATCGGCCTCGTTTCCCCTCGCTACTCTCTCCCTTTCGCTGATCCGCTTGGCTACCCACGTGCGGGTGTTTTCCTCCTGTCCGCTAAACGCCTTGTTCCTTTCCGTGTTCCCTCGACCTTTACTCGTTCATTCAGGGCTACGTGTGAACAAAAGGGGAAGACGTAGTGAGATGGTAAAGCACATCTTAAAAGAAAAACAAAAAAACGCTTTCTTACGCTCGTGGAACGTTCACTTTGCTGTCAACGCTATAATGCTACCAGAGGACACCAGAATATGAGCCGTTGTTTCGTACCTTCAGCGTACGCTCAAGCTGCCTGATCTGGCACGAGTATACAGCCGATTTTTCGTTTTAAATACGTCAACCGCTGTGTTGACGATCTCCGGCAGCTTTCGTCCTTTTCTTATATCTTCTTTCTTTCGATTTCCATCTCATATAACTGCTTAGGTTTTACGTGCCAAAACCATGATATCATTATCAGGCACGCCGTAGCGAAGGGCGCCGGAAATTTCGGCCGCCTTAAGCTCCTTAATGTGCTCTGATAACGCACAGTACTCGGGCCTTCCTTTTTCGCCTCCATCGAAAGTGCGACCGCCGCGTCAGCAGCCAAGCCCGTGGCATCTCTGTACCCGTCCTGGTATGGTTCGTCAGGGATTTACCCGGAATTCCGACTCTAGAGTGGTGTTCCTGAAACGTTTTTTTTTTTTTGACATTGTGTCATTGATTAGGCAACACAATTGTGAAATCATTTACACCATAAACAAAGCGAAGCACCCTGCGCTAAGGTAGCTACGGGCTTATTTCTGTCGCTTTCCTCTTTACCACTGCTGTTCCTCCTCAACTCGAACAGCTGCGGAGTGCTCGCTAGCGACGACTGCGCCTCCCATGTCAGCCGCTGTGCAGAGCCCTCCGTAGCGACACAGCGCCGCGATATCTTTATTGAGGTCGCCGGCCTCGGCAGTGCTAGCCTCTGTAATAGTGCGCCGGCGACTCGTGCGTGCGCCGCCAGATGCCACGACGATACCGTTGGCTGCCCTTCAGTGCTCGTGACGTCACGTGGGTTCCGCTTCGTAGCACCCATCGCATGTCCCGTGGGAAGGGGCGGTTGGGAACGCTTGGAGTCGAGTCGCGTCGATCTCTCACGATGTGCGTATTTGAAACTTTGTAGTAAATCACACGCTTAACGAAAAGTGCTGATATTGTTACGCTAATGATCAGAAGGACTCGGGCTATCGGCACAACGCATTTGTACAAAATCACCAAAACCGTTTCAGAGTCCCTTTAAGGCGCTCTCATAGGGAGGGGGGTGTATGAAACTCTTTTCCTCTCCGTTTAGTCCATGGGCTAACCACTAGGTACCTGATCCACTTGGCACGGATATCGTGGCAGTACTTGAGTAAACGTTAATTTTCTCGTTACTTCTGCAGTTCTACTCTCTCCTCATTACAAAAGCAAACTTTAACTCCTGCATCGCACTTGGTTTCGAAATTTTATAACTTTGACCATGACTCGGGCTGCAGTCAAAGAGGAGCATCGAATATTTTCTGCTGGGAATATCTGGTATCGGACCGGCAAGTATATTCATCGAGGCCCAAGACAATGAAAATCAGCGAAATCTCTACGTGCAGAGAACTCGTAGGGGGGCATAACCATATCACGTTATGTCTGATATTTAATTTTCTTTCTTCTACCTGGCTTCTTTAACCAACATGTAACCGAAGCTAAGGTGCCGGTACAGAGCGTTTATCCCGGCCGCGGCGGCTGCATTTCGATGGAGGCGAAATGTTGAGGCCCGTGTGCTGTGCGATGTCAGTGCGCGTTAAAGAACCCCAGGTGGTCGAAATTTCCGGAGACCTCCGCTACGGCGTCTCTCATAATCATAGCTGGTTTTGGGACGTAAAACCCCAGAAAACAACAACAGAGTGTTTCCTCCTCACCGCAGGGTTGTTCGAAATGTTGGCCAGCGCCTCAAACTCGCTACACCTGGCGCGCCGCAGTCATGAAATGAAGTCCCACAAGGGTCGGTATAGTGAAGAAATTTGTGGGGAGAGGAGGGGGTTGGTCGAGCGAGACGTCAGCTAATGCTTCCATTGGCAAGAATTCCTTTCCCATATCTCGTACACAGGTCATTAGTGAAGGGGGATTCGGTGTCGGGTTTCCCGGACCGTAGTAACACCGATCTACAGAATGGCATAATCTGGAGGCATTCTGATCGGAGTCATGTGGGATTCGGAGACTGTCATTATCGGAGACTCATGTGAGGGCGAGGTAACTAGCGAATGGTACGCGAGCTGCGTATTTGAGACCCCTGGTATGGTCATAAGATGCTTAGCGGCACTCTCCCGTTAATCAGATCAATGGCAAGAAACTTGCAAGGCTTCTGCACGCGTGGACGGATAGCTAAAGTGTTCTTACCCTCTTATTTTTGCGTAACGGAACAAACCAGACATAACAGTGGATACAAATGTTTGTCTCGTGAGGCTTGGTATATGTGTTCAAGCGGAAACTGTGACTCGGTGTATGGTGTGCGTACCTGAAACGTTTGGAGAGCGGTGCGTTGGGCAGCCCAGACAGACGCTGCAGAGCGATGACTTCTTAGGTGGGCGGTTCATTTCGGAATCGCTCGGTCTTGGCTTCAGCCGTGTGTGAAGTACCGGGCGACGACAAGGAAAGTTTAAAAAGCAGCGATAACATACATGAACGCGGCAGTGTGCGGGCATATAGTCCGCATTCTTCTTCTTTTTTGTTTTGTGTTTGTTGCAGTAAGAGGAAGAAGACGGAGAGCTACCCGCGTCATGTAATGCGTGAAGATAACAGGTGTCCTATTTAGAGTAACAGACTGGTTGCTAAGAGAAGGAAAACGCAGTCAAGGGCGCCGGAGTACGAGGTGGGTCGATAAGAAAATTTGCAGGCTCGAAACGGGTTACGATGACGTAGTGCAGAGGCAGTTGGAGATCTGCGGGAGTGGGCCTTCATTCTGTAGTAGTCCTAAAATAGACCGATCTTTAACGACAATGGCATTAGCGTCTATTCGTGGCATCAGAATTTAGACTCCGAGCCTCTTGAGACACAAGCGATAATATAAAATATCGATCGAGGTTTTATGAGCTCAGCGCTATGTTCAAACGTTATTAGAAGCTGAGAAGCGTGTGCTTAATTTATTTTCAGGTATGGTTAGCGTATGCCGTATGCATCGAAGATGCCTTTCTTAAAATTGATCTTCATAATATTGCATTTTGGGAGACGTACACCCTCACTTAACCATTTTAAATGCGAAGTGTTTCTTGGCGAACTTGAGCAAATTTTACCGCCTGAGTGGAGGGCTCCGGAAATTTCGACCACGCGAGGTCCTTTAACATGCGCTGAAGGGACACACCACATGGACCTCGAGCGTTTTCGCCTCCTTTGATAATGCGACCGCTGCAGCCAGCATCGAGACATCGTCCTTCGGGCCGTCAGCCGAGAAGCGTAACCGTGCATCTTTCTCACCCATTGGTTAGAGTGAACTCTGTGTTGTTTCCATTTATGTACTACGTGCACCTCCCCTTTGTGTACCTTGGGTTGTCTAAGTGCGCCTTCCGTGTGACGTATCGGCGTTCTGTTACGTCAGAAGAGCCGGCAGCTTACCTCGCTCCGGGGCGACTGCTAGGCTCGACGGCGGAAAAAATAGAAAGGCTACGAGAGAGAGAGAGAGAGAGAGAGAGAGAGAGGGGAGGGAAAGTGAAATACCTAGGGATTTCCGGACTTGCGGCATGTCGCGTGCGCAGGGCGCAAGGTGTTACGTCACGTCGGGTCGTGCACCACGAATGCTTTCGTATCCCTTTCCCCGCCCCTCTCAACGCGTCGCTAAATATAGGACATCCGTGGAAAGTATACAGGAAAAAGTAGCCCGTAACGTGCGGTCACCGATTGCAGGTTTCATAGCAATGGGCCACGGCCGGTTTTGTGTGATATTAAAAGAGTTGGCGATCGAGTAACGACGAGGTTGGCCGTGAGTGATGCAAGATCTCTGTTATTAAGGGCCCGTGTGGTGTTTGGTTTTTTATAGCAATTATTCCTTCCGGGCGACGCGGTGGGAAAATCTGGGCCTAACCCAGCTTTGACAGCTGGCGTTATTTTAGAGATGGCGTTGTTTACAGTTGCTCTGGTGGGCTGGCTGGCTACCTGTCTGGAATTTTTCGGCCTCGTGACCGTGTTCGACATATTGAAGGCAAGACGATGAAAGGCGAGAGGGCCAAAATAGCCACTCGTATCTATTATTGATCCTTTCAAGGTCACATGTGCGCATGTTTCTGATGTATGCACGCCCGTTCGTTTCTGTGTTTACCCGTGGGTTCTTTAAGCACGTTTACAATACTCCGTGTACTACATACGAGTATACGTACATATGACATGTCCACTTAGCACGTTCCGTGCGAACGGATGTTCGTCGCGTTCACAGGACTATGCTGCTGTTGGTAATGCATGAATATAGTGAAACTGCTCATGTGCTTGTGGATTCTCGAAATTTTTGAAGATGTTTTTGCCTGGGTGATGCACTTGGAAGTTTTAAAATAGCCGGCCCTTAAAATGCCTTACTTATTTTTTTTTTTCAAATTGGAAACAAATACAGATAGAGGACGAACGGCCGATTGAATTGATGACGTGCTACCGCAATTCTGGAGGCCATCATCGTGCTCACGCTCAACCTCAGTGACCTCCAACTTAGTTTATCTCGTGCGATAGGGCACCATTTCATGACTGCGCGCTTCTTAATTTCATCACCCTACCTCGCTCTCTGCTTTTACAGTAGTGGGGCTTGTTTCTCTCTGCTTGCGGTATATGCGCGTGGTGTGACAACACAGCAGGCTGATTGTGGTTTGGTTGAGGAAAGGACGCTAATTTCTGCAGCCCATGGAGGGAGCAGGGCTAAGCGTCTGTGGGGTATAAGGGAAAGGGAATTAAAAAGATAAGAAGGAGAGAAAAGCCGTAGTGGAGCGCTCCGGAAATTTTGACCACCTGGGGTTCTTTAACGTGCACTGACAACGCACAGTACACGGGCCTCTGGCATTTCCGCCTCCATCGAAAATGCGACCGCCGCGGCCAGGATCGAACCCGCATTTTTTTTTTTTTTTTTTGTGGCAGCCGAGCACCGTAACCACTACACCACCGCGGCGGACAACACAGCAGAACACTTTTGAAATTGAACAATGCATGGCCAACTAACCCCGCAAAATTGTTCTGCTGTGTTCTGCTGTGCCAACTAACACAGCAGAACACTTTTGCGGGGTTAGTTGGCCATGCATTGTTCAATTTCAAACGTACTCACTCTGCGTCCGAGTCTGAATCTTGCTTTGCTTATGTTTGAAAGTGGAAACACAGCATTTCATAGAATAGCAACAGCGACAACAAGCAACAACAACAACAACAAATGTAAAAGAAAAACGTGCAGTCGCCCGTATTTCCTATGAATTCGTTCTACTTTCCCTCCTTGTGTGCTTGTTCAACGCAACAAGGCACCATCATTTTTAAGCGTAAATTTTGATCTTCAGATGCCGATCGTATCAATGACCGTTTTGTTGTCCGTTTGCAAAAATCAACAAGTGGACTGTTCCATTTACTTTGGAAGGAGGGCATCGTATATTACCCAATAATCGCGTCTCGCAATCTTACACGCAGTGATTATGCTCTTAATGACATCTTTTACGTAGCGCAAATTGACCTTGCTCGCTGCGATGTCGTTATTGCTTACTGTTCTCTATTATTGCGACAAACCACTGTCCACGTCTGTATAGTGCAAGAGAGCAAAAACCCATACAGGCGCAAAAGGCTCGTTTGAGTTAGACACCGATGTTTACCAGCCGCCTCGATGACTTTCGCATCTACGTACATCGATTTTCTCGCGTCTTAGTGGCTCGTCGTAGCCGCTTTATACATCGACGCTTGTCATCACTCGAACACTTAGTCGTTGCGCGGCGCACACCCTACGCTCCGCTTAATGTTATCTTTATTGGCCATCGATGGTGTCGCCTAATTTCTGGGTTTTCCATCCAGTGCGACAACTTCGTGTCTGCGTGCGTGCATATATATGTCTAGACGCGTCCTTTGCTACAGCGAACGTGACAGCAACGACTCATCGAATGTATCGTAGACGTGCGCACTTGTTTGTGCACGTGACCACTCACGCTCACATTTATTGCCATCGTTCTACACGGTACGCGCCGCTGCTGTCTCGTTTGTTCTTCAAAAGCCCGAGGTTATCGTGATGCCGGGAAAACGAAATTCTGAGCAACTTGTGTGTGCTCAAATGTTTGGGGTTGATTATACGTGTATAAACCGTGAGCCGCAATTACTCAATCATGCCATCGGCAGGGCATTATTTATAAATGTATCCTCAGTGTATTAATCATACGGTCGTGTTAGGTGGTTCTTTGAACTTGCAACTGCAGAGGTCACTGGATCGTGCTGTGATGTTTACAAAACATTATAACCGCATTTCTTTAATGACTTACATGACTCAGTGCCAGCCGACGTATCCGACATAATCCTGAATTTTCCGAAAGCCGTGAACTGAACGCTGTTCTGAAATAGATAAATAAATTATGAGTACAAGAAATTATGAGTACAGCTCGTGATTACAGACGTCGGATCATCCTCCTCCTCAATGCACCCATAATTAATGCAAAAATGCCATAAGGCACCAAGAACGCATTTGTGGTTTCGTTGCATGGCGTGGCTTGATCCATGTCACATATACAGAACCCAATGTTCACTAACCAGTCATGTGAATAGTTTGCTACCCATGAACGCAGGGCGGGGAAGGCATAGTAGAATAAAAATATATGCATACCTTGGTATGCATATATATAAAGAGAGGCGCACACGCGGAGGTGTGTGTGTGTGTGTCAACAGCTGCTCTCTCGGAACTGCATGACACGATCAAGTCTTCTGGAATGGCAATGAAAACATTTCGAGTGACAATACTACACGACTTCTCGCCTACAGTCGCCACTCAAATACTGCATTTCACGTGATCGCGCCACCTTGAAAGATATGTACGTGCCACGTAGTTAATGAGTCCTTGCCGGCACTGCGACTGTGACACGAACGTCCTGACACCGTCCGTGCCGGAAACACCACACACACACACAAACACACACACCACACACACACACACACCACACACACACACACACGATAATGACGAGAGGGTGATAGCCATCAAAAAAATTCTTTATCAGTTTAAAACACAAGGCATCTTTTTCCGGTTATTTCACGTCCCTGGTCATAAAGGCATATTAGGAAACGAATTGGCAGACAGACTAGCAACTTCAGCAATGCGTTTTGGGTCTGAGAGGATGGCTACATATTCAATCCGCACCGTTCGTCCGAATTATACAAAATTATGGTTTCTCATTGGCACGCATATTGGCAAACAGAAGGGCCGAACACGTCGTTATTTCACTGGATAAATAGCGTCTACAAAATTCCAAAATGGTTTCCACCTCATCGGAAGTTAACTCATTTAATGACTGGTCACGGCCATTTCCAATATTACCTCAAGCGATTTAATATAACCATGTCTGACCGGTGTGCATGCACAAAAATATGCGTAGCCGATCTGCATTACTTCAACGATTGCCCACGAACGCAACACATCACTCAACACTTACGAAGCCGCACAGATCCAACAATATCACACGCACACTTCCCAAGATATCTACTAGAAAGAAAAACGCGTGCATACTTAATTCAGCTAGTTAATATAATGCGTGAATCGGCGGTTGTCATACCAACCCCCACTCACTATGCAGAAATTTCTGAGACATAACCGGATACCTCATCGAAACTTCCCAACCACACGTCTACCGCTCGCATACATTTTCCTTACAACAACCCATCAGACACTGCATGCTCAACGTTATAGTTCCAATTACGCAAAAAAAAAGGCGAGGTTACCTCGGCAGCTATGACGTGAGCATCAACTTTTCATCACACATAGACCCATTGTTCATGTCATCCTATTGATATGACAAAACCCGCCTTATGTATCTGCGCAGACCTTTTCTCATCGCAGGTTTCACCTCCTCTTTGCTCAAAGTTTCAACCGAATGCTTCCGCCTCAAACTCCAGATCATGCCTACAGGTCCGCTATGCAAGGCGAGGCCCTTGGCTCGAGTTGTGTCTTCCACTACGTCGTCGGTCACGGAACTTTAAACTACACCTAGCAGTGCACTCCCGCTTTCCCCTTGTTACAAGGACGCTCTTGCTGCTGGAAGCTCTCACTGCTACGTAGTACTTGGCACTCACATTATCACGGTCTTCATCTCCTGCCTTTATTATAGAAGGAAAAGCCCTGCAGGCCTTGCTTCCGAATACATACATTTTTTTTTTCAATTGGCT
This sequence comes from Hyalomma asiaticum, assembly GCA_013339685.2. Lineage (NCBI taxonomy): Eukaryota > Metazoa > Arthropoda > Arachnida > Ixodida > Ixodidae > Hyalomma > Hyalomma asiaticum. The sequence continues at coordinate 40,688,965 of CM023485.1, read as the reverse complement.
TTTTCCACAAAATTTTCTTTTTGGGAACACTTCCCCTTATTTCTTTATGGTGCAATTGGCTTTAAGCCCGATATACCTTCTGGTGGCGCGGGCTACCCCCACTTTATTTTAATTTTTTTTCCATACCAGGGGACAAATTTAACACACACACACACACACACACACACACACACACACACACACACACACACACACACACACACACACACACACACCACACACACACACACACACACACACACACACACACACACACACACCACACACACACACACACACACACACCACACACACACACACACACACACACACACACACACACACACACACACACACACACACACACACACACACACACACACACACACACACACACACGCGCGCGGTCGTTCGATGTCTACGTGGTTTGTAGGTCCATAAAAGAGCTGCGCTTTACCTGTACGATGCTGCCTTCTTTAAACCGGAAACAGCTGGTTTCAGTGCATTCGCGAAGGGCGATGGTGTAGAATTCTGTTCTCTCAGAAGAGTGCAGGTGTACTCAGCTTTCCGTCCCAAGGCGATTAAGCTCAATGTTATGGTTTCAAATAGGCAGTTAATGCGCACCTGTTAAACTTACTAGCACAGTGGCCGGTGTAGAGGTATAAATGAGCAACTAGCATACCTCGGTATAGCATGTGCAACTACGGAGACTGGAATTTGATGCTGGAAGGGATTCATGAGCGAAGGTCATGGTTCTGGATCGAGGAAGAGATTACCGCGTTTGCACACCAGCAGAATCAGAGCATCGATATCGAAAGTGGACATTCGATTTAGTTTGCCTCTTGCTGGAAACGAAAGAAAACCAAACGACGTAACTACGAATAGAAAATACGACCTAACCAACAACGCCCTCGACTATTACAGCAAGCCGGCTCCCGCTACAGTGCCTCGACCAGTCATAACAATTGGATGCACGATAACAGATTCCATCAGCTCATACACAATGCATGTCTTCCAGCACATAGGTATATAACACATCCAGCCTATGAATTATGCTATAAGAGCAAGTCTATCTCGGAGGCCGCTGTTGCTTTATTGAGAATATAAATCACAAATTTCAGTGGACGCTTAACAACTATAACGAACACTATAGTGGTCATGGTGCTCGTACAGTGTGCATTATGGTAATCTCAGAGTTAATAGCGCAGCTTCTTGACCCACCCTGTAACAGCTACACGTCTGTACATCTATCCGTCGAAGCCGTTCACCGACTAGCGCGCTCGTCCGTCGACCTGTAAGATCGGTTGCGAGTACGCGCCCGATGTCACCGTGGCCTTGGGTGCTTAGCGCTACCTGTCCAGAGTGGTGCGATGCGGCAACGCCCCTCTCAGCTGTATACGTGGTGGTTCACTTGTACACCCAGTGCTGTCTACGTGCTCACCACTCTCACGGACACGCCGTTTCAGTGGCAAAGCGGGAAGGCCGACAGATATCAATCATTCATCGCAGATCGTGGAGATGGTGACATGATACACGAGCCGGCACCGCTCATTTCAAGGCCTCGTACACCATTATGATGGACCATCTTTCGTCGGCTCTGTATTATCGGCTGAAATCTGCGTGGAGCTGCAGTGGCGGTCGAGCAAATAAAATTGTATACGTGATAAGAGTGTCGATGATGTAATTAGTAACAGCTACTTCATTACGATCGCATAACGACGAAATGTTCGCGAAAATGTTCGAAAATATGTAACACCTATCGAAGTACGCAAACAGGCAGGTTGTGCAACTCCACAGGAGGCATATCACACTCACCACAAACGCCCCTCACCCCCGGCCCCTAAATAAAGAAGAAGAAAGAAAGAAGAAAGGCTTGTTTTACTTAAAAATAAGAGTGAGCGAACCTTCTTTCACATTCAGGCAAACATGTGTTAGTGGTTTACATTGGTGATTTGGGGCGCAACACGACTCGTGCAGTTACGTAGAGCTCTACCTCTACTTTCACGAGAGATTCCAGTACGCTCTCTTTTTATTATTTGTTCAGAAGACGACCCGGTTACGTTCAGTTGATCCACAAATACTTTCGATGTGTTTGTTCCGGTTCAAATTCGAAGTAATTGTGATGTCATGATACTTTATTTGCCGTGATCGTTGAATAGCATCATACGTATTTACAGTCCAAGTATGTCGGTGTATAACTTACACTAAGATAATGATCAACGCGCTAAGTTACTAAGACAGCAGGCATACAGTAGCCGATAGTAAACTGCGGTGCGTGTCGGTGATGTTGGCAAATCGACGCTGATGGGACAAGTTTCATGCCTTCGCGAGAAGGTAACAGTATACCACTGCGACACGGTACAGCAAAAAAAAAAAAAAAAAAAAAAAAAAAAAACAAAAAAAAACACGCACAATACACCAGAAAAAGCACAAAAAAAAGCACAAGAAAGCGGTACTGTAATCCCAATTATTACGTGACTGACTTGTTGCCTTTTTTCTGTAAGTTATAAGGACGGCGCGCCGAATGCTAACTGACCGCACGTCCTGGCGTTAGACACTTCATTAAAACAAACGAGTGGTAGGTACCTTACAGGAGACAAAAAGAAAGAAAAAGGACGCTACGTCTCTCCAAGTTAGAGAAGTTTGACGATAAAGCAAGAATTCACGTGCGGCCACAGAAACAGCAGCGTGTCGTTGCGAGAGCAGACTTTCCTTGTTAGCGTGCACCGTTGCTCGCACTCTGGACGCGCAGCTTGAATGAACGGCAGCGGAGACGTGATCGCAATTTAAAACGGTGCTGACAGCGTTAAAAGTGCATCGACAGCGCAGTATCCATTACGGGTAGTCAGCCGCTCACGCTACCTCGTACGCTATCAGGTCAGTTTTGCAGAGGAGCGTTCGCTTGTTGTTCGAATGAGTGAGCAAAACAAGATGTCAGACGGCCTGAGCAAGTATGATAAATATAGAAAATGACATTAGGACGCAGGCTTGGGGCTTCCGATCACCTATTACGAAGGTGGTTGTTAAGAAGATATGAAAGCAAAAACTAATATAAATTAGCTATGTAAACGCTGCCAAAGAAAGCGTCTATTGCCTTGAAGATCACGAGTCCACTTATCGACATGTCGTCTGCAGGCTACATCGTCTGCGGGTGGCCAAGGCAAGTTTCCCTTGATCGCCTATTGTCCATGTATGGAGTGGCGGTTCTATAAGCGTACTGCCAAGACGTAGCCGATGTGCGTCGAAATGACGCCGTATAAAGGTTGGCCGAGTGGTTTCAATCGAAGTTTGAATTCTTTAGTTGGACTTGAATGAATTCATTTCCTCTGTTTGCATACAGAATGAAGCAGAAACTACATATCATGTAAATCCAGTAAGGGCTGCTATACCTCGGATGCTGGCCGTGTACCGGGCGCACAATGATGCAAACATGCCAGAATCACATTAGGCCCTATAGAAAACGTTATATGCATCAGTCAGATGCATAAGAGATTCAACAATTATATTCAAAGGACACTTCGTTGCATATCATCATCATCATCATCACCCTGTCTACGCCCACTGCAGGGCAAAGGCCACTCCCATGGATCTCCAATTATCCCTGTCCTGTGCTAACTGGGCCCAATTTATCCCCGCAAACTTCCTGATCTCATCTGCCCACCTAACTTTCTGCCGCCCCCTGCTACGCTTGCCTTCTCTAGGAATCCACTATGTTACCCTTAATGACCAACGGTTGTCTTGTCTTCGCATTACATGGCCCGCTCAGGCCCATTTATTCTTCTTGATTTCTATTAGTATGTCCCTAACACGCGTTTGTTCCCTAACCCACACCGCTCTTACACCTACCATTTTCCGTTCCATAGCTCGCTGGAACGGAAAATCGTTGCATATATTAGAACAAAAATTAGGAGTTCGGTGCCTGGTGAACGGGGACAAGCTGGTTGAATTCTGGCTCTGGTCTGTTACTTTGTCACCGCCTCACCGACAACGCTCATAGGTTGGTCAAGCTTCGTTATCTTCGACTTGCAGCAAATCCCAAATTGGAAGTCTTTCCTTCAATGGTTTCTAACTTGAGAGCTCTTCATAGCGTGCTTCATTTTGACGGAGCGGACAAACTGAAAATGGTGTCCGGAATTTGTAGGCGCGCTTCTTCTATAGCCTGAATGTTCCATGTCGAAATGCTAGCTGGTGATCTCAGCGACGTTTAAAGCAGTACACGGCGAAAACGCCGCATCGATTCTGAAGAGCACCCTTGGTCGCATCTTTATTAGCTCAAATATGCGTTGGCTTCCCCACTTGTAATGCGCCTGCAGTACCGCCTGCAGCAGGAACACCTACAGCTTGTGTGCTCCTTAATTCAAGGTTTGCATGCAGCTGCGCGAGCCGCAAGCACTTCGTGCAAAGACATATCCTGCGAGCTTTTCCGTTGCCCTCCCCCTCCAACCCGCTATTTCTTTCTCACTCACACACCCTCACGCTGGTACATGCACAGCACGTACTCTGTTCGCCGCCAGTTTAAAGGAGAAGCTTCTGGGCGTATCCTGCAGTTAGCGCTTCCCGAACTTTCTCCACATGCGCAACATATGAAGGGAGCGTGCTCAAGAAGCCGCCTATATCTCAGAGGGGCTAATAAACACTCTTTGAACATAGTCAGAAAACGGTGCCGATCAGTCGCTTGGGCTCCTGGTGACATATGAGCCAAATATTATTGCTCTGCTCTACCAGGGAATTTGCAAGTTGGCTTCAAATACAGCTGGAGAGATGCCTGCTCTTTTTTCAACAAATCATGTCACAGTGGTAGTGAAAAAACTTTAATATCGGTACTAGGGGAGTGATAGGCTGTGTGACCCCACCAGATGGCCCTCAGTCGGGACTGAAGGCGACCTCTTGTGCTCATGCTGTGACCCGCACTTGGACGTCCGGAGCAGAGCCGGCCAGTATATAGGGTGTCCCACTTCTGCGAGCCTATAAGCTTCTGGAGTTCTTTGGGCGGTGAGTCTGCGGGGTGGTGGACATCGACTGCGTCGCTTGACGTTTTTCGGTGTCCTTGAAAATAAATACGCACATTTCTCTAGCTTTTTAAACTCAAAACGAAAAGAAAAAGAACAAGCATTTCTGAAGATGTCTCTGCAATTACGCAATCCAGTTTGCAAGCAGAGCTAGCACTGATTAAGCCGCAATTTCTGTCGCAAGCGACGTAGTCGGAAGTAACGTAGCCCGTGTTCTTTGTGACGCACTTTCCTGAAGTAAGAGCAGGTGATTTCCAACTGTGTTCAAAAGGAAATTGCGAACCCTCTGGTGTGTGTGCAGTGCAACAGCCCAATCGCATGTTCGCAGTCGCCTCCACGACTGACAGACATCATTTTCTGATTATGTTCAAAAAGTGTCCCAGGGCCCCTTTAGCGTAAAGTCAAGCTTCGCGATGTTCGTAAAGCAGCAGCAACAACACGCGATTAATTCTCGATTTTGTCCGTTCGTTCCTACGCTGTGCACTAACCTGAATCCCTTGGATGAAGTCCGCCTACAAAGGAGCAGTAAAATTAGACGGAAGCGCAGGCCCCCTAGATTGTATCTCAGTAAGCCAACGCCAACGGCCTAATCGCAAAGGTCCTGTCGCAACTAGCCAGCGTCGCATGAATGAGCAGCACGAAGCGCCGCTGGTAAGATGCTGTGTTGCGGTGGCTTCCAGCTACGCTGTACGTTTCGAACAAGCAAGCTGGAGAAAATGAGGACAGGGACGCAAGCGCGCGATAGCGATAGCGTTCCGCAGACCACTCGACAGGGTCGCTCTGTGTATATAGACGCTGCAGTTGTGTAGCAGTTGTATGGTTGCTACACCTGGATTGACAACCAAGAGAAGTTGCAAGTTTCTGGGTTACGCCGGCAGATTAGAAGAAAGAAAATAATTTGGGCATTTGAGGCGGCACATTGCAAGGTTACAGGGGTATGCGACCTCACACCCGAACGAATCTCTCAATATGTAGGGCGTATTGACCAACGGCGGAAGCGCCAGCACTTATCCTTTTCACTGAAATAAGAGCTCACTGCGTTCTCACCTCAAAATAATCGACGCCGATGTTCCAATAGTTCGTAAATATAAGCACGTCCCCGAAGCCAACTTCAGAAAGGGTCAAGGTCCAGTTCTCCTTCGAGACCACAGGACATCCGACAGGACACCATCACGTCTTTGATCCCAACGAACTGATCGGACGACGGAACACGAAATTAAAGAAAACAAAGCACCAGAAGTAGTCACATGACAGGCGGTTTTTCGACGGGATCGTCTCTCGTACGTACGTGCCTGCGCCTTGTGTGTGTGTATCAGACACAGCTGCGGTCAGGTCGAGAGGCGCAGCAGCAGCAGCAGCAGCGGGAGCGAACGATCGCGGCCTCGGCGACGTGTACGCTCTCGAGGTACGTGTACGCGTACATGCCGTGTGTGCACCAACAGGCGGCACACGCAGCAGCGGCAGCAATGATCGCAGCGGTCGGGCTCTGCGGTGACGGCGACGTCTGCGACGGGGAACGCGCGCATCCTCGCTGCCAGTTCGAGCGTGGCCGGGCGCAGTCGAACAAAACGGCGCGCACCCGGTTCCTGTTGCATTCCAGCCGTTCCGAGGACGGCATCGCCGTCGCAGATGCTGTAGTGCTCGGTGCCGTTGCGCACCACCCTAGTGCGTGCTTTGGTGCAGTTGCCCTTGGAAGCTCAGATCTTTCGCAACCTCGGTTCAAATCAAACGTTCAACCTCCAGATGGCCCTCCTATATGTTTTCTTGCATTCGCTTCGTAAGAGAAAGCAACAGCCAAATGTAGCCTTCGAATGTCGACTCTTAGTTGCAACTGTGCACTGAATGCAACGAAAGCCTTCTGCATGAATAAGAATCCGTGTATACACTCTGGCGCAGATCTGGGCGTTTCGTTTGGCCGATGAAGACGTCTTGGCAGCACTGCACGGAAGTAACGACTTGTGTGGTTACAGAAGCGTGCATGTACTCGTGTTGTCTTCTGGCCGGAGGCACGCCCATAGACCATCGAGAAACGTCGGAGGAAAAGGGGCGCTCTCTCGAATTGCCGCTTACGCGCTCGAGGCCACCAAGCCGTCTGAGCTATACATACCTGTTCAGTGACATGTTATGTAGCAGTGTATGGAATTTATCACGACCGGCTTGTGCTTGTCCGATTGGAAACGAGAGTTTACCGAGCGTACAAGGACCGTACAGGTTGCCTTGGTCGGTGCCCTTGAGTGAATTTCGCGATGGAACAGCCATGCCCACTTAAGGGTGCTACTGTACTGTCGCTGTTAGGCTCAGGCGAAGTCGATCATTTCATTCTGGTTGGTTGGAACAGCACTTGAATGGATCTTGTTCAGGAAGCAAATCTAGTACTCTTATGTTACGCTATGACATCCAAACAAAAACAGCTGGATGTTGGAGGACTGAACTGATGAAAGATCATTGAAGGCGATGTAAAACGGGGGAGTTAAAACGTGTCTATAGATCCAATGCTTTAACTGACGCACTAGTTCTCGCCAGGGCGAACACAAGCCCACGTGTCCAAACGTTGGCTCTAGCGGCATTCGCTGCTTTTCATTATTTTCAATGAACTGTTCATCACTTCGAATCACTTAGATGCCCTAGTAGGAAAGAGCTTTCAGAACAGTGAAGAGGAAATCGTGAACCCGCTCGTACATTCTACGCTATGCCATGGCCTAGCAAAGCCTCCCAATTAGTGCATATGTCGTTCTGAAATTGAAATATGTACATAGGGGATCGGGTGGAAAGGCTGCAATCAGTGTGCATCGTTCTCCACGTTGCCGCGTATACGAAACGAAGTAGGAAAACGCTCGCTCTTTTGGTATGACAAGTTCTACGACAAGTCGTGAAAAAGAGCGATTGACGCAGGCGCATTCCTAATCTTTCAGCTATAGGCCTCCAGTCGGCGTCAGTGAGCCTTCAAGGAAGCTGCATATTCGCCGTCAATCCTTTGAAGCTGTCTTCCAAGACGTCAGGCAATATGAATGATCCTCGGATGCGGCTTCATTTGCACAAAGCTACCGACAGTGACATTGCCGATGCCGAATGTTATTGCCTCATAGTCGCGTTCAAGGTAAAGCGACTGGGCGTCTCCACGTTCGCGCTCCGTTCGGAGGTTTTCGGCGGAATGTCGGCGAGCCTTGATAAATAAGGAAGAGAAATACATCAACAAAAGTTTAAAGCGCTATTGCAACGCAATCTTGGGTCGTGAGCATCATGGATGTGAGTATTATGTAACGCAATAAAGTGACGTATGGGCCTCGCAATGACTTCGCTTGAAACTGTCAACATGCTTTAGGGTCTACAGAAGCTCATCACGGCAGATTACGCCCGACAAGGCTCCCTTCCTTATGTACAACAAAGTTCATTTGGCAAACGTTTTCAACGCAAGCGTATATCTATGCTGCAAATGTTATCGTGCGTAGATGCTAAACAGCCCTCGCATTTCGCAATTTGAGTTCAGTTTATTTGTTTATATTGAAGCCATATGTAATGACCTGCTGTCATCTAATGTGAGGATTACTATTACATTTAGATCGCCTCAATATGCTTCAAAATGCTGCAAAAAGACGTGACTTTTTGAAGCATTTTTCCGTTCTATGAGGAACTGCCATTAAAGTTGGCGTCTCGAAAATAGAAAATGTGTTAATGCACAGTCGTTACATTATTATGCACAGTCAGTTCGCAAGCACTAAGCATGAAAAATGTTGCAACTGGCACGTGAAATGCATACCGAGATAATAATATGTAATATGGAAGATTTTTCGGAAATCCAAGAGCTGAAAGTTGTAGGACGAAGATGAGAAACACTCCTATTGCATTAGCATTCAGTCAAAAGAAAGAACTTTCTTTTTTTTTTTTTCAGGGAGGTGCATCTATTTTGCATTGCTCTTTGTTTATGCTTGTCAGATATGGGTCAGCTATTATAAAATGAATGGATGGATGAATAGATGTATATAGTCAAAGTTGTCGAGGTTCGGCAAGAAATGCTTCGATTTAAAAGACGAGCCAGCACCAGATAGTTTTATATCGTCTAGGAATTTGCTCGTGTTATCTCCTATTTGTCGCAGATGCAAACCTTCGGCTGAGAAATAACACGTGGTAATTTGAGGCGCCTGCATTTTCTTGCACCAGTTATTCAAAGTAAACTAGCGTGGCACATGCCAAATTTTATGACCAGGGCGTCCCACAAGATTACCGCGTCCTGACGGACATGGCTGCGTTTCCTGCAGTAAACCAGGGTTAACCATGGCACACGCACGCGCTTCGCACGCTTGCACAGCAAAGGATAGAGATGATGGCAGCGATGACGTCACGAGTCATGACGTCATCTTAACTGCAACTATAGTCTAAGGTTCACAGTGTGACTAAGGTGAAATGGGTGGAGAAGCTAGTGGGCACTTGCGGTTTTTTCTTGCAGTTTATTTGAGAAAACGGGGATTTATCAAATCATGCTTGGAAGCAGCTTGGAGGGAAAACGCCCCTGAATGCTGCAGATGACTTGGAGTACTATTCGGAAGCGTGTAGGCATGCAGAAGCACTTAGTAAAACGTATACAGCATATAAAGAACAAAAGCATGATTCAAATTGTTAGACATTGGCCGGTCTGTGGAGTTGAGTTTCTTGCCGAGTTTGATAAATATTTATTTCCAAATAGCTTCATGAGATCACAGAAACGTCTACAACAATGGAATGAGTGCGGTTTACACGCTAAATTCTATTAGCATTCCATCCACTTTTCGCCGCAAAAGCCTTGTTTGTGTAACCATGGCACCATTTGCGTTGCCGGGAACTCAGCGCAGCCACCACGGCCATTAACTCTTAGCCTTGAGGAGCGTCACCTGGAGCGGTAAAAAGGCAGCGTTACTGCATCTACATCTTGTTTACGGTTCAGCGAATTGGAACGAAGCAGCAGAGCACAAACTTTGACTTTTGTTTCCCTTTCCTGTTTCTTCTTTCCTTTTATTTATATTTTTAATCCCGGCACTGAGTTTTTAAAATCACGTTACGTCAGGCATACACGTCCCCCTGCGACAGCGCAGTACAGGTTCATTCAGACAGACTGCACCTGTACATTATTATTTTTTTTTTGTCTTCTGTTCTGCACGATACGGCGTGACAACAATTTCAATGCATTTTTTTCCTTGTTTTTCGCGGTGCAGCTGCTTGCACCTCGTTCGCGTTTCTCCCCACGTCGCCACAAACATGCAGTGGTTGTCTTCACCTTCTTACAACAGTCCTCACCGAGCCACCAGCATATCATAAGCACTAAACATGGCGACAGCTTCCTTTGCAGAGCAATTTCGTGCGGCGACAGGCTTGAGACGAAGACACGGTTAGCTTTTAGATAGGGGGCTGCATTGTGCGTTAGTTCTGTGTCTGTCAGCTATGAACAAAGGAGGGAAAAAAAAAAAAACACGTGTACCTCGCAGTAATAAGTGTTTACGTGCGTAGGTCATAATAATAAATATTTAACGCAGCTCAAGTTGCCATGAAGGTCGCTAAGGCGCGTGCTCCTATAGTTCTGTACTACCTGATTCAAACAATCCGCCGCTGTGCGATCAGACAACGTTATTATCTAATTTCGCTGCGGCCCGTGTGCCTTGGACACATGCTGAACTGCAGAGCAATACTTATTATAAAGGTGTGCGAATATTTGAGTGTTTCAGATGTTCCTCGAATGTTGCATTTTATGTGTTGGTCACTTCACGTTCCATTCGAAAAAAAAAAAGTATTCAAAATTTTCGAATTGAAGAGGTGATTGTTACGAAAGGTTGAATATGCATTCCACTAATCTTGTCAAAAAAAAAAAAAATACCGATGTTTCGCGTGTACGCAAGCTGTCGAGACCGTTAAAGCCTGGCAACGCATCCGTAATGCAAGCAGGAATTATGACAGTCAACGAATAGTGCGCCATTTCTAATGTGGCGTGTCGCCAAAATGCTCCATCTTGATAAACATCTCCGACTACGTGCTTGGCAGCGCCGTTGGAACTCGCGTGACCATGCTAGCATACTGCGCGCTTTAAACAGGCTATGGAAACGTGTTGCCCTGCCATTCGCAGCCGCCAGCTTGTGCAGGATCTCTTCGGGATGCATTGCGGTGACCTGACGATGTGAAGCGATTATAACATTATTTCGTGATAGCCTTTAGTATTTGTTATCACCTGCTTTGTGCTGTTAACGAAAGAGTTACGGTATGAGAAACCATGCCTAGACAGTGAGTTCTGATAGAAATATATTTGACGTAGATTGTCATTTTCTTTACATAATTATGTGCTGTGTAAAACGATACTGAGAGCGCATTTGTGTTTTGGTGTTAGACATTCGATTCTATATTCGATATTCGTATTCGATTCATATTCTAGAAACCTCATATTCGCACACCCCCAATATATTTACACGAAGATTGCGCGTACAGGCATGCATGCAGCACTTAAGTATTTGTACTTGATTAAGTAAGTGCGCACTGATGCAACTGACCGACCTGCTTGCGGCTTTCGCAACCGTAGCAATGCAAATATGCAAATATATATCTCACAAAATGGGACAGTTCTGATAAGACGACCGTTAAATTTCTGCGCCCTCTAATTCCATTGGCTTGAAATACGACAGCAGCGATTGTTCCTCGACATCGCACCGCTTGCTCATTTCATGATATTTACGATGTTTGTGATATTCGCAGTATATGTGAAACTTAACCGGAATGACTGCGTCATATTTCCTCCGTATCAGGCCTGTTTTCATGCGTGTGTATCTTATGTTTTTTTTTTTTTCATTAGAGTTCGCAAATGTAAGGAGCATTGATTTTCTAGCAGCAGTGTATAGTTATTCATTTTTATGTCTTCCTAATAAAAATGACTAGAATATGTCGTTCGGTTCGACTAGGGTTAATCTATGTTCGACTAAAACAGCGGCTAACAGTGTAGACAAAAAAGAAAAAAAAATACAAAAGTAGGAGAAAGCAATACTGGTGCAGGAAAAGCCCTTTAATTCAGACAGTCACGACACCTACGCCGTAGGGATGCATTCAGGTCCTTCCACAGGCTCATGATGAAACAGGCGTCCGGGTCAATTTTCATGTTCTTCTTTTCGTTGGCGCTTTCTATTACGTCGCTTCCCTTACGCCGCCCCCTAACCTCGACATGCCGCTCGCTCGCTCGTTACAGTTCCTGACGAAGGAAAAACCCTGCGCCGTCCACAAAACACCTGCCGTGCCGCTCGCTTCAGTCGCATCACGTTCCTTAATTGGACAGTGCCGACACGCCTACGCATTCAAAGAACGCGGGGAACGCACTGCTGTTCCGTTTGGGAATCCGGCGTTTAACGTTCTTTCTTTTCTCGCTTTCTTTTTTTCGGCCTCTCCGTGTAGCATTCAGTCTACATTAGGGGCGCTAAAGTGAAAAAAAAGAAAAAAAGTTTTTCCTCGTATTAGTAGACTGCCTTTTCACAATAAGAAAAGCGCCACTTTTGCAAAGAAAAGACGCTTGCTAAGCTAGAAAAGAAAATACAGATGACGGTGCCTTTCTGAAGTTCCTGCACTAATACGCGTGATGTAGACTTTAATGGCGTCCGCTGAGGCCTACATAATTATCTATCGGTAAAAATGATAAGCGCTGTGTTTTAGAGATGCAACCGTAGCGCTTTTTTTTTTTTCAGGAAATTTGAGCCATTGTGACGAGAATACGAAAAGAGGAAGTAATGGCGTTTGTGACGTCACGTGCTCGTAAGTTATGGCTCGAAATTCAAGCGTGTAACACACCTTTGTTTTTCCTTCTAATGTAGAAAGTAAAGTGGCCTAATTGCTGACAATAGAGTTGACGCAGAGTGTTTTGTCTGGCTAACCAACTATAGTGTACTATACGGTGTTTCTACGGCATCCACCCAGCCTTTCTGGCACCTAAACCTGTATGAGACGCTGTACTGTGTAGACTACGAAGCAAAAAGCTTTCTTTGCTAACTTCTTTCTTTTTTTGTGTTTTAAAGGTGTATACGTTTTAAGTGTACCACGTTGAAGCAATTATGCTGAGTCACAGTGTATGCAGCGGTGACCCAGCGCTTTGCAAATGTCAGTTGTTTAGGACAAGATCATAGGCTCGATATGTAGACGAAGTATCTCTCCAACGAGAGCGTAAGGCGGAGGTTTAGGTGATCGCAGAAGTGTTCACTGATGACGCATATTGGGGCAGAGCATATTGTTGTATTCTCCCTAATAGAAACAAGGGAAGGGGGGGGGGTGCAGGGTTCTGATGCAATTAAGAACGCGGGATTTTGGAGGCAACAATCAGGCATGAAGATGACCTTATAGCCATCGTTCTTCAAATCGCAAGCCCTTCGTCTGAGAGGCGTTCTGTACGCGGCGATTGTTTGCGCAGCGTTATTATGCAGTGAGCTTATCTTTATGTGGATGCACAGGACCTCTGCATTCCAGTTTATCTCTGTTGCCTATCAAGCCTGCAACATACTATGCACCGAAGAGGGAGTTCACTTTTCATATCGCCTCGTGCAGTCAGGATCCTATATATTGTTTACAGGCACGCAAACGGCGTTCTGCCTGCGGTATCTGAGAAACATGACGCGCTTTCCACTTGACGGTGTCTGCATGTTTGACGTGTGCGCTTTCGGCGGAATGTTTTACGTAGCCTCCCTAGTGAAGCCAAACGACGTAAACTTGCTGCTTAGTTTTCGCGAGTTAACGGGCTTCCTGTATCAAAAACAGGAAGTCAAAGCTTTCGGCGCAAACGTGTTCGCACTGGACGCAGCGTGGTGGTGTTCGCTCGCGCAACGGGTTCATTTGGCCTTGACAGTTTACTGACGTCACTCACTCAGCTGACGCCGGTGTCGTCCCCTGCTGGCGCCTGACACCAAACAACGTGCATCAAGCTCGTAGCGGTCGAGAAGAGGGCGACATCTTCTGGTCTCTTGCGAAAAGGCGTGGCGGGGCTTCAACTCGCGCAGCCAAAGAACACCTACATACCCGCGTGGCTACGTCGGAGTGCAATTGAAATCGCGTTTGGTAGCGTCTGCGTCTCTGCATGTCGCAAGCGACAGGCGGAAAACAAAAGAGTGGAGTCATGCTCGCGACGCTGCAACCATCGCGACAAATCGACGAACTGCGCTTGCCAAACAAAGCGAACGAATCGTTTGCGACGGGTGCTGCGACAGGTGCTGCCCCGGGTCAGACCTGCGTACCCCGCATCATTGGAAAACCTATCCATACGAGTCCTTTTGAGGTTTGCGTGCCCTGGTCATACGGTGAGCCTCTATAGTTACGTGAATGCATGATGCCTCTGCATTCCAGTTAATCATTTATCAAGCGTGCAGCAAATGTCTTTTATATTAAACGGCACATCCTGCTGGGTTTTTACGGGCCAAGACCACGATATATGTATCACGCCGCAGGGGAGGGCCCTGGAACCCTGCTTCACACTCTAAATACTGTTACATCCTCTGCAACGTGTCTTTCTTCCACAGGGATAATTGTCATCTATTTTTCGTTCAGAACTTGTTTGTTGGGTGAGTTGATTGACATCATGAGTGCCGCCGTTGAGCGCAGCATGAAAAGAGGAAAGGAAAGAAAACAGGACTGGAAAAGAAAGGAATAAGCGAAAGTTTGGGTGAGCGCCCGATCTTGCGCTTCCTCTTCGTTTCTCTCTGTGTCTGCTTGTAGTCCATGTTACGCTAAAATGTGATCTCATAATATTTTTTGTTTGCTTTCGTTTGTTAGCGCTTTGCGCCCGGTACTTTCAGGCTACGAACGGCGTTCGCGTGACATCACACTGTTGTAGAGGGAACTGCCTGGCGAGAGCTCCTTCGCCTCCTCCTCCCTCCTCCTGAAAGAAGCAAACAAAGAGAGAGAGAGAAAATGCATGTAGGCCAACTTGTTCAAAGCTACTAGTTCACTTTGAGCTTATAGTGAACGCCTTACTGAGCACTCAACGCTTTCCTTCGACGTCTGGCTCTATGCTCACCATCTTTGTTTTCGGTTTCTGAGCGCCGCGGTTGATGCGGAATCTGGGGAAATTAACGGTCTCAGATCTTCTCCATACCCTACTCTCCGTGTTCTTCGTTTTCAGCGCCCGTTCATTCATATACAACGCTGCCCAGCAGCCCTTTAACTTCTTCGTGCTGCTCCGTGCTTCCTTTGTACATATTGCAGCCAGGATGACATAACGACAACACTGTCTACCCGTCGGGCGACGCTTTCATTGCATAACTTCAACACCGTACTATCCAAATTTCCCTGTGTTGTGTCACGCTTTAGCAACTGCAATACTCCACGAGGACAACTTCGAGGAAGGGAACCGAGCATCGCTACGCAACCGCTGCAAGCCGTGCACGTAACGCGTGGTGTACGCGTTGTTCCGTCTACGAGGAGGAACTACGTGGCTCCGCACAGTGCGCTCCTGTGCCGTCGTATGATGAACGCAGTTGCCACGCCACCTCGCTAATTGGCGTCGCTTCCTCGCGGGCGACAGCGCCGACGGGCGTCGGAGCTGTTTCCTGCGGCCGGCGCGCGCGCTCCGATCCGGTTCATAGACAACGACCGCGTCGTCGTCGTGCGTCACAGAGGGGGCGTCCTGCGACGGTATGCTACCGGCTCCGGCGAGAGCGCGGATGAACGTGAATAGTTGGTTGCGCGAACGTGTGCGCGGATCCGGTCTGTATATAGCTGCTCTGCCCGATAGAGACAGGTTACGTTTATGCCTCCTTGACCTTCTCATCTGAGTGCGGCAAGGAGGTACAAACGTAACACGTCGTGCGTGGACGATATCGGCATGCCATAAAAAGAAAATACTGGTGTTTTACGTGCCAACACTGCGATGTGGTTGCGAGGCGACGCGCCGTGATTGTTGTTGTTGTTGAGTAGTTCCGCTGCTAGTTCCGTCGCTTCCTCTAGGATGCGGGTTAGATCCTTGGTCCGGGTGGCTGAGTTTTGATGAGGACACACACACACACACACACACACACACACACACACACACACACACACACACACACACACACACACACACACACACACACACACACACACGTACCTACGTACGTACGTACATGCATACACGCATACGTACAGGGGGGTCGTCCACTCTTAGGGTGAACACGACGCAACGTGGCTCCCTTTTTGGAACGCCAGTGCTTGCGACGTGGGCACGCATCGAAGCTAATAATGTGCAGGCGCACAGAGTGATCCAAGCCCCTCTACGCCTGCACTAGATTAGCGTCGACGTGCAGTCCTATCGCGAGCGCTGGCGTTCTAAAGAAGGTAGCCACGCTGCGCCGTGTTCACCCTAAGAGTGGACGACCCTGTACATACTACACACACACGCGAGAAAACACGGCGCAGTGTTTTCTGTGCGTGCGTGAGGGGTGCACTTGAAAAACTTTTTTTTCAGCGTTTTTTCCATACAATGTTACTGTGAACAAATTTTCCGTTAGCGTGCAGGAGTTAGGCTAGAATATGAGTCAAGGAGGGGAAACAAGTGGCCGTGGCAACCAAGCGTGCGCAACATTTTGTTACTGTCTCTTGTGACGTACGCCTACAATTGTTTTGGAAATTTAGTGCGCGAAAACATTCTATTTGAAAGCTGTGTGGCCATAGCCAGTACGCTCTCTAGAACCTGAACAACTCTAAACGCTAAAGTGAACGAGATGTACTGGCGACAGCTAAGTGGAAGCCGCGTTTTGTTTGATAAAAACATATGCCCTTTCATTTCCCAGCGCAGTTATGACATCTTACAGCGAGCTGAAGCCTTTGCAGGACACTTAAAGGTTTCTCCTCAAACATTCACTATGTGGATTATGTTTTCGGCATTATTATTCATACCTTTCTGACCTTCCTTGAGCGCAGTCGACTTAAGCCTCGTCCATTGTAGCAAGACAAAAACCTTCGCGTAGCTTGCCATGTTCTAGCGTATTCAAATGTTAAACAATGGCGGAGGACATTCACATTCTGGTAGCACGACAACATGCCCGGCACGTGAACAACCTTCAGCTTGCACTCCGGAGAGGACACCGAGAAGTAAAGACAGATAACTCTGTTCGAATAGGCACAGTATATGTTCCCGAAGGCACGGTCGTCCTGTCAAATAATGCTGCAGCGTTCCAGCGCGCTGCTATGATAAACGAACGCAACAGCATATATTCAGAGCGATTATAGGCATGTGACCTCCTCGGTGCCAGAACGAATGTGACCTTTGAGCGGACAATGTCCTCGCTCTGTTCACCAATGTCCTGCTTTGCATGATTAAGTAGTGTAAACAGCACGTCACGGACGATAAAGAAAACATGTGGCAAGAGAGCGCGAGCTCCCGTAGAATACATTGCATAATACCACATCATATTGTTTACTTTTTTTTTTTTTTTGCTTTCAGATCCGTTGGTGTGACACACGATGCGCCACTGCCCCGTAATGTCTATTGTGTACGGCCGCATAGAGCTGTAGCTGAAGGTTAAGTAGACACTCAGGCAAAGAGAGGGCATTCAGCCTGTCTCTCGCTTCTCTCTTTTGTCGGCGTGCTAAGATTTCAGACCTTTAAGTGACGTGTTGATCGTGAGGAGGATACGTGAAGTATTGCGTGTGCGATTACTAATCTCCGAGGCCCTTGAACTGAAAGAAGTAACTAAGCTGAAGGCGCAGTGCTGTGCCCTTGGGTGAACTCAGGAGCCTGAAACGCGACAAGGAAAAACAATAATAAAAAAGCAAAGAAAGGAAGAAAGACAGAGAGAGAGAGAAGACGATCATTATATAGTGATGAATTATTATATGATGTAATAAACCAGTGAATACAAGTTGCGAGGTGTAATCAGGATATGGAGTGCTGTTTTTGTTTTACATTCGAGCAGATTAAAGAACGCTGAATTGATTTCTTTTATTTCGAAAGTGAAGATCCACCTTTAAACACGTGTATTGCGTAATTAGCGCGAGCTGTCCCCCTGTCACCGGCAGCCATGCGCGCTTTTCTGTTGAAACCTCGAAGTATATTGCGAGAGATGAGAAATATTGCACAAGGGGGTTCAGATGGATTGAGAGAGTTACTAGGCGTTGAACTACGTACAACGCAGTGCAGCGAGCTGTATTCCACTGGATCCTGCGCCTGATGAGAGTTGCATTGTGGATGAATATGTTATGCTTCGGAGATGTATTGCTTACCTCGGAAGGGTAAGTAAGGTTCAATTCACAAAAAGCTAATGATATACAATGCTAAATGTCAATTACATATTATTTCGGCGCGATTATTGTTTGTACATATACTTTACAAGGCGCAGATGTTGGTGGAAAAATAAAGCGGCGCACTGAAACTGAAATGAGAAAAAAGAAAAGTAATGTGTTTCTACATTTAATTACATATCGCATATCTACATATCTACATATCGTGTTTCTACATATCGAATATCCTGTGTCATCGACGTTTACATGAAATTCACGTGGGTTATGACAGCAATTTATAAAAACAATATACATCCAAACCATACCCTGCGGTGTACACGAATTCCTGGTTCACGTCCACCAACACACCTGTGCCATATGGGAGAGGGCTTGCGTGGTCGGTGCTTCGGGAAACACGGAGGTAGCCGCAGCTTGAGACGATTATTTCAGCCGTGCACGCCGATGCCGACACTGAATTTTGTGCGACACGGGCTCCATAACGTTATCGTGTTAATATCATAAACCTCCCACACAGCTACCGTAACGTTGAGAATCCTGGAAAAATAGTAAGCAAAAGTTAATAAAATGGCTTCGTGCCGTGTAACCATACCAAAGAAAAAAAAAAGGTAAGGTGCGTTAAGGAGAGAAGAAAAGCAAAGTAAATGCCTCTACATGCAATAAGATGCGCCGTGCTCCCTGTTTGGGATGCAGATATAAGCGTCCCTTTCCTATTCATAACCACTACCACCACCATGAGGAATACATTTGAGCGCAATAAAGGACGACACACAGGAAAAGAAGACGACTACACGAGCGCTCTAAAAAACAGGGCCAACTGTAGAAGAAAGGTAACTTAATAGAATGCTTTGTTGGGCGCGTTGGTTCAATGAGGAATAAATTTGAGCGCAAAAAAGGACGACACACAGGAAAAGAAGACGACAACGCTCAAATGTATTCCTCATTGAACCAACGCGCCCAACAAAGCATTCTATTAAACCACCGCCATGCGCCATGGAGCCTTCTCTGGTACCCGTGAAATGGGCAGCGACCGTACTGGGATGTAATAACAATCAAAGCACGCCGTGGTCCGACCTGTAGTCCGGACGCGCACTTCGATCGGCGACGTTTGCAATCGGATACGAAGGAAGCTGCTCGACGGATCGGTGGCCCGTGCACGTATGTACGTGTCCGTCGCCCACACATCGACGAGGAATTCTTCGCTGCCCGAGACACGGTGCGGACACGGTCGTCGTACGAGGTGAGATGGCAGGATTGTGCGAGTGGCGTCCATCGTTTCGATTCCCTTACAAAAATGCCATATTTCTCGAGGAATGCTAATACTCTGACGCGTATTGGGCAAATACGGCCAAATACGGAAACGTGCCGTATATAGCCACATACGCATATCTGGCCATATATGCATATCTGGCGATATATGACACGTGTCCCTACGTGACCTATTTGCCCATTACGTATCAGAGTCTTACATGGCATTCCTCGAGTTGGTCTTTCATTGTCACATATGTTTCTATCACGATTTGGCCAAATACGGCCACATACAGGTACGTGCCATATATATATCCACATATGCCCGATTCCTGATATCGCCATATATGGCATTTTTGTAAGGGTTCCTGCGTAGACATGAGTACGTGCACGATACCCTTCCCTCAGTCCAATTCAGCCTCGTTGAAGGAATTGTTCTTTTTATTCTGCGCAGTTGTTCTCGCATTGTTAAACAAGAGTTATTAGGTTTGACATGGCGCAAGGTTCTTTGTAGAGGCTCATACAGTAGTAACGTAGTTTAATAGTACCATAGTAACGAAGAAAATCTAAAGGTGAACGTAACTTCTGGGGATTGACTTTTGTAGAAAACGTGGCGAACGTTGTATTCAGTCGTTCGTCACAGGAAACACGTCCTGCGTATTCAAATTGTATGCACCGCAAGGATCTTTTTGCGACCAGCTTTAATTACAGTCCCTTATATTGGCTTTCCCATGTATTTCAACGTAGCTCTCATAGAGTACAAAGTAGAGTTAATTGTTTAACTCAAATGAAACCCAAGTGCGTAAAGTTGCAAAAAAAAAAAAAAATTAGGCGCGAAACATGAAATAAAATGGGAGAAGTGAACAAGACAGACCAACGCCGTTGCTCTCTTCTGAAACTCCCTGTTTTTTCTAACTTGTGCCCGTGTTTAAACGCCTACTCTTGTCCACAGCAAATATTGCTACCAACTTGCTAAATCCGAGACACTCCCTGACAAGCTCGATCTGGATTAAGCAGGGCGGCGTCTCACTGTGCCGTGGATCTGTTTGCCTATTGTGGCGGTTTTAATATTTAGATTGCTTGTGCATTTTCACACTTCACGGAATTAAATTCCCGTGTCATTACTGTGCGGGAATTGTTTTGTTGTATAAGTTTGCTGATTATACTAAAAGAGGGAAAATATATTCTTGCCGTGTTTACTGGCGGGAAATACGGTCTGCGTTCTTGGTGACCATGTTCAAAATGGGCGCTTGTTTTAGCAATGACTGTGGGACGACTAGCGGATATCGGAGCAAGAGAAAAAGAAGATCTTTAATGTGAGCGAATACAGGCGCACACCTCTAATCGAGTACATTAATTTTTTTTTAACTCGAGCGCATTTCCTAACTTTTCTCCTGATTATACGGAAGCGCCCTTTCAAGAAGAGTTACGCTTAATGAGGCGGTGGAACAAGAAGTCTCTGCCTCGGATACCAACACTGTAACTTTATTTGCCGAAGAAGATGAAGACTAAGGTTGGCTTTCTTCCTCTGCAGCTTTTCATCTCCCAATCAATATTACCCACTCAAAATTGACTCGACTTATGGTGTTACAATCTCCTTTCATCGTTAAGCAGGTAAGCATTTCCTCGTACTCAATGTGGCGTTTACGTTGCACAGGTGTGCCGGTAGGTCAAATTTTTTCATTTACACGTCTATTCAGAGAGAAAAACGGGATTGGGCTGATTAACAGTGGTTAAAAGAAACAAAAAAGGCGGTTCCGCCACAGGGAAGGTATTTCATTTTAAACTAGCTATGGTTGCTGTAGCTTATAATGACGATATTAGATGCCATGTGTCAATGACTATATATAAGCGTATTAGACTTTCTAGATGCGGTGTCGCATGCAGTTTCTACTTACATCCGGTTTAAAAAGGGTGTGCGTTACAAGATCTGAACGACGTAGAAAAGCACATATTTTTTATTTTTTATTTTTTTGCAAGATTACGTCTTATGTAATGCGCAGTCGTGAAACCACGATACGTCATACGAGCGAACCGACAATTAAACGTAGAGGTCAGGTGTCGTTCTGATCCTACCGACACCTGCCTGCGTCGGTCCAAGCCTTGCCCGCATGCAACGTATATTACCATTTCGAACGTGCCAAGTTCTCACTGTAGCCATGTTTTGTTTATTTCGAATACATTTTTTAAAAACGCGCTTACCATTGCCTATTTCTAGACGTAGTCTCATGTGCTGAGTCCCGTGGCTATATTACGTGACTGTCATATATGTGACCACGTTTTGATCGAGTTCAAGTGTACACTTCGCATGAAGTGTGCACCGTGTACGCTTCATGCACTATTCACGGCGTCTACAACGAAGTTACCTTTGCACACTTTGAAGGTACCTAGTACTGCGTTTATAACATTGCTTGTATTGCGACACCACTGAGTCCACATAAGAATACCGTTCTCCTGGATGAACAGCCGTCAGCACGATAAACTCGAACGCTCTGTAGCGTGGCTTGGACCATGAGTCTATAGCACCGCTTAACGGTGGGCGCTGGCGCTGCTGCCAAGATAGTATTTATTCAACAAATAAATAATCAAGTAAATATTATTTCGGCAGCAGCGCCCAGCATTATGCGGCACTGGCATCACCACAAGTGGTCCAGGCCATGCTGTACAGAGCGTTCAAGTTAACCGTGCTGACGGCTGTACGTGCGGAACTGGAGGGTCGAATGCTGTTCGACATTTTCGTTTTTTTACTTGGTTCAGTATGCACCGGTTGAGACGACAGATCGATTCGACGAGAAACGACGAGTGCTTCTCCAGCGCATCGAGCTCGGGCGAAGACGACGACGACGCCACGCTTGACGAGACGGCGCCCGAGTCGCCGCTGCCACGCTTCAAGGACGAGACCGCGGCCCAGCTCAGGCTCGCGAAGGCCGGCTGCCGAGACAATGGGCGGCACGGTAGAAACTGCCACACCTACAGCAAAGGGGCAGGCTTCTCCCTGGCCAACGATGGCGACTCCTCGCACTCGCCAACGGCGAAATCAAGGTCAGCAGCGCCATTCACTGCATTGTATACGGTAAAGAGATCGCGACGTTCCGACACTTTTTCAGTGTTGTCGATGGTCTCGTGGTTAGGAAGAACGGATGTAATGAGGGCGGGGGAAGGGTCTAATGAGCGGTGGCACAGTCACGGGGCATAGCACGCTGAAATGTTACACGAAGGACGACTACCTGCTCCAGGGTGGATGTGTTTCCGCGGGGTGCCCCCCCAATTGCTCGATCCTGTCGAATAATAATAATACGAGTAATTGCGGTTTGGTTTAGGAAAGGCCCTTATTTCCTGCAGCCCCTGTATGGAGCACGGCTCAGCGCCCATTGGGGAGGAGAAAGGGGAATGAGAGAGGAGGCACAATGGGAGGCACAAGTGTCCAGCTCTGACTTGGCCGACGAGAAGTCGCCGATCGACCAGGTTGGACGGGCGGCTAAGGCCAGTGGGGCTCTCGACTAGGGCTCTCCCCTGGGAATCGCCTATTTTTATTCTCTCTCTTTCTCGACCGCGAAACTGTTTCTCGGCCTAGTGTGCGCTGACGAAGTGGTCATGCCAGAAGCGCCATCAAACACATGCGCATATAAAGAGCTAGAGGGCACCAGAAACTGCGCCTAGAAGAAAAAGAAGGTGAAATCGGCGGAGAGGGCCTCTCAGTCTAGAAGGTTTAGATGACGCAGTAATATTGCAGCGTTCCAAAAAAAAAAAAAAAACGGAGTGAGTCCGCCTGTGGCAAAAATTGGCTTCTTGTTATGTGAGGACGCTCTGCAAAGCTCTACGATGCAGGGGGCCAATATACAAGAGTCGAGAAGGCGACAAATAGCAGGTCAATGTAAAGGTTTAGAACTAGCGGCCATAGTCGCATGGTATGCACCGGCCAGGCGGAAACCGCGTGCCTTTGTGGCTAACGGCTTGTTGCGTATGTATTATCGGCGAAAAAGGTAAACGGACCACGCCTTAGGCGGCCGTATCGGGTGCACCAGGCTGGCCAGAGCTGAAAGTGAGGCCAACGTCACTCAGGACGCTCTCGAACTGAGCAAGCTTTGATACTAGTGGCCCTGGAGCTACTGCGGACGCCTAAGGTGAAACCGTTGACACCGCCGACATTTTTATTTATTTATTTTGCAGGTAGTACGTGCAGTGTGGATGTGATCTATGTCTTCTTTTCGTTACGAAGCAGGTCTTGGAGGCACATCACTAGAAGCTCGGACACGTACGCGTTGTCTCAGCTGCTCGACGCTTGCGACACAGAGGCCCTGTTCACGCTCGTCCTCATGGGGGACAACCTCGACGCCCTGCTGGAGAACGCCGCGCTCGACTGCGCAGCGCTCAATACACTTATCGCATTGCTCGCCAAGGCGTGCACGTGCCGCCAGACTGAACACCTGAGGCTCCTGCTGGGAACCGTGGCGGCCAACAGCAGGTTCCTGCGGAACGTCGAGCAGCAGCTTGTCTGCAGGTACAGCCGCCATAGTTGAAATCCTTCCATGCTTGGTCGAACTCAGAATACTTCAAGTCATATTTTAGGGGCGAATCTCCTTAAGGTTTGGGTCTGTCCGTCCCTTGTTCCTAGTAGCGCGTTACCTTCAAAGAAATGAATGATGCTACGTGTGGGAGGCGCGCCCTCGGCGCGTGCCTCCCGGCGCGCGAGCTCTCTCACTCTTCCATCTGCTGTCTTGTGTGTGAGAGAGAGAGAGAGAGAGAGAGAGACAGAGAGAGCGAAAGGCGCGCGTTGACTATGGAAACGCTCTTTCTTCGATGAACGCGCTACCAGCTCGCAAAGAAGGAGAACGCGCCCTCACCCTCGAGAGACAAGCTTGACGCAGGCAGCGTCTTCTAGCGAGTTTCTTGATTGAAAAATACCGACTGCTCGTGCTGGAGAACCGTTCATCGGTCACCCATATACATATATATAGGCACTGGATCTTGACTTGCAATGAAGCGCCGGTGGGAGATTTCACTTGTGCGTAGTTGAACCATAAGGATTCGTAGAGTGCGCGTTAACTAAATTAATCCGGAACTCGGCACGATCTACGATGAACATCCGGAGCTTCGCCCACTCATCATCATTCACTCCGTGGATATGCAGTGAATTTTTTGCAGATGATATTGGTAAATAAACTTTTCGGGCGCCAGTCAGGTAAAAAAATTAAGGTTAAGTGCAAAGCTTTAGCCTGTCGAGCCCTTGCTGCCGACGGTCACAAGAAATGTTACAAGGAATCGTCTCACGTCTCAAAACTCGGTATCTAATTCTGGTAAAACAAATTATTCCTACCTCGGTGTTTGAAAACATAGTAAGAGAGCGTGCATTATCTAGTTATTTTCTGTGCATCCTAGTGCCTACCTTCTCTCTCTGTGTGTGTGCGTGTGTGTGTGTTCTATTTCAATGGTATATACTGATACCCACGCCACTGTACATTCATCTTATATAGGCTGTTGACATTACAAGTGGCTAAATCCGGTTGTGAGAAATATCAAATGGACGACCCCACACACCCATAGTGATAAAGAATTTATCTGGCATGTATCTCATCTCACCACTATCGATTAACCACGCACTTCCCCTGCTAATGTGGCATTTGGAGTCTTGATCACGCGTAACTCCGTTTCATGAGCCACGAAGGCAGTTGTACGTTATTTCAATTCGTTGAACAGCCGTGCTATCAATGGTATGTTTCAAAGGAATGTCATAACTGATTATGCCGTGCATTAGGTCGTGTATCGCGAAAGCGTTTTTCCTTCTTTCTGACGATTTTTGAAAGACGTCGTAGGTTCTGTTTCGAATGGTAGCATTAGGTTAAAGGAAAAAAGGAGTGGTACGTCATACACGATTTTTCATTCTGCCTAAATATAATGAGCGACGTCAAGTGTCTCCTTGCGTTGTAGTTCACGCAAGTGGTTCTGTCATATTCCATAATTCTTAAATATCTCTTTCTAGGAGGCGGTCGCCAGCCTTCTGGGACCAGTTCGTCGTGCCCCTGGTGACGGTCGTGGAGAAGTCCGTCAAACTGCTGCCTCCTGGGGGAAAAAACAACCTGTGCGGTGTCGCTGCCGCTTTGCTAGATTTAGTCAACAGCAGCCTACAGGACAAGCAACATATTGACGTAAACGTTGTGGAGGTGGTCGAAAGTGTTGGCACACTTCTGGCCGAAGCGAACAAGCTCGATTTTCGGCGAGTAGTTGGGAGAACGCATTACGCCTCATTCCCTGGAGACGGGGACGCCGGCGAAAAGTCGTCGGTGCTGCCAGCGGACTTTATTCAAAGCGTGCAACTGAGGGAAAGAGTAGACGCCGTCGGCTCTCTTCATCCGGCCACTACAGCTGAATATGTAAAAGCCCAGTACAGTCACCTCAAGCAACTATATCTGCAACCTTTGGAAAAAGTCTTAGGCACGTTGCAATCGTTCCCAGTTCCTGCTGATGCCTCCAACATTGTCATATACACAAAAGTCAAGATCGGTCCCCCAATATGCACGTTCAACGGCGTCGGCCGCAAGGTTAACTTCAGCGTAGTGGACAGCAGGGAGTGCGAGTCCAAGCTTCAGCCTGGATGCATGGTTTGCTTAAGCAACGACGGCTTTCAAACAGTCTTCTTCGGCACTGTGCTCTGGCGAAGTTTTAAAGACAGAGAACGGGGACATATGGTCGCTTCCTTTCCCGATGCTAGTAGGCTGGATTCCGCGGCATCCGCGCGAGGCTTCGTCATGACGGAGTGCCCAGAGTTTTACGAAGACTATGCTTCGGTGTTTGACGTGATGAAACAGTTTGAGGCGGCACAACTGCAGCTGCC
Source organism: Hyalomma asiaticum (assembly GCA_013339685.2). Taxonomy (NCBI): domain Eukaryota; kingdom Metazoa; phylum Arthropoda; class Arachnida; order Ixodida; family Ixodidae; genus Hyalomma; species Hyalomma asiaticum. The sequence goes on along the minus strand of CM023485.1, from coordinate 40,662,706 downwards.
TTTCAGAAAGTACATCCTCGAAGGACGCAGCGATGTGGCTGCGCCCGGCTACATGAACAACAACACCGTCTTTGACATGAAAGCACTGTTCAAAAAAAGTATGTTCATACGGCCGCATAAGGACCGCGACTGGCCGAGCAGCGAAGAGACTGAACTGGACCGTTACCAGTACGACGCCGTACAAACGGCAGTTTCGAGAGCTTTCACACTCGTGGAAGGGATGCCTGGAACGGGCAAAATGTTCATGGCGACACGGCTCGTCTCCGTCATGCTGGACAACATGAATGTCGCACATGGAGGTCCCATCCTCATCGTATCAAAGGACAAGAAAAACATCTCTTCGCTTATGGCACAGTTTGAAGAAATGCTGGACGACGTTGAAATCATCAGCGCAGACAGCGATCTGTTTCAAATGACAAAGAGAGTGCTGTCTACTGGACCAAATCTGGAGGTACCCGAGCCAGCACCCTTGCGTTTATTGAGACGACACGTCGACGAGCTTGAACAGCTGAAGTCGCGAGCTAGGAACCTGCAAGATAACCTAAGACGCATTCCGTCTAGACTTCTAGGAGAAAGCGAACTGAAATCTGTGATGAATGACAAGCACTACAAGAGCTTGTTTTTCACGATGGCGACCGGCGCTGAAGACAAGCTGAGAGACTGGCTACTTGCCGACAGTGAAGACGTTGTGGCAAGGTTTTCCTCTGGTTACCATGGATTTTTGTCTGAAGATGAAGTGTGCTACATTGGCGACGTTTGGGCGCTTGACATGGAGAGCAGGTACCGCCTCTACGGTTACTGGAGGGACAACTATTACGAAAGGAAATCACGCGAGTGGCTCGATCTTGTGGGGAAGTTCAAGACACTACTCTTGCTCAAAGAAGAAGTTGAGGAAAAATTACAGTTGGAAGCCCTTCGCGCAAAGAAGATTGTTGCAGCAACCCTTTCTTCGCTGCCTAGAGTATGGAGGACACTTAGAGACATTAGGCCGCACATTATTATTGTGCTAGAATCACGCTCTATTCCAGAGCCCCACATGTTTCCAATAATAACACTTAACCCTCATCACATCGTTCTCATCAGTGACACGCAAAACGTTTTCGATCTGAGGGACGATGTCAGTGCAGCGCACGACTCGCTATTCGAGCGTCTTGTGAAACAAGGGGTCACTTGCTGTCAGCTTTTGACGCAATACCAGTTAAACCCGAACACCGTAAAAATTGTAGATGCTTTTAAAACTAGGAAGTTCATAGAAAGGCACGAGTTCCGGACGCAACTTTCTGATATACGGGGGGTGTCGTCGAACCTGCGTTTCATCGACCACTCAGTTTGTTACGACAAGGACAACATAATCGCTTGTGCTCTCGAAGCAGAATTCCTGGCGTCGCTGGCCAAATACTTGCTTCTGCAAGGGTACCATCCAAGCCAGATCTCCGTGTACGCGCCCACCACAGATCAAGTTGAACTGATCAAGTCCAACTTGTGCGGACTGGAAGAAGAGCCACCGGTCACCACAATGGACAAGGCTAATGGCTGCAAGAACACCATTGTACTCATGTCATTCTCATGTCCCAACACGACGCACGACTTTAAAGTTTCCTGCAGAGATCACTACAACACCATCGCATCTTCCACCATGGGGTTGTACTGCATTGGCAACCTGACGTACTTGTCGGATAGCACCAAAACATGGAAGCAGGTTGCCCCTGTTCTTTACGCAGAAGGTCTGGTGGGGCCACTACAGCTCAAGTGCCAGATACACCCGGAGAAGATTACAGCTGTGACAAAGGCAAAGGACTTCGCGGATGTGCTTGACGGCGGCTGCAGTACGCCGTGCAACGCCTTCCTGCCTTGCGGTCACTCATGTCCCAAGACGTGCCACCTTACCGACAGGGACCACCAGGAGACAATGTGCACCAAGCCTTGCAAGAAGTTGCTCTCTTGTGATCACCCTTGCAAGGCGCTGTGTGGAGAACCTTGCCCAACTGAATGCGACGTAATGGTGAACGCTTTGAGTCCCTGTGACCACGTTGTTAGGGTTCCCTGCTCAGCAGTGCTTAATGCGCACGAAGTGCGTTCCCAATGTACCGAAGTGTGCGGAAAGAAGATCAGCCGAGGGGTACGCTGCACACGGAAATGTCGCGATTGCTTTCTCGAGTGCACTCACCTTAACGACGATGTATACTTCGAAGACGAGCCCACTATATGCACAAACTGCCAAATCATGTGACGGTGTCGCGTTTGTTTTATCCTTGGCCACATCGCTTTCTGAGCATCGTTGTACATAGTGTTCTTGGACCGTTCGGAATGCTCCTGTTGTGTTTTCATTTTTTTAGCTGCAGCCAGCTGAAAAGTAATTTCTCGTGGAAATAAATGTAAAAGCTGCAATTACACAACTTGCATTTTACGAACAGGAAGGCACAGTTTGTACTACAGGCATAACAACAGTGTTTGCAGCTAGTTTGAGACCCAGAAAGCATTAAGAATAGGATTAGAAGCAATATTGCACATACAACGTCGCTTGATAGCAAATTTGCTTTAAAAAGTTCCTCGGGAGTTCACCGTTATCGCTGATGTGGACTACGAGTGTACAGATAATCTTCCTGTACAAATAACCATCACGTTTTTCGACGTTGCATGCTGGCTTCTGACGCTTCATCTAAGCAGTATTTCAGGGAGAACCGAAGTTTTCCCAGAAACCTGGTTGCCGAATATATCTTTCGATACGTACGCTTGATAGAGCCCTCAGTTGCGTTGACCACACGGATTAATACATCACACGCCTCATTCTCAATGTGGGACGGATCACGATGCTGCTGCCATTGCAGTACGAAGCGGTCGACGACAATGATCTGGAACCGACAAATCCTGTTCTTTGCGCAAATATGTCATTGTCTTAAAGAAAAAAAGAAAGCAAGGCTTCACTATGTAGTTCACTCAGAGAGAGACTCATGCAGACAGGCACGATCTCTTACAGTGTGCTTGTCAAGGGAACAGAAGCACGGCCGAGGACGGCAGATAGATATCGGTCGGCGTGATGCAATGAAGAAAATTGCAGACAAAGATGAAATTCGTTGGTGCAGAACTGGAGATTGTTGCGGCAGGCATTCGTCCTGCTGTGAAAAGAAATTCCACCATATACACGAAGTGAATGTTAGAGGAGCTTGCTCGGAAATGATCGGGAAACGCGTGAATCTTCCGTACAAGTCCTCTACTGTCATATAAAGACGGGACACGTTGTTAAAGTTATATACACGCAATGTTTATTATTTTCATTTTGATGCTCTATATACCCAATTTATAATTTGATGAACTATATATACACAAGTTCACATATTACAAGAAGCGCGGCCCTGGTTGAGTTCGGGGACCCGTTTCCCTTTGAAGATGACAGCTTCGTGATCCGTAAAGTACATGGCCAATGGATCTTGGATTACAGGCTGCAGTTGGAAGGAAGTTACAGGAGAAAGGAAGCGCGCCAAAAGCGCTCGCTTTATATAGGCGCGGCCCTCTAGCGGTCATTTATCTAATTAGCGCGCGCGGCCGACAGTGTGCGCGCCATCTAGTGAGCGCTCTTGAATGGATGGATGCTATGAGCGTCCCCTTTGTAACGGGGCGGGGACATGTGCGCCACCAGGCTCGTAAGAAAATTTAAGAACTTTTTTTTTCTCTCTCTCTTTAAAGTGTCCTCATTCCTTTTAAATCTACTTCAATCAAATCGACCATACTATAGCAAAAACGATGAACAAATCGCAAAGTACGATTTAGAACAGGGAATGTCGCGGGAGCCAACGTTTTGACAAGCGGACTTGTCTTCGTCAGGGCGGCAACTGGGGCAACGTCAGGGGTTGCCGCCCTGACGAAGACAAGTCCGCTTGTCGAAACGTTGGCTCCCGCGACATTCCCTGTTCTAAATCGTACTTTGCGATTTGTTCATCGATTCAAGCATCCATCTTCCCCTGAGCTTCTCTTCTAGTTTGGATAGCAAAAACGGAAATTCATAGCCCAGTTCCCTGCCCCTTATGGCAGGAAGTCCACATTTTTCCCTATAACTGTTTCTGTCCGCTCTATCTAGTTTTCTGCCACCAGTATTCTAACCGTCTCTTACTTATTTAAATCGCGGCTATGTTCAGCGCCCCGTTGTTCGCCCTAAAACCCAAGGCTTCATGTAGGGTGGTGCCCAAACGTACACCTGGGTGGATATTTCCGCATTCAATCAGAACATGCTCCGTCGTTCCCCTATCTTCCTCACAGCATGTGCATTTTCCTTCTTCTTTACTGAATTTCGCTTTATAAATACGCGTTCTAAGGCAGCCCGATCTCGCTTCAAACAGTAAAGCGCTTCCTCTTGAATTATCATAAAATGCCTCCCTCTTTATTTCGTTCTTGCTCTCTCGGTAGTTATTCAGAGTCGGTTTTTTTTTCCATCGCTGCCCTCCAGTAAATCTTCTCTGCCTCTCTGACTTTTCTCTTTACGCTGTTTGTGGCTAGTTCTCTTCGAGCTGTATGTTTACTGGTGAGCCTCCTAGTTCTCTTTCTCCACTGCGTGTCAACGCTTTTTCTATATAAATAGCGGAACACCTTCACTGCCCACCTACTCTCTTTCATATTCTTTAGCCTCTCTTCAAACCTTATTTTGCTCTGCGCTTCCCTTGCCTCAAAACTCGCCCATCCCATATCGCCCTTTACAGCCTCGTTTGTCGTTTTCCCGTGAGTACCCAACGCGAGGCGTCCCACAGTTCTTTGATTCACATCCATTCCTGACTGTATCTCTGGCCTCATGCACACCACTGAGTTCCCAAATGTAAGCCCCGGTACCATTACCCCCTTCCACAGACCCTTAAGCACCTCGTACCTATTGTATCCCCATAACGCTCTGTGCTTCATTATTGCTGCGTTCCTCTTTCCCTTTGCTGCCAAGGCTTTTTCGTGTACCTCCATGTATCTATCACCCTCATTTACTCATACGCCAAGGTACTTGCATTCGCTTACTCTCGGTATTTCTTGGCCCTGTATGGATACCACCTGGTCGTTGGGACCATTGAATACCATCAATCCGCATTTTGTTACACTAAATCCTAGTCCTAGAGCCTCGCCTTCCTTTCCGCATATATTCACCAGCCGTTGTATATCATCTCGACTGTCCGCGAATAAGACAATATCGTCAGCATAAAATAAACCCGGAAGCATCTGCTCAATCATCACGCCGCCCTGTTTGTGTGACAGATTAAAACCAATGTTGCTATCTCCCAGCGATTTTTCCATTCTAACCATGTACAGCATGAATAACAGCGACGACAAAGAACAGGGCACAGCTGCGCCTCTAGTGGGAGCAATGAGAACTAGCGGCTACGCCGACGATGGACAAGCCCCGAGCATAAGGAGCAAGCTCCTAATACAGGCTGATGATTAGACATTCAAGGTGCCACCGACATTTTCACTCAAGTTCTGGCCACTCGCCGTTTTAAACATCAAATAAGGGGGAAAAGAGACTTGCCGTGGGTTAGCCATATTTAGCGCCATTCACTCAAACTGCATGCACAGCAAATGTTACAGAATATTGTTGGAGCATATAGAGCGCGGTTAAACTGATGTGCTTACATTCGATTCTGCGTAGAAAATTTTAGTGGAAAATTTTATTCATGCAGAGTTCCCACCTTTAGCTACCTGTTATTCCACGGTTTAATTCGACGCAAGGATTCTCAAAGAATGCCGCGTATAAAACATAAAAATGTCTGGGAACATGTCCGTCAGCTTTAGCTTGCTATATACGTCATGGCAGTTCGGGTACAGATGAATGAACTGCCACGATGAATGAACAGATGAATGAATTTGAGCGCAGGCTCTGCTTTTGCACGAACTCATCTGGTTCGGCTTCTAGAAGGTGTAAGGAACAACAACGAGTTTGGTTCTAAGACTCTTTCATTGAGCTATTTTTTTTAGCAATTTTTTTCGGGGCATTTGTGACGCCGGGCTCATGCAGAATGGAGATGAGAGTGGAAGATGTTCCCGTAGAAGGTGCAGTTGATGCACGGATGAGAGTTGAACGTGCTGAAGGCCTCCATGAAGCTTGCTATGTCGCTTGGCCGCACCTGCGTGGGAGATTAGGGCAGCGCGTAGAAGTCAGTAAGTGAAACCACACTAAACATTAGCGCCGCGAATTCTTCAAGGCAATCTCGCAGCTTTAGCAAACTGAAGCCCTATTTCAAGATGTTCCACTCAGTAAATACAATAAAGGGGTCTCCTTGGCCCTGGGAGCTCAAGATGATCACCGTTAAAATAAGTGCCCTAGGAGTCCGAGAGTAGCATAGTGTACAAAGAACGGGCAGGCTATAGCGACGTGAGTGCACAGTGGCGACCAACTGCTAATTTTCATCTTGGGTAACAATGCAGAACAGCCAAGGACAAAAGAGCGTAAGAAACGCTACGACAGGCGTTGATCTCGAAACTTTGCATTGTCTGCCTTGCGCTTTTACCCACGCCGGCTCTTAACCAAGCGGTTAATGGTAAACTTATACGTTTGTTCTCGACGTACGATCATGTACCATAAAAACTAATGGTACCGCTATCTGTCTTCAATACTGAAGGTTAGCTGGGCATGAAGGCAGGCGCAAGCCTAACGCTATCAATCACAAGGCAAGTTCACTGAGGCACAGTGATTTGTAGGTCGCGTACCATGCGCCATCATCAGTAGCATGGCGTTTCAGTTCCCCGGTCAAGATCCGCAGTCGGTTTCTCGATTTTGCCTTCACTCGCGTGGGCATGTGCACACGACCGTGTGGTCTTCGAATACTCACAGGTGTTCTGAGTGTGCAGTTGAAGTACTGGCAGCCGCTCCACGAGCCGTCCGACCCGGATGGGAGTGCGACGAAAACCGAGAGAGCAGCGAGCAACGTGCAGGCCATGACAGACTTCATCTTTCCGCTCCGAAGCCCGACTATTGAAAAGGAAGAAACGAGGCCGAACATCAATAAGTACACCACGGGGAGAGCAAGGAACGCTTGTGGATTCTCGAAAGTGAGATAGATAACTTTTTGCCATCTTGAAATTGAATAAGGGTTGCAAGAGGAAGCCGGGAACCGTTATCTAAGCCGCCGTATAGGCTTCCTCTGTTAGCACAGCCTGTGTCAGGATTAGAGTTATCGTGTAGGCTTCTTTTGGGGATCCTAAAAGATCCTGTGTTATAACCCTAGTCAGGACTGTTTCCTGTTGGTCGTGATTGCTGTTGCGGATGGCGGCCTCCTGCTGCTCTTCGCTGCAGAAAACACTACTGTCCTTGTAAGAGCGTTGACTTGTATATATAGGGCGCGGAAAACAAACCCGCGTCCTAGACCTGACATAATAAAGGTATTCAGACAGTTCAGCTGAGATTCGACCGTACAATCAACTCCGCTAAGTTCCAACCCTGAGAAAAAAAAAAGTAAACATTTCTGATGTACCTCTCAATCCGGTTAACTCATAATTCTATCTCCACTGCGTCACACAATCTCAGAGATTTACGTAGGAATTAAAACACCGCTGCACGCAGTAAAATTCTTTATTACTCGCCTAAACCGCGATAAAGAGTAGGAAAAGAGTGAAAAATAGACCATCGTACACTTGGTAAGAATAGCTCCCGCATTTATCACACTCCGTTTCATCCATTAGCGCGCAACGATATTGAAGCTACGCAAATATTTCGTCAATCTAGATGCATAAAACTCCGTGCGTGGCGGCCAAATTTTGTGGAATACACAGCACATCACGAGCACACTAATGCTCTTGTACGAAGGGCTGCAGACGAACAACCCGATTCAGAATAGGAAGCGCAAAATGATCTAAAACAACGTATTACCGTACGCATAGCATAACTGGTAAAATGTAAAATGTGTTGTGAATTTCTCAGCAAACAATTTCACGGTATTGCAGGTAAAGACATCGGACCAGTTTTCAGTGCGAACGCAGCTTGCCAGCCTCCGGAGCGTTGCATTCTGTGCATGACGAGTAGTTCATTTCCGCCGCTGTAGTGTAATGGTTACGGTGCTCGGCTGCCACCCAAGAAACGCGGGTCCGATCCCGGCCGCGGCGGTCGCATTTTCGATGGAGGCGAAAATTCCAGAGGCCCGTGTACTGTGCGTTGTCAATGCACGTTAAAGAACCCCAGGTGGTCTAAATTTCCGGAGCCCTCCACTACAGTCTTTCTCTCCTCTCTATCTCTTTCACTCCCTTTCCCCCACCCCCACGGACGCTTAGCCGTGCTCCCGACATGGGTTGCAGAAATTAGCGTCCTTTCTTAACCGTTAAAAAGAAAAGAAAAAGAAAGAATAGCCCATTTCCACGTCGCGGCTCGATAGTACGCTGCGGTCGACACCGGACGTTTCGTAAATTTCGCTTTAGACGCCTTAGTTCCAGGAACGATCCACCCGCAGTGCTCTTATTTTTGTCTAAAGACAATATTAACAAAGCGATCTTCGATCAGAAAATATGTTTAATTGGCATATATGAAAATATTTTGCCGAGAGGGAAAGCCGACGTCGCCTCGTATGGAACAGACGTCCAAAGTCATCACCCCAGGATTTACAACATTGCTTTGCTATGTTCAGCAAGTATTTCTCGCAAGTGCTCGCCGAACGCAGCAGTCACCAGTCGTGTGTAAAAATAGCTCACAAGTAAACAAATGTGGACGTGAGAGTTGCACCGGCTCGACGTCCACATTTTGACGGCCGTGCCGAGACGTTAACACGAACTTTCCTAGGCGGCCGTTGAATTTTCTCTTGCGACATCTTTGCACCACGAACCTTTATCCTCGCTCACCTTACGATAATAGGCACATTCAGCGCAACATGGCGGATAGCGGTGCATTCTCGCAGATGGGGAGGCTGCCGATCAGGAGGCGATTCGTTCGAAATATGCTTCGCTCATCGATATGGGACGCTTGCCTGCATACTGTCAGCGAGTCCGCTGCAGGGGTGCTAAACGGAATTTTCGTCCAAAGCTGCACTCACCTGTGCAAAGGTTGTCACCTCAGGCTTCTTGCTTCGAGTTCTTCCCGTGCTGCTGGCCGGACACGTAAGGAGCGTGCACTGAGGGCACGAGAGCGCGCGCGGTGCGTGCTCCTAACGCGGTCTTCCTCGTCGTCTTCTAAGAAAGCTTTATGTTGACACGAACAGAGCTGTGTTTCCACAATCACGTTGTTTTTCTGCTTCTTATCAAACATCGCATATCGGTGGTGCCCAAAGAGGATGAAAAAAAAAAAAAAAAAGCTGGAGTGGCAACGCCGACTGAACCTTACCGCGACGGGTGACGCCGGCGTTTGCCTATGGCTCAGCCCTAAAAGCTTGCCAGAGTGTCCAGAAACCAGTATCATTCCAAGCTTTCTTGATCTCCTAAAGTAAACTCTAGACTAACTGTAATGTCAAAGCGCGTTGTTATGGATCAATAAAGCACAATTGACCGAGTATCAATGCCACGATATTGCACAGAAATTTTCGCGATGGTCAAGTTTCACCCCAGCACCCGTAGCAGCGCAAAGAGGCACATCAAGCAGTGTCTGTCTAGCAAAGCTGACCGCTTTAAAGGAGTTAAGAAGCGTGAGGGAAACGCTTTTTATTTTGTGCTAATTGGATGCTGTTAATCGATGCCCTGAGTAAGATGGCGGCCGCCGGCTTCACCTTTAGCAAAAGATCTCCACTCCAGAATCTTTTACTGAACGCACCGAATTCCTGAAAAGGCCTTCATAGCGAATGTCAGCCGTTCACAAAAGCCAAGAACAACGAGAAGTTTGATAACTATTGCGGGTCCACATATTTGCATATCTGCAAAGAAGGGTGCCTTGTCTTCTCGGATCAACAACGGGCACAAGCTTTTAAAGAGGCAGCGCATTACCACATAGATTCGGTATACATACACAGCGCCAAATCAATTTTCGTTTTCAGAGAAACGGTATACCTTTTAAGCAACTGATAGAACAGATGAACTATGCTCCTCCCTGAGCGTTAGCATCATAGTTTGCACTTAGTAATTCATGCACATTTCTACAGACGTGAACTGCGTGAACGTTATTCTTAGCAAGCCTGATGCCGCATCTTGCACAGCATGAAACAAAACCTGCGTATACCTCATCTCCATAACGATCATCATCATTTGCTTCGCGTTTGCTGTCGATGCTCTAATCGCAGTGCTCGGCTGTTGCCATACTCCTATAACAATAAATATGACGACGATCGGCTTCATTGGAAGCAACCGCGTTCTCTGTACGACAGTGAGAGTGATGGATGTTGAAAGCACCGGCCATAAGAGAACACGTGCTCACAATATTTCCACCGGCGAAAAAAAAAAAAAAGAGAGAAAGCAAAGAACCTCTCGTCTCGTTAGCCGCAGCCCAGGAAGCCGATCTCATTAAGATATATACTTCGCGGAAAGGTCGGGCTTGTACAAGCGTGTTCCTAATTTGCGTCACGAGTGAGTGTACGCAAGAGTGAGCGTACCCGCACTATAGTGTCACATGTTCAGGTCTATTCCATTGCTGTGACGCCAAGCCTGATTCATGTCCTGCATTTCGCAACTAAATGAGGTGTGCTCCACGTGGGTCACTCATGAATGATTATGTTGCCAGCTCGACAGGAATTCTTTCTGACAGATGCAATTTATGGTAGCTGAAGTGTGAGTGAAATTGCGTCTAGAAAGCAAATATTGCAATATCGAGATGGTGCTTAAGATAACGATACGGCTTAAAGATTTCCAAGCCCATTTCCTCAATTTTTGGGCACTAACCAATTACGTAACCTACGGCTGGCTTGATTCGCGCTTCAAACCGGGCGGTCCAACAAACCGCGATTATTGAGTTATGACCGCCTGGAAAAGGAAAGTACATGTCATGAGCATATTATGTATTAACGTTCAGTATCACCATTCTGCGATCGTCATGTCGACTGCAATGAACAAATGTATCGAGTTCTGCAAATGCAGATCCTGAGCCGAATCCACTGTGTTATAGTTTTTTTTTTCCCTGTTAATTTCTACATCCTCGCTGTTTAAACTAGAGGTATAAGAAAAGACACACCTAATGCAACAAAAACCCGTGTTTTTTATTAGTTTTTCTTGAACATTTATTAAGCTGGTATATACGTGTCTCAGTGCATCAAATCAAAAGTGAGCTTTATTTTATTGCACATGAATACAAAAATTTTATACAAATATATTTGGACCCATAGCCCAAAGTGGCTAGTGATCGGCCGAATGCTAAAAATATTATAATAATTACCGGTCTCGTATTGAGAAAAAGAAAAACGACAGTAATATACAAAAATGACAAGTATTGTGGTAATTACATAATTTGCGCACCCCTAATATTTAGCAAGGTTCATGAAAAAAGGAATTGCCACTCCTATTACATTTCTCACTTCCCGTACCGCCTGAGCTAGCACGCGCGCACAAGCAGTTCCTGCTTGTGCACGCACGCCCAAATAGCAGTCCCTACTATTTGGGCGTGCGCCGATGCCTCTTGTCTTCCCTTCTCTTCCGGCGTAAGAAAACACACACAGGTGAGTCTCACATTGGTTCTTCAGTACTGCTTGGATACCGCAGACACACAGCTATACCGAAACTAATTGCCATAGCATTGGCCAAACATGACATCCATGTCGCCTCCAAGCAGTAACGTTAATGCAAGTCACGCTTGATACTGGCGCTTTGGGAGGCCGCTGACAGCGCCCACGAAGGCAGTTTCGAGTAGACCATCACTAAATTCCTCTAGTTAAAGTACGTGTTTTGTTAAATCATCGGCCCCACCCCCCGGTGGCCTGTGGCTATGGCACTCCGCTGCTGAGCCGAAGGTCACGGGATCGAATCCCGGCCGCGGCTGCGGCTTTTCAGTGGAGGCGAAATGTTGAGGCCCGTGTAATTTGCGAGGTCAGTGCGCGCTATGGGCTCCGTACACTGACCAGAGGGCGCTACGTAGCTCTCGTCGCACGGCTAGTGTCGCTGACATTGGCCGCTTGGGGTGCACTTACGAGACTCGCACGCGTTCGTCCGCAACGCGCACATGGTGGAAGCCATGGCGACAGCGATGCGCGTTTTCGGGCTTGCTGCAAAGAAAACCACACGCACGCTCGCGTCACCCTCTGGAACAGTTTGCTGCAGGTTTGGAGCGCGCGTCTCAAAGGAAACAAAACAAAAAAGAAAGTTGGACGCGCTGTGTAGACCTGCTGCTATAGAATTGGAGACGCGCGCGTCGCATTTGCGTATCGTCCGGCCAGAGTCTTCCCAGTTTTGTTTCTTCTGTCCGCCAGGCTGTGCATCCTGGCGCTGATGTCGCACATGGAAAACTCGACTGCACGGAGCCTATGAAGCCGGTGGTGGAAATTTCCGGAGCCCTCCACTACGCCATATGTCATAATCATATCGTGGTTTTGGTACGTAATGCCGCAGGAGTTATTCTTCTTATTATTAAATAATCAAATGTGTTCGTTTTTACTATGGTACTTGATTGTTTCTCTTAATGTACGGTTCGCGTTAGGACTCATTGCAGCGTACTTCGATCGTTTTCGCGTAATTTGCGCACCCCCTTCATGAAGCCGTAGATTCGTAATTTAAAAAAAAAAAGCAAATTACGCGATTAAATACGGCATATAGTATGCGAAGATGTTTCTTCGACAACAAGATGGGGGCTCGGCCTAAGCGCCCTTGCCAAAGGCAACTGTAAGAAACGGACCAAAATGTTTATTTGTTTTACATATTCACGATAACCTAGACTGAGTCCGACAAAGGGCTACGGCGCGGCTTTGCGATAAGAAAAGCAGCGGGAAAACACGTATACTTAACACTTGGATATCTTATCAGTTGCTAAAACGCACGTGACAATACGCTCGCATTTCGAAGTAAAGCATTGTAACACTCAGCGTTATAAGGATCCGAATCAGCAAATGTGTTTCCACAAGAAACTTTGTGCAATGACTAAATGACAATAATCTCTATGGATTAGACTTCATCGTATACACAGGGCAATGCATCATTAGCAGGGCCTTACTGCGACATATTTGCAAAAAGAGTTACTTTTTTTCTAGGTTGGCACCAAAGTAGATTCCATCAGGGTCCTTTTTCCTTTTTTTTCAGCTGTACGATGACTAGCAGGCAACGATATCTTTCGTGAAAGTAATGTGTATGCCTATCCCCACTCGCCCATCCCCGGTACAAGTAGCATGGTCTTTAAGAGCATGTGAAATATAACTTCTCTCAAACGGACACAGACATGATTACAATCGCAAATACGGTATCACAGTTAAAAGCTAGCGTATCACATATTTCGCTTCGTGAAATGTCGGTCACTAAAGTGTAATACCATGTGATTTCTTTTGTTGATGCTTTGTTCACACACAGGACATTTCAGCATTCTAGCTCATACCTTTACAACCCATTTTCTTCTCTTCTCTCTCATTCTCTCTTACCACAGCGTTATCACGCACTACAACGTCGCCAAGGCATAGAACCATCATTGGGACGAATCAAGTAAAAAAAAAAAAAAAGGACAAGAAACCTCTTGAAAAGTTCAGCTCGTGGAATATGTGCAACGTGGTCACGGAAACCGCAGCAGGTAACGTGCCACTGCTAATGTAATAAAACACTTACGAAATAACACGCGACCCGTAATTGCACTCTTCATCGGCGTAAGTATACACGTCGACGACGATCTCAGGCACCTTTCCTCTTGACAGTCCACGCAACGCCTTTCAGACTAGCGGCGAGACAGCCCAGAAACGAAGCTGCATACGTTGCCCTGACGACGTTCAGGAAAACGGTAGCGGCCACGGAGTCGACCATCGATGACAAATGGAACACGCGGGCGTCCAAGACGAACATCAGGACGCACCTGAATGCCTCCAGTGCGCAGGCGTAGTTCCTGTAAATAAATACCCGGTGTTTTGTCGTTAGCAACAGCCACCGCGTCAGTGAGCTAGACGCGCGAAATTTAGCAAGAACTTCACCATTAAATTGCAACTACAGTGTTGATATGTGCTTTCGCGTTAAACATTTCACAATAATTACAAAAACAAAAGAATTACGCTTGCGCGCAAAGTTTCTATTTGGGAAGTTACTTTACTTTTCCGCCTCCGCCATACTCGCTCGCTCGCTCGCTCACTCACTCACTCACTCACTCACTCACTCACTCACTCACTCACTCACTCACTCACTCACTCACTCACTCACTCACTCACTCACTCTCATGATGCCCTGCAACGGTGGTCTAGCGGCTATGGTACTCGGCTGCTGATCCGAGGGTCGCGGGATCGAATCCCGGCCGCGGCAGCTGCATTTCGATGGAGGCGAAATGTTGAGGCCCGTGTGCTGTGCGATGTCAGTGCACGTAAAAGAACCCCAGGCGGTCGAAATTTCCGGAGCCCTCCACTACATGGCGTCTGTCATAGTCAAATCGTGGTTTTGGGACGTAAAACCTCAGAAATCAATCACTTCACTCACTCATGCACGCACGCGCGCGCGGGAGCGCGCACTTGTAGATAATATGCACGTATAGATAATATGCGTTGATGGCTCGTGCAAGGCAGTTACGGCTTTTAGGGCTTGTTAAAACATCCCAGTGTGGCCCTGTTTTGAAAACGCGCGATTCACTCTAAGAAATGCATTATACGTTGCTCAGTATTGGGCTTGTTCTATAAGTGCGCTGCGTTGAGGTTCCCTAATGCGCTAACGTCGGCCGGTAACAGCTACCAAGAACACGTCGGCTGAAAGGTATGTTTAAAGAGAAAGAAACGACAACGTACTTATTGAGAAATGGTGTTCAAGCGCTCAATGTCAAAAGGATGCATATTTTGGCCGAGATAGTTTACGCCACGCAGGCATGCCTGGAGAACTTTATGAAGCGAAGGCCACAAGCACTAAAGGAGGAATATACTATAAGATGTAACTTCAGAAAAGAAAGCTGTACATGAAACACTTGTTGCTCGTTCACTCACCTCTTGTCCAAGAATGCGCCCATTGCACCGAGTGATAAGAAGATGTAAATAATTCCGCAAAGAAGCGTGCCAGTAGATATAACCTGAAGGTGTGAAAAGGTGTTCATTTATTTCATCAAGCCTTCAAGTTCAACGTCCCCCATCTTCATTATTTCAGTAAGCTTATCCTTTACTTCCCACGGCAAAAAATAACAATTTTTCCCTAACAGTATACCGGATGGTTTTGTGAAGACTGGCAAAACTGTAAGGAGGTCGCCTGTGGCAGATAGCACAATTCTAGTTAACCACCTGGATTGCTCGACAAAGCTGACATTACCTTCACATCACCAGGTAAAAATTGAATTAGCGAAATTTCGCAGAACCCCTACCAATTCGACCATGCGGTACATATCTGCAGTACAAGCACGAAAGTGAAATTAGATAACCACTCTAAACAGCACCAACAACAACAATATTAATAATATGAAAAAGGCAGAGTGTTATTGCTCTTGACCAATTCTCCAGTTTGGGTTCAAGCCATGTGTGAGTGGACATGGCCTCCTCTATATGACATGCTATGATGTGGATCGTCACCATCATCATCGGAGTCATTGCTCTGCCTTAGTTGTGTCATACAAACAAGTTATCAAATTTGTTTTGCACGACACATTTACTACTTCTGTTTATGGTGTGTGCCCCCCTAAAAATGTTACTCACTGGACTCCAGTGCTTTAACTTTACGTAGCCAATGACTACAATGGCAAAATGCACTGCGACGTATATCTTGCACAGCAACGTGGTCTTGGGCGCATACGCTTCGATGGGTCTTCGTACCTGCATAAAAAGGTAATCGTCAGTGAGCAGTGAAATGATGGCAAGGTTATTCATTCCAAACACACCTTACCACGCCAAACTGTTGCTTTAAATTAATTTGTTGATGAGTTTCTCTACATCTGTAAATTTCGCACTTATAGATAATGACCACGAAAGGTCTGGTGTTCGGTACCATTTTGCGGCGTGATTATGGGAACATGGGCACATTGATGATCTACCCTTAGCCTTCGTTAAAAGGGAGCAAAATAAGTTACATGGCACAAAAAAAAAAAAGCAAGCCACCCCACCATTTGACTTATGCTGAATGCAAACAATGTTGCTGTTATAACAGCTAATAGCCAACCCACTAGCCAGCAATAAATGACGTTAGCAGTCATACAGACCCCAGTTAGCCATATGTCCGGCAACATTAGTAACTGTTAGTAGTAGGTGATTAAGTACGGTTCTCGAATTCGGCAAGAAATTGTCAGTATCGGACGTTCTATAATACGTCTTTGCAAAGAGTGTACGAACAAGTATCTCTCTCTCTCTCTCTCTCTCTCACACACACACACACACACACACACACACACACACACACACACACACACACACACACACACACCACAATATTTTCTCTGTAACATACTGTATGCTTCCCATTTCGCTCGTAAGGCGTCTATGAACACTAGGCCGTCTGACTCACGTCTGGAATGTCGTTCGGATCTCCCAACCTCGGTTTGCCAGGTTGCCATCCGGGTCCTTTGAACAAGGTGGACAGCTTGTTGCCTAGTCCCTCGATGGCCCAGAACTGCCGACAAACGTGCAGGAAGTGGTGCGTCTGCAAGAGGATCAAGGGGCACGAAGTGGGGTTAGACATTCGGGGTTATGTTGGGTTAAGACAAAGTGGGGCTAAGACGTTCCCGGTTTTGTGCGTGTAAACAGTCTCTCCCTCGTTCCTCTCCACCTAGTGCAGGGTAAGAAACCAAAAGTTTCTCCTCCGGTCCGTCTCTGCATTCTCCTCAGTTCCATTTTTCTCGCTTTGAAATGTGATAGTTCTCATAGAAAAATAAAATAAGTACCGGGAATTGCGATAAGTTGTACCTGCAGAGTCCAAGGGTCGAAAGTGCCCACGGGATGGGTCAGTCCGTACGCCGGCCGTCGTTGTTCAGCCGCAAATGTGCCGAAGAGACGGTCCCAGATGATCAGAGTGCCACCGTAGTTCTTATCAATGCAGTAGCGGTCCCTGCCTGACAATAGAGACGTCCACATTACAAGTAAAAGGCACGATGCACAGCGCAAAAAAGACGTGGACAGAGACAAGAGTTGGACACAACACAGTCACCTACTTCAACTGAGCTTTATTGGAAAAACAACCGGAAATATACGGACGAGAAATTGACAGACATGAGCGGGAGATTCTATAGTCCACATCACGCACCCTATATCGCATCACAGCCAGATTCCGGCGGCTTCGTCAATAGAGCTTAGTTGAAGTGAGCGCCCGTGATGCGTCCTTCTCTTGTCCCTGTCCTCGTTTTTTTTTTCTTTTACCACCGTGCACCATGTCGATTTAATATCACGATCTCGCCCACGCTACCACTTTACCGAGTAAAAGGCTTGACAGCGTTTTGCGGTATACCTCAAGAGGAAGTACGAGCGTATTCTAACTTGCTAACTTATATTTTCTATTCATTATAGACGAATTTCACAAGGAGGCTGCCATTTTTAAAGCACTTCACCACCGCAGCGCCGTCTAGCGTCTGCGATGTTTCGCCGCCATGCCGGTGTGTGGCGTTCTCCGGCGGTAGCGGCAGCGTCAAGGGTAGCGGCGGTCAATTGCAGCCGCTGAGAACATGAGGTGGTATCTTCGCGGTACGCGGGGTCTCCCCCCATCTAACAACGGCACAAAACAACAACGGTTCGTGAAGGCGCTAGCAAGCTGTCAGCTATGGCGGAACCAACAAGCAGCGGCGGACGAGGCGTACCCGCAGCGGCGCCGACGATCGACATAGGAGGTAAGCAGAATTCCAATGCAGTTCTTAAAGAAGAGCCCGTGTACTTCGGTAATTGTTTGGTTTGTTTTGTAACAGCTGGCCGGGCGGTGTTCTCAGAATATGCACTAGCGCTAACATTTAGGACAGCTCTAAATGGAGACGAGCGAATACGTACAGTACGCCATTGTCCACGTGCACATTGAGTGCGCGCATTAGTGTTTAAAGTCACACTCGCGTTTCTTTGCCGTGATAATTCAAGTTCAACGTAACTGTAATCTTGAACAGATAATCTGGTTCCGCTTGGAACGTTGCAATTCAAAGTTCATCGAACGAACCGAGCAGTACGAACAACGGCCGGGCTAGACGACTGCGCGCACGAAAACCGCGCGCGCGCGCAGTGTAGCCCAGCCGTGCACAAACACTGCCTGTGTTTGTGCCGTGGGCGTGAGATTCGTGTCCTTGTCTTTAAAGGTTGTGGCCTCTGATCGTTGCGCAGGATAAGAAACAGATGTACGATGGCTGAGCTCAAACTTCGGCGCAGAAACAACGCGATGAGAAAATGACAATAAGCCTATTACATATCTGGGAGCACGGCATGGCATAAGTTCGCTTCGGCGCGAGCAGCCGCCTCTAGCCATACACCGAAAGCGCGCCCACTCATGGTAACATTTTTTACTGTTTTTTGACGAGTTATAATTTAAGAAGCATTACGACGAGCGCTCGTCTTCGGGTTTAACGAACCTGGCTTTAACGAACGTGAGCGGTAGCCTCACGTTCGTTAAACAGCGCAGTGGTAGCCTGTCCACCTACTGTCATCCGACA
The DNA here is from genome assembly GCA_013339685.2 of Hyalomma asiaticum. Taxonomy (NCBI): domain Eukaryota; kingdom Metazoa; phylum Arthropoda; class Arachnida; order Ixodida; family Ixodidae; genus Hyalomma; species Hyalomma asiaticum. Next base: position 40,644,147 of record CM023485.1, on the reverse strand, counting down.
TTTCGGCTTTCGGCAGCACAAGTGCTTTAGCGCATCGAAAAACCGAAAAACATCGGCCTCTTGCACGTCACGCAATGCAAACGCGGGTATCCGCACGCACCAGCAGCGGTGACCGGACGGCCGGAGACGTGGTGGAGAGAGTGAGTGAAGAAAATGCACCGGTTCGAGGCTACGTTTCTCCTCCCCGTGAAAACGGTCTATACATATCTTTTTAGAATCGGGAACGAAAGCCCCTAACTGTCATTTTTCTCGAATTTCAAAAACCCGGACAAATACGTCGATAGACTGGGTGTGACGTCGAGGAGCTCGTGGAATTCTCGCGAGTTTAAAACCATTTTAATGCAAGACCTCGGAAGTGGCCAGGTTGGGATTCTTATATGGCCTTTCTGATGCAGTGTAAAGCCACTCCTCGTAAAGAAACAAATGAGCAGCAACAACAACAACAACAAAAAAAAAAAAACAAGACAACAGGGAACTGTCTTTAAGATGCTGTCAAAATTTCAAGACAGAAGTTCTTTTCCCGCGTTGCATGGCGAAAAATTCAAATTCAATCGCAGGCGGTCGCGTGCGCCACTCAGCGTTTCCGTCCAAGCTGTCGGAGGTGCGTGAAACAGGCGCTTTGCTTCTACGCCGGTGACCTGCTTTCGCTGCGTGGCCCAGTAATTTAGGATCTACCGCGAAACACTGATTGCCATAGTACCGAAAGATAAAATTTTTTTTTGTCTTGAAGTTTCATCGTATCGCCGGTAGATATCTTCTGCCGTCACCGGAACGATTTGTGGGCGCCGATGCTACCTTATCTAATCGATCGCGTCTAGCAAGTCAGCCGTGAAGTGTTCCCACCTAAAGAGTACGCATTCGTGCTCAGATCGATACTCGGACAAGTTGGTCTGCGAGCGCTTACTTTCCGTTCCTCCTATATCAGTGGCCAGGCTGACCCGGCATCCCTTCATGGGCACTCATCTGACGTTTCCATATGCATCTGGGAACATGAATTTTCGTATACCCAATGACTTCGTCGAACGTCCAAGAGGACAATTACGTATACCATGGTGCACACGGTGATGACTTGGGGTGTTCAGCACTAGCTCCAGTGGACCCAGCGTCTGTACAGCCTCGGTGTGTATGAGGAACTGGAAGAGCCGGTTGAACTGCCGGTGCACCATGTACGCGCTCGGTGACAGCACGAACGCCAAAGGAAGGTACAGAACCTGCGTGGAATGGACGTGACGGCGAGTTGTAGGTGGACAACTTCGTGTGAAGCAGTTTTAAAGAGGCACCGGGAAGACCTTCTGGTATGTTCATTGTCTTTTAAGAGTTAGTCACGAATGCTAGTGCATGTCCATTAGGTGATGACGCTGTTTTTGTTTAAATTGATCGTGAACCTCCCTCTGCTTTTCAGGAGCTGTGAAAGGTCAAAGATGTCCGCAGAGACACTTAATACTGCCTGCGTGCTTGAATGCGAAAGCGCTGTAGTCAGCCTGATATAGTACAGCCGCGACGTATGGCGTGCGATCACGCATATGGGTTAGAAGTGCGCTTGTTAACCAAGGACCAAGAGCCGTCTCTGACTGGAAAAGGACAAAGCTTTACCGTATGATCCTATCTTCCTCAATGGCCTGCGCACTCTCTGGAGATCAATAATGATAGACAGGCATTCTCAACCACCGCGAACAGCAAGAAACATCATCCAAGAGACATTCAAATAAGGGGAATATACGAGCACCATCGTCACACTCTTGCCTGGTTTAGTAATTTTGGTATCTGTTTGAATATTCCTGATATTCAAACACGTGTACAGAAGCGCATACATGTGTCACAGCTTGCAATGAACGCGGACGTATTTCGTCTGCGTGTGGGGGGCTATATCGACTTCCACACTGGTCGAACGTCTCTATCACGTGACATTTCGACGTGACGCTACCACATGACGCCGTCACCGGTGTCACCACGTGGTCACGTCAGTCTTCTTGCCTTCGATAGTGACGTCACTAATTGGACAGACCCGGATTTTCCCCGACATATAGGACGTACAACCCTTTCGCATCAAAAACAGTGATTTCGTTAGATGAAGTAAATACTTTACCTATTTTACTTTTCTAACGTCTAAAGTTGGCGCTCCGTGTTGTGTTCGTATGCTGGGAATCACAACAAATGATAGTTTCTCAACCATTTGCGTCGTTCACTTTCTGGCTTTGAGTGCTTAACGTCCATTACCAGCGTATCGTTTTAAGGCACTCATTACGGACAAAAATGACGCACGTGCTTACAGGTTCATAGTAAGCTTGCAAAGCCGATTGGCGCATGGCCGTTGTCAGATTGTAGAACTCGGAGCTGTGATGTACTTGATGGCCAGACCAGGCCAGGTTGATCTCTGCGCGGAAAAATTTGATCGAGAAAGGTGTCATACCCAAACTTCAGAAAAAAACTTTATTTGCATGTCTAGAATAGGACAGAAAAGTGAGGACCTTATGTGCGTTCATTAACATGGCATAAAACTGGAGAAATTTCGTTCTGTGCATTTTTAAAGGGGCGATTCGTAGCATTGACGCACTTGAATGTGAGGCGCGTCAGCCCTTGCTGTCCCTAAAACGGTTCTTCGAAATTGTGTAACCCAATATGCTGCCGCACTATCAAATCAATGGCATAATAAATTACGCGAACCACATTATATCGGGGCGCATAAGGGCAACTTGCAATTACCATAATTCTCAGAACTGCCTCCTCAAGGACGCCGACCATGTGGGTCCATGATATATATAGCGACTGCAGCGCCTCCAACAGCAGTCGAAACGGGGCCGCTACGTTTCTCCATGCCATCCGAGATTAGGCGGACGCCGATTATCTCGGAAATCTGCGCCACCAGGTTCCGCGACTAAACCGCGACTCCAGCTTAGATAATTCCTCATGATGTCAGTGAGCTATATTCGATCAAACCGGTGAGCGTGACCTTACGTGACCATGGCACGACCGATAGCTAGGCTGGGTAGGTTAAGAACTATTCGGTTGAGTTTATTGGGTCTTTACCGAGGCGCATATTTAAAACGTTTTAGTAAGTTAGTTACCTGACGCAGAGCACTGATACGGTCTATAAATGATCAGAAAGACTTGCGCTACCAGATCAATGCGCTTGTGCAAAATCGTCAAAACCGTTTCGGAGTTGGTTTACAGTGAAAAGAAGTACTCAGCTTCCGCTAGGTCGTTCAAGGCCGTATCACAGCGAAGGAACAGGCCACTTGATGGTCATGTGGTATTTTGGCGGGAACATGTCACGTGACCTCTGTTACGCGGGAGCACGTCACTTATCGCCCAAAACCACGTAAGGCAATGTCATGTGACATGTTCCTGCTAAAATCACGCAATGAAATGTCTCGTGACATGTTCATGCCCAAATCACGTAACGAAATGTCACGTGACATGTTCCCGCCAAAATGACGTAACGCGTCACGTGGCATGTTCCCGCCAAAATTACATAACGTAATGTCACGTGACCTGTTCCAGCCAAAATCGCGTAACGAAATGTCGTGTGACATGTTTCCGCCGGCATCACGTAGCGCAATGTCATGTGACGGGCACGTTTTCTCCAAAACCAAGTAACGCAATGTCACGTGGTATTCCATGATGCCCGACAAATTACGGCTAGCTTAAACGGCTGCGCTGTTAGAGTGGCACGACAGAGTTTTTACGGTTAGCTTAAGCAGCAAATGTTACTTTACCGGCAGCTTAAGCAGCTTCGCCGGTAAAGTAACATTTGCAAGGTGGCCGACCTATGGTAATTGAAACACCCAAATTTCTATTTAGGGACCCACCACAGTGCTTAGGAGAAATGAGATGAACGAAATAAAACCAAATACGCGAAATCAGGGAAGCAATAAATCAGATGAAATGAAGTGTTCGTTGGCGTAGCGTCCTTACTTGAGTTCATATGTTATACGCCGAACGAAAAATTCAGTGGCACGCATGTGCACGAATGAGGCCATTCAGATGCGCAAAACAATGTTCTGCTTTTAAGCAGCAGCACGACTACAATTTATGCCTGAAATATGCACTTTTGTTGAAATCGTGTTGATATTAAAGCAAAACCATCTCAATGTTGCGCCCACACCAGTGCGGGACCAACGATCCCTGAAAGGTAGTGTTCTATATAGCGACGAATATTTAGATTGGCAGGCTTGAACCACCTACCACGGAGTAGTTAAAAAAATAATAAAGAAAGAGCTCTCACTTCGAGCAAAAGAGATTATGAGTGCTCTTTCTGCCCAGAACGATGGAAAGAAGAGAAAGGTCCTCCACCCAGTAAGGTCAGTGTAGCAAGCAAGAGCCTTTCAGCTTTTCAATAAGGATCTATTGCTCTCTCTTTCTATCTCTTTCTCTCTCTAATACGATCGTGACTACCACACCCTCTAAGGATCAATGCCCGGACTAACAGCGTTTGCTGGATGCCCCAGGAATCCAGGCAATTAAAAAATCCAGGCTCTGCAATTCTCCGGGTAAGTACACTGCTTCAGAGAAACAGCGTGCTTGCCCGAGAGCTTGGCATATCACGCATGCGCAGTGACGATAAACGCCGACAGCTTAGGTAAAGCTTTGGGTGCCCTATTCTAAATCCACGCAATGTCCAACTTAACATTGTTTCAACGCGACTTAGAAAAGAAGAAAAAGCGACGAAGAATACAGGTTTATGTGCTTGCCATGACCCCAGCGATGAACCCAGTAGTACGCGAAGTCGACGGCGAGCATTGCGAAGAACCAAGTCTCTGTCGAATTCCAAGGCAGCGTCACAATTCTGTAGTTGTTGTACACGTAGATGTAGCCGGCCAGGAGGGTACCTTCAGTGAAGAGGCTGTACACGAAGAGAAAATACCGATCCATGAATGTCAATAGCCATTCTATCATGTATGTGCCCGAATTCCGCGAGTCCAGGAAATATAAAAGAGTACGGCGGTTCAGAGCGGCTGAATAAACAAAGGTCACCCATACCGCACAATTTCCAGCTAGGTAATGAGAAATAGCGCAACTTATGGAACACGGAGGCGGATTTTTCTCAAGAAAACTGCCATGCTATACGAAGCGTGTGTTCGAGTCAGGCATAGAAAAAGTAGTGCATTGCGTTTTACTTTATTTTATTTTTTTAGGTTGTTATATAAGATCGAATAGCTAACGTGAGCCGACAATTTGCCGACTTAGCCACATCAGGTATTGTTTTTATACGGCATGTGACAAGTTGATAACTCCTTATATTTCTCGAAATTAATGCCATAGTGTATCAAAATTCATAGTGCCAATCAGAAAAACGATGAGAAATGCGTTTGTCAAATACCTTCATAAGGCATTTTGCAAGTCCCTTCCTTTTTTTTTTTTTTGCATCACTTTATTGTCCCGTTATTGCTAGTAACCGATGGATAAAGGTTTATGTTTTAGAACAAGAGCAGGACGATGAAGGAAACGAGGAAAGACAGGGGTGTTAGCCAGGTCTGGTATATACCAAAGAATATTCTTTGAGAAAATACGGTATGTGGTAAGCCGATCGCTCATCATTTTTCTGAAAATTACTGTAATAGCCACAGATGATAAGAAAACATAGAACCCATCAGCTGGGTCAATATGCTGAATGAATGTGTTTCTCATGTTACTTCATAGGCTGCTGCGTTGCCGGGAATGTTACAACGTTCTGGTATCCACTGGAATATCATTTCACGCTGTGCCTATCCGCCATCATTATTTTCGCGCTGCGCCTGGCGCGCCTTCGCGATTTCTTGAAATGGCTCATATATACTTTATACTATATATCTACTACATATGTATACTATATCTGCTTCATGCACGGGCAGTAAAGGAATTGTAATCTTTCAGCGCCTATTTCTGAGAGTGCTACTCAATCAGCAGCTGTCCGGCGGCCCAGCATAAAAAAAGAAAAAGTAAGTTCGCAAGCGATGTCAAAGCTCACCGAGATAACTCTTGAATAATACCTTGCCCTATAGAGGTCAGGCCATCATCAAGTTGGAAGCAGTCACTGTTCTTTTGGAGGAAGTTGAATGCCACTTCGATGATCAGGAATGCCGTGAACAGAGGCACAGTCTGCGAATAGCAAACCAGAAAGGATGAAAGGAAAGTTCAACGTGTGTTGCACCTCTGCGACACCTGGAGGCTAAACCCTATAGTGCTACGCATTTGATAATACGCATTCAGCTGCGCATTTCTGAATGGGCTGTGCAATGCTTGTTGAGTGCAGTCAGGAAGCGCTGCCAGAAGTGGAGGTCTCCGTGAACGTGTGAGCCGAATATTACTGCACATCACGCGCCAGGAAATTCGCAATTTAGCTTCAAACACAGCTGGAAAGTACCCGCATTTTTTTTTTCCAACAAACGACATCACTGGGGGCACCGACTACGTCGCTTGACCTTTTTCGTGGCTCCTTAATAGGTATGCGCACATTTTCTTTATTTGTTGAGTTCCGAACGAACAAATGATACACAGCAGATTACCTTTCTGATCATGATATCTACGAATGATATTTTCTGTCTCGGGCAACTTAATTAGTCGATGGTCCCCGGTGACGTCGTTTGTTGAAAGAAGAGGGGGTTCTTTCCGTGAAACCAAATTGCGAAATGCTTGGTGCGCGCATTGCAATAACATTTGGCTCACATGTTCGCGGGAACGTTCGCGACTGATCGGCACTGTTTTCTGACTATGTTCAAAAAGTGTTGCAGGACCCTTCTAAGTCGTACTCTCTCAACACACAATTTGGTGCTAGATTTTCGCGAGACATGATAAGCCTCAATGAGAAATTACGTGTTCATATCCAGGTCGACATTCTCAACAACATATGCGAGAACGTGTGCCTCTTACACGCATATGTTTCACGCAGGAAGGAAGAGCAGGAAAAAATAAACAATAGGACAGTTAGAAGACATGAACAAAACGCTAAAAAGCACTAGCAAGGGTGAGCCTTTCACAAGCGTTCGTGAAGTCCCGTCGACTGCAGGAAGCACAGCAGTGCCTTTGCGGTCGCATTTTCGATGGAGGCGAAAATGCCAGAGGCCCGTGTACTGTGCGTTGTCAGTGCACGTTAAAGAACCCCAGGTGGTCTAAATTTCCGGTGCCCTTCACTACGGCCTTTCTCTCCTCTCTATCTCTTTCACTCCCCTTCCCCCACCCCCATGGACGCTTAGCCGTGCTCCCTACATGGGTTGCAAAAATTAGCGTCCTTTCCTAATCCAACCACAATCAATCAATCAATCAATCAATCAATCAATCAATCAATCAATCAATCAATCAATCAATCAATGAGTGCTCAGGCCATGGACCCAGGATCTTCTCTGGATAAAGTAGTCGCCCATCAAGGCGGTGAAGCTCTTTTCCAACTCGCTCCGTTTTGGGTTGCATAGGATGTGCAGTGGCAGAGCGCATGGACGATTGTATCTTCGCACCGCAAAATTTGCGGAGTTGCTAAAACGGTGCTTAATTGTGCGCGTCTTGCTCTTCGTGGAACCTCCAGTTGCCAACAGCTAGAATGCACTTGTATCTATAGTGCAAACCATCCACGGGGCGTTTAGTCCTTGCTCCATATTAACCTTAAAAGAAGCAAGCAAGCAAGCAAGCAATTAAAAAGAAACAGAGCGAACCTTTCAACGCAGTTTAATTTTTCTTGCCTGTTCTTCACCGATACAGCTGCGTATCAGCGGCGATGTAGTGTACGTGTAGTCGTAAAAGTTCCGAGGCCAAAATGCTCGCACCTGGTGATAGTCTATGGCACTTGAAAAGTGGAGGCTGCTCGTTATACTGCGAAACCTGACAAAAGCGGCATTGTAGCATGGCAGTATGCACGCGCTGACCTCGAGCATCGTGAACTGAAATGTTTGCGACGAGTGTTGCGTTGTTGTTTACCTTTTAATTTTTTTTTTATTCCAGGCTTCGACAAGAGTTAGTGGGACGCTCATATCCATAAAGCGCACAGGCGTGGATACAACGACCTAGTTAACACAGCTGTTAGAAATGTACCATCATAAATTGAGCTTACGAAGAGCCTCAGCAAAGACGTGTTCCACGTTATTTATAAGTTTAAAGAGAAGTTAATAGAACATAAGCAGTTTAAAAAAATAAAAGAAAGGCAGGGGAGATGGTGTGTGTGTGTGTGTGTGTGTGTGTGTGTGTGTGTGTGTGTGTGTGTGTGTGTGTGTGTGAGAGAGAGAGAGAGAGAGAGAGAGAGAGAGAGAGAGAGAGAGAGAGAGAGAGAGAGAGGGTTAGACAGCTTCGTGGAATCTAGGGTATGATCCAACCACGTCAAAAAATAACGTGCTGAACCTAGTGGCCAAAAAGGCGAATTTAACGTGTCAACGTTCCTATTTCGGAGGTAATCGTATACCACTTGTATAAACCACTTGCATTAAAAAAAAAGACAAGAAATGACGAACGTAACAATTTTAGATCACGAAGCTTGATGTGTTTTCGATCTAGACATCAGTAGTGCACCGATTAAAAAAACCAGCATAAATAATACAATTTGTGCATATATACTGTCAAATAAGCGAGTTAATGCACCCTGCAACCGCGATAATGCAAACATAGGTGCGAACGCAGGCACACAAACACGCTTCTCTTGCAACGCGAACGAAATTCCATAACTGTACGTGCAGTCAATGGATAAGTGGCATCTTGGCCTTGCACCTATAAGTTATCTTACCCGACTTTCCTCGTTCACCGTTAACTTTCGCCTTCACTCCAAGGCGCTCGGACACTGCACAAAGGTCGTATGTACTTTCGTATTTTCAATCCTGGCTCTAGCTAGTCAGCCTGTTCTCATTTGTCCACATTCGTCGTGCATGATCGCTAACTCTCAATATTTATGCCTGCCAAACAGCCCGAAATGAACTACAGTCGAAACAATAACGCATGAACTTTCTTTCTTTCTTTCTTTCTTTCTTTCTTTCTTTCTTTCTTTCTTTCTTTCTTTCTTTCTTTCTTTCTTTCTTTCTTCTTTCTTTCTTTCTTTCTTTCTTTCTTTCTTTCTTTCTTTCTTTCCATTGCAAGCATCGTTACTCAATGGCAGGGGCCAAGGTAGAAAGCTGCCATGAAGCAGCTTGAGGTGCTCCTGCCTCCGGTGCTACACGGTGGCAGCGAGTGGCGGTCATAGCACACGTGACGAAGTACAAGCAATATAGGGATGACACGTACAGTGGATATTAAAAACTATACAAAAATACAGGGTAATGTACAGAACATAATAATGAATGATATTGGCGAACAGAGAGTATCCAAACGATATAATTGAAAGTGAAAGTTGCACCGCACATACTCCTTTTTAGGAACAGAACTCTGTCAGTGCAAGTGCTTACATTTATTTTCGAATTACGCGCGGCACGGAAACAATCAGCGGCACATCCCGCAGCATAGTACACCAGATTATGGTCGTCAGCTACGGACAAACACTACGCCTGAGCAGCACTTGAAATGGAAGCCTGTCAATCTGCTATTCTTATTCGATTAAGCTCAGCACATAGCTGCGGCACTCACCTGTACAATGTAGTCGGGAACGTCCTCGAGTTTCTCAAATGACGTCGCATTCGGGCTGACGACGTAAAGAAGGTATCCTAGACGCTTTGCAATCTCGGACAGATCCATCGCTCTGCAGGCCGTAGCCCGCCACCTTCTAACGAGGTGTTGCTAAGTGCAACTAGAGCTATCGGCGGCGGCGAGTGCTACCTTTCGCGACGCTGAGATCAACTTTTTTTTTCGGTTTCGTTTCTTGCCGCGTCAATTTTCCGCTAAGCGCGGCAACTTCGCAACAAGCGCGCCTGGCCTTGAAACAAGTGATGGTGCCGATAATTTATTGAGAACCGCTCGAGGGCTTGTGACGCGTTGTGAGGAGTTGTTAACTTCCATATACCAGTGTGGAAAGTGCTTAATGACCGTGGGTGCACGTTTATGAACGAATACAGAACTCCCGTTGTATTAAAAGTGGGTATTCGAAAAACTCGTGCAGACACTTTTGATACAGATTGCGCACATCTGCGCTTTAGGTTGGTGCTGCCATCTCTTGAAGGTTGACTTAACGAGCCCTAGATCTGCTTTTGGTACACCAGGCAGCGCGTGATTTCAAGTTGCGTTTCGATTGTAAATTATCTTTCCGAACCACATCGGTGTTGACTTGGACTCCTAGGCCCCTTGTTCTAGTGCAACCTACTGCCGAGTTCGTAAAGAAACAAACTATTCTGCTGTTGCCTTTCAACTCGTTTGCCGTTAACATCTCCGCTATCCACCTCCCCGCGCGCAGCACCGGTTGTCATGAAGTCGTTCACATTCCAGCCTTTCACTCTCTCCTATTTATTCTCTGTCGCTTTTTTTGCTTAACTACCTCGTTCGAAACCATTTAGGTTGTCGAAGTTTTCCAAATTACGGAGGTTAATAACACCCTCGTGATCATTGTCTCCTTCGTTATTGTAACCAACCGAAGTAGCATTTGTCTACAAAGTTATACGATGTGCCAGAAGTCTGTATCGCTCGTCTGATTTTTAGCGGTATAGTGTTCGAATATTCGAGTCGAACGTGTAGCATTCAATTCGAAAGGTACATTTACTATTCGAAATAGTCGAGCCCCCCATTAAAAAAAAAGAAAAGAAAAAGAGGTGTCCTATTTTGCTTACTGTTTCCCAGGGGTAAGGTGTCACAGACAGACTTAAATTAAGCCGGTAAAGTATTTGGACATCGGCGACCATATTGGTGCTCATAATTATGCCGTGTGCGTGCGCGTGTCCCGTGACGGCTTGTTCACCCCAACCCTACTATGCTTCAGCGCATAGCATAAGTGCGCCGCGGCGAAGCCAACTCCTTGCTCTGTTGTATTGCAACAAGGCAAACTTTTTTGCAGTGCGCCAGTGTCATGCGGCGAAGCGTACTAAAAGTGTTTGCGCTCTTTCACATTACATCCTTTTTTTTTCTTCCTTTTTTTTCCCCGAGATCTTCTATTACTTCGCGCAACACTTCCTAATAAGACACGCACCAACTCACCGACCAAGAAGTTCTTCTATGGTAATAAGAGTGAGATGGAGCCACAAGCGGCCGCAGTACACCAGTGGCAACAAGCCAGAACACATCGGCTGTCTCGCATCTGAACACAACTTTCTTTCTTGCTTTCCCCCTCAGCACGCATTAAGGCTAGTTGCTTATCAGGTGCGAACCGTGGTTAACCTCTGCGCTATTTCTCCCCTTCCCTTTTCTACCTTCTCTCTCTCTCTCTCTCTCTCTCTGGAACGTACGCGACATTCTCTTATCGCCTCAACTGAACTGTCACTATTTTCCAATCGTCAGTCCTACTACGTTATCGCTCTTATAACTCGTGCTCATTTACTTGCGGTGTAGTTAAGGTTCTACAATTCAGCCGCTGCCCTTCTGCACAGGGGATCACATGGTTTGTTACGTCACGCATTTGCGCTCAATTGCAGAGAGGCCTGGGGAGCCCTGCTGAGGAGCGAGGATCCTGCTGTACATTAAATCATCCGCCTGGCGAAAGAAGCCGGAAGAGTCAGGACCTCTTTGCTTGCTTTCAATCGTGGAGGTGCCGGCCTGTGTGCCGGAACGGGGAGTAAGGGGCCTCCTTATCTGGCGGAACAATAAAGTTATCATCGTCACCATCATCATCATCATCATCATCATCATCGTCATTTTGCAGCTCAAGGTCACTGCGACGCGATGAATGATCGACCTTTTTAGAGAAGAAGTAGTAGAGCTTTCGCCCTAATACGCAGTTGAATGCACAAATTTGCTCGTTTTTATTACGTGTACAGAAACGGGCTCACATGAAGCATACAACTTCAGGAGGTCTCAACATGCGAAACTGTCAGGGGAATCGGCTATCTTTAGTGTTTGCATATAAGGTGTACTATAGCAGAAAGAACAAAAAGAAAAAAAAAAGATAAGGAAAACGTAGAAAGTGCAGTCAGCACAGAACAAGCTATAATGAAATAAGATACAGCTATGTATGCATAAAAGACGCTTTCTACAAAAAAAAATTCACATCATATCCACGGAGTGAATGATGAGTAGGCGAAGCTCCGGATGTTCATCGTAGATCGTGCCGAGTTCCGGATTAATTTAGTTAACGCGCATGCTACGAATCCTTATGGTTCAACTACGCACAAGTGAAATCTCCTACCGGCACTTCATTGCAAGTCAAGATCCAGTACCGATATATATATATATATATATATATATATATATATATATATATATATATATATATATATATATATATATATATATATATATATATATATAATGGGTGGCCGGTGAACGGTTCTCCAGCGCGAGCAGTCGGTATTTTTCAATCAAGAAACTCGCTAGAAGACGCTGCCTGCGCCAACGTTGTTTCTCGCGGGTGAGGGCGCGTTCTCCTCTTTGTGAGCAGGTAGAGCGCTCATCGAAGAAAGAGCGTTTCCATAGCCAACGCGCGCCTTTCGCTCTCTTACTCTCTCTCTCTCTCTCACAAAACAGCAGATGGAAGAATGAGAGAGCTCGCGCGCCGGGAGGCACGCGCAGAGGGTGAGCGCGAGCCTCCCGGCGGCGCGAGGTGGCTACATATATACTTCTACTACTACAGAGGAGGGAACGACCCACACCCTAAGGAGCTTCGCCCCTAAAAAATTGGCCGCGTATCTCCGTGCTTCGCTGCAAATGTCGTCGAAAGACGAAAGTCTTCTACCAGCCGTACTACATGAGTCCCGGTTCATCTGCGGTTCGGCACGAGCTTCGGGCGTCTGTTCAGCCGCCGGGTACGCTCGCTTAGCCTCTCGGTTAGTGACAGTTCGCGCATCGCGCACCTCGTCTGTTTCCTGTTGCCTCCGGGCGCGCCTCGATTCACATCTTTCGCTAGCCGCTGGGCTCGTGGCTCTGACGTTTCCTGGGCATGCTTGAGACGACGGGCATCGGCACGCCGGCGCTTCTCCGCTGCAATCTGCTCGTGGGTCTTTTCCCTGCGTTGTCTGGGCATGTCTTGTAGAGTGTGTTCTATATCATCAAACGGCCATTTATGTTTTGCCTTGCCTCAGACAGCGCCCCGTCTATGTTGAATCGGCCGCATGTGGCTGGCATTGATGAACTGGAGGCAGCGAGGCGTGAGATATGGACGCCATCTGGGATGATGACGATATCGGGATGATGATATCGGGAAACGCAAGAAGCTTGCGTAGTACGCAGAGCTACTGGTAGGTGGCAGCACCGCGTCGTTTTACCGAAGCGTAGGAAACGTCCGCTTTTTCGTTCATTGCATCGCATTTTTAGCGCATCCTAACAAGCACTAGGGTCTTTAGAATTGCGCATCTATGTATTTTCTACTAAAGGAACATACCATCTAATACGTATTGATGTTGCGCCTCAGATATGCGTAATATTTGCTTTTTGGTCGACTGTGTTCGCAAGTATGAACGCAGCTACCAGTTCAAGATGGGTGGTCGTTGAGGAAGGGGTTAAAGTTTCGCCATTATACTGAATCGAAAAGCAGGACACACACACACACACACACACACACACACACACACACACACACACACACACACACACACACACACACACACACACACACACACACACACACACACACACACACACACACACACACACACACACACACACACACACACACACACACACACACACACACACACACAACACACAGACCAAAATTTCTGCGTTGAAGTATCCCAAGAAAGACTACCGTCTTTAAAAGGAAATAAAAATATGCACAGATATATTAAGAATAAAAAATGCATGTCTTAAAATCAATACGAAACCTATTAATCCGGCAAGCAAATTAACATAAACAAAAATTGGTGCAGCGATGCACTTTAGTGGTGAGAAGACTGATGAAACAGTGGAGCTGTGGCTTTACTTATAGCTTGACTTTCCTTAACTTGGTTTGTCATCGCTTAGCTTGGCTTTCTGAAATGTTAACTCGGTCTGTCTTAGAATATGTACGCTTTCTCTTAGCTTTCACTCGCGTTGCTTTTAGCTTTAAATTTTATTATTCGAATCGCCACATGAAGACGCAGCATTTCGAGCGTTCACGCTATTTCATTTTCAATATTCATTCGACTTCAGCTGCCTCGTCTCCACCGTCTCCTTCGTCATCATCCCACTTGTAATCGCCAAGGGTTTCTTCATCGCCTCGACTTAACTTTCGTTTTTCTGAGCTTAGGCAGCTTCCCGATAGTAGAGTGTCTTTGCACATTTTACACATCATCATTTCTTCGAAACCTCGATTGCGCGGAAAATGAGTGACGCAAGCCCTCCCATGCACACTCACGCTTCTCCTCATTTTACATACCGCTTATCTTTCAGAAGCTGATGTCAAAGTCAAACCGCAGGTGATCACAAACACCACAACTATGCCCAAACTCAACGTTAAGGAACTCACAAGTAAACTAGCCGTAGGCACCGGCTGTAGCGCTTCTATACCTTACAGAAAGCACACTTAACATAAACTCTTTCAATGGAAGGTTTAGTCAGGGGTACGGAAACTGGGCATTTAGGCAACTTTTTAAATCTTTTTTAATGGATAGGGGCAACGATGGTCCCAGTTAATAACCGTCTTCCAACATGCGAGCGACGTCATGAGACGTGAACAAAAGTAAAACTGCAATTAAAAGAACAGAGAGAAAAATCCCCGCCTCTAAGTTCCTCGCTTTTTGGATGTTCGAATGGGGACGGAGTGGGGAAGAGATTGATTAGCACAAAGTAATGTGTACTCCTTAGTTTGATTCATAACAATTTGGGGGTTCACACACACGTAGCGTCGTGCAGTGTACTAGGTTTGTGCCGTTACATCTGGATTTAAGTACACCGCGGGGTCGCACAATAGCATCGCGGCTTCTCCTGTAAGGAGCTTAGTAGCGATACTTTATCACAGCTCAGCAAGTGCACCTGACGACGACACGAGCAGAAAGGTCAGAGTGGGTGCACGAGTCTCTAACTTGTGCTGCCATCTGTCTAAAGCCATGCCACATTTTGATGCGGAAGCTAACCTTGATCGCCGCAAGATGGCCGTGCTCTCTCACAATGGTTTAATAATGGGGTGATCAGGCGGGCAAAGTTCGACTGGTGCGATCAGCCAGTGCTATTCTTTGACCATCTGGATACAGCTGTTGCACGTGTATCAGTTATATTCCAGGCTCATCGAAGAGTAGGCGAGGTGTCTTACATGCGTCGTAATAAAACTTCTTCTTGGGCTAGTTGGTTCAAATTGGTGCCCATACTTATAGGGCGCTAATTCAACAGACACAAGAGAGGGACACACAGACACACATAGCGCCAACTACCAACTGATTTATTCAGGACTGAAGAAGGGTGTCTATTTATAGTAGGAACATGCGCAACACAGAGCAATCATGCCACAAAGCAGGTTTGTCTGTAATTTCAAGTGCATGCGAAACAAGTGCATCTCGGCATCAAACAGCGATACAGAGGTATCACTCACACACGTGTCTCATTTTAATCAAGTGCGTTTCCAAAAGTTCCCTAGCCGTTTTATTAGCACTTGGTAGGAGTGCTAATAAAACGGCTAGGTAACTTTTGGAAGCACACTTCATTACTCGCAGAGGGCATGTCGGTAGTACGTTCCGTTCTCCCTCAAAATATGTCTAGAAGCGCTTCTTTTCACTTTTTTTGTCTCCAGACAATCCGCTGCCGGTGGGGTTCAAATTCGCACAATGCACGTAGCTCGATGTGAATTTTACGGTATCCAAAAGGCAACTCTGTCCATTTTTCATTGTGTGCGCTGGTCTCAACGAAATTTTCCATTTATGTTCTCCTCATTACTGCAATAAATTCTCCTCATTACTGTAATATGTTCTCTTCATTACCGTAATTTTGAAAACGTTTAGCGGATTCCCACGCAGGCCACCCTGCGTTATGGGCGTCATTGCTCCGGCGCTACTTACTCGAGCAGGCGGCTGACCAAAAGCAAAATGTTGATACTTTACAGCTGAAATCGTCGCTGTCAACTTCAGAAGAGCTGGCATAACTCAATGCGTCGTCGATGACATCCCCACTTTAGTTTTACTAGCACCAGCTTCATATTTCTGATGCCTGGAGGCTGTGGCGCCACCGCATACGTTGCTCGAATAGTCAATTAATTTCGGTTTCGCTTTGGACACATCCGTCATACTGTTCTCCAAGATTATTGGTGAGTCTCTGAGCAAACTGAACCACTTTCCCTGCTACAGCGCTATCAGTACCACTGGAAAACAGCGATATCACATTATGGCGAAAAAAAACCCTCCGGAGTTCTCCTATAAGTGACTTAATTTCGCCTCACAATGATTTAACACCAGTATCCACAATTACCCAACACAGTTTTCAGTTTAAAAATCAAATGTAACGTAATTGTCACGACACGTTCATATTTTCGAATTGTAACTGGAACGTTTCCCTTTCTGATTAAAGAAACTTGTAACGGGAACTTGTTACTAAATTGGGAAGGAACAAGGAACGAGCGTCGTTCTGTTTTGGAGGAACGTCGTTCCGTTTTGGAGGCTATAGACTTACCCCATTTCTGAGGTAAGTCTATAGCCTTGGTGAATGAAGCATTTTTTCAACCGAAATAAAATATTCCGCCAATCTGCTCGTGAGGCTCGTGTATGACTGCAGATGCTACTTACTGTGAGCAAGTATGTCGACTTGCGCTTTGATCTGTTCAACTTACCCGAACACCCCATTTCTGAGGTAAGTCTATAGCCTTGATGAAAGAAGCATTTTTTCAACCGGAAGAAAATATTCCGCCAATCTGCTCGTGAGGCTCGTGTATGACTGCAGACGCTACTGTGAGCAAGTACGTCGACTTCCGCTTTGATCTGTCCAACTTACCCGAACACCCCATTTCTGAGGTAAGTCTGGTAAGCCTTGGTGAATGAAGCATTTTTTCAACCGAAATAAAATATTCCGCGAATCTGCTCGTGAGACTCGTGTATGACTGCAGATGCTACTGTGAGCAAGTATGTCGACTTACGCTTTGATCTGTACAACTTAACCGAACACCCCATTTCTGAGCTAAGTCTATAGCCTTGGCGAATGAAGCATTTTTTCAACCGAAATAAAATATTCCGCCAATCTGCTCGTGAGACTCGTGTATGACTGCAGATGCTACTGTGAGCAAGTATGTCGACTTACGCTTTGATCTGTTCAACTTACCCGAACACCCAATTTCTGAGGTAAGTCTATAGCCTTGGTGAATGAAGCATTTTTTGAACCGAAATAAAATCATCCGCCAATCTGCTCATGAGGCTCGTGTATGACTGCAGACGCTACTGTGAGCAAGTACGTAGACTTCCGGTTTGATCTCTTCAACTTACCTGAACACCCAATTTCTGAGGTAAGTCTATATATAGCCTTGGTGAATGAAGCATTTTTTCAACCGAAATAAAATATTAGGCCAATCTGCTCGTGAGACTCGTGTATGACTGCAGATGGTACTGTGAGCAAGTATGTCAACTTACGCTTTGATCTGTTCAACTTACCCGAACACCCCATTTCTGAGGTAAGTCTAACTGCAGACGCTACAGTGAGCAAGTACGTCGACTTCCGCTTAGATCTGTTCAACTTACCCGAACACCCCATTTCTGAGGTAAGTCTATAATCTTGGTGAATGAAGCATTTTTTCAACCGAAATAAAATATTCCGCCAATCTGCTTGTGAGACTTGTGTATGACTGCAGATGCTACTGTCAGCAAGTATGTCGACTTACGCTTGATCAACTTACCCGAACACCC
Organism: Hyalomma asiaticum; assembly: GCA_013339685.2. Classification (NCBI taxonomy): domain Eukaryota; kingdom Metazoa; phylum Arthropoda; class Arachnida; order Ixodida; family Ixodidae; genus Hyalomma; species Hyalomma asiaticum. Next base: position 40,626,391 of record CM023485.1, on the reverse strand, counting down.
CATTTTAGAGGTAAGTCTATAGCCTTGCTGAATGAAGCGTTTTTTGAACCGAAATAAAACATTCCGCCAATCTGCTCGTGAGGCTCGTGTATGACTGCAGACGCTACTGTGAGCAAGTACGTCGACTTCCGCTTTGATCTGTTCAACTTACCCGAACACGCCATTTCTGAGGTAAGTCTATAGTCTTACCTTTTTTGGCATTTTGGGCAAGATTTTGAGAGACAGTCTTTTTATTCAGGAAGGCGCGCAATAAGTAGAGGAATGCTCTACGATGCGGCCAAAGGTATTTAGAGTCGTCAAAATTCGCAAAAAACCCATCTATCTACTTTTTGCATTTGGCAATTTTGAGAGTCGTATTTTTCAGGAAGCGCGACGTAAGTGCTAAGGGGAGTGGTTGACGGTCAAAATTTCACAAAACCTACTATACCTTTTTGGCATTTTGGCAAATTTTGAAGACCGTATTTTTATTCAGGAAGGCGCGCAATAAGTAGAGGAATGCTCTACGATGCGGGAAAACGCATTTTGTGCGACTTCTGATCGAGTCAAAATTTCACAAAAAACCCAAGACTATAGTCTTACCTTTTTGGCATTTTGGGCAAGATTTTGAGAGACCGTATTTTATTCAGGAAGGCGCGCAATAAGTAGAGGAATGCTCTACGATGCGGGAAAACGCATTTTGTGCGACTTCTGATCGAGTCAAAATTTCACAAAAAACCCAAGACTATAGTCTTACCTTTTTTGGCATTTTGGGCAAAGATTTTGAGAGACCGTATTTTTATTCAGGAAGGCGCGCAATAAGTAGAGGAATGCTCTACGATGCGGGAAAACGCATTTGTGCGACTTCTGATCGAGTCAAAATTTCACAAAAAACCCAAGACTATAGTCTTACCTTTTTTGGCATTTTGGGCAAGATTTTGAGAGACCATATTTTTATTCAGGAAGGCGCGCAATAAGTAGAGGAATGCTCTAAAATGCGGGAAAAACGCATTTTGTGCGACTTCTGATCGAGTCAAAATTTCATCACAAAAACCCAAGACGTATAGTCTACCCTTTTTTGGCATTTTGGGCAAGATTTTGAGAGACCAGTCATTTTTGATTCAGGGAAGGCGCGCAATAAGTAGAGGAATGCTCTACGATGCGGGAAAACAGTATTTGTAAGCGACTTCTGATCGAGTCAACAATTTTCACCACAAAGAAACCCAAAGACTATAGTCCTTACCTTTTTCGCATTTTGGGCCAAGATTTTGAGAGTACCGTATTTTAATTTCAGGAAGGCGGCCGCAATAAGTAGCAGAAATGCTCTACGATGCGGGCAACGGTATTTGTAGCGGACTTCCTGATCGAGTCTAAAATTTCACAAAAAAACCCAGACTATAGTCTTAACCTTTTTTGGCATATCTGGGGGCAAAATTTTGAGAGACCGTAGTTTATTCAGGGAAGGCGCGCAATAAGTAGAGGAA